>JAUMJK010000251.1:0-1200000 GCA_033558105.1 Coccyzus lansbergi | reverse complement strand
TGTCTGGAAGATGACGCAGAAAAGCTAGTGCTGCTGCAACCTGGGGATGGATGCACGATTGGGGCTTTATTTGCTCCCTCTTCTATCTGTGGCTCCACGCTTTGCTCTTGGGGTTTGTTTCTTGATTTTGAAGCATCTCTTGGAGTGCTCCAAAAAGAGCTGTGCCTTCGGCACCAGCTGCTTAACCAGGACACCTCCTGTGTGTGCCCTGGTGGCATTTCCAGCTCCCGATTGCAATACTGCTTGTTTTTTTTGTAGCAGGAGAGAGGAGTGGGGGTCCCTATCCTACTGCCACTTGCAGGAACTGCTGTGGAAACACCATTTGTGCTCATTTTCTCAGGAGAGAGAGAGTTTATCCTAATACAAACTAAAAAATATTTGTCCTTTTATTATCTTCTGTACTCACATCTGGGTTTAGAAACAGTTCTAATGAAAAACTGAGTTTTAGAGGAGTTGGGGTATTTTTGTCCTTTTTAATGAAAAGAAATGCTTCCCAAAGTTTCAAGTGACTTTAATGACAACTTTGTATGCGTCCGCTAGTCTCTCTTTCAAACTAAAACCTTGGTGACAGTTTCCTCAGCTAATGTCCAACCGAGGGCTGGTGCAGCTCATTGAGTCAGAGCACTGATGAAACGCTCGGGTCCTGGTGGGCTCAGAATTCTGATCTGTATTGCAGCTCCTGTTCCTGCTCCAGCTGCCCACGGCATCGCTGCTAGGCTTGTGGGATCCATGCAGGGAGGAATCATAGAATCGTAGAACAACCAGGTTGGAAGGGACCCATCAAATCATCGAGTCCAACCATTCCTATCAAACACTAAACCAAGTCCCTCAGCACCTCATCTACCTGTGCCTTAAACACCTCCAGGGAAGGTGAATCAACCACCTCCCTGGGCAGCCTATTCCAATGCCCAATGACCCTCTGTGTGAAAAACTTTCTCCTCATCTCCAGCCCAAATCTCCCCTGGTGGAGCTTGAGGCCATTCCCTCTTGTTCTATCCCCCTTTACTTGGGAGAAGAGCCCAGCTCCCTCCTCTCCACAACCTCCTTTCAGGTAGTTATAGAGAGCAATGAGGTCTCCCCTCAGCCTCCTCTTCTCCAGGATAAACAACCCCAACTCTCTCAACCGTTCCTCATAAGGCCTGTTCTCCAGCCCCTTCACCAGCCTCATTGCTCTTCTCTGGACTTGCTCCAGAGCCTCAACATCCTCCTTGTGCTGAGGGGCCCACAACTGAACACAGGTTTCAAGGAGCGGCCTCACCAGTGCTGAGTACAGAGGGAGAATCACCTTCCTGGACCTGCTGGTCACACCATTTCTGATTCAAGCCAGGATGCCCTTGGTCTTCTTGGCCATCTGGGCACACTGCTGGCTCATGTTCAGTTGGCTGTCAACCAACCCCCCCAGGTCCCTCTCCTCCTGGCAGTTTTCCAGCCAGACTTCTCCCAGTCTGTAGTTCTGCATAGGGTTGTTGTGCCCCAGGTGCAGGACCCGGCATTTGGCAGTGTTAAACCTCATGCCATTGGACTCTGCTCAGCGGTCCAACCTGCTTAGGTCCCTTTGCAAAGCCTCCCTACCCTCCAGCAGATCGACACTTGCACACAGCTTTGTGTCATCTGCAAACTTGCTAAGGGTACCCTCAGTGCCTTCATCCAGGTTGTTGATGAAGACATTGAACAGGGCTGGACCCAGCACTGAGCCCTGGGGAACACCACTTGTCACTGGCCTCCAGCTGGACTTAACACCATTTACCAAGCCGAATACTGGCTAGCTTTGAAGAGAAAGATGTCTTATTACTGCACAAAGGAACACATAGTCAGATTTTTAAATGGACTTTTAAGAGGCTGAAATAAGTGAAAGCCTGCTTTGATCTCCTAAAATCTTGTCCGCACTGTGAGGTGGCCACCTGTTAGCAAATAGGTGGAGGAAAAGTTAAAAAAAAAAAAAAGCATCTTTGCTGCTGATGTGGTCTTACCCTTAAATGGGAAGCTCAGGGTGCAGCTTTGTGTCTTGCAAGCCCTGGCAGTGCTCTCTTTTGCTGCCCAGGCAAATACATTTTTCATTTATTATATAATGGCTGAGTGTGACTGACATAGCTGGTCAGGAGTCAGAGCAAACCTTTAACTGAAAGGCTCCTCTAAGCTCCCAGAGAGGGAGGGGGATGCAGCTGAGCAGTTTCTCTCTCTCTTTGCCAAGCTCAGGCTGGTCCTTGCCAAGAAGCAGCAATGTGGGTGCTCGAGAGAGTGGGTGGGTGGCAGTGGACGCCTGCGATGCCGTTTGCAGGGCTCAAGTGTAAGTGAAAGCAGATGTGTGATCTCCAGGCAGGCAGGGAGCATCACTGGAGCCGCTCAGACTGGGCGTCTTGGAGGATGCTGTGAAGTTGGGGCCAGATGTACTTAGGCGCCTGACTCCTATTGGAAGTCAGTGGGACCTGGGCTTTAGAAGCAGAAGCTGTGCCAGATCACGAACTGAAAGGCTCCTGCCCCCTTTAAGGCCAAGCTGAGGGTTATTATTTGCCTACAAGCAGGCTGCCAGGAACTGTTTTGAGTGAGGCGCCCGTGCTAGCACCTCGTGGGAGCCAGTGGGAGCCTGCAGGGTGGAGGTACCCAGACTAAGAGCATCGATGTGTCCTCCTGGACTCTGAGCACTGCTGAGAGCATCCCTGAGATTTAAGTAGGGGCAGGCAGAGGGAATGTTTAGTTGCTGTTCGTACCATTGGGAAAGCAAGGCTTGTGCAAGCCTGTGTTCGCTGATGGTTGCACTGGAGTTGCACATCATGGTGCAGAGCCCTTGGTGACTCTCTGACTTCCAAATCGATGTGGTTTTGCTTTCTTACAGTGAGTGTGGAGGATGCTCAGGGGCACAAGAGATTGTCTCATGCTCTCATCATGCTCTTGGAGAAGAGGAGGCTGAGAGGAGACCTCATTACTCTACAACTATCTGAAGGGAGGTTGTAGAGAGGAGGGAACTGGGCTCTTCTCCCAAGGGACAGGACAAGAGGGAATGACCTCAAGCTCCGCCAGGGGAGATGTAGGCTGGAGATTAGGAGGAAGTTCTTCACACAGAGCGTCATTGGGCATTGGAATAGGCTGCCCAGGGAGGTGGTTGATTCACCTTCCCTGGAGGTGTTTAAGGCACAGGTGGATGAGGTATTGAGGGACTTGGTTTAGTGTTTGATAAGATTGGTTGGACTCGATGATCCGATGGGTCTCTTCCAACCTGGTTGTTGTGTTTCTATGATTCTATGATCCTTTGTTGCCCATCCTGGCCTGGTGACCCAGGTCATCTTCTTCCGTGCAACGTGGAGGATGTTCTGAGGAGGAGCTGCTTCATGGGCAGGGGAAGAGTTGAGCCGTGTCGCTGTTTCATGGCTGTCGCAGTTCAGAGCATGTGTCTTTCAGGGGAAGTGTAACTGCTGGATGCCAACGTGGGTGTGGAGGGTGTTGAGATGGTGCAACTGAGCCCAGAGGTTGTGGAAATACAGGCAGTGAGGGCAGAGAGAGAGCTCAGGGGGCATCACTCCTGCACCTGAGGCAGGTGGGTGCAGCAGTGAAGCTGCCTCTAGCCCCTGGGTGAGTGGACCAGACCTGTGGCAGGGGATGTGGAGAATGGGTTTCAGGCATTCAGCGTCACAAGCCTTCAGGAGCAGGCAGGAGCATCCCCAAGAGCGAGAGGAGATGGGCAGAACTGATTCCTGGGGAGGACTGGGTAGAGCATCTCCACTGTAAATACAAATTATGGGGAGCAAAACTCCACTCCAGGCAGGAGTAATTGCAGTGTAAATCAGCTCTGTTCCTCCATTTGGATTTCAATAGCCTTTTAAATTTCTTTAATAAACCTTGTGCTATCCTCTCAGGACTGCAGAGGGCAAAGGGGGAGGACAAACCTCCTGGTTTCCAGCCCGGTATTACTAAGCAACCATGTCCTAAAATTCACAGCCCAATGGAGAGAACTTTGTTTACCAGGAAGAAAACACTTGAAAAGGGGAATCTTTGGCGGAAGCATGACGGGATTAACGCTGGGGTTTCTTTAGGCAGTTTTGTTGTTTTTCAGGACCTGACCTTAGTGCTCTGATTCGCTTTTGCCAAGCGACTCTTTCCCTGCCTAATTTAGAGCAGGGTATTGTGCTGGGGTGGGAAGGGGGAGGCGGGAGGGCAGGGTTTGGCAGAGCAAATAGGAGCCTGAGATTATCTGGTTTAGAGCATAGGGAGTTGATCGTTAGATGTCGTGCTTCTGAAAAATCCCGCTGTAATTAATTTTCTCCTGAATTAATTAGAGGAATTGTGAAAGGAGGCTGGGCTGGGAAGGTGTGGGGGAAGTTTTTTTTCAGGGTGATATATAGGTTGTTGGCAGTGCAGGAATTAAATTGCCTTCCTCCCCCTTCCCGGGCTGCTTGCTAGAGCTGTTCTCACCTCTCAGACGTGACTGGTTGTGTGGGCGAGGGTGCAAGGTCCTGTGCACAGCACATCCCTGGTGAAACTGCCCTAAGTGCTGATTTTGGGGTATTTACCCCCATTTACTTGTGTACCACTGCCACAACTGATGTTGAAGTGGAACGGATGGGATAGACAGCTCTATAGGCTGGTGCTGAGCAGCGCTGGGCTCTGCGAGGAACTGTCATCTCCAGGTGCTGCCCGGGACGTGCTCCTCACCAAACGTGGAGGAGGAAACTCAGTCTCAGGCTCCAGCGGAGGGAAGAGCTTAGGAAACATTGGTTTGTTCTTGGCTTTCCTGTGTCTTGGCTGCTGTCTCAGCTCTGCTCAGAAACAGGGCAGCAGCTCGCGATGCTGTGAGCCTTTAGTGCATGATCACTCACACGTGAGGATGTAGGAATGGGGGTCCCTGCACTCAGCAGAAAGGTCTGCAGCATCACTCCCAGCTTGGCTTCCTGCATCCAACCTCTGCTGGTACGTCAAGCAACAGAAATTCCCGTAGTAGTGGGCGTGCACTGGTTTATACTGGTATGTGGTAGATGTAAGAAGGTGAAAATTCCTGTGTGGAGCAATTCTTCCCTTTGCTTTACTGGCATCTCCACTAACTACCGGGCAGATGGGCCAAAATACACATGGGGAGTGGGGGGAGGATGGGGAAAATTCATGTTGGCTTTGACAGAGCTGTGCCTGCGGCATCCGTGGGGAGTTCTTCATCCTCTTGGACCTCACCTGCTTGTGTCACACTGGGGCGAAGACTGTGTGTGTCCCATGGGTCCCAATTTGGGTCGCTTTGCGATCAGCAGTGGCTAATCCTTCCTTCCCTGCTTGGGGCAGGTGGAGGCGGGTAGGAGGGGAGGGCAGGCTGATGAGCATGGGAATCTGGAAAGCTATTCAGCAGTAATTATCGGCCTCAATACTGAGCGACAGAGAGGAGGGGGGGAGCTGGGAGAGAGGGGAAGACCCATGGGGAAAAGCAGCATGAGGAGATTCCTCCCCCTCTGCTGCCACAGAAAGAGAGCAGGCTGGGGCCAAGGGGAGGGATGGAAGGGAAGGCATCTTAAAGCAAATCCTCCTTCCCAGTGCTAAGAGTGAGGCAGGTGTGGTGGATTTTCTTGCAGTCTCCTGTGAGCACTGTGCTGGCCAACTGGACCCCAGGGGATGTGAGGACCAAGCCTGTGTCTTGGTGCAGGGTCCCCCAGCCAACTCCTGACAAGATGGTCATCACGGCATAGTGAAATGAGCTGTTGCAGCTGCTTAATTAACCCCAATTAGTCCAAGTGCTGTTGCTTGTCCAAGCAGTGGTACCTCCTAGGGGACAGAGGCTGAAGGGAGATGTGGCAGAGCCCTTGCCAGCAGCTGGTGGGATCTGGGCAAGGAGCTCTTGAATGCTTCTGTGGTGACACTTCAGATGTGACTGGTTTGAAAATGCGTGTGGCATATCCAAATCTGCAGCTCAAAATGGGTCTAGGGTGCTTACATTTGCATGACATCCCTTATCTCCCGTGCACTCAGGTCCTGGTGGTACAGGAACAAGAGGGAATCGGGTTGTGATCTGCAGATCCTCCAATCCCTTTGGGAACCTCTACCCCGAGGGGGAATATTTAACACTGGCTTTCCCAGGTTAGGGTACTTTTGAAGCAAGCACGAAGGATACTGGATCCAATATCTTTTATGAGCAGTGGAAACTGCACTGCTGTTTGCTCCAGGAGCTCTCTGCTTATCACTTGGCAGTTTGCTCTCATAGCCTAGTTTCACCTTCAAAACACTATTAAATGTCTCTTCCCCTTAAATTTCAGCAGAGATTTTATTTATCAGAGGTTGGGTATATCCTTCTTACCAGATATTACCAGCCGAAAGCATGCTTTAAGATTTAATCCCATCTCTAACAAGCTGTGGCTCATCATTTGGCTCTGGCATTATCCTTCACAATATCCAAACCTGGTTGCCACTACAGGGACTAGAGACTCATAGAACAACCAGGTTGGAAGAGACCCCCTGGATCATCGAGTCCAACCATTCCTATCAAACACTAAACCATGTCCCTCAGCATCTTGTCTACCTGAGCCTTAAACACCTCCAGGGAAGGTGAATCAATGCCCTCCCTGGGCAGCCTGTTCCAATGGCCCTTTCTGTGAAAATTTTTTTCCTAATGTCTAGCCTAAATCTCCCCTGCTGGAGGAGTTTGAGGCCATTCCCTTGTCCTGTCAGAGAGCTGGTGTCTCCAGCTGTTTCTACCCTATGCAGACCAGGTTTGACCCTGTATGCATCCACGTGTTTCCCACCTCCCTCCTTTTTTGTGTGTTTTGTGGTTTGGTTTTTTTTTTTTTTCAATACATATATATACTTAAATCTGGGAGATCTACAAGGCTGCATTGATCAGGGGCACAGGCTGAGCTTCCCGGAGCTGAGCTGCTACTGAGCCTCCATTCTCCAGCAGGTCCTGGTCCTGGTGGCCTCAGTGTCCTGCTGCAGGTGCACTGCCCTTGTCACCACTGGGAAAGCAGGACCCGCTTCTCTCCCTGCCTCTGCATCTTTCGGGGCTGCAATGCTGAGGGTAATAATACCCCTGAGGTCCCTCTGCCCTGTGCTGAATGGGAGCTTTGTCTCTGCAAAGAAATGACTTGAAACCGATCTGGGGAAAGGCGATTGTTATCTTGAAGGCTCCTGAACTGTTTGGATCCTGACTTTGTTAGAGATCTTGTAATTTAAACTTCAACCTGCTTATTAGAAATTTGAGATAATAGTTTAATAATAAAAAGCAGATTTTTTTTCTTTTTCCCCCCTTGGTTCCTGTGTTCCTGTCCTCCTCTTTCTCTCAGCTGCTGTGGATATTTAATCATCTGATATGCCCCCTGCACCTCCCTCTTTCCTTTCTAACTAGTGGGATAAAATGGTGAGACGTTTCTTTTTGAGGCCTGCCAAGGGAAGATCATGCAACCTGTCCCTGTGGTCCCTGTGCGTGCATTTTAGAGCTGAAAGGAGCTGGAGGGAATGCCAGCTTCTGAGTTATCCTCAGTTCATGTGGGTCCCCTCCCCTGTGAGAGCCTCAAAGTCCAACCAGGTGAAGGGGTTCCCACTGGGGTAGGCCCTGGACCTCGCCCCCCTGTGCTCAGCCCCACTGCCCTACCCTGTGGCAGATTTGGGATGGGATTTCGGAGCTCTTCCCAAGAATGATCCTCATCCAAATTCCCCCAGCTGGGCAGCAGCTCCCTGGCCCACATAGCACCCGGAGGAAACGTGTTTGGACATGTGCGAGGTATATTAGCATTCCTGTCACCATCCACCGCTCTGGACTGGGGGTGGCTGCTCTCTGTAGAGCTGGAGGGGTCAATTCAGAGCCCCCCCTGGGGCTGGGGTGAAGTTAGGAGATGCTGGCACCCCATGGGACTCCCTTGAGGCTTGTGGGTGGGCAGGAGCCGTGGTTGTTCAGCGACAGGCGGTTACGTTTTGTCCTGGTTCCCCGCTGTTTGCCCCGATTAACGGATTTTTGTAGCGCAGGCAAGGAGTGCGGTGCCAGCGCTTGCATTTGGCTGTATCAAAGCAGCTCCCGGGGTGCAGGAATGCAGAGGGCTGGGTGAGAGCACTGTGTGGGTGACCCCAGTGGGTGTGGGACTGGCCACAGCAGAAGCCACCCCAGTGGACCTACATTGCTGTTTGTACTTGGGTACCTTCAGTTCATCCCCTCGGCTGCTTCCAGCAGTGAGGAGCGTGGTTTGGTGTTTTGCTTCTGTAGCTGCCTCTTGTTGGGAGTAAATGCTAACCCTGGGCAAGATGCTGTGTCTCTGTTGCCTTTTGGAGGTGGCTGTTGGGTATTTCCTTGCCTGAACGTGGTTCAGACTCTGCCTGCTGTCCCCTGCTTGTGTGCTGCCATTTCATGGTGCTTGAATTGGCAAGTTTAGTTGGGGTTTTGTACTTAGAAATCAGAGGGGGGGGGGGGGTTGAGATGCAAGACAGGGCTGCAGGCACTGGCAGCTTGTTGCTACCTAGGTTGCATTTTGGTTCTGCTCACTACCGAGTGCCTCAGGCTGTGAGGATGCTCTTTATCGTCCTCACAGAGTCCCACCTGAGGCAAAAGGCTGGGATTTAGCTGAGGTACCTCAGTATTCGATGATCTGGTGGGTCTCTACCAAGCCGGTGATTCTGTGATTCTCGGTGGGATCTGGTGATTTTAGCTTTCACAGTGGTTGCTGGATGCTGATGGCTCCCATGGCTCTCCCTGGCTAAGAGGCACTAAAAGGAGACAGAGCTCACCTGGCGCCATAGAATGATAGAACAACCAGGTTGGAAGAGACCTGTCGGATCTTCTAGTCCAACCATTCCTATCAAACACTAAACCAAGTCCCTCAAGACCTCATCCACCTGTGCCTTAAACACCTCCAGGGAAGGTGAATCAACCACCTCCCTGGGCAGCCTATTCCAATGCCCAATGACCCTCTGTGTGAAGAACTTCCTCCTAATCTCTAGCCTAAATCTCCCCTGGCAGAGCTTGAGGCCATTCCCTCTTGTCCTGTCCCTTGGGAGAAGAGCCCAGCTCCCTCCTCTCCACAACCTCCTTTCAGGTAGTTGTAGAGAGCAATGAGGTCTCCTCTCAGCCTCCTCTTCTCCAGGCTAAACACCCCCAGCTCTCTCAGCCGCTCCTCGTAGGTCCTGTTCTCCAGCCCTTTCACCAGCCCTGTCGCTCTTCTCTGGACTCGCTCCAGAGCCTCAACATCCTTCTTGTGGTGAGGAGCCCAGAACTGAACACAGGATTCAAGGAGTGGACTAGTTTACAAATTTAACAAACTTGCTGTTCAATGACTACAGTCAGGCTCATTTGAAGGCAAAGAATCAAGCTTGAAGTTACCCGCTCACTGTCATGTTTGTGAGCTCCAGACTTGCTGAGGTACTTGGATGGTGATACTTGAGCCCTGGGCTTCTTTCCAGCGTGTGCAAGGGGATGTGCTCTCCCCTCCGCACCCCTGTGCTGGGGAGAAGAGGAGCTGTGTATGATGTGGCTCTAAGTGCTTCTGAATGATTTCCTGCTGGGCCCAGGTTATGTTGGTTCATATTGGCTTCTGCTCCGGATGCCACTTCCATGACATCATTTGGCATTTGAAGAGTGGAGGAGGTGAGACGCTTCTGAGTGATTATCTAGTGCAAATAGCCCATGGTAAATAGACTCAACCAAGTATTGACACCGAGACTGTTTCTCTTCCTAATTTCCTGTTCTCAGCGAGTTTGCCCAGTAGCCAGAAATAGGGAGGGGATGACCCAAACCCTTCAATCCTAACCTCAAATCAAGACTTCAGATTTCAAGTCAGGGCATATACTGCTGTCATCCAGGTAATTGTACTAACAGTTAATGACATAACTTCCACCTGGGATCTTGGCCTAGGACTAATTTTAGGAAATGAGACTCTATTTAGTTTGTTTGTATTAACTGGGGATCCTCCTTGCGGACTGATGCTCTGATGTTCTCATCATTATGCTGCCAAAATGATGGTTCCTGCCATGAACAGAGACAAACTTCCTGGGACAAATTGTCCTAAAAACATTAAAATTAGTGCCTGTTGATGTGCCTCGTGATTCCCTCCTCCCCAAATGGCACCTATAGAATCACAGAATGGTTCAGGCTGGAAGGGACCTTTAAAGGTCATCTAGTCCAACCTCCCTTCAATAAGCATGGACACCTCTGACTAGATCAGGTTGCTCAGAGCTGCATCCAACCAGGTCTTGAATGTTTCCGGAGATGGAGCATCAGCCACTTATGATGAATGCCTTTGCAAGACAAGGGAGGAGTGAATCCAATCCTGGGCTGATGCATCTGAACTGTTTATAACCATCAGAAAATTGCCTTGTTCCCTGCTCAATCTCTGTCCTGTGAGAAGAGTTCTGCTGGAATCTGTTTTGTGCCTCTCCTGAAGCAGCCTCCCTTTCTGGCCATCAAGACCTGGCTTGATATGGTGGCTGTGGCTGCATCCTGGGGCACAGCAGATACTCCACGCTCTTGGGCTGGCAAACTTTAACTAACAGAGCCCGTTTTTTATTAACCTGCATTTCCTTCTGGTTTCACTATTACCTCTGCAGAAAAGAATCTGACCCCTTGCTCTCAGCATCACCTTCACTCTCTTTTTCTGCGCCCCCTCCCTCCCCCAGCCCCCACTGTTGCTTTGTGGTTTGAGTGAAACTCCTCAAACCCTTCAGAGGCTCCCAGTGCCGGCCAAGCGATCCCTCGGCTGTGTCACTGCTCCCTCCTGCCTTTGTGCAAAACTCCTGAGAGAGCTTTTGGGCTGGCACAGCAGTGGCGTTAAGCCCGTCATAGGTCCCTCTTAATTAAATTTGAAAACTCCTTGGATAAGAGGGCTTTCTGAACGAGTCAGGTGCTGGGCCATGGGCCTGAACGACTGCCACAGACTAGCACTACCACCCACAGTCCTGATCCCCATGACATGTGTGCAGATTATGGAGAAATCCCTCAGCAATGAGGCTGCTTTAACTCCTTCACGCTCTGGAGCTTTTGCACAGAGCTCTGGGCTGTCCCCAGACCCTGGCCCCAGCGGAGAGGTGTGCTGGGCTCCTTGTGCCGCCTTTCCAGGGGCTGGAGCAGAAAACGGTGTTGGTATTGGTGGCACAGGCAGTATCTCCATCCTCCAGTGCCAGGGTGAAGGTGTGCTGCAGACCTTGCTGGCTACGTGCAACCTGTCAAGGGAAAGTGCCATCTAAATATTTTCTTTGGATGCAGCATGTAACGAAAGGAGGAACTTCTCCCAGGCTGTGTGGCCAGCAAGGAAATAGGGAGGCTTAGGGTCACTGTTTTGCCAAGAAGGGGGTAAGTGAGGGGGTGGAAGTGGATTGGACTCCCATGAGAAAAGCTCTGTGAAATGCAATGGGATGACTTGCTTCCTTCTGGGAAATGCCGTGTTGCTTCATCTCAGCCTGACTGGATCTGGCTTCCCAGGGAGTCATGCCTCCCCTGCCTGCAAAGTAGGGCTATAGTCCCTGGTAAATAGAAAATAAATAAAAAAAGGAGCACAGATTGGTGCTTTAATGCGCTGCTCAAAGTAGACCTGACTCCTTTGAGCTCCGGGACTCATTTCCACATTGCACCTTTGATATCTCTTGAGAGCCCTTTCTTGCCACCCACCTGAATTAGGCATCTTACATGTTACCATGGATGTTCAGCACAGAGGTGGCCACACAATTACTGGAGGCTTTTTAAAAAAAAAACAACCCCCTCTTCCATCTTCACTTGGAGGAAAAGAAAGCCCAGACTTGAGCAAACCGGTCCTGGTCCTTTGGGCACCTGGATTTTGCCTTGGAGGTTTTGCCAGATGGGTGTTCGGTGATGTTGAAGGTTTACTCTGCTCCTTTTTCTGAGGCTTCCCCTGCATATCCTCGCTGGTTTCCAAAACTCAGCTCTGGGATGAGTGAGAGAAGGAAAAAGCCAAGCAGGGTTGAGCACACACAGTGATGTGTGGCTTTGCCTTTTATTGCAGCTCCCAGTTCTTGACTGGTGTTTCAGTCTAATGGCAGCTAGTGCTTGAAGCAGAAGGGAGAGGTGGTTTACGAAGACTATTAAAAAGCAATTATGCTTGAAGTATATTGCGGCCTTCGTCCAGCCTGGAGTTTTGCTAGAATCGGAGCTTTCTGCCTCCTATTAAATCACACGTTCCCAAGGAGCCTTTGAGCCTGGCGCACTGGGCACGTTTCAGAGCTGAGCCAAAACCAACAATTATCTCCAGTTTCAGGAAATTTGAAGCTGTGGTTAACAGTGTCTTCTTGAGGACTGACAGATGACACAGGTGGCTTAGCATGCAGCCAATGCTAAATCTGCATGTCGATGACGTTAATCACCTCAACAGTGCAGCAAATTGCTCAGGGTGGGTTTCCTAGTTGGGAGGTCAGGGGTTCAGGTCTTAGAGGCAGTTTGCATGGGTTGCAGGTGGCCCTGGGCATGGATGAGCTTTCCACATTGGACCAACATGACCCACAGCAGTTCACTTGCTAATATGGCTTTTAGTTTTTTGTGCCGAAAATTTGACTTTCACATTTTCTGTGACTATTCTGATCAAATGTATTGAAAATTCAGGGCTCCAGCTGCCTCTCTGGAGGAATTCCTTTGTATGTCCCCTCCTTGTTCTGACTCAACTCATCTTTCATTCAAGCTCTGATGGTTTTGGGTTCACGAGGAGAAAAGGGAATTGTCTCAGCTTGGGGTGTGAGCCAACAATTTTCCTAATCTTGCTGGCAAGTTCTGGGATCTGCCAGCTTAAGGGGGCGTTTGGCATCTCTGCATGATTGGAAAATCCCAATCTGTTTTATTCTAGGGGAATGGGGAACCGCAAGCTTGCAGAAGCTACTACCCAAATGCCTACAGTAGGGATGAAGGATATGTTTTATCAAAATGAGTCCCTGCTGTTTGAGTTCCTGGTTAGGAGCTTGATATCATCTAAAAACTAACACAGGGAAGTAAACAATGACTCTGGTTTTATTTTAGTCCTCTTTTTCTTTCTCCCATTATTTAACCTTTTAATTACTTCAAGGGAAGCCTTAGGTCCCAGTAGATGTAATGGTGGTTTTGTTGGGGAGCCTTTGCTGCTGGTGCCTCCCTGTAATCCTGTGAAAGCCAAGAAGAGGAGGAAATACTTTTCTAAGGTAGCTGAAATGAGTCCTCCTTTGGCTGTTCACTGGAATAGTACTAGGTGTGAAAAACTCTCTGGTATTTATGAGCAGATGTGACTCAGGAATAATAAAGACATGAGAACCTGTCAAAAGATCATGTGGATCAATGAATCATCTGCCAGATACGGCAATTTTGCATATCAAGTTACACACCTGAAACCGATGCTATTTTTATGCTGTCCAGTGGCACTTATGGTCACTGAGCAAGTCCAAAGTGTCCCCAGAAGGGAGAGAGACCTGGCTGCTTTAGAACAATTTAACCAGGAAAGAAACTTGAGTTGACAGAAACCACCACTTGCTGCTGTCTGCAGCTTTGATCGGGAGATTGATAGACCTGTTGAGCCATGCAGAGAAAACAAACATCACCCCCAGAAGCTTCTTAACCCTCGGTTTTGCCAGCTGCTGAGTGGTTAACGTGGCACCCACATGCCTGTGGTGAGTGCCTGGAGAAAACGTGCCCTTGTCACAGCTCCACAGGGATGACTGGAGGAGGACAGTGCTGTGCAGCATCAGGCAGCAGTTACATATGGGACCACCCTGGGCCAGCATCCTTGCATCTCTTGGGCTGCAAATGGTTGAGGGATTTGCGTTTCTTAGCCAGTACTGGGAGAGAGCCACTGAGACATTCTTACCTGGTCTATCGTTATTTTATATCAGCTAACGGCTGACCAGGGGCTTGAAAATTTGCTATTGCTTTTACAAAAGCCTTTCCTTGCTGCTTGTCTTCCTTTCTGTGGTTTTCCTCTTGCGCGTTCTCCCCTTCCCTCTTCCGCTCTCCCTTGCTTGAAGTTCAGGGGAAATATGCACAGCCTTCCCAAGAGAACGTTTTGGCATAGTCTTAACATGTCAAATACTGTAATTAAAATATTTTCCTCATTAACTTGGAAATCATGTTTCTTCCAAAATTATACCAGAGGACTTTTTTTTTGCTAATTAAGTTTCCAGTTTCAACAAAACTGTTTCAGAAAAATCCTGGAGTTGTGAAGTTGCTCTTGCTGGGTCTATTGATCTACTTCCTTCAGCCAGTATCATCTGTGAAGCAGGGGGAGAGATTGTCAAAGTTGAATTTCCAAAAGGGTCTTCTCTGGTTGGGTGGTGGGGCACCGCTTGGAAGTTCTTTGCAAGGAGTTTGCAAGGCTGTTTTGGTCTAGTAACGTCTTCTAGAGTTTCTGAGGTTTCTCAAAGTGATGCGAGTCCCTCAAGAGTCTTAGTCTGGCTTTGTGTTGGGAAGCTTAGATTCTCAGGAGTTCACTGCTGGAGTCCCTGTCCTTGTGGGCTGCACAGGCTACTGGAGCGAACCAGCAGAGCAGGTGAATGTCCAGGCTTCAGAGGACTTGCTCTGTGCCTTGACCTCTGCTGACCGTGTGGCCCTTTCTCTTCTGAATTAAGCTGAAGCAGCAGCAGGACCCAAATGTTCACAACTGCGGGGGCTGGAGAGCTATTGAGTTATTTGCATTAAGCGTATTATTGGTCTAGTTCTGTCTTGGTGGCTTTCCAAGCCTGTTGCTTGTCCTTGCTCAGGTGCTGAGGTGTAAAAGGGCTTGTGCAATGATCCAGGGATCTTAGCATGGTGGGGTACAGGCTGGGTTAATGCTGATAACTTCTGAACCTGGCTGTAGTTCTTTGGAGCATTACCCCAGGTTCATCCCATTCACTTGAAGGGGACTGGTCCTCCTTTAGCAGCTGCTGGGGCTTTACTCTTTCTGGGTGTAATTCCACCTGACAAACTTCTCTTCTAGTGGAGGGCTCAGGGTCCCATCTCTCACTCACAGGTTTAGGTGCCAGCACCACCTTGGGAGGATCTCCTGGGGAGAATCCTCACTTCCTAATAGAGTTTGTTTGATGACGTGATTTATGTTTTAAGAAAGTCTCTCCTTTTAAAAAATAAATACCTTTCCTGCAGTTTCACGTTCCCTCCCATGTGCTCCTGGTGCTGGTCTCCTCCTCCCAAATGTGGATGGGTTTGCATCTGTGCGAAGCTCAAAGCTGGGTAGTGTCACCCTGGCTGTCTTTCTTCCTGTGGTTTTCAGCATCCCTCACAGTAGGGGGAACGGGAGCTGTCAGGAGCTCCAGGGGCTCCCTGCAGCCAGGATCTCTCAGGTTACAACCCCAACCAAACATCTTGTTCTGCTCCTCTGACAATTACCTGTCCACGGATCCCAGTTGAGTGTTTTCTGTCAAGCTGGTGATTGCGGTTCAAAGCAAGGACAGACTTATGTACACATCACCCTGGCAACGTTTAGGTAAAAGCCTCTGAGAAACACTGGGGTGCATATTATGGGCTGTTGCCTTTTTCTGCATGTGCACATGTGTTTTTTTTTTTTTTCTGACACTAGCCTGAGGTGCAGGGAACACCCGAGCTGGTTTAATTACCTTCCCCACCTTGTGCCTTCTTAAATCTCTGCCTTGTGTGGGTTTTTTGTTGTTGTTGGTTTTGGGTGTTTTGTCTGTTTGTTTTTTGACTTAGATCTGTTCCAAACCCCATTGCAGATCTGTACCCGAGAGTCTTGCAGCGACTAACTTGGCAGTGTTAGGTTTATGGTTGGACTCGATGGTCTTAAAGGCCTTTTCCACCCCAAACTAGGCTGTGATTCTGTGACAGAGCACAGCAGGCGTGAGATAATCCCAGCACTGGGTGTGAGCTCAGTGGACCTGGCTTGAGCTGGCATGTGCAAACTGCCCAAGGGCTTTGCAAGGAGAGTGTGGGTGGCCCTTGGGTTTACTGAGTGTCTCACCAAGGCTAATGCAGCTGGAGAGCCTTCTGCATGAGGCTGCTCAGATGTAACTTGGGCCAAACTCATCATTTCCAGATGACTAAATGAATTGTGAAGAGGTTGATCTAAGCGGAGAAGTCAACCCATCATCCTTGGACCTTTATTGTATGGGATGTAACCTTCCAGCTCTCTCCTTCAACTCCCAAGGGAAGGAAGGCACTAGCTGGAAGGGCAGACTGCTCTGCTTGGTGAAGGATACTCCTCTCCAAGGAGCTAACATTTTTTTGAACACAGAGGTGAAAGGATTTCATTTATTCCTCTGCTTGTACACTCATTTTTCCATGAGGTCTTTCTGAATATTCAGGGAGTCTTTAAAGAGCAAAGAGGATGATAGCAAACCTGGTTAATACTGAGCATAGGACTGAGTTTATAGGCTACATCACTTGGGCTAGAGAGAGTGTTTTACTGAACTGCTGTTATTTGAGAGCTCTCAAATAATCTACTTAAATTTAATCTGAGTGGGCCAATGGGATCATTTACTCCAAAGATGTCCTTGTCTGCTGCTTTCTGAAGCTAATCTAAGTTTTGAAATGTTCTTGGACTTCTGTCTGAAACATATCACGAGTGGACGAGGTGATGAGGGGCATGATTTAGTGTTTGATAGGAACGGTTGGACTCGATGATCCGGTGGGTCTCTTCCAACCTGGTTGTTCTATGATTCTACGATATGATGATACGATGCTGTGCTAGGCTTTAGCAGCTCTAACTGAAGCTAGTGCAGAATGCAGACTCCTGAATTTTGCTTTGCTACTGGTGGCCTTCAGAAACCCTGAACCAATGACTTTATCTCCCTGTATCCCCATTTCCCCTTGTGCAGAGCGGGAATAGTGCCTCCCTCCTGCCAGCACAGGTTGCAAAATATATTTAATGCTACTTCACTTGAGAAATGAGTAAACCTTTCTGCGTGCTTTTGTGTTTTGTCGTCTTGGGCAGCTTCAATAAAAGCCTTCTCCAAATGTGTTTTTTGGAGTCCTAACGCGTTGCAAAGAGGAAACAACATGCTTGGTCTTGTCTCGTTCACAACGTTTGCTCACTGCAACCAGCTTATGGATAGTGGGTATGTGGAGGGCTTGTGGTCAGGGCATGTGGAGGTGCTTGAAAACTGAGAATAAACCAAACAGTGTGAGGTTGTGTGCTTTAATTCATGGCGAAATACCTGACTCTGAAGTGGAAGACAGCAATAAAATCAGTGTTCAATTTTCCCCATCACAAAGATGCAGAATCTGGGTGAGTATCAGCTGAATCGGCTTCCCTCAATCTTCCTACTGATGCCACATCTTGGGGCTTATACATCTGTATCCATGAGCGATAAGTTTTGTGGGTGTCAGCGTCAGATCAGCTGATGGAATTTATTAGCTCTGGTGGAACCATTTGTAGGCAAGATGTTTTTGCAAACAGTATTTCATCATAAAACGATGCTGTCAATCACCTGTAGGCGAATGACTCTCAAAAACCCAACCCTAGATTGAAGGAAATGATAAGTAGTTCTGCTTGTCCTAAAAACACTTCTTTTCTTTTTTTTTCCTCTTTATTTAATATATTGCTGAGTAAATAATTATTGGCCTCCTGTGCTGCAGAATGGGTGTGTAGGGTCAGCAGGTGTCTTTAAAAATGGTTTCAGTTCTGCATTCGATAGCGAAGCCGGACGTTTCCATGAGCAAACAGGACTGACCGCACTGCATTCCTCCAGCCTAGGGTGGGTAGCCAAAGGTGAAAATGCATCTGAGCTGCTGTAGGAGCCATGCCCTGGCTGGAAAGGTGAGATGGATGGAAGGAGAGCCCTGGCCACTGCTGCATGAAACCTTCAGCGCTGCATCGATGGTGATGGATAGACCTCAGCTGGGGCTGCTGTCCTTCAGGGCCAAAGCAAACTGCAGAAAACTGGAATTTCCCTGTGGCTGCGCATAGGGGTTAGCTCTGATTTTCATAGAATCATAGAACAACCAGGTTGGAAGAGACCCATCGGATCATCAAGTCCAACCATTCCTATCAAACACTAAACCATGTCCCTCAGGGCCTCATCTACCGGTGCCTTAAACACCTTCAGGGAAGGTGAATCAACCACCTCCCTGGGCAACCTATTCCAATGCCCAATGACCCTCTGTGTGAAAAACTTCCTCCTAATCTCCAGCCTAAATCTCCCCTGGTGGAGCTGGAGGCCATTCCCTCTTGTCCTGTCCCCTGTCGCTTGGGAGAAGAGCCCAGCTCCCTCCTCTCTACAACCTCCTTTCAGGTAGTTATAGAGAGCAATGAGGTCTCCTCTCAGCCTTCTCTTCTCTAGGCTAAACACCCCCAGCTCTCTCAGCCGTTCCTCATAAGGCCTGTTCTCCAGCCCCTTCACCAGATTTTTGGTAGGAATTGCTGAAACAAGGTGATTTTCTTTCTGTAGTAGAGACCAGCCATGAACTGTAGCCTGGGAATGGCTCCTCCTCAGCTGTGTTGTCTTGACTGCGCAGCTGGAGATTAAGTCTTTATTTGGGCACAAGGCACCAGAACTTAAATACTAATCTACATACCCAACATATTCATAGCAAATATTTTAAGGATTGACTCAGTATAGAAGCAGCACCTAAATGGGGTGAGTGGTAAGACATGAGGTGATGCTTCTTCTCAAGAAGTTGTTTGGTACATAAACACTCCCAACATCAGGAAACACAGAGATGCTGAGGGCTGGGAACAGCCAGCAGCCAATTCTACACTGGAAAATGTATATAGGGGCATAGAGTTTAATTAAATGCTGGATCAGCTTGTGAAGAAGGTGAGAGTAAAATCTCCATCGCTTGGAGTCTTTAATGAAAATCAGCTTTCTGAAAGTCCCACTGTCCTTGCAGCATGAGGTGCTGATCCACGCACAGGAACTCACCGGGTGAGCTCCCAGCCTTTGCTTCTGATCAAATCCATCCTGGCCACAGCAGCTATGGAAAAACCACCTCTCAGCGTGGCTGTGGGTCCATCCTGGAGGCCAAATCTCCTGCAGCAGCCGAGCGACGCACCGTTAGCCAGGGCTGCTCTTCTCTAGGAACAGGGCTGGTTGTGGCACACAGCACTTCCCAACCTCCTGACAGCACCTCCTCAGCTCCAGCTGCTTTCACCACCTCCATTGTTTAATAGTAGTGTCACTTTTCTCGCCTGCTTGTTTTCAGTGTTTTCTCTGACAGTTACTTTTTCTAATTGTAATTTTTTTTCCCTTCCTCTCTGTTGCTACCTGTTCCAGCCCTTAGGCACCGAGCTCGGAAATGCATTTGCTGGGGTTTGCCCTGGCCTGCCGCATACATCATCTCACGGAGGATGCATCTGTTTGGCATTTATTAATCGCTGCAGCTTGACAGAGTTTCTTCTGCTTCTCATGCTTGCTTTTCCAAAATTATCTCCTTGAAATAACAGAGAGGTGAACTGGGGAGGGGAAATCACCTTCCTCGTGCCCTTGTGTGGGTTTCTCAGGTGCATGTACTGAGCACATGGTTTGGAAAATTTCTGTCTTCAGAAATTTGCAGGGATGCAGGCAGTGGCCCACTCCCTGCTCCATGAGAAACGAGAAAGGGGTGGGCAGCACGTGGGATACCTATGACGATGCCTTTTTATCTTTGTTTATCACTTGAAAATGAAGTTAAAATTAATAGGGGCTGAAACTTGTTACTACTTGATTCAATTCGCACAGAGGGTCATTGGGCATTGGAATAGGCTGCCCAGGGAGGTGGTTGATTCCCCTTCCCTGGAGGTGTTTAAGGCACGGGTAGATGAGGTCTTGAGGGACATGGTTTAGTGTTTGATAGGAATGGTTGGACTCGATGATCCAGTGGGTCTCTTCCAACCTGGTTGTTCTATGATTCTATGATTCTGTACTTAATAGCTCCCTGCGTGTACTACTCTTTCCTGTTATCATTAAGGGAAAATCAGCTGCTTTTTTATTTTTTTTTTTTTGCCACTGACTGCCTTTGCTGGGTCACACCAGTGCTTAATTTGTGAGGCTTTAGAGTGAATGATGCTCTGATCTGTCACAGCTCCGCTCTCCAGGGCTGGCACGCTGGAGGACTGTGGGTTTACTTCCCGGAGCTCTCTGCTCATCTCTGACTTCCCTGAGCCCTGCCTGCCTGTAACCTCCCAGCGAGAGTGTAAATGCAAACTTTGCAGTCTCAAAAGTTTCCTGGTTTTAGGTGGTACTTTGCCCGAGAGATGTGTTTGATCCCAGCTTCTTTTTCCAAAGGTAGAAGTCTTGCACAACAACATGCTTACTGGTTAAGAGGAGGCTTCCCACCTTCCGCTTCTCTGGAAACATTTAGCTATCAGCCAGCTAAGGGCAGAAGAAACTTGTACACTGTTTTTTTTCCATCTACAAGTAATAACATCTTTAGCTGTATGTAATTAACTTCGAAGTGATAGGCTTGTAATTACCCAGCAGAAGCCTGTGAAAAGTATTGCGTTAGGGCTTTATCTCAGAAACTTTATTAACAAAGACGTTCTGGGCCGTTTTGGGATATGCTGAAAAGTCTGAAGCGGTGCTTGAGCCCTGAAGAGCCCTGGATGCAGGCAAAGGCTGTTGGAGGGCTCTAGCTTGGCCCTGGGGTATTCCTGGCAGCAGATGCCTCCAGTGCTTGGTTTGCTGATCATCTCCACTTTGGAGGTTCATCTGGGATAAGAGAGGTCTGCTCTCTGGTCTTTGGTTGAAACCACTGCTTTCTCTTGTTTTCGTCTGTTCGTGGGTGTCACTGGAGGGGTGGGACGGAGGAAGCCTGTGGTTAACTTGTGGAGACTATGCTGTGTAGGAAAGACTCATGAAATAACCACATGACGTGAAATGACTGTATAGCTCTGGAAATTAATACTTATGGCTTCTCTTGTTTGAATGTGATGAGACCACCGCAAACTCAGTGTATGTACATTGATGTACTGTAGGAATGCTCTTAAAGAAATGTGGGTTTTAACTCATGGTTCCCTCAGACGGAGAATACACTTAGTGGTTTTATTATTTTTTTGGTGTGCAACCCTCATCAATTTGTCTTCGTTATCGCTCTGACTGGGAGAGACTAGTTAAGTTGGTCAAACGGAGATGACTCAGAGCTGAAATCATACTTCGGAGCCTTCAGGAGTTTTGGGACAAATACAATCATAGAAAATACTCCCCTCCCCACCCCCAGCGGATCAGACCATGAATTGGAATTAGAGGTTGGTGTTATTTGAGGGTTATCTACCTTGATTTTGCTCTCTGTAGCCTGTGGTTTGTGATGAGTGAGCAGTGCTTCCCCTTGACTTTGTAGCCCCTGTGAGATGGACGTAGCGCTGGGAGGCAAGGCACACCCTGGATGCTGTAATGTTACTCATGAGCAACACCCTGGAGAGGAGACACAGGATTATTTAAATGTGCTTCTTGGGATTTGCTAGAGGTAGTTCTTGGTCATCTCCTAGAATTGGTTTTGTGGCTTGAATCCATAAATCTTGAGGCGTTTCATGGATGTTGTCTTTCACACCACATCCTTGCCTTTGAGTCAATGGCAGGCGTAGGATGAGAAGAGAATTGCCTTTGAGGTCCAGGTGGTGCCCTGTGTGTCATCCAAAAGTGTGAGTGACTTCAGGCCAAGCACAGTGCTGTGGTAGCAATAAAGGTCTTGTTAGCACCTGCAGGGTCCTGTGATCTGGAATAACAAGGTGGTGGGTAATGTGGTTCATAGGTAATTGGCGAACAACAAAAATAGCCAAGGTGGTTCCATAATTTATTTGATGAGTAATTATTTTTTATCTCTGTCATCTGAGATATTGACAGGGGAAGAATGGTTCATTGATTAGGACACTGATCTACTACTTTGGAAAAGGAGTTTTTGTTGTTCCCTGCCATGGCCTTGTATAAACTTGGGCGAATCATTTCTTCTCCTTGTGTTTTGAGTCTGACTGTAATAAAGTCAGTAACTTCTATATCTCATGGGGAGGAAAAAGTATATTGTTACATTCAAAGCTGAATACTGTTGATATTAAGAGTCAAAATATATCAGAAGTAGCGCTAACTGCAGTGGAAAGGTTCAGTTTAAATAGGTGCTTTGAATAATAACACTTAAGGCGCTTCAAGCATTTATTAACTAATTTGTATGATGTTCCTGTGCCAGTGGCGTCAGGACAGGCAGCGTTGTTTGCACTTTGCAACAGGGAAAGTGAACACAAACTATCTCACGCTATCACAAATTGTTGTAATGAGCATTAATAGCTCTCACTTATAAACAGACATATGCTTTTATCAGAATGATTATCCTTTGGAATGGGCTCTTTATCTCCTCCGTTTCTTGATGTCTCCTAATCAGGACTAGGATTGTCTTGCTGCATGTGAGCCAGTTGTTTGGTTTGGTGCAGGCTTTGCCGGATGCCAATGCATGAGGACATTAGAAGAGAGGCTGAGAAAGGACAGATGTACTCCCTGGTGAAGGGAACACCAGATTAGAAGGATTTTTGTATCTAAACAAAAATTTTGTACCCTCTGTACTCAGCACTGGTGAGGCTGCTCCTTGAATCCTGTGTTCAGTTGTGGGCCCCTCACCACAAGAAGGATGTTGAGGCTCTGGACCAAGTCCAGAGAAGAGCAACAAAGCTGGTGAAGGGGATGGAGAACAGGCCTTAGGAGGAACGGCTGAGAGAGCTGGGGGTGTTTATCCTGGAGAAGAGGAGGCTGAGGGGAGACATCATTACTCTCTACAACTCCCTGAAAGGAGGTTGTAGAGAGGAGGGAGCTGGCCTCTTCTCCCAAGTGACAGGGGACAGGACGAGAGGGAATGGCCTCAAGATCCATCAGAGGAGGTTTAGGCTGGAGATTAGGAGGAAGTTTTTCACACAGAGGGTCATTGGGCATTGGAATAGGCTGCCCAGGGAGGTGGTTGGTTCACCTTCCCTGGAGGTGTTCAAGGCACAGGTGGATGAGGTCCTGAGGGACATGGTTTAGTGTTTGATAGGAATGGTTGGACTTGATGATCTGATGGGTCCCTTCCAACCTGGTTGTTCTATGATTCTAAACCATAGGACTTATATAATTATTTGGCATTCACAGTCACAATCGTGCCCTGTAAGTTCCCAGATGTTCCCAAATATCAGGACTCTGCATCCTCACAAACTGGTCATGTGCTGCAGGGTACCACGGGGCTCTGGCTCTTCTGGAGCTGTGCAGGCAGCCACTGTCCCAGCACTGAGAGGAGAAAACACGGTTCTGAGATGCAAAAAAGAAAAATAAAGCCCTTTAGAACAAAATTCTAGGAGGATGCTTTTTGATATTTTTAGTCCCTTTTTTTGCCTGCCTGGGTTGGGTAAAATTCTTACCTTCTGCACCCTTTAATTTTAACCTGCCTGGGTTTTTTGTGCTTTGTTTTAGGTCCTGGAATCGTGAGAACTTCCAATGACTTGGCAAATCTCTCTGAATCACTGATGTTTTGCTGCCACCTCCACCCATGCCTGTCCCTTGCCTGCTCCCTAGTTGGGTGTCAGTTCTCCAGCCTACGTGCTGAGAAGAAAAGTTAAAAAGGTAAAAGTCTGTAATCTGATGCCGCATTGACCTGTCTAATCCTGTTCCCCGGTACAGTGAGAGCTGAAATACTTGTACTGCAAAACAATGACTCGAAGAGACTAGAGAAGGAAGATGAGAATCTGCAGGGATTTATTTTTACCTTTTTTTTCCCCCTCCATCTTCTGTCTTTTTCTCACTGAAGGCTGTCAGCTGGAAAGCAGGGATGGCAAAAAGAGGTTGGGACTGAGCACGTGGGTAGCAATGCAGTGGGCTCTGCTTTATGGGAGAGCAGAGAGATGGTTTCAAGCATCCCAAAGTAAATTTGCTGGCAGTGGCTGCACTGATTTGTCCTGGATGTGAAAGGCTCCACAGTGATGAGTAAAGCACTGCAGCTCCACTGAGAGTTCCCAACTGCTTTGCTCTTACCTGTGAAACTCCCAACAACTCAAAAATGTTTTTACATTGAGCTGAAAAATGAGGTTTTTGAGATGTGGTTGGACTGTGTTGGTAGTGGCTGAGCTTTCCGGGATACCCTTTGCTCTGACCCTGTCTGCTTCACACCTGGAGTGTCCGGCTGCTGCTGCTCTTGTAAGACCAGGACTGATCTACTGGTGTTTTCTTCCCCTTGACCTTATGTTGGACTCTGGGGAGTTGAGCCCACACTTACAGGGCAAGAGTTGTGGTCGTGGGACTTTCCTGTTCATCCTTGTGCCATGTGTATGTGTTAGTGCAAAATCCTTCATGGACTGTTTTGAACAGAAGGAATTTTTTCCATCTAGCTGCTTGTTGAGAAAAAAATCTCCCTGTTCTGAGGCTTGATGCAGGTACCGCTGAACCTATCTGTCTCTGCAAAAGGGTGTTTTGGAAATGCAGACTCTTCAAATAAGAAACAGGGTTGTTTCGATGGGTTCTGATCTGTTGAAAATCCAACATGTTATGGGAGCTGTGTGAGGTCTGGAGTGCAGAGGTTATGTTTCGAGTTTGCTGTTGTGTTGGAGAGTTGTTCTCATAAACTGTTTTGTCCTTTCTCCTGGAGAATTTCCTGCTGCTGGGGCTCTGCAACAGGTCTGGTTTGTTGCCGCGTTGAATTGAACCGTGTGTTCAGAGCAATTTCAGCTGGGAACCTGGGTGTGTGGGTCCTCAAACTTAATTTCTCTGAAGTATTTTGGCTGGGCTGCATTATTTCCTCCCTTATTATTTTAGGTGTGATACCCTCCGATCCATCGGGTATTGCTGACACTGTTCACGCCTGTTGTAGAAAGGCAAGGCTTGCAGAGCATGAAATTAGTCCAAGGTCAACTACAACAGTGCTGGTGATGTGTCTGTTGAGGCAGCTCAGAGTGTTATCCTACAGAAGGTGCTTCTCTCCAGAAGGTTAAGGATGTTATGGTTTGGAAGGGTGCTTTGGGGTTAGAAAGCTCAGGCTGGAGCGTAGCTTAGGCTGACTTCTGTCGAAGCTGCATCCAGCAGAAAACACTTCTCATGGAATTCATGCAACCAGGGCTCTGTAATGGAAAATCCGCCACACCTTAAATGCTATCGTATTACTCATGAACGCAATACTGGTAATTAACTGAGTTAAAAACCAGATTTATTGCATGTCAGTTATCACCTACCAAGGTGGCGTATCTAAGAGATGCATCAGAAGCCGGATGTGCTGGTTTCCCACCTCAGGTAAGAGAGGTCAGCTGCTTCACCACCAGTAGAGATTCAATGGGTCTTGCCGTGTTTAAATATAACCTTGCGGGATGTATAAGAATGTGCTTAACACCACTGGACTGCGAAGTTATGAAGGGAAGTTCTCCACTGTAATGAGGTGCAAAATATCTAGTAGTTTCATCATATTTTTTTGCGTCTCTGTGGAACCTTTTCGCATCTCCTGATTGCTTCTGACAACAGAAATGTTCTCAGGCTTCGCCCTCCACCCTGATCCAGAACATCGCTGTGTAAACGCTGGGCTGGATTTGAGCTCATGGTTGCTAACTGCAATGAAGGCTGTGGGAATCGAAGCGGTTTGCTGATTCAGCTTCTTAGAAAGGACATCCACAGGCACACTGTGCATGCAAGGTCTCCAGGTAACTGTATTACAACACCTGAGCTTAAATTTGCAAATCATCTATAGCTCTGAGTCACAGTTCAAATCTTATTCTCATTTTAGTCTTTACCGTTAAATCTTCTATTCCCAGGATATGTCTTATTTCCATCTTATCTCGGAGGCTGTTGCAGAGCTGAGGTGCTCATGTACTGCTGAAGCACTACATCTCATCTATGCTTAAACTCAGGAAAATTCCAAAATATGTGAACTTAGTGTCTGCAGACTTCACTGTTTTTAAAGTAAGGAAGATTAAGTATTTAGAATCTTAAAGGGAATTTCTTTGTGCATACTAGGAAAACTTTGAATTCTAAAGTTTTTCTAGGTGCACACAAGCAGAAAAAGACATGATCCCTGGTTCTTGGTTTTGCATTATCGCACGCCTGGAATAAGTCATCTGTGTTTGCTCAGGCCAGCAAAAACTGGACAGAGAAGTGCCACTGCCTTAACTGGCTTGACACTTTTCCTCTGAGACCTCCAAATGGCTGGGTAGAAGACTTGGGAATGTGATGTGGATGAGCTGCTTTTCGGGGTTGAAGACAGTGATGGCTGGAGGGAGTTCTCCAGCCTGGAACAGTTTTTCTGCCAGTTGTTTGCAAAGCCCAGGACTTCCTGGGCTTGTATCAGAAATGGTGTGACCAGCAGGTCCAGGGAGGTGATTCTCCCTCTGGACTCAGCACTGGTGAGGCCGCTCCTTGAATACTGTGTCCAGTTCTGGGCCCCTCAGCACAAGAAGGATGTTGAGGCTCTGGAGAGAGTCTAGAGAAGAGCAATGAAGCTGGTGAAGGGGTTGGAGAACAGGCCCTATGAGGAACGGCTGAGATAGCTGGGGGTTTAGCCTAGAGAAGAGAAGGCTGAGAGGAGACCTCATTGCTCTCTACAACTACCTGAAAGGAGGTTGTAGAGAGGAGGGAGCTGGCCTCTTCTCCCTAGTGCCAGGGGACAGGACAAGAGGGAATGGCCTCAAGCTCCACCAGGGGAGATTTAGGCTAGACATTAGGAGGTTTTTCACGGAAAGGGTCATTGGAATTGGCTGCCCAGGGAGGTGGTTGATTCACCTTCCCTGGAGGTATTTAAGGCACAGGTAGATGAGGTGCTGAGGGACATGGTTTAGTGTTTGATAGGAATGGTTGGACTCTATGATCCAATAGGTCTCTTCCAACCTGGTTGTTCTATGATTCTATGAGCAGTGGTTGCCTGACAGAAAACCTGTGATGAGAACCAAGTGCGTGGTCTCAACTAAAATCTTGATTTTGAATAAGTAGATAGCTGCTGTGTTTAAGCACTCCCTGGCGAGTCTGTAGGCTTATATATCTTACTTAAATGTGGCTTTAGCTCACAGATGATATTTATGCTGGGAGGCACTGGAAATGAGCAGGCAGAGAGCTTAGAGGGAATCAGAAGTTCAGCTGGTTGCTCGGCTCACTTTCCTAACCAGGAAGTCTGCTCATCTCTGAGATAATCTCCTGATTGCGCAGACCTGGCAAGGAGATGTGCCAGCAGAGGTAGGACAGGTCAATGTTTGAGCCAGCCCAGCCTCTGCTCTGGTGTCTCTTAAGCTGATTTTCTATTTCACAACATCATGCTGAGCTTCCCTGATGCCAGTCCAAGTTTAAAGGACCAGCTGAGAAGTGAAGTCCTTTTCTTTGCCTTTAAGTGGATAACTGGTAGTTTGAGGTGTGTTTTTCAGTCAGGGCTGTAAAGGATCATTCCCATATGGAGAACAGATCCCACACCTTTATTTCCTGCAGGAGAGAGCACATAGCCTTAGCAGTAATGTCTCCTGGAAGTCAACGAGAGGTTTCCTATTGCCTGCAGTGGGAAGAACTGATGCCCTCAGGCTCTGCATATTCTCCTGTCTCACCTTTCCAGGACAAGCCTGGAGCAGAGCAAGTGAGGAATGCTCCTCCCTGCTGCCCATCCATCCTGCCTGTCCATGTCCCACAGCTGAGACCCTCTTTCCTTCAAGTCACCCTTGTTCCCGTAAGGCAAACTTAAAAGAGAGCGCTCTCTGTCTCTGGCAGAGGCTTGGTTCTTCTCTCTAATGGGCTGTTGGAATGGGAAAGCCCTAGAAGAAGCAGCTTGTAGCCTTGCGCAGTGCCCTGGCCCCTCTATGTGATGGAGCTCTGGGTAGGAACTGGTTCTATCTCTAGCTTTTTCTCATCTACCTGCTCTGCCAAGGTCCCCGGAATTAACCCTAAATGTTGCCCACAAGGAAGTGTTTGAGGTCCCAGATATTCTGGGTTTTTGAGGTAGAGCTCTGAAATACTTTGATAATACTCAAAAGTTTTTCTGCTCTCCCCTGAGCTTATGTTCCAAGTGCCATCTCTTATCGGGGTGCAGTAACGAGTGCTCTTGCAGAAAGGGGCCGAGCGCCTGCAGCAGTGAAGGAGTTTGGTGGTTTAATAGGGCTCAGCTGTGCCAACTTATAGCCCAAAGCTTTCTCATCTCTTCAGCAGTTGCTAACTGCCTCAGCTTGTGCTGTGCAGGGGAAACTGCCATTTCCACCAGAGATTTGCATGAGGGCACTGCCTCGTTTCCCTGAAACTTGAACCTAATTAAATTCTAATTCTTGAGCCATCAAATTCCTTTGAAGACAACACTTTTTCCCTTGGCATCAAGGTACTTTCTTCTCTGTTTCTGAGATGTTTGATCTGCTGTGTTGTGGCTACTTTGCCACATTCTTTCTGGTTTGGTTTTGTTTGGTTTTGTTTTGGTTTTTTCCCCAGACAATAAATTATGATTTTTTTTTTCAAATGTGTGGGGGAGATCCCAACAAGATTGATGACAGAGAAGAGTGACCAATATTTCCCTGTACAGAAGGCAGTTTTGTGCAGTGCAAAGCATGGAAGTGATGCAGCTACCACCTTGCAGGATTATGTAGGACAGTAAGTCAGAGCACTCGTTCTCATCTTACCACAATCTGTGAGGCCGCAGTGCGGGAGTGAGATCGCATCTTCCTTTGGAACAGGGTGCTGAAGGAAAGGGTGGTGCTGTTGATGTCGATTCTGATCCTACTGTCACGGCAGGCATTGTGTCCAAACCATCCCATCCTCTTGCTGCCCATTCCAGCTCCTCTGTGTGGGGTCTAGGGACAACTCTTGGTGGGGACATCCCCTAAGCCTAATTCTGTTACAACTCCTCATGGAGAGATGTCCTGCAGAGAGCTGGCCACAGAGAGTTGTCCCTTCCCACCCTGTGTGTAGCCCAGAGGCCTGGGCAGTGCTTTGGTTAGACCTACAACAAGGTCCTTGTAAGGATGAGGGTGCCAGATGTGCTTTGGAGTGAGGGTACCCTGTGCCATGCGGGATGCAGACAGATGCTGACTGCAGGTGAGAGGGTAGGGAGGGAGGGTCTAAAAGGGTGGACAGTGATATAAAGCAATGCAAAGAGAGGGGGAAAGTTGTTGGATTTATTTTACAAGCTGTGTTTGTGTTTGTGCTCAGCCTGCCAAGGCTGGAAGCAGCCAGCGAGGTGCCCTGTCAAGGTAACGCTTGGACCTCTGCCGAGGAGCGACTGAGAGAGCTGGGGTTGTTTAGCCTGGAGAAGAGGAGGCTGAGAGGAGACCTCATTACTCTCTACAACTACCTGAAAGGAGGTTGTAGAGAGGAGGGAGCTGGCCTCTTCTCCCAAGTGCCAGGGGACAGGACAAGAGGGAATGGCCTCAAGCTCCACCAGGGGAGATTTAGGCTAGAGATTAGGAGGAAGTTTTTCACACAGAGGGTCATTGGGCATTGGAATGGGCTGCCCAGGGAGGTGGTTGATTCCCCTTCCCTGGAGGTGTTTAAGGGACGGGTGGATGAGGTCTTGAGGGACTTGGTTTAGTGTTTGATAGGAATGGTTGGACTAGAAGATCCGATGGGTCCCTTCCAACCTGGTTGTTCTATGATTCTATGACATGGATGTACCAGTTATACTCCGTCCCCCTCCGCTTTGATAGGTGAATGTGCGCAGTTCCCAACTGCCCATCCTTTTTCTCAAATGGGCTCTGGTGGTCCCTGCTTGAACGAAAAGAAAGAATAAATTAGTGTGAAGCCCGTGTCGCTCTTCCTCTCCAGCCAGCGAGCCTGTCCTACTGGAAGCAGGACAGTAGGCAATTCCCATCCCCCTGGCCCCTCTCGCCCTTCTCCCCCGCAGCCCTGCCTTGCCCTTTTGTGGAGATTTATAGAGCCGAGTGGGCTGAGAACAAATGAGCAGACATTAAGGCGATGTGTTCTGCATACTAATGACAAGATACTGCTTCTGCACCTCGGGGCAATACTGGGTCGGGCCAGTTTAACTGTAAACTTTATTTATGTGCTTATTACATCGCAACTGCAGTTTGCCAGCCTGGGCTGAGGGCTTAGGGATGTGTCCGGCAATAAATTTTGTTTGTTTATTTGAAATAAGATGCCCCTTCCCCCAACCCTTCCTCTCTCTCTCCTTCTTGCTGGGGTGCTGGTGGAAATCCCTTCTTTGCCATCACAGATTTTTCTGTGGAGTGAGGGAGGTGGGAAGAAGAGGTAAGGAAGGAGACGGCAATGACTGAGCTTTGTGGAGTGCAGTTGGATTTATTTAAACCTCACTGATGTAAGGAGCATTTTACTCTCCTCAGCAGATAGCAATGAGCAAAGTCGAGGGGATGTTCTTTCCATCAAAGCTTTGTGAGACCAGGAGTCTGTCCTTGGCTCTGCCACTCAACCCTCTTGCCAGGCACTGTCAAGTCCCTTTGCCTCCAACCCCATCTGGTACTTGGGACTCAGACTCCCTTTTTGTCCATCTCGTTTACACCAGGGACAGGTTTTGCTGTGCTGCTTCGGGACAAGCCGTGGGGAGTGGGGTTTGGTTTGGGAGAGCACTAGCTCTGTATTCCTGAGATCGGTGGAGAGATGGGCAGTGATTTATGCCCACAGAAAAGATGTTCTAAACCATCCTATTTTTATGGTATCCCCTCTGGCCTTCAGCTTGTTTCCTCCTCGTGTTACATCTTGTCTTTTGAGTTTATAAGCGCTTTGAGGGCAGGGATTGTCGTTCTTTCTTATCCTGGCTCCGAGCTGCTTTCTGCCTTGCTCCATCATTCAAAGCAGTTAAAACACATGGAGAATGCGATGAGTTTTGAGCAGGAGCTTTGCAAACTGCTGCTCTCTCACAGAGAGAGAGGGAGAGGCTGAACAGAGCAGAATTAGCTCTTGTGTGTTTTTACAGAGCCTCCTGCGAGGTCCCCAGCCTGGCTGGGTCTTACTGGTGGTGTTATGGTGTAAATGAAGGATTCATTTGGTGGTGTTGGGATGTATAAGTGGCAAACCCTTAGGAGGATAAGGTGTTAGTTTACTCATCAGCTCTGATAGACTCTGATTCTTGGCCCTGAGCAGGGCTAGAAGCTGTTATCTGGAGCTGAATGTGGTCACCTGGAGCACGAGTGCACTGTCGCTGGAAATGAGCTGTGTCAAGGCCCAACTGTTGGCAGGGCTAACTGGGAAGGTGGTGTGGAAGAGACTTTGTAGACCCCATCACTTTTCTTCTGAATCCATCTCCAGTACCTCCTGTTGGTGCCCAGCTCTAGGATTTGGCTCCATGATGTTGTCTGCTGTTAGATAAGCCTGACAGGTAAAAATTCAACCCAGCAAACAGGCAAAGACCCTCTGTTCCTCTGCACTGACAGAGATTTCAGCAGTAATTGTGTTAAGCATACAGCTTATTTCTCATCCATCAAGGTCAGAGAGAGCTTAGGTTTTGATGGGGCACCATACACCTTGTAAGGGACTAACAGATACTGCCTGAAAAAAAGAAAAAAATCACCCTAAATAAATCCCAGCAACAACAAAAAGTCCCCTAACCATTCCTAATTCTTCTTGTTCCCTGGATAGAAATCTCCATCCCTACCAAGTTTCCCTGGGGGAAGGTGTCCCGGCACCACTGTTCCCTGTTGCCATGAAGCAGACTTGAGCTGTAATTGGAGTTGACTTGATTTCCCAGGCCCTCTCGCCTGGCAGGGGCTCCAGATGTCCCTGAGGTGATGGACCACGGCTGGGGTGAGGCAGGACGGAGGCAGCGGGAGGAGGGCCTGGCAGGAGCTCTGCTGGAGCAGGCTCTCCTGGCTGGCAGCCTGCTCTCTCAGCCGGAGGTAACAGGCCAGCCACAAATGCCGAAGAGGAGATCAACGGGGGGTGGAGGAGGGATGAAAGAAAACAACCTTCAAAAGAACATGCCTTGCCTTTCTCTTTTTTTCTTTTTCTTTTTCTTTTTTTTTTTTTTTTAATTGAGGAAAAAGGTACTGGACTGGTGAGGACTTCTAACGAGCTTTCCTCTGGGAAAGTCCTCCTTTTGCACTGAATCCAGAAAATACCCTTGCTTGGTAAAAATATACACGTGTGTGTGTTTGTATGGTATTACATATTGCTTTTTTTGTTCCGAGTCATTCCAGCAGCAGAAAACTTTGCATCTAGTAGGCATGTTGCCTGTCTTGGTTGGACTTGATGATCCGATGGGTCTCTTCCAACCTGGTTGTTCTATGATTCCAAGATGGTCTCTGGAGGGTTGTCTCCTATCTTTGTTCCCAGCTTACTCCTGACCACCCCTTCTCTAGCAAGTAATAATTTTGCAGCTCAAGTCGAGGTTCTAGACATAAAAATAGGAAGGAATCTCTGTGCTAAGAGTTTTCTGTGTGTGATATTCTAAGAGGTTGCCTGTGTTGGGATGTGTGTTATCCTGTGGCTGGGCCTTGGGAGGGAGAGGGGCGCATAAGGTGGCATCATGACTATTGATTTAACTCAAAGGTGAATCCTTTGTCACTTCTGCTATGAAATCTGAGATTTAATACCTTTTTAAAATAGACTGTCAGGTGATTTCATGCATTTCATCTTGACTGTTGCTTTGCAGTGCCTAAAACTAGGAGGTTGGATGTCCAGGGTCATAGTCCTGTGCCTGGCTATCTTCTTCAGTGCAAAGAGCTCTGTCTCTCTTGCCATCCAATCATTTACAAGTCTTCCTTGCTGACTTAAGAAGAAATTGGGTAGGATTTGTTTGCAGCAAGCCCTGATATGCCCCTTATTTTTATTTCCTTCATTTGCTTTTAGACGCCCTAGAAATTGATTATTTCTCTAGGTGCTTCCAGAGCTCAGAGTGTTTTGGGAGGTCTCTTAAGGGCTGCTTTATCACCTCTGAACTCTAGGTAGAGACTTAAGCCTTGAGCAAGATATGGCCTGGCAGCTTTATTGGTGCGATGCCTCATCCTTACAATGCCATAGAGATTGGATTGTCTGCTACATCACAGGTGACCCTGCTTGTCATGGACAGGAGTGGAAAAGTAGAGGAGAAACAACAGGGCAGTACAGAGCAGTATCAAGGACCGATGTGTGCTGCTGGATGAGATTGTAATGGGGAAATGGTGGTGGTTTGGACTCCCAATTTCTGCAGACAAAGTCCAGGGAGGAGAGCCCTGCCCTCTAGTCACCCCTCATCAGACATTTAGAAAGCTCTGATTGGGGTTTTCAGTTTGCCTCTCCCAGTGCTCAGCCCAGGATTTTGGCTCAGAGCCTCTTTTGAGCATGAAGCCGTGTTTTCAGGTGAAACCCTATGCTGGAGGAAGCTCTTTGCAGCTACCCTCCTTCCTTGACTGGCTGAAGGTTTGCGCTTTACAGAGCGGATGTAGGAGTTTCCTCCTCATGGCCTTCAGGTAACTTGCCCACCTGCAGCCTCTGAATCAAATTCAAACCTGTTTTTGCAACAGCAATTGCGGAACTAGGCTGGGTTTGCAGGAATATCGCTTTCCAGCAAATCCACCATGTACAAGGAAATCTCCCTGCACGCCCCTTCCCGAGAAGCCCCAGGGGCTGCACTTCGATAGGGATGACTGAGCACAGGATAACCCTTTCAGTTTGCTTGTCCAGCAAAGTTTAGGCATCCACCTAGGCTTGTGTTCAAGACGCCTGGTGTAAGGGTGCTGTGAGGGTGCTCATCACCAGCTCTGCACCCCGTGGTCTTCAGGGTGCAAACCAGAAAGAAATGTGCCACCAAGGTTAATTTATCTTGGGAGAGGGAAGTTCTGGTTCCCTTGCACTGTTGGATGCAGCCTCTCAGCCCCACTGAAGGGAGCTTTTAGTATGCAAATGCACTTTGCCTCATGCTTTTTAATGTTTTACTTCTCGTAATTGCCGAGACCCGTTGTAATTTTTGGACGTGGCTGGGTTTCCGTAAAGCAGCTTCCCCTTGAAAGAGGTCCCCATTGCTGCTAAGATTTGATTTCTGCCCCCTCCCTCTTTTTTTTTGGTCTATCAGGTTGAAGGAAGCAAATGAGTAGCTCTGGCTAATGTTAGTGCTCGAAAGTCCTGAGGCACAATAGTGAAAAATAACATGTTAATCTTTGAGTGTTGTATTATATTCGGTGTTGTATTATATTTGTTGTTGTGCTTCTAGTGCAACTTTGCTGGGAAGCAATAAACATTTTGGGCCAGAACAGATCATCAGCTGCGTAAGTTGCTGGAGATGGTCCAGCAGAGCTACACGGCTTCGCTCTTGGTGGAGGCTCCTGCCCTTCCAGCCTCCTGGGCGCCTGTCGGATATGACGCCTTTTCATGACACTCCTCGCAGAGATGAGCTTTCCAGAACTTCAGCTTTTAACCCTGAGCCTGGATTGCAACACCACAGCTCTCCCCAAACCCAGAAGAATATCGGTGCAAACTGTCAAGATGTTATCGTGATTGTTGCACAATATTCTATTCCATTGAGGGCTGTGATGGAGAGGCAGGGTTTGAGACGTGCTGTCCATCCACCCGTCTGTCTCACTGTCAAGAGCTTCTAAGTCTCTCTGGGCAATGTCAACAAAATTTGCTGCTATGTCAGAGGCATGAAATAGTCCCAGCAAGTTGCGTGTAGATAGATGAAGGCAGAGGAGAAGATTGTGTTTGAACCCTTGCTGAAGGGAAGGGTGAAACTTTACTTCAGCTCAAATGTAGTGGACATCAGAGACACTAAGCGTGATATGTCATACTGCAGAAAGTCAATATTTATGGCTTCCCCTTCTTTCCCTTTCTGCTTTTCCCCTGAAAGCTCTGGCAGCAGTGCATCGAGAATCTCAGCTTTCATAAAAAAATCAAGCTCTGACTCTCAAGGTTACAGAGAGAAACATGAAAATGTGACTCTCCAAGGACTTGAAGCTTGCAAAACTCAGCAACGCTTGCAGGAAATTTGGCTCAAATTTGGTCTCTGGCAGTAGGATGAGATACACGTGATGTCGGAGTTTGTTAGGAAATTTGCACTTGAGTGTTACAGAGATGGACAGTTTGTCTGTCCTTGGTCTGTATGAGCTTGTGACAGGGACAACCACTCTGCAAAGTGTATCACATCAGGCAAGCGGTTTCTGATGGTGCTATACAGGGCAAGTGAAATAATTCTCACTTAACTGAAAAGTACCATTTCCTAGTTCTTTTGAGTGGAATTTCAAGTTTCTGGTTAAAGAGGCTGAAAGTCCTCCAGCCCTTTCCTCAAGATGCATTTTGCAAACATAGAGAAGATGATGGTGCCTGCCTTGAAAAAAAAAAAATAATCCTAGTGTACTCAGCCTATCAAATACACTCTGGTAGATATTTTCTGTCCATATTGTGTTAGTGAGCCAGCACTAAATAAGCTGGAATTCTGTATGAGGGCAGCACAGGTCCAGACTTCTTTTTGTTACTGTGATCATTTAGCTGAGGCACAGCAATTGAGTTGTTGTCTTCTGTTTCTGGTAGACCCTTCTGAGTCAGTGCAGTCCTGAGTGGTTTGGGATCCATTTGGAGCCACTGGTCTCTGAGGGATGATGCTCCTTTAGGTGAGATGCTATCATTAAAGTGCCTGAGGGATGGTAGGGGTTGGTCTTTAGCAAAGTGAAAGTTTGGAAGACTGTGACCCTACATGTACTGGTGTTTGCATGAGGTCCCTAAAGGGATGATGCCCATTGCATTGACCACAGTGCTTACCCTTTTCTGGGAAAGCTACTTGCCCTGGAGACACACCAAGCATGTGTATGCACTGGAACCAAGCATCCCACCTGCAGAAGTGCGGAGCTGAGCCCAGTACTTCGATGCAGCCTGTGACAGGACGGTATGAAAGGAGAAGAATATCTCTAGGGATGGTGTGGAGAGGATGACAAGGGAGAGCTGCCATTGTGGCAGTGATCACAGGCAGCCCAGGTGGCTGTGTGGGCAGCTGGGTCATCCGGGCAGTGACTTGGACCCAGAGGGTGCTTCCTCTCACTCTGGGCCTTTATAAATCTGTAGTTTTCAGCTCAGTGGAAGCAGGGGCAGAGATAGCCCCAGTGAGGCTGCAAATGAAGTGCTTCAAAGGAGTGAAAATGGCTTTTTGGTCTCCTGTTGTCTTGTTCAAATTCACTGCAGGTGCCTGGTGAATGGCAGTGCCCTGTGCACCTTGAGTCCCAAATGGAAGAGGACAAGGCATCCTCCCAGCACCCAGACAGCGGGGTTGGTGCTAGCTGGTTGAGTCACTGGCATTTTAGAGCTAATGGCTTACAGCCACCAAGTTCATTACATACGGGGAGTGACCCCTCTAGAACCAGCAACCCCTCTCCCTGGGCATGGCTCCGTGCTGGAGTGGTCATGCTTTGCGGGAGGGTCTCTGCAGAGCCTCCCCACCTCCGCCTCTCCCCAGGCAGTTTAACTTGTTTCCTTTTGGTGGAGGAAACATGACTTTTCCCATTGATGGAATTCAGCTCCGACAATGCCAACTGACACAATTTCCCACTCCGAGCATGCCATCATGATGCTGCGATGCTGGGTAGCCCTTTTTGGAGCCATCTGCATGACAATGCGGCGGTCTGTGCTACCATTAGCTGCCCTTTTGCTATTAGTACCTAATGAAAATGTAACCATATTTAACCCCCCACAGTCCAAGATTAGCGAGAAAGGGGCCTAAGTGGATTTAATTCCTTTGTATGGTGAGCATCAAACTCTCCATTTTGATTGCTCTGTCCCCTCTTCCCCTCTCCAGTGGGAGAGGGAGGCAGGAAAGCTGTGTAAGGCTAACTCTATCCTCTCAGCTGTCCTCGGCACAATGGGCAAAGTATCTTTTGTGGCATTAACGGCTTTGGCTGGGGGCTGGGGAGAGCTGGGGAGGAGAACAATGTGTGAGAAGCTGAGACTGTGGGTTTCCCACACGGCCCAATATGTCTCCCCGCACCCCCCTCTGGGACAAGCAGACCTGCAGCAGCCCAACCCACAGCTGATCCTGGCTTGATTGGCTTTTTTTTTTTTTTTTTTTTTTTACCCTCACCCCTCCTTTTTCTTTTTTTTTTTTCTCCTTCCTTCCCCCCTCATTGTGCTCTCGAGAGATGAAAATCCTTTCCTGGCGTGAAAGGAGAGGCGTGCCTGAAATCCCCTCCCTGGGACGGAGCGGGCATGTCATATGACGGCCAAATCCACCGGATTAGTGTGTGTGTGTCTGCGTGCGTGTCCTGCCAGGGGCTGGAGGCAGGGGGTGGTGGGATGCCCGATATCTATATTCCTTCCCTTCCCCCTCTCTCCAGATTGATTTCTACTGGGATATTTATTCATTGCACCTGCTGGCTGCCGGCCTCCTGCCGGCCTTTCGTTGCAGTTCTGAAGATCCAACCTTGGTGCAGGGGAGCGAAGTAAATTCCTGACCCTTTCCTCATCTCCTGTTCCCCCATGTTTTCCTAAATCTGAAGCAGCGGCAGATAAAGGAGCTGCAGTTTTGGTTCTGTGCAATGGAAGCATCTTTGTTGGAAGGAGATTGGACCTCTCCAAGGAAAGGCTGGTGCTGGAGAAGAAATCTGGGGTCTGGGTTATAGAATCATAGAACAACCAGGTTGGAAGAGACCCATCGGATCATTGAGTCCAACCATTCCTATCAAACGCTAAACCATGTCCCTCAGCACCTCATCTACCCATCCATTAAACACCTCCAGGGAATGTGAATCAGCCACCTCCCTGGGCAGCCTATTCCAATGACCCTTTCTGGGTTGATGGCACAGCCTACGAGCAGGCAGGGGCTTTGGGCTGGCCAGCTTTCCCTGCCCTCTTGGAGGGTCTGCAGGACCAGGAATGCAGCCTGGTCCCCAGCCCCACCTTGGTAGAAGCCTCCAGGTGCTCCAGCCCATCACAGCTCTGGTCTAGCTGAGTGTAGAGGGAGTATGATCTCACATTTGTCATTGCTTGTGGGAACCCTGATGTTAAGGGTCTGCGCTTGTGGGAAGTAATCGCTTTACAGGGTCACCTCCTCCTTCTGCATGAGGAGAACTGAGGCAGAGAGCTCTTGATTGTCAAAGCTAATGTCATGAGCAAAGTGAGATTTGGAGCCAAGAACAAAGTTTACTACCATTTAATTCCTGCATCTGTGTTTTCAGTGTCCCAAATTCACAACTGTCTTAGTTTTCCTTCAGGATTTTTGACTTGTGCGGTGTCATTCTGTGCTGGAATTCCTGATTTTTTTTTTTCCAAGAAAACTCTCTTACAGACATGTCGGCCAAACCAACATCTCCCACCCATGGTGTGAGAAGTCTGCCTTGGTTGTGATGAACTTAGCAACTGAGTCTACAGCCTCCAATCTGTTTCTGTGTGCACAAAGTCTTTGCTAGTTGAGAAGAAAAGTTTCTATGGGGCAAGCAAAGGGATGAGGGTGCAAGTGTGATGCTCTGGGTCAGTGCAGGGAATGCTCTGGCAAGTGTCAGCACACCTGTAATTGAAGGGGGGGATGGTGCAACAGTCCAGGATTGAATGAGATGACCTGTCCTTGCAGGTAGTTAGGTCTTGCTGCAGATGAGGTTTGCCGTATGTCTGCATAAGTTTGTTCTATGTGTGGAAATGTTTGCTATACATGTGGAAAGCTCCTTATTTCTAAAGAAAAGTCAATCTGTTTGCAACAGCCAGCCTGGCAGTGCTGGGGAATGGTCCGTGTGGCTGTCTCTGGGGTCAGTGAGCCAGTGGGGATTGGCTTGTGGCATGAGGGCTGTGGTGGTCACCACCATGGTCAGCAGCTGAGGGGAACCTGACAAGGATGATTCTCTGGTGATTGGCAGGGTTGGCTGCTCAGGAGGGATGCTAGAAAGCAGAACTGTCTGGGATTGCTTCCTCCAGCAGCCTTGGTGTTGCCCCAAGGTGGGCACCACAGAGCATGGGGCTGGTAGCTCCAGAGACAAGAGGGTCCTCACTGAGGAGATGCTCATCTCTGGTGACTTAAAAGCTGACCCATCTGGAGGGTGAGCAGGGCTGGAGAGCCAGGCTCTGAAGCAGCAGACAATGCGCCCACTGCCTCTGATTGGCGAGGCTGTGGTCCTCAGCGGGATGTAGAGGTGAAGTGTTGCAGGGCTCGGGTGGGAGAAGTGTGCGAGGGGGAGGTGGAGGGGATTGCTGCTTGTGTGAATGTGCCCCTGCTCATTGTTCTGCGGCTTTATTCTCCAGGTCTGGATGGGACTGATTTAGAAATCCTAATCAGGGACCAGTCTCTGCGCCTCCCGAGTGTGACACAACTCGAGCTGCTCCGGGGAGCCTTTGTTCCCTAATGACAGCTGACTTCATGCAGCAGTGGGAACAGTTTGAGCATAACTCTGCACTGCTGGGGCTGGCAGCTGCAGCCTTAACTCTTTCTTGCCCACCTGCACGGCACAGCAAGATGGGGAGGGGCTGTCCTGCGAGAGAGTGCAGCCAAAATGTGTGTAGCCCACTCAACTGGTTGGACTCAGTGATCCGGTGGGTCTCTTCCAACCTGGTGATTCTATGATTCTATAACTATGTTCAACTCCACCTCTGGCACCTCTCCTGAGAGTGACTGCACAGAGGGACCAGAGAGAATAAAGCTATATATATATATATATACACACACAGAGCTATGTTTGAGGCTGTTTAGGGAAGAAGAAAAGTAATTCTCCAAGGGCTAACACTGCCATGTGGCTATTTCAGGTGTCTGCTGCCGGTATCCAGTGGGAACCTCCAGTCCAACCCAGGGCGATGTTTATTGCTGCCTTGGAGGAGGGAGGCTGAATTTCAGAAACTGCGTGTCCAGTTTTGTTGATGCTTTGAGTGTTGGAGAATGTCTGCAGCAGAGGTGATCACAAAGTTTTTCCACGCTGGCTGTGGGGTATTTACATCACTTGCATTGAAAGTAAAAGTCATTTAGTTTACTCCAAGATATTCCCGGAAGATTTTTTGATCTGCCAGCAAAAAGCTTGAGAGCGAGCATCATTCTCCCTCCCTTGGCTTGGGTTCCTTCCCGGGCAAAGCAGGACTCGTGATACAATGTCCAGCACAGAGTTGTGCTGCTTAGCATTGGAAATGTGCTTGGTGATCCTTGCTGGGTCAGTGCTAGGAATGGTTAAACTTTTTTTTTTTCCCTCCTCTCTGTTTGTTGTCAAACCACTACTCTGACCTGGGAAAATACTTCTGGAAAATTACCCTTATTAAAGGGGGACAACCAGGGAGAGGCAAAGCTGGCTCAGCCTGATGGTTGTGGTCCTCCTGTGCTGGGGGTGGGTGTCCACACAGGCTGAGTGAGCCCATAGTAGCTCGGACGGGTGCAATTAGCAGATGGGTCCATACTGGTTTCCCAGCACCTGTGTCCCCTTTGCCGTCCCCGAATCACAGCCGCCCATGCTTGGCCAGAGTCTCCCTGGCGACGGGGCCACGGGATGCTGTGCAGTCCATTTGTCACCAATTGTCACTGTTTTGTTCTGCCTTGTATGCGCGCTCGATTGTGTCACGGGGGAGGTGAGGAGGAGCAATCAGGCCTTGTCTAATGGGCCTTGGTCTCCCGCTGCGGGGAAAAGCTGAGGGATGGGGAGTGGGAAAGGCAGGCACTGTGGCTGAGCCTGCCAAGAACATCCCAGGTACCGACAGGACAGAACAGCTCCTGGCACAGCTGTGGGGCAGGCAAATGTCCTTGTATTGATTAAGTGAGAGTTTAGGTCAAGGATCAATTTGGCTCTTTGTAGAGTGGCTCTGTCCCTGCAAAGTGAGGGGATGAGGGCAGTGTCAGCTTTCCTTCTCCCTGTAGTGCCTCAGTGTCCCTTATTGTCTTCCATGGTCGTGTTCACTCTCTGCCACACTTGTGCATGGCTTGTGGTATGGGATTTGTTCTCACCAGCTCTCCTCTTGTCCAAAGGGAGGTGGGTTTCATAGAATCATAGAACAACCAGGTTGGAAGGGACCCATCAAATCATTGAGTCCAACCATTCCTATCAAACACTAAAACATGTCCCTCAGCACCTCATCTACCTGTGCCTTAAACACCTCCAGGGAAGGTGAATCAACCACCTCCCTGGGCAGCCTGTTCCAATGCCCAAAGACCCTCTGTGTGAAGAACTTCCTCCTAATCTCCAGCCTAAATCTCCCCTGGTGGAGCTTGAGGCCATTCCCTCTTGTCCTGTCCCCTGGCACTTGGGAGAAGAGCCCAGCTCCCTCCTCTCCACAACCTCCTTTCAGGTAGTTGTAGAGAGTAATGAGGTCTCCTCTCAACCTCCTCTTCTCCAGGCTAAACACCCCCAGCTCTCTCAGCCGCTCCTCATAGGGCCTGTTCTCCAACCCCTTCACCAGCTTCGTGTCTCGTTTCTTACTGGACAAGCCCATTCCAGAGTATCCCTGACCAATAAGGCTTGGGAGATGCAATGCCCTCAGAGGTCCAGCTTTCCAAGCTGTAGGCTTCAGGCTGAAGATGGATTAAACGCGTCATTCAGACCCTAATATCTGAGCAATTCTTATTTCCCGTAAGTGTGTTGCTAAAATGGACTCAATGTGTTATGGATTTCGGTATTCTTCTGTTAGCATGTGCCAGGTTTGGGCTGAAGATATGACATCATACTAAAATACATATATATACACGTGTATATATATATAGCTCTATATGTGTGTGTGTGTGTATATATATATATACGTGTTATATATATATACACACATATGTATTTATTTTCTCTGTGCCATCATCCTCAGCTTTCCCAAAGTGGTGTGATTCTTGGCTCCATCAACCCCCTTTTTAGTTTTCCAGCTTTAACAGCCACCGGGACTAGATCAAAATATAGCTGAGGCCAACTTCAGGCCTCAGCACCCACATTCAGGTTTTTCTGTAAACTCTTAGTTCAGATTAGGCTGGCCAAAACGTTTATGGGAATTCAGGGAGGCTGTTCAGCATAGCTGCAAGGAGGTTGGGAAAACTTGAGCAGTCAACCCCAAACCAGGCAAGCCAAGGCGGTTCCAATTTGGCTTCCAGACCTGGAGCTCGGCATGAAATACCGCAGAGGGAAAGGAAAAGAGGGTGTCCTTGGCAAAGTGTCAGTCGAAGCAACTGAAACCACCGAGCTTTTCCAGTGCGCAGTGTTTGGCAAGTTTCTTTCCTTACTCCCTGGTGTCCATGGGTCCGTGTCTCCAAACCACCGCACCATTTAGCTTGCTTGGCTCTACAGGTCTGGGGGAAACTCAAGGGATGTCTGTATGGTGGTACCGTGGATCCCTGGGTTTCTCTTTGGTGGTTTTTTTTGGGTGTTGTGCCAGTTGCCCGCACAGACTTTGCCACCTCTGAACCTGGCAGGAAGCTATTGCTTGAACAGGCCCTTTCGGGTGGTTGGATCCAGCTGAAACATGGCCAGGAGAGCAGGTTCTGGCCTGGAAAATCAATGCTAATGCTGTTGATGCAGGAGAAGTTATGCAGGGAAGAGCGGAAGGCTAAGATGAGGTCAGCTGAAGGACTGGAGGGATTTGTGAGATTCAGTGTCCTCTCTAACCTCATCACCCATCAACAGCAGACTATCTCCTGGTGAAGGCTAGGCAGTACTTTGAGTGAATACCACAGGACAGCCTCTCATCTGCAGAGCTAGTGGGGTTCCACATGCAAGGGGAGGATGTGAAGGTCCAGGAGCTTTTGGAGAAAATGAGTATTTTTCATGTTGTAATTGCACAGCAAAGCAAGTAAGGGAAAGACCTCTGAGCAGGGAAGCATTGGAGGATCCCAAGCAACCGTATTTCTTCAGTCTTGAGCTTTTCCCTAAAGGTACTGGGAAGAAATTGTGCTTCCAACCATGCAGCGGAGCGGAGGTGGGCATCTGCTCAGCCACCACAAAGGATCTGGAGGGAGCTGCTGTGTACATTAGGAAGAGGTTTGCAGGAGGTCTGCTCTCCCCTGTGAGCCCACTACTGGTTTGAACTGAGTCCCCTCACCCATCCTTCTTGCCATTGCATCCATCCTCACCCCATCCTTGCACCCTCCAAAACTCACCCACATGGTAGGGCTTTTCCCTCAAAGCACAAACCATAGACCTGGGAACACACATCATCTCTGGCTAGTTGGTTTCAGCATTTGCTGTGGTGGAAAGGGAAAGAGCACGTAACCTCTCTTCCCTGGGGGGGAGGTTCTATCTCCTTTTGATCTGGGATAAGTAAGGTGTGGGGCAGGAGAAAACCAGGCTCCAGCACTCCTTCATATCTAAGTCATCTCTGAATGGGAATGGCTCTGAAAGTAGAAAGCTGAGCTGAAAGGTGTAACTTGTCATTAAGTGCATTGATTTCTCCAGGATATCTGAACAGTAACCAGGCTGCTAGTGTATTAATACAACCACATGTTGTATCAATACTTTACAGTGTCCTCTGGTTGTTCAGAATGAAAGGTTCCTGTCCTCTCCACTGCTTGGTCCTCTGGCATCTTGCAAATGTGACCAGGTCTTTTTTTTCTTAATATTTTGGAAAGTTTGTGGAGCCCTGTAGGTTGGAGACATGTCCACTGTGTGTGCTTGACTCTCAGGGTCTTTCTCTGTGTCCTGGGGCTGGTGTCCCCCTGGCTGTGTCCAGGGGATCTTGGTGTGGAGGGTGGTTATGGGGCTGGGTGGGCTGCAGGAGTGTGAGTGTGCGATGGGAGAAGGGAAAATAGAGTTTGGCTATGATTGAGTTCAAAAGGGAGGAAATAGGATTTATGTGGGCTGGTTTGTTTTTTTCCTTTCTTTAATTTTAATAAAGGAAACAATGCTGATGGTGAGCAGTGCCAACCAGGCTGAAATTCATAGCAGGCAGCTCTTCTTTCTCAGCCCTGTTTTCCACCAGGTGCAGTACTGGGAAACTTGCTCTCTATCCGAGCCAAGCTACTCCCTTCCCACCGCTGCCAACTGTGGTGTGGGCTGCCTGGGCTCATTGCTGCTTTTCAGGATCTCAGAAAGCCCTGGGTGATACCTGCCTGGTTCCTGTGATGGTTCTCCATCCCTTTGGGCTTTCTGTTTCTGCCAAAGACTGCTGTTTCTCAAATTCCTCTTCAATCCCTGGGCGGATCTCTTCTCGCAATACCTTGTCTGCGAGAGGAAGTGTCAGAGATGATGCAAATGGTTTTTGTCAAAATATTTTTGGAGGGAATAAAAATAGCTCTTGGACTTAAATCTGATTCTGTTCCTGGGTAGGAGTGGTTGTTACGGGCTGTTTTTTACAGGTGCTGTCAGAAACTGGAAATGCTTGGTTACACCTTGCTTTTCAGATGAAAATCAGTTGGTTTCCCACAATGGTAGAAAAAATGTTGGGAAGCCAGAGCTGGTTTCTGTCAGCTAATGCCGCTTCCTCTGATGCACCAGAGTCTCTGCCTCAACTCATGGGCAACCTCTTCTCTCCCTCCCAGAGTGGAAAACTTAACCTGGTTTGTTTTCAAAATTATTTGTGCAAAGATAATGGAAAAAAAAAAAACTATCTGCAGTTGTCCTAATCATGCAGAAGAACAGGCCCTATGAGGAGCGACTGAGAGAGCTGGGGGTGTTTCGCCTAGAGAAGAGGAGGCTGAGAGGAGACCTCATTGCTCTCTATAACTACCTGAAAGGAGGTTGTAGAGAGGAGGGAGCTGGGCTCTTCTCCCAAGGGACAGGGGACAGGACAAGAGGGAATGGCCTCAAGCTCCACCAGGGGAGATTTAGGCTAGAGATTAGGAGGAAGTTTTTCACACAGAAGGTCATTGGGCATTGGAACAGGCTGCCCAGGGAGGTGGTTGATTCACCTTCCCTGGAGGTGTTTAAGGCACAGGTAGATGAGGTCTTGAGGGACATGGTTTAGTGTTTGATAGGAATGGTTGGACTCGATGATCCAATGGGTCTCTTCCAGCCTGGTTGTTCTATGATTCTATGATTCAAATCAGGCTGTGATGTCTCTTTGGAAGAGCTGGACAAGTGGCTTCCAGTGCTCTGGAGAAATGATGAGCAATGACTGGTTTGGCCAGAAGTCTGAGGATGGCTTTTACGCCACAAACATTTACTCTGAAATATATTCCTCATTGAGACAGAGTGCAGATGTTTTCTGCCTATTACAGAGCACCTTTGGATAAAAATTGAAGGGGGAGGTAATATTTGGGTTTGGGGAGCTCGAAGCACATTGAAGTTGAGGTTACACTGAGTTACAAGAACCATTATTTCCATTGATGCCATAAGGGTTTGCAGCTGAGGCAGAAGGAAGCTATGGGGGTTTGATGATGGAGGACCTGGATTTGCATTTCCAGCTGTGGGAGCTCAAGCTGGGCTGATGGGTTTATGTGCCAGTGAAAGCCTGGCTCCGGAGCACACAGACACCACCGGGAGACCGTTCTGTGCACGTGGCCTCCAGGGGTGACCGCAAAGAGGGGGTCCCAAAGGATGCAGGCTGCCAGCTTTCTGCAGCTGCTCTCCCGAGAGCTGGCTCCAGGGATCTGTGTTTGCTTTGGCTGCAAGCTTCAGGCAGAAATGATAGTAATACAATGCTCTGGGAGGAAGGAGGGGAGAGAGAAGTCTTGCGTGTTTTCAAATGCAATAATGTGCATCATCCATGTGGAGCCGGAACTTTTGGGCCACCCTCATGTAGGGTTGCAGCTTGGGGGTGTGACTGTGGGACGTGGACTTTGGGGATCATCCCTAAGCGACAGGGTTGCTTATTTTAATTGATCTCATTGGAGTTTTTCAACTAAAGCTGGCTCCTTTCTTTTCCCAAACCTAACTAATTATTTTGTGTGGAGAAAAGCTTGGATTTTATTTTACTGGTTTTTCAGCTGTGAGAATGGCTTTTCCTCTTTCCTCCCTCCATCCCTGTGGCTTTCTCTTTTGTTTCTTCATTCCTTTTTTTTAGTTCTGTTATCTCCATAAATGAAAAAAATTAATAAAGGAAAAAGGGGAAAAATGACCCTAGGAACTGAAAAAAGCTAAAACCAAGAGACTGAAAAGATGTGAAAATTTTCATCTGGTATCTTATTGAAAATGAGAAATATTCCTTTATTTGAAGAGCTGGCAGTTTGATTCCTGTCCAGAACAACAACTGTGACCTGTTGCTTCTTCTGTTTCTGCTAAACAGTATTGAATACTGAACAGGGCTAAATCACCCTTTTTGGTTGGGATGGCTGGAAATAGGCATGGAAAAGAACCTGTTCTTGTAAGTGGCTGTCTCTGCTGTTTCAGCTCCCTTGGAGGCCTCTAGGTAGAAAAAGCATGTGATGTGGAGAAACCTGCCTGGATCAGGACCTTCACAGCCCTTGGCTGTACTGACCTCTCTGGTTCACGGAGTCCACGCACTGCAAAAAACCTTAAAACTGGGGATTGAACCCAGTTTGTTGTCTTGATTTCCCATCTCCTGACTCTTCTGTAGTGTCATTCCTCCCTTGGAGACACTTTGGGCTTAGGTGGCTGCTGATCACTCCAGCCACTTTCCTAGTTCAGTGCTGGTCTCCAGGAGCCAAAAAGGAGCAGAAATTGTAAATGAAAAAGGAAAGACTTTTACTCCTCATTTTTCAGTGGTGTTTTTATGTCTGGCGCCCTATATGAGCAAAAAAAAACGGTGACCCATCTGTTTCTAGCACCATTAAAGGCATTTTGACTGCATGTGGCCCACAAAAATAAAATAAAGATAAGACCCTTTGGTCTGAAATGTCAAACGCTCTTTCATCTTAGACGACCCCCAGCCGGGACCATATCCTCCCAAAGCTGAGAAGCAGGAGTGGGTTCCCACCAGTGTTCATCCTGGCAAAGGCATCCACCCCCCTTCCCTTCCCAATTTTTTTTTTTGTGCAAGAAGGAAATTAGGCACTTGAGGTTCATGCTGGCTGGTGACCTCTGAGTGCTGCTCCCCTGGACTTTTTCTCCAACTTCTTTCCGACTCGGCAGACTTCTAGAGTCAGGAGTAAAGAAGTTAAAGCCTCTTTAACAAGTGTTCGGAGGAGGGAAGTGTTTGACATGCTTTAGGACCAGTTTGTGAGAGGGCTGCGCCAGCAGGATGCAATTAAAGACTGGGAAGAGAAGATTGCTACAATATGGGGCTGCTTTCTTCTCATCCCCGTCTCCCTCACCGCTTGAAGCCATGGTCTGCATTACACTCCACTGGGAGCCCATGGAGACGTAGAGACACTCACCTCCTCTAGGATGTGCTATAAACAATAAATATAGAATCATAGAGCAACCATGGAAGGGACCCATTGGATCATTAAGTCCAACCATTCCCATCAAACACTAAACCATGTCCCTCAAGACCTCATCCACCCGTGCCTTAAACACCTCCAGGGAAGGGGAATCAACCACCTCCCTGGGCAGCCTATTCCAATGCCCAGTGACCCTCTGTGTGAAAAACTTCCTCCTAATCTCTAGCCTAAATCTCCCCTGGTGGAGCTTGAGGCCATTCCCTCTTGTCCTGTCCCCTGTCACTTGGGAGAAGAGACCAGCTCCCTCCTTTCCACAACTTCCTTTCAGGTAGTTGTAGAGAGTAATGAGATTTATCAGACTGGGGGACAGTGTGAGTCCTGCTGTGCTGGAAAAGGGGGGAAATGGATTTTAATTTAGGAGAAACGGCTCATTACTTTCTTCATAAAAATCTTTCAGGTTTTCATACAATTTTTGCCATTGTATGAGCGTTAACATTGTAATGAGGTACTTTGTGTGCTTTTATCAGAGCAGTGGAAGGGAAGTGTCAAACATGACTGTTTGTAGAAGTTCCTGTAAGAGTATTTCAAGTGTCTCTGTATCTGATCCACAGAGAATGCAGATCTCTTCCCTAGACCAAAGGCAGAGCCATTTCATAGCTCACTGTATTAATTCTCTATGTATTTACTTCATTATTTAGTTTATTAAGCAAGGTGACAACCGTGACAAGATATTCTTGCAGAAGAGTAGGGATGCTTCTTCTTGTGATATCCTCTCTTGCCTCAGTGGAAAACTTTAAATCCAGCGACAAATTTCTGATTCTTTTCCTAAGCAAAAAGCATTGATCTGTTGGGTGAAATGGCTCCTAGTGCCTCTGTAGGCTTGGTGAGGCTGTGGAGCGTGAAGACCTTTGGAAGGGACATGTGTGGGCAGCTGTGTTTTTCCAACTTAATTTTCATGTGGGAATGGACATGTTTATGGCTTCAAGTGTATAAAAATGGGTCACTCTAAAAGTGAGTCTCTTCCAACCTGGTGATTCTATGATTCATACAACTTGTGTGTGTGTTTCTCTTCCAGATCTTGAATGAGTCAAACTAGCTCTTGGCCTACAGGGCCTGTTTCAACCAAGGACTTGTGCAGGATGCACATGTGATCCGAGTGCCTGTGCTGCTCTTCCCAGGCTGTGGGGCTCCTTACCTCATTCCTTGGTTTGGCCCCAGTAGCTTCCTGCACCGCTGAACAGATGGTTCTGGGAGGCATGACCACAGCTGGGGAGGCACAGGCAACCGCCCCTCTTGGATGCTCATTTTTATTGGAAACAGCCCTTTGAGCTGGGGAAGTATGTTCTCCTGCTTCGGGCACTCAAACCTTGGGAATTTAGGTCCAGCTGAGCCGTGACCACCCATTATGACACCAGGTGACTTCAGCTACTCTGTGCTGCACCTCCCAGCCTGGGTACAACAGTCCTCCCTCCTCCTAGTCCCTTTCCTAGCAGCCTGCACTCTTGGAGGCCTGGGTGGCTCCTCTCCCTCCATGTGGGGCTGGTACGTCAAGGGTCTGATCTTGGTAAGAATCCCTTGGTGCTACTGGTGGTGTTTAAATAAGTGGAAAAACCACTTGGTCTCCCTGGAGATGTGCTTAGGGTAGGGTATTATTATTATTTTTTTTTTTTTTTTGGCTAACCAGGCCTACACAACAGCTGTTGAGCAATCGTTCGTCCTCTAAAAACAAATAAGGAGCAAGTCTGGTGGCCAAATGTTGCAGGCACGTTGTAATGACTCTTAGCAAATTGCCTTTGCAGTGTGGGGCTGCTTAACAAAACAGCTGCTGGGTTTGCCTCTCCTTCTCCTGTGTAACATCAGTTGATTGCTGGTGTTGCTGAGTGGGGAGGGCAGGAGGGCTGGAGTTCCCTGTAGGATGATGATTGTGGTACGAAGACATTGTATTGGCCACAGTGTTCTTTAAGACAAAGTGGAGGCTGTTTTTCTCCCACCTCATCTTCACGCAGCTTGATGGCTCCTGGGGTTTATGCATCTGAGTAGAAGAGGGAGGCAGGGAGTAGGAGTGAAGTATCTGCATCCATCCCAGTCCTCATGCTAGAGATGACACAGGGACAGTATGTGCTGTGCCCTGTTTCCCCTCCTTTCCTCCCTGAGCTCCGAGCTTCAGCTACTGATATACCTAAAGTGTTTCCCAGGTGAAAATTAGCTAGAACTGAGTGTTGCTTAGCCCTACTAAGAAACAATCCTTTACTTGCCGGTTTAGTCAACCCCCCTCAAAAGACCTTGAAAATTGAGCCTAGATCTGTTAAGGATTCTTGGTGTGACACCTGACATCTGGATTGAGATGGAAAGTCTTTCCCAGGATAACTCTGCTACTATGGTTATGAAAAAGTCCTTAGCCAATTTCCCCTGATTATTTTCATTATTGTTATTATTTACTGGCATTTTTTCAGCCTGGATAATGGAAAAAAGTTTGAACTGATTTCATTGTACTAATTTCTAGCCCACTGTGCTGCCTCAGTCCAACATGTTAACAAGATGCTTCATGGCTTTGCCCATCTGCAGGAGGTTTAAAATTGGTAGTGAAAGCAGTTTCTGCTGTTTAGATCTCCTGGAAGCAGTTTTTGATTGTGAAATCTGCTCAGTTGCAGAATTTACAGACATTTTTTTCCTCTCAGTAGAAAAAAAGGGAAATAAATCTAAGAACCCAATGGGCAAGGCAGAACTCCAGAAATCTATTCCTTAGGGATGCACTTGTGTGTCCCAGCAGTGTTTCTTCCAGGATCTCAACACCTTCAGCTGCTGTAGTTCCTGTTCCTCCCTGGAGTGAGGAGAGGCTTTGCAGTGAACTCATGTAGAGTTTGTAATGATATTTGGTTTGGTGCTTGTATGGAGATAGATTAAAATTGTGGTTGCATTTGTCTTTGCATAGGAACAACTCCCAGTGGCAGGGAAGCGGCGCGTGAGGGGGTTTGGGATCAAACTAAGCTGGGATCCAGAAATCCGGCTTTCAGTCCCCACTTGGTGGCTGGGGTAAATCCCTTAAGCTCTCTAAGTCTGCGTTCTCCGCCTGTTGCATTTTCTCACACCCTTTATCCATTTTGCTTATTTGGACCAGAAAATATTTACCTTAAAAATATTTGTTGCTTCCCATTTGTGTGCCGGCAGAGGAAAGCCACAGTTTGAGCCTGCTCATGCTGAATGTGCTGCTCATTAGCAACACCCGTCAGCAGCAGAGGCTACGTGCAAAACACCCACAGATCCCATTAGTTTGAATCCATCAAGCTGTTGCCTCTGCCGGATCACTGGAGCTCATTGCACTGTCCTTCCTTGGCATGGTGACCAGGCTGTCACATCAAGGACTTGATATCGTAGCTTGGCTGAAGAATGATTGCATTTTCTTTGTGCTTTCTTGCACCACACAATCCCAAATAAATGCATATGCAGGACCTGACCCAAAGCCTATTGGAAAATTATGGTGGCTGAGTAGATTTTTTTTTTAATCACTTCCTTCCTCTTGTAGTATTTTGTGACTCAAATTCAGGCTAAAACTTGAGAGGAGTTGATCAACAAAGTCCTCTCCAGCTCTGGGGCTGTGGAAGGCAGTGTATGTCTGTGGGAGGGGCTTTTTGTTATAGAATTAACGATAATTACTTGCCTGAGAGCCTTGAGCTGAGATAGGACTCAGTATGTAGGAGAGAGAGAGACTGTGGAAGATGCCTATCGGTCCTTGCACATGGCTAAGAGCATGTTACCACGTGTGGTATGGGGAGAGGGAATAACTTTCTCCTGGACTACTCCAGAGACTGTGGAAATCCGTGCAAACATCACCACAATAATTCAAACACTTCCCACCACTAAAAAGAGTCTTTCCAGCCCTATATCTAAAAGACGACAATCTGATGTTCAGTAAGTTCCTCTCCCCTCACGTAACACTCTAGTCTTTCTCCGGTGCTGGGACACTTGGGCATTGCTGAACCTCCCTTCCCCTCTAGGAAGAGCAGTGTCCTGAACTCTCCTGGTAGATATTCCTTTTGGGGATTGCAGCTGATTTCCCTCATAATAATGCTTTGCATGAGCCTTCCACATGATGCTAATTAGCGCCAAGCCTTTCTTTGTATAAGCAGCATTATAGGTAATGATGATTACAGCCGCTCACTCTCCTGGTGTAATTATTCAGCACCCAGCAGCAATCCATTTTGGAGTGATTTGCAGCCAGGACCTCTTGCAGGAGAAAACCGTCTGGCTTGTAAGAGGAGACGGGAGCAATTGTATAATTAAAAGCATGGTCTGATGTTGGGCGTTTGAGTTGAGCCATGGCTGGTCACCTGCAGAGCTGGAGTGGGAACGAGTCCACCTTGTGCCACCCTCTGATAAAGGGAGGAAACGGCATCGCTGGTTGTACCCAGTGCTGAGGGTTTGCTGGAGGAGACGGTGGTGGCTCTTGAGTCCCAGCCTGAGGGCTGGATACCTGGAACGACATGCATTAATATTGAGATTGGGGTTTTTTTTTTTCCTCCCCCTTTAAAATACCGCTTTGACTATTGCTTGAATTCATGCAAATGATATGTTAAAAGCCCAGAGTCGTCTCGTCGTTGGTTGTCCAACTGCTGGGCAAGCTCTCAGCATGTTGTGATGAGAAGACCCTTAGCCAGGTGCCCATCATTTATAGGCTGCTATATATTTTTTTTTAAGCTCAGTGTGAAGCTTGCGTAAGGCTCTTAAAATTAGTGTTGCCTTTCAAGCCAAAGGGCCGGAATAAGGTTTACAAGCCATAAAAGCCTCTTATCAAAGTTGATTTCCTCCAACGCACCTTTCATCTTTTATAGTATTTACTTTTCAAATCCTTGAACTTAAAAGGATTAAACAGGTTAAAAGGAAAAAGGGAGGGGGGAGAGAAAACAAATAAGGAGGAAGATGGATTGAGTATGGATTATAGAGGCCTGTATAAAATATGAATCAGGAGAAAGTCTAAACAAAGAGTTGTCATTTTCTGAACTGCTGAAGGTTAAAACGTGCTCGAGGTTTAACTTCAGGGAATATTTAATGTCTGTGGGTTATTTTCTCACTTTCCAAAAATAATGGAGAAGAGAGCAACTGATTAGGAGAGTGCAGGGAATTTGCATAGTTTTATTCTATCTTCCAACCTTTTTCTGTCCTGTGGTGGGATCATAGAATTATAGAATCACCACGTTGGAAGAGACCCATCAGATCATCGAGTCCAACCATTCCCACCAATCTCTAAACAATGACCATGTGGAATCCACCTCAGAAAGAAAACCAAAGATCTCACTGCCAAAGAGCTTCTAAAGGAGCAAGAGTTATGAAAGAGATCAGTGATCTCTTTTCCTGTCGGGGAACTGGAAAAGCATCCTGATGAACTGGAGGTATTTCCAGGACACTTCCCTGGCCACCACCTCCCTGGTGGCAGTGATCTGGTGAAGGGGATCTGCAGGAGCAGGTACAGGCTTTGCTCTGTGGGTTTGCCCTGTGGCTCTGCTACCAGCTTGCCCACAGTGTCCATCTCCAGAGAGGTGTGACCTGAGCGGCTAGTGCAGCTTTATCCTGCTCCATCGCTGCTCTGTGCTTTCCCCCCAGCTGTTAGCAATGCCCTTATCTTCCCTCCCAGGGGCTGGGCTGCCACTTTGGTTGAGTTAATGCCTACAGAATGCTCCGAGACTTGCACGAGGACTCTGTGCCCTGCTGCTCTCCACTCTGCTGTTCCTTGCCTGGCTCTGCAGGCGGATCTTGTCAACCAAGCCATCCAAACCCGGAGGGGATGCACTGCTGGCAGCTCCTCTTGGCATGCTCCCCATCCGGGAGGAGTGCATTAAACCTGCTTGCCTCCTCCAGAAGGTTGCAATCAAGGGCTCAGCCAGGCTGGTTCTGGGTCACTGGCTGGGTCAGCCCCAGCTGCTGGCTCTGCCTGCCTTGCTGTGGCAGGGTCTGGGGCCAGGCAAAGCAAACATGTTGGGGAGCTCCAGCCAGGAGCGATGCCTGACCTCCCCGGCCCTGAGCATCCGTGGAGGTGGGAATTTCCTGTGCCTGCTGGTGTGGTGGCCAGTTTGGTGGCTGCCTGCATGTGGGGAGTTGAACACAAAGCCCCTGGAGATGCTATGCCACTTTCAGAACTGATTTGTCTAATTTTTTCAGTGCATTGTAGCTGAAGTGGTTTCTACTCTAGCATCATGTCTACCTTGTGCACCCCACAAACAGCTCTCCTTGTCAGCTGTGGCTTTCACCAACCAGTGTCAGGCTGGTCACAGCATCCCCTCAGCAGAGCTCTTTCCTTTTCAGAGTGAGTTGGGAGCAGGAAAGGACGTGAGGAGGGGGCACATGGCTGTTAGCACCACCCTCTGCTCCTTCACCGCAGTTTTTGTCTCTGTTCCCCTTCAGGGAAGCATCACGCAGTGGGAGGTTACACAGGCACGCACAGCTCTGCAGAACTGTTAATGAGTACCAGATCCCTTAATGACCCACTGATGTACAGGGTGGCCCTCAGAGGTATTTTTCGCTGAAATCACTAGTTTTGTGACTAGTGCAGCTCTGCAGGGGCAGGCAGCTGAAGGCGTGGGGTGTTGGCATCCTCCAGGATGCGGTTGGGAGGCATCCCCATCCTCCTCCCACTGACTCATGCCTACTTTCTTCTGCAGCTGCATTTTAAATGCCACTGATTTGGGTCCTGCTGTGAGGGAGGGTGAATTCCCAGGGTGAAAACAAAACCCAGAGCTTGAAGGTTGATGGTTAAACCCAAGACACCTCAGAAATATCCCAAATACCTCCCTTGAGACCATAGCTCCTGTGAGTCAGCCTGCTGTGGTGGGATTCTGAGTCAGGGTGATTGCTGTGGCCTGAAGAGTCATTGACTTCACAAGAAAAGCTCTGGGATGCTCAGGTAGAGTGAGGTCTTCTACTCTGTGCATTGCAAAGCCTCCTATGGTGTATATGCATGATGCTTGCGACCCTACTCTTTGCTATGCAGAAATCCATATGCACCCCAGATCCCCTCAGAAACAGAATCATAGAACAACCAGGTTGGAAGGGACCCATCGGATCTTCTAGTCCAACCATTCCAATCTAACACTAAACCATGTCCCTCAGGACCTCATCCACTCGTACCTTAAACACCTCCAGGGAAGGTGACTCAACCACCTCCATGGGCAGCCTATTCCAATGCCCAATGACTCTTTCTGTGAAAAACCTCCTCCTAATTTCCAGCCTAAATCTCCCCTGGTGGAGCTTGAGGCCATTAATAGTGCAACTCCCTTCCACAGAAGTAAAATTCTTAGATATATGGTGGAAAGGCAGGGCAGCATCTATTCCTCCTAAAATTTCAACAACTTTAGGACAAATCAGACAACATGTCCTTGGTCTGCTGACATCTTGGAGGAAACACATCCCTGACTTTTCCATCACAGCTCAACTTTTCTCACATAGTTTCAAGGATGCAGAGAAACAGTATTCAACTTGGGAAAAGGGGCTTTTTCGGGTTTATCTTGCCTTGCAGAGCGCCAAACAAACCATTGGAGGAGGAAGAAACAAACCATTTAGGAGGAAGTTTTTCACACAGAGGGTCATTGGGCATTGGAATAGGCTGCCCAGGGAGGTGGTTGATTCACCTTCCCTGGAGGGGTTTAAGGGATGGGTGGACGAGGTGCTGAGGGACATGGTTTAGTGTTTGATAGGAATGGTTGGACTCGATGATCCGTTGGGCCTCTTCCAACCTGATTGTTCTATGATTCTATGAAATTAGTGTGATGAAGGACAAAGAGAATAACCGAAAGTGCTTGAAAGCAGATTCTGTCCTTCCCTGCAGCCCCTGTTTCCCACAGGTTTTCTCTGAAATTTCTGTCTCAAAAGTGTTCTTGTTACTGTTACAGAAAATGTTGGCAAAGCAAGGCAAGGGATATGAAAAGACATTGAAACCTTGGTGCCAAAAACCCACGTCAGCTGGTGGAGGAGCAGAGGAGCTGGCGTTCCCGGAGGAAAGCGCTTGCGGGGTGCTGCTTTGAGGAAGGATTAGACCTGCCAGGCGTGTTAATCTCTGACCTTCCCAGAAGCGTCCCAGATTGTTTCAACACATTTCAATTACCCAACCACGCAGCCCAGAACTGTTCTGAAGTCTGCTGCTTCTTCACCTTTTGGTGGCTTCTGTTGGGGAACGTTTTATTAGATCTTAAGGAAGCAGGTGGAAACCCAATCTGGGATGTATTCACCTGCCTCTCTGCCTGCGATCGGCCACTTCTGTAACCCTGTCTCCCCTCTGCGTATCTCCAGTGCTCGCTGGACATATGGCAGTGCTCCAGGACAAATTACTGATGCTTCAGGAGAGGCAGAGGCAGCATTTTGGGTTTGTGTTGTTCTGTTTGATGGGTTCAGAAGAGCCCCTCTGACTTCTGAGACTTTAGTGGCTGTTGGTCTCGCAGGGCTGTGCAGTTTGGGACCCTGAGCTGTGAGCTGGCAGGATTGAGGCTGGTTGTCTGCCTGTGCTGCTATTTAAGAAGGGGCAGCTGCATTTTGCAAGAGATGCGCACAAGTACCTGCCAGGACCTGCTGGTGGAGGCAGGAATGATGCAGGTGTTGCTTGACACAGGCAGAGTGAGGTTGCCTTTGACTTTGCTTAACGTGGTACAGAGGCACAGGGGATAAGCTAGAGCTCAGCAAAGCAGGGTGCTCTGCTGGGCAGGCAGGGTCCAAGGGGTACCTGGCTGGCTGGACAAAGCCATCGCCCATGCTGGGCTGCCATCCATCCTGCTGTCTGTCCTGGGACTGAGCTCCTTTGAGGCAGCACGGAGTAGAGCTGGGAGAGCCCTTGGCTCCACTGTCCAAGGGGGTCCTGGTGCTGCTCACTGTGGGACAAAGTTCCCTCCAGCAAAAAGCAACCCTGGAGGTGCTGACAGTTAAAAACTCAGTGGATACGAGCAGATTGGTTCTCCATGCAAAGTGTCGGAAAGCAACCCTTTCCAGCCAGGTCTGGGACAGGAGGAGTGTGTTTGCAGTGTGAACATGGTGTGTTTTTGCAGTGGTGATAACTGTGCTTCTAAGTGTTCTCCCCTACAGCAAAATCTTCTAACTGGAGGCTCTTAAACTCTTCCCAAGAGTGACTTCTGCACTTGGTGTACAAAGCCCAGTGTCAGTGAATAGGACTTTGCCTGTTAGGAAGTTAAATCCTTACTGAAAGCAGGACCTGAGTGTTTCTTAGAGCCTGCTTAAAATTTTACCTTTAGGTTCCCTTTATGAGCTGATCTTTTGCTGGCTGTTCTCAGTGGGGTAGGTAGACAGGGATGTTTTCCCTTTGCTCTGATGAAGGTATTTGAAAATCTACTTCTAATTCATAGTATTTCTGGCCCTTGGGAAAATGTGGCTTCTATGTCCTTGTGCCTTTTATCTGCACCCACCAGCTCACATCTGCTGCCCAAGTAACGGGGGAAACGGCAACTGAAAAGGGGAAGATTTTAGGAGAGGGTGGGTTTGGCTGAGCAGGACTCAGCATTGAGCCCATCTTCTCTGTTAGGTTGTCCTGGGTCAGTTCACCCATCCCGAGTGAATTATTCCAAGGGACACCACCAGTACCCAACTAGAGCAGACTAATGGAGTCAGAACACAAATGCTAAAAAGGTTGACATAAGCAGAAAAAGCTTTTTTGAGCATTTTTGGCTGCATGTGGGCTTTTATGGGGAGCGGTGAGCACAGAGCCCATCAGAGACATGTCGCTCCGATGGAGACACTGATTGAGTCCTGTTATCCCTTGTGGATGGCAAGAAATGATTCTGTGGCTGCTTGGGGTGGGGTTTTGAATTTATTTTAATGAGTTAACAGGATTGCATGGAAGTGGGAAGCCTATGGTTGGATGGGTGCAAGGGAGCCCGTGGGTGGCTGGGGTGCTTTCCTTGGGCAGTGATGGGGCTGCAAACGGAGCCCAGCACCCATCGGTTAATTAAAATCTCAAACCCATGTGCAGTCAGTCCAGTTTGCCTTGGCTAAAACCAGTGTGAGAAACTTCCTCGCAGCATTTCTGTGTCGTCCAGGCTGAAGTGTTGTCATCCGAGGCTGCTTTGCATGACAATGCCCTGGGCTCTAATTATGCACAAGGATGCTAATGGGCACAGAGCAGGCTGGATCTCCATGGGAAAAATATCTGTTTGCGAGGGGCAGGGGGGGGAGAAAAGAAAAAGAAAATCCACCCAAACAAAATAAACCATGACAGTTTGGGAAGGGAGGAGGAATGGGGGCGAAGAAAGGGGACGGGAGGCAGCAGAGGGGTTGGGGAAGGCAAGGATGAAGCTAATAAGGCTCAATTTCGGCTTTTTATTGGGGTCTTTTCTCAGTGGTAAGAGACTCGCCTGTGCTGGGCCTCAGTGGCTCCTGCTGCCTGCAGGTCTAAGGAGAGTGAAATCAGTTCTACAGTGCTGGTATCTGCAATGGTCTTGTGCAAAATCAGGTGTCTCTGATTTCCAAGCATCAGATGCGAGTTTTTCTGGATCTCAGGTGGGCACATGGGGAGAAACTGAGGCACGGAAGAGCTCAGATGTGCCTGGATGCCAGACACATGCATGGGAAGGCTTGTGGGTTCCAGTCTTTCTTTTCCTGTGTACCCTTATGCTCCAACACTCAATTATGCTCTTTGTTTACCATATCCTTGTCTAGCCTAGCTAAAAGGAACAATTGCTATTATACAGCTGAAGAAAAGCCAATCGGAAACGAAGGTTTGCACCCGAAGTTTTATTCAGATACTGATCTTTCCAAGGGCAATGGAGTTCTTTTCCAATATGCCCTGTTGGCTTTTGCTTTCTAAGTTTGCTAAGAGTGTTTTGCAAAGAGCTGGTTATAGGTGCAAGGTGGCATCATTGACTGTATCCTCCTGAGTCCTCTGAGCAATTTCTTCGTTTTTATTGTTGTAATTTTTTGAGAAGGTTCAGGTTATTCTGGAATGGGAAGTGTTTGGAACTTGTTGTGGATGGACCTGTCTGATTTTGAGAATTCAGTTCCTTAAAGCAACAGAGATATTGACTGAGAATATTAACCTGTCCAAGGACTGGAGTGGGACCTAGGAACCCCACAATTTACATCAGGGTCTGTCACAGACTTGTGATGGCACAAACTGGGTTTTGAGGAGTGGTTGGACTTGATGATCCGATGGGTCTCTTCCAACCTTGTTGTTCTATGATTCTATGATTCTATGTCTGGCATCTTCAGAAAAGCAGAGAAAACTCCTCCCTCTTCAGGGCTGCAGAAGGTGTCTGATGACCACACACCTGATGCCTACTCTGAGTTGTGAGAAAACACACCTTATGGATGGAGGCTGCTAAGTGTGTAGTGTTATTAGCCCCTCATTGAAATGCTCAGTGAAAATGAAGAGCATTAAAGAGCCAGGTGCAGGAGTCGAAGGAGTTTAAACCTTTCCTTCTCTGTTGGTGTTGATGTAGTCATCTGGCTTTAATGATATCAGCATTAGTCACTCTGTCGGTGTTTAAAACAGGGAGGGTAGTTTTAATGTCCAGCTTACAGGAATTACTTCTGTGTTGTTTCTTTCTAATCAACTTTCACACTATGCAAGCCTTGGGTGAGCACAGTCCCCACTTAGCCACCACCAGCAGCTGCCACTAAAGAAAACACTGCTGATAACACCTTGGCTGCTTTTTCCCTGATCAGATCGTGGGCTAAACAACCTTCTGCTGAGAGCGACAGGGATGAACCATGCTGACTCTCCCAGTGTAGGACACTCTGAGTGTATCTGCACACCAAAGGACTCTGGAGAGAGTCCAGAGAAAAGCCATGAAGCTGGTGAAGGGGCTGGAGAACAGGCCTTATGAGGAACGGCTGAGAGAGCTGGGGGTGTTTAGCCTGGAGAAGAAGAGGCTGAGGGGAGACCTCATTGCTCTCTACAACTACCTGAAAGGAGGTTGTGGAGAGGAGGGAGTTGGCCTCTTCTCCCAAGGGACAGGGGACAGGACAAGAGGGAATGACCTCAAGCTCCGCCAGGGGAGATTTAGGCTGGAGATTAGGAGGAAGTTTTTCACACAGAGGGTCATTGGGCATTGGAATAGGCTGCCCAGGGAGGTGGTTGATTCACCTTCCCTGGAGGTGTTTAAGGGACGGGTGGATGAGGTGCTGAGGGATATGGTTTAGTGTTTGATGGGAATGGTTGGACTTGATGATCCGATGGGTCTCTTCCAACCTGGTTGTTCTATGATTCTATGATTCTGTGACTCATCCTGCCTTTGGCTAATGCATGGAGACCAGAGCAAGTGCTGGGTCTGGAGGCTTTCCAGTGCTTTGATGTGCTGGCATCCCACCCTGTTTCAGACACACGTGGTTTGTCTTCCCTGTATTTCAGTGTGAAGTGTGGTCTCCAAACTCTGTTGACACTTGATGCTGCTTGTTCCTGTGATAAATGTCATCGGGGAAGGGCTGGAATGGTGGGATTTGCCCAGGTTGCTCCTGCAGGGATAACATCAGCGGATGTTGACAGGATAACATCTGGCCACTCTCATTCAGTTCTGGCCAGTGGGATCTGCTGGGCTGGGGGTGACTCTGGGCTCCGAAGTCTTCCTTGTGCCATTGTAGGGATGCTGGGCTGAGAGGAGCCACCTGCTTCCTCGAAATCATCCTCCTACTATCTCAGTACCAATGCATAATCCTTCTCCTCCTAAATTGAGTGCATGCCAGACCAATGTTAATGAGCTTGATTGCTCCTGCTTGTTTTACATCGCATCACTGAGAGGAGAAGCTGAACCTGGTTTGCTCCAAACTGTTGGCATCTGGGGGAGGGAGAGGAGGAGGTAAACATCCAGGGTAGAAAAAATAATCATCTGCAAATGAAAAACTCTAGGTTTTACCCTGAGAAAAGGAGGATAGACAGACTGACAGACCTGATGACAGACCGAGCTCGAAAGCACCCTTGGCCCCACAGTGCGGAGAGATGCCTTATTGTTTGATCTGGCTGTGAGACAGATTAGCAGCCCCAGGTGGAAAGTCATAATCTGCATTTAAATGGGGCAGTTATAAAAGGTAGGGAGCCCAGGAGCCCACAGCATTATGTTGCGTCTTTAGGACTCCGTAATCTCTCTTTATTTTCTCTGCAGTCTGACCTGGGGGCACAGTTTCTAATTACCAGGTCACCCTGCTAATATTGTCATTTCCAGCCAGTGGGTGTGAAACCATAGCAACGCCACATTTGCTTCCAAGTTTCTAGAGGAATAAAATTTGCCTTTTAATCACAGAAAATGACTGGATGTCTCCCACTCCCCCATCTTACTCCTCCCTAACGCAATTCACTAGTGGGATTTTAAAAAGTTAATTCAGACGGGACCTTTTCGAAGCTTCACCTTTTGGCTGTGGCCAAAGACAAGGGACCAAAGTCTCAGTCTGTGAGGCTGTAGGTTCCAAGTAGCCTGTTATGGATGTCAGAGCTTCTCTAAGCACGTCGGCAACAAAAGAAACTGTACCTAGTTTGTAGTATGGTTTTTAACTTTAAAAAAAGTTGTGAGTGAGCTGGTGAAATCATAGAATCATAGAACAACCAGGTTGGAAGGGACCCATCAGATCTTCTAGTCCAACCATAAAGAGGTTGTAAAGAGGGAGAAGAGGGTATCAGACACAACTGAGTGACAGGGATGTAATCTATCATCACACTGTAGGGATGTCTGTGGTTACCTTGACTCAATTGGGTGGTGACCACTGGGATGGCAGCTCCAACTTGTGGTTTTCACCTCCCAGTTTGGATGGCTTGGAAAAAGCCCACGGAGAACCAGGAAGCGACACGAGTGATGTGGGCAGGTCCTGTGCTCTGTGGCACAATGACGTTGGTTTATCTTCCCTTCTGGTAGCTTGGGGCTGCAAAATTTCCATCATCATCTCCCTCACCTGCATTGCAAGTGTTAAATCAAAGGTGTGTTGAGTGTGTTTTTGTTCCCTTGGAGCAGTGATAGAAGGTTGACTGAGATGAGTCCAAATATCTTCAAAACTCGAGGAGGCAGGTTTCCAGCTGCCAAGGGCTGTGCTGGCAGCCCCATGGGACACCTTGCAAAAGGCTGCCCTAACATTAGGAGAAAATCAGGTCAGGTCTGGGCTGAAACTCTGCCCTCAGGCCTTCCTCCTGGCTCTGCACGATACTTTATGGGTTTCAAAAGCAGTTTCTAACTCAAAGTGAGTCAGACGTGAACTGGAATCACATTGTAAGGTGATTTTCCAGCTGACAGGAGTAGGTTAATTGTAAACTGTCTACTGAAGCTTTAAAACTCCTGTCCAGCCTTATTATTAGCGGTTTAAAATTTATGGAGTGAGACTTTGCTTGGTGATAGTTGGTTTGTGCCCAGGCAACGTGTGTAATTAATCCCCACGTTGGGGGAAGGAAAATCAGATGTAAAGCTCTCCCTCTCTCCTTCCTTCCCTTCCCCTCCGAGATATCTTGGGGCATGTGGGGACCTGGGAGGGCTGCTGAGTAGGAATGTTGTTCTACTGGCACTGTGCTGGAGGATCACATTGGAGTTGTCACCATGAGCGCTGATGGTTAAATCCTTGCTACTAGTAAGGAGCTTCCCTTGGTATTGAAGGAAACTCCAGACCAAGGACTGAAATAGCTCTCTGAAATCCTGGGCCATTAAACCATGGATCTGGGCCTTGCAGGATGCAGAACCCAATGGGATTTTTAAGGGGAATGTTGGAGGCGATACCTGATCCAGGGGTTGGAGCCCAGGTTGCCAGTTTTGCTCATACTGGTACCTCTGCTGGGTCCTGCACTTGGGGCACAACAACCCTATGCAGAGCTACAGACTGGGAGAAGTCTGGCTGGAAAACTGCCAGGAGGAGAGGGACCTGGGGGTGTTGGTCAACAGCCAACTGAACATGAGCCAGCAGTGTGCCCAGGTGGTCAAGAAGGCCAATGGCATCCTGGCTTGGATCAGAAATGGAGGTTATTCTCCCTCTGGACTCAGCACTGGTGAGGCTGCTCCTTGAATCCTGTGTTCAGTTCTGGGCCCCTCAGCACAAGAAGGATGTTGAGGCTCTGGAGCGAGTCCAGAGAAGAGCCATGAAGCTGGTGAAGGGGCTGGAGAACAGGCCTTATGAGGAGCAGCTAAGAGAGCTGGGGGTGTTTATCCTGGAGAAGAGGAGGTTACTCTCTACAACTACCTGAAAGGAGGTTGTAGAGAGGAGGGAGCTGGGCTCTTCTCCCAAGTGACAGGGGACAGAACAAGAGGGAACAGCCTCAAGCTCCACCAGGGGAGATTTAGGCTAGAGATTAGGAGGAAGTTTTTCATACAGAGGATCATTGGGCATTGGAATAGGCTGCCCAGGGAGGTGGTTGAGTCACCTTCCCTGGAGATGTTTAAGGCACGGGTGGATGAAGTCTTGAGGGACTTGGTTTAGTGTTTGATAGGAATGGTTGGACTAGAAGATCCTATGGGTCCCTTCCAACCTGGTTGTTCTATGATTCTATGACTTGGTGTGAGTGTTTTCTGCACGTGGCCGTCTCAGGATGGCCACACATTATTCAGCCTGTGGGTTTCCTCAAGTCGGAGCTACAACCTTGTTAAAAATTTACCTATTTCCAGGCTGAATAGCTGCATCTGTCTGGCTCGGGCAGCCCTTGGACCCGGTTACGCCTCTCTGTCGGACTGAAGAGCTGTGTTATTTCGTCTCTGTTCCCGGAGAGCTGTGGTTACAGTGCTTGTAAGCTGCACAGACCAAGCTCTCAGACTTTCTCCCTGTAAAATGTTTTAGTCACTGAAAACTGAGAGCAGCTCCCAGCCAGGTAATTAATTAAAAATGTGAGTTTGGAGGCTTGTTTCCCCTCTCTTTGTATAGTTGCTGTTATTTCTTATTTCAAACGATTTTTATTGAGCCTCTCCTAAACATGACTGTTTTAATGAAGAAACAGCTCCCCACCCAAGCTCTACAAACAATGCATCTCAAAGCTCTAACCACTCGCTACTGATGGTCTCAGCCTCTACGTGCATGTGTGTACACACACAGAAGCACGTGCGCACACACATGCAGACTTAAACTGGAATTTCACAGCCACAGGGTTGGCTGAGCAGCTCTGATCCAGCTCCCTGTGCATGGGCCAAGCTCCCGTTGACTTCAATAGAGTCTTGCCTGGTTTATGAGCCTTCAGAGCACAGCCCTGAGCAGGGGCTGCTTGTATAATGGCTATTGCATGATTAGTATTTGTATTACAATGGCACTTCAGGACCCCAATTGTGGCTCAGCGCCCCATTAGAGTAGTCCTTGTACAAACACATAGTAAAGAGGTGGGCTCTGACCCAAGGAGCTAACAATCGAGGTCTTTATGGCCCCCAAGGCACCTTAGTATCAATTATTTATATTACAGTAGCACTTACAGCATGTCTGTGCCGACGCTGATCTGAGTGGCTGTGGTGTCTGTGGCCTGTTCTTGCAAATTTTAAGGTCTGGATGGGTGATATTTGGCTTTGCTGGCTTGAAGGGCCATGTGCAAATAACCCGTTCCTGCTCCAGAGGGGCTAATTCTGCTGCAGAGGTGGCTTTGCCTTGCCTTCCCCTCCACGGAAGCAGATTGCTGGGGGAGCAGGAGGGAGACCTTTTCTCCCAAGTCTTGTGTTATTGGTTTGGTTCCTGGGGTGCGATGGGTGCACCCTCTGCCCTCTCACTGTTTGAGCTGGTGCTGCAAACCCAGGGCAGGTGAGGGCAGGAACAATCCTGGGTGTGTGTAAGCAGCCTGCTTAGGGGCAGTAGAGGGGACAGCAGTGGCTTGGTGGCCTGCAGCATTGTACAGTGCAGGCTGCATCTGCAGCACCTGCTTTCCTGAGCCACAAGCTGCTCTGAGCTCACCTGTGCTACCATCTGCACGTACATTCCTGGCCACTGCTGTTCTGAGCACACGAGAGCCTGAGAGGCAGGAGGTTTATGCTAGGAAGGAAGTTAGGAGGAAGTTTTTCACAGAAAGGGTCATTGGGCATTGGAATAGGCTGCCCAGGGAGGTGGTTGATTCACCTTCCCTGGAGGTGTTTAAGGGATGGGTGGATGAGGTCTTGAGGGACTTGGTTTAGTGTTTGATAGGAATGGTTGGACTAGAAGATCTGATGGGTCCCTTCCAACCTGGTTGTTCTATGATTCTATGATTCTATGAGGGATGTTGTTGATATAGCCTCTTATTCCTTGGACCTGCTTGTGCTTGTGCCTCCAAGCTCCTCTTTCTCCTTAACCTTTTCCAGACGGGCTTATCTTTACAGTGTTAAATCCATGTATTTTAGTCAAATTTTTCTGATGTCAGCTCGTTTGTCCCCCTCTTCCCAAGAGAACGCTCCTGGGGTGGCAGATGCTGAGCGTCGTCCAGGAGGGACCCTGGCGCTGAGACACAGGGGGGAAACCCAGCTTGCTCTTTTCGCTTTGACGTATCTATCTTGTTTAATCACCTGAGTCCTGGAAGAAGGCCCTGAAAAAGGAAAGAGAAACCTAGCAAACCTTGCTTGACTCGCAGCTCCGCCGTGATATTTCGCTGTTGTGCGTCTTAAATGCTGCAGCTGGGCAGGAGCTGCAGCCGATCCCAGGATGCCGGCACACAGCTGGCTGCGATCTTGCCTTCTCTCTTGGAGAAATCCCCAGCTTTAATGCGATGTCAACATGAACAGCTGGCTGAGGAAATGCAAATTGAAGCTACATTTCTGAGCAGCTGACACCGCTGCAGGTGGCCGGCACGAAGAGCTGTGTGTGGCTGTAGCCGGTCGGGCGTAGAGCCCGGGACAACTGGGGCATTAGAGGGACCCAGGTAGAAGCGGGGCTGTGCCACCGGCTCCCCAGGGCTGCTTGCAAACTATCTCCCCGTTCTTTTTAAATGAGAAAATAAAATGGCTTTTTTTCCCCCTGAACTGATGAAAAAGCAAACTTGCCACTAAGCCTAAAAACGGTGAAAGGGAGGGCAACCAGCTGCACGGCTCAACCTCCCTCTGCCTGTCACAGTCCCAGACCTGAGGTTTTCTGATAGGGGGAGTGTCTGCTGCTGTCCCCCACCCTACCCTGCCCTCTGGTGCTTCCCAACCCACCACCCAGTGTAGCAGCAGCCCCAGTGAGCATCTGTCCCTACACCCGCTCTTATCTGCTGCTGCTCAAACCTGCCCTGCAGCATTGTAAGAGTTCCCTTGAATTATTATTTTTTTCCCCACCCCTCCTGCTCTGCTTTCTAACACAAAGTGCCCTGAAGCTCTGCAGCTTTTTCAGCATTTTTTCTCTCTCTCGGTTCCCCCCAGTGCGGAGCGAAGCCCCTGGAGTGGGGCAGAGCCCTGGCGGTGGGTGGGCAGGAAGCTCAGAGCTGCCCAGAGACCCGCGTCCAGCTTGGCTTTCCCGACCGGGAGGCCAAGAGCATTAAAGCCCACACCATAAGTAAACAGTGCAGAAATTATAGGTCCAGGGTTGGGTCATGAGCTTTGCTCTTTTGGTTTCTTGTGAGGAAGATATCCCTGGGATGCTTCCGGCTGGAAGGTGGAGCTGGCTTGTGGATGGGGAGGGGAGAGGGGAGCCGAGCATAGTTATGTTGGGATAGAAATGCCACCACAGATGCCGAGAGCAGCTGGGGCTGAACTGTGGTTTGTTGCAGGATTCCCTGCTCAGATCTTCCTGGCTCTGCCCTGCTCCCACTCGCCGTTTCTCGCTTACGCTGGGATGCAAACCGGAGGGAACGTGGAGGGTCCCTTCCAGCCCAGAGCCCTGGAGAGCCAGGCAGGGAAAAGCTGTCCTATTTTTTGGGAAGTTTTCCAGCTTGTTGCTGGGTAGCAGCCCAACCCACCCACACGAGCATCAGAAAGACATTAAGTGGTTTATTGAATTGTTTGTCTGCAGCCAGCTGCGGCTCTCGGCAGGGCCGTGTCGGCGATGGGCCTGCGAAGCTCTCGCCTAGGCTCTTGGTTGCTTCCTCACCATAACGCTGATAGCTCAGTTTCTTCTTCTTTCCAAAGAAGCCAAAACTAGGAGTGGGCAAAGTCCGATCAGGGCAGGGGAAACCCACCACGTGCTGCAGAATAATGTCTGGGACCGAAGCGTTCCCACCGACCGCGGTGGCTGATTGCACAGGTAAATAGTGACACTGACCCTAACTAATGCACAAAGTAAATGAATCCCTTTCAGTTAATTGGCTTAAGTGTTACTTGTAGTGAGAGTAAATATTTTACAATGGTGCAGAGGCTTTGCGCTGCAGTTGTGAGCCCTTTGTGCTCGACACTGGGGCTGTGGCGTCCCTGCCCCGAGGTGCTTGTGGCTGTTCTGGGGAGCAGGTCTTGCTGGTGGGGTCAGAGGTGGGTTTTTCAGCCAGTGAAAGGGTCTGCAGAGAATAAACTGTGGGCAAAGCAATGCTTTATCAGGTCAGACCCTGTGCTGTGCCCTGTGGGGTTACCCCAATGTGTCCGGTGATGCTCTGGGCTGGCAGCCGTGTGTTAATTGTGTCCTCCAGGCAGAGCGTGGGTCAAGTTATTGCATTTTTGCAGTTGTTTTTGTGTGTGAATAACTGCCCTTGGAGGGAACAGGGTCTGTGGAGTTGTGCTGTCACCAGCAGCCTCTACAGTGATCATAGATAGAATCGTAGAACAACCAGGTTGGAAGAGACCCATCGGATCATCGAGTCCAACCACTCCCATCAAACACTAAACCACGTCCCTCAGGACCTCATCTACCCGTACCTTAAACACCTCCAGGGAAGTTGAATCAACCACCTCCCTGGGCAGCCTGTTCCAATGGCCAATGATCCTTTCCGTGAAAAGCTAGCAGTCGGTGCAGACTTTGCAGTATTGGAAACCAGCAGGACAGAGCACTCAGAAAGCTCATCACAGTCGTGACCTGCAGGTTAACGTTGGGTGAGGTGGCAAAGCCATGGGCTGGGTTGCAGGGAGCACAGTTAGCTGCTCCCCTGGAGCAGCAGAGTTGGGAAACCATGTAAGTTTGGAGCAGTGATTTGTCTGGGATGGGTTTGATAGGAAAACCTGTGCCTGGCTGAGCTAAGCAAGGATCTTTCCTCTCCCAAGTGCCTGCAGTGTGTCTCTGGGAGAGCAGTAACTTTCATCTTTGAGGATGATGAGTGCCCGACTTGGCTGTCTGGGGGATTTCAGCTTTTCTGGGGGAGACTTTCAGCAGTTTTATGGGAGTGACCTGAAAGCCCAACCTTTCTTGGTTGCTTCTCTTCCCCCAGCTCACACTCAGCACCCCCCAACCTGGGGTAGCGCAGAGCACACCACCCACCAGTGGAGGGGCTGGGGCCATTTGTCACCTTTGGAGCTCACATTTGTCACCCTGGACAAATCTGGGATTGTCCATCGCTGCATCCCATTGCTTTCCTAGCATCCTGCCAAGGCTTCCCTTGCTCCCATATCTCTCTGATGCCTGAGCTCAGGACCCACACTCAGAATCATAGAACAACCAGGCCGGAAGGGACCCATTGGATCATCGAGTCCAACCATTCCCACCAAACACTAAACACTGTCCCTCAGGACCTCATCCGCTCGTAAAACAGAGGAGATGCCTCAAGCCCCAATCAGTGAACCCCAAACCCATCCTGGGACTTCAGCATCGCTCTGGCTTTGCTTGAAAGCTGTTAATAAATCAGACGCTGTTGGGGTGTTTAGCTTTTAATACAATGTATATTTATTGCAAACAATAATATACAAAAAAAAAAAAAGGTAAGTTTCACAAAGAGAAGGATCTTGCAAACAAACCAAACCAAACTTACCTAAAGACAAAATATGATTTAAATGACAGGTCTTTTAAGTTACAGAAATACTTTAAAAAGATCCGCTTTTATACAGAAATAGAAAGATGCCATATTATAAGAGTGCTTTAAGATTTTTTTTTCTTCTACTGAATCCCTAAACAAAAAAAAAAAAATGTTAACAAATATATCATTTTTTTTTAAATAAAAAAAAAAGTTTGCTGTCTTTTTTAAAAAGCAATCCTTAACTGTTCAGCCACAGCTTCACCAAAGTCCGTGTCCCCACCTCAAGCCAAGTTTTGGGGGTGGGAGGCTAAAACGGTGTTGCCCCCACGGCACGGCCGGGGCGGTGGGTCTCGTCCTTGCACGAGCTCTTTTGTGTCCCAGAGAGCTGTGGCAGAAAACAAGGCAAATGATTCAGTGATACGCTACATTTGCAATCTTTAGTTTGTACAATTTTTTTTTTTCCAGTTTATCCTTAAGACAAAAGAAAAAAAAAAAAAACCAAAAGGAAGAGCACAAGTTTGTACAAACCCAGGACACAGATTCCAAAAAGAATAATAATAATAATAATAAAAAAAAAAAGAATTAAAGAGATAAATAAAGGACTGGTTACAGTTTAGACCATAATTTAACAGGCACGTTTACCTTCCAAATAATGCTCCGACAAATGCTTTTGAAAGGACTTAAAATATTTTGAGGGAGATTTAAAAAACAAACAGACAATAAAAAAAAAAAAAAAAAAAAAAGTTGAGATTGAAAACTGCTCTTCTCACAAAATAAATAATTTAAAGTATCTGTGATGGTCCCACGAGCAGAGAGGAGCCCCCGGACAGGTTTTGCATCAGGCCTGGGGTGAACGGGGGGTGCTGAGGGGTGGCTGGAGGGGATCAAGCTCAGCCCCACCCCAGCCCAGGGCAGGTAGAGCTGGGGACAAGCGATTATCCCAGGGCTGCTTTAAGGCTTCTCAACAGCACTTTTTGCTGTTTTATTTAAAAAAAAAAAAAACAACCTTTTTATTTTACTTTCTTAAGGCTCAAGGTTATTAAAAAATAAAGTTAAAATCTCCTCCTGGCTGCTTTTGCTAAGTAGTTAGAAAAATAAAGCCTCTCCCATGCTCGTCCCCTGCAATCTCAGCTCGTGTCTCCCGCACTTGCAGAGCTGATCATCGCTCAGCCTGACGCTGGCCACTTCACCGAGTTAAAAAGCACACTGCTTTGCTTTTTTATTTTTAGAGAAAAAGACACTCATCTATACAAAAATACCTCTGACTGCAAGAAAACCTAGGACTGCTCTGCTAAGTATCGTCTTTTAGCTGTTGGAAAAATAAGAGCATTTTAAAAAATTCTCTAAAAAATAGGTATAAATCCCCTCAAATTGGTAACGAATCATACACAGTACATACTAAAAAATATTTAAAATAGAGAATATTCCTCACAGAGGACTCTGAGTTTTCTCTTTCCCTCCCTCCCCCCCCACCTCAATTTGTCTTTTTTAAAAATTTCTGCTAAAAAAAAAAAAAAAAAAAACCATTAGAAAAGTCCAGAGCACGGACAGCTGAGCTGGTTGGTTAGAAATCTCATCTCCACGCTGGGCCCTGGAAACAGAGTTAGAAGTCCAGTCCTTGGAAAGTCGGTACCGAGTTTTGCTGCGTCTCAGAGCATTCTGGCCACGTCCGGGAGGATGCAGTAGTGCAGGAGGCTCAAGGCTCTCTCTCCTCCCTGCCAGCTTTAACTTTAGTGTCCTTTTTGAATGATTATTTTGATTTCAAGCAAGGAAAAAGTCTGAGGAAGGTCTCCACTTGTTGCTTCTTTCGTGCCTTTTTTTTTTTTTTTTTGTGTGTGAGTTTTTTTTTTTTTTTCTTTTTTCTTCCCAATTTCTTTATTCCCCCCAAACCCCTCCCCGCCCCGAATGGCTTTTAGGGTCTGGTGAGCTGTGTGTAGACGGGCTGTTCCCAGTGCTGTGGGCTGTGGGTCTGGGGGATGGAGGGGACCCCAGAAGTGTCTGCAATGGGGGTGTACATGGGGCGCTGCGTGGGGTTCATGTAGGTGAAGGTGGAGTAGAGGCTGCTGCTCTGGCCGGCGGCGTGGCTGTAGTAGGAGCTGGAGTTCTGGTGGTCGGTGTAATCGTACTGGGAGCGGGTGATGGTGGGGTAAGAGGAGCCGTAGTGCTGGAGGTTGAAGGAGCTGTAGTTGATCTGCTGCGGGGAGTGCTGCTGCTGCTCGCTGTAGTGGCTGGGGCTGAGCTGCTCCGTCTTGATGTGCGTCCTCTGCTGCGCTTGGCCCTGCTCGCTGCTCAGCGCCGGCAGCCCGTGCTGCGCCTGCGGTTGGGGCTGCGGTGGTGGCTGCTGAGGCTGCTGCTTGGACATCCAGACGTGGCCGGCCCCGGCTTGCGAGCCCGACGTGCTGCTGATGCCGTAGCTGCCCGTGTAGGTCACCTGTCCGGGCTGCCCGTGGGTGGCCGGGACCCCCGGGTGACCATTGGGAGGGAGATACTGGTCGAACTCGTTGACGTCAAAGGTCTCGATGTTGGAGATGACGTCGCTGCTGAGCTCGCCGATGTCCACGTCTCGAAAATCGATGTGGGGTGGCTGCCGGCCACCTTCTTGGAGAGGGCGACCCTCCCGCTTCAGGTCCTGCTTGCCCGGCTGCGCATCCGTCTTGGGGGTGGTGGGAGGCGTTGGGGGGCCCTGTGATTGCCCTGGAGAAGGAAGGAAAAGAGCACAGGCATGAAGGGGGTGTCGCTCCCACAACAACCAGACACCCCCTGTGCCCAGGGCTCCCCGAGGCAGGAGGTGCTGCTGGATGCGATAACACCGTTAATAGTTAACCCGGTTGCTTCTGAAAGCAGTCGCGTAGGGTAACACAAACATCTCCAGGTGCAAGGAACATGGACGCGAGCCCTATCAGCACCGATCTATCCTGTTAGGTAAAAGAGCCGAGCCCTCGGATGTGTGAGCCACAAGGTTTATGGTTTTAAATAAGTATGGGCTGCTGCTTCTCATGGGCAGAGGGGGCAGGGGCTGGCACAGGGCAAGCACTTGTATGCGTGTGCTAAGGGCAAGGCTTATGGGCAGCTCTGCCCCTCTTCCCTGCGCAGCTTTCCTCTTCTCACCACGTTTTGGGGTCTCCTTCCCCACCCCGTGTCCCCCTTACCCATTCTAAGTTTCAGTCTGGTTTAGGACGCAGCTTTTCTTAGGTAGCACTGATTTAACCCCCACCCCGTAACACCTCACGGGACCTACCTGAGTGCTCCCCGGGAGAGTGCACCTCGCTGATGCTGGAGGATGACTGCGGGGAGTCCGCCTGCAGCGCCTTGAAGATGGCGTTGGGGGAGATGTGGGTTTGCTCGGAGCCCTCCTCCTGCTCCGACTGCCCGTTCTTCACCGACTTTCTCCGCCGCGGCTGGTACTTGTAGTCGGGATGGTCCTTCTTGTGCTGCACCCGCAGCCGCTCAGCCTCCTCCACAAAGGGACGCTTCTCACTCTCGTTCAGCAGCCTGTGGGGGACATGAGGGATGAGGGGCTGAAGCTCACGGGACCATTACTAGCTCCCCCAGCTATGGCATCAACACCAGCCTGAACCTCTTCCCTGGACCCCTTGGAATGGCAAAGCAAATCTCCCAACAATGTTGATGTCCTGGTGCTGGTTGTCACCCTTCTTTTGTCCCCCTCCAATCAAATAGGAATGGTCGGACGCAGTGATCTGATGGGTCTCTTCCAGCCTGGTTATTCTATGATTCTATGAAGAGGTGGGAGAGTGGTGACAGGGTCCAGTCCTCACCCCTTGAGCCACCCTTGCCAGGGTGCTCTAGGTGACAGCGCTGGCACTGCCTGCCAGGGCCAGGTTTGCTCCCTGCTTTCTCCTCCTGAGGCAAGAGCAGCTGCAAATTTAGGATTCCCACCCCCTTCTTCTGCAGTCAGAGAGTATGAGGCGGCCAGGTGACTCACTTTCCTTCTGTTTTTCTCCCCTCCCTGCCTTATTTTGGAAGTCGGAGGGCACCCAGCCATGTGCCACTCATCGCACCCACCCACCGGGTTTGGCACCGCTCCGGCACTCACCCTGCACCCGGCTTCTGCCACCCCCTCCCCTCGCCCCAGCTTGCTTCTCCTCCTGAGCCAAGCTGATGCAATCCAGAAGATCCATCCTCTCCTCCGGACAAGAGCAGGGACAGACAACCACCAGGCAGACCCCACTCACCAACTTAAACCCTGGGGCAGCACTCAAGGTAAAGAAACCACTTGCAAGAGCAGGAGCTGACCACAGGGAACCACTTTCTCTACTTTCCCCCCTACTATTCTGGCTTCTCCTAACCCAAGCAAGTTATGGTTGGACTAGAAGATCCGACGGGTCCCTTCCAACCTGGTTGTTCTGTGATTCTGTGAAGTTTGCCAACGCATGTAAAAGTTTTCAGCAAGTTTTCCAGGCTTTGAAACCATCACGGTTTAGCGGTGGAATTGGCAGCGTTAGGTTTATGGTTGGACTTAGAATCATAGAACAACCAGCTCGGAAGGGACCCATCGGATCTTCTAGTCCAACCATTCCTATCAAGTGATGACCTTAAAGGTCTTTACCGAGATAAACAATTGTAAGTGTCCCACTTCTTCCACCTCCAGACAAGAGCAGAGTCTGCCCTCAGCATCCCCAACTGACCCGACCCCCCAACTCCAAACTCACCTCCAGAGCTTGCCCAAGGTTTTGCTGAGCTCGGCGTTGTGCAGGTGGGGGTACTGGTCAGCCAGCTTCCTCCGGGCCGCCTGCGCCCACACCATGAAGGCGTTCATGGGCCTCTTCACGTGGGGCTTGTTTTTGCTGGATCCGTTCACCCGCACTGGCATGGGCACCAAGGTCCAGTCGTAGCCCTTGAGCACTTGGCTCACCGCCTCTCGGATGCAGACGGGGAACTTGTCCTCATCGTTCTCCTTCTTCAGGTCCGGGTCCCCCTTGGGGAAAGTGTTTTCTTGGGGTCTGGTGTTCTCCGTGTCCGACCCGGATCCAGAGGGACAGGGGGACCCGGCGGAGTCATCCGACATGGTGGGGCTGGGGGCGTCGGAGATACATTTGTCCTGCTCTTCTGTCATTTTCATGAAGGGGTCTAGGAGATTCATGCGAGAAAGCGGCCAAGGGGGGAACAGGGGATGAAAAAAAAAAAAAAAATTAAAAAAATAAAGCGGCCGAGGGGTAGGGAAGGGTTAAAAATGTAAAACTAGGAGAGACGAAGTCTCCACCAGCGCGCGGGGAGAGGAAAGAAAAAGTCGGAAGAAAAGGAAAAAGTCGGGGAAAAAAAGTTTGCAAAAGTTTATTATTTGAATAAGCGACGAAAAAAATTAAAAATAAAAGCGGAGAGGGGAAAAAAACTTTTGCAAACGGTAGGGACGAAAGGAACGGAGGAGGGGGTGAAAAAAAAAAAAAATGTTAGGCAGCCCCGAGTGATGCGGTGGGTGCAGCGGGGGCCGCTCGCCCCGCCGGTCTCCAGCGCGGCTCTGCGGCGCGCGCCGCGGCGCGGGAATAAATACCCCGCGCGGCGATTTGGGCTCCGAGGGGCTCGGCCAATGGGAGCGCGGCCCCCGGGGGCTGGCGCGCGTCTCATTGGCTGGGCCGCCGCCGGGGGGCGGGGCCAGCGCCGAGCCGGGAAAGGCACTGGGAAACGGGTTGGGGTGGGGGGGGGGCGCGGCGGGCGCGTCCTGTGAGGGCCTCTCTGGGCGCGTCCTGTGAGGGCCTCTCTGCGCGCTCCCTGCGCAGCCTCTGCGCACCCAGCGCGTTGTCCGCTTGGAGGAGCGTGGCGGGGGCGCAGGGGGAGAGGGGAAAGTGGTGTGTGTGTGTGTGTGGGGAAGGACGCGCGCTACGGGTTGGTGTTCCCCGCCGTGGTGGATGGAGAGAGCGGCGCTGGTCGGCAGCGGGACCCGCCAGGCGAAGCGCGGAGCCGTCCAGAGGGGGCGCCAAAGGCCCAGGAACGGCGCGGAGGGGGCGGGGAAGGAGGGAGGGAGGGAGGGAGGGAGGGGAGGGTGTTGGGGGGGGTTGTCCGCCCCCCACCCCTTCGCGGCGCCGCCCCCGGTGGGGCTGGCCATGGGGGCAGAGTCGGGGCGAGCGGGACTTGGGGGCATCTAAAATACCCTAAGCTCACCTTTTCCCTGTCCCGTCCCGTCCGTACGTCATCCCCTCTGTTCCTTTCCCCCCTTCAATAACGCCGGTTTTCAGCCCCCTGGTGCCGTCTCGGAGCTGAGGTGATGGAGAGGGCTCCGTGGAAGCTGAGCTGGAGCTCTGCAAGGGGGAAGGACGATGCCTCCCCATCCCTTCTTTCTCTCCTTCCCCATCCCTTCGTTCTCTTCTCCCTCCATCCCTTCATTCTCTCCCTCCCCATCCCTTCGTTCTCTTCCTCCCCATCCCTTCGTTCTCTTCTCCCTCCATCCCTTCATTCTCTCCCCATCCCTTCTTTCTCTTCTCCCCCATCCTTTCATTCTCCCCATCCCTTCATTCTCTCCCTCCCCATCCCTTCTTTCTCTTCTCCCTCCATCCCTTCATGCTCTCCCTCCCCATCCCTTCTTTCTCTTCTCCCTCCATCCCTTCATGCTCTTCCTCCCCATCCCTTCGTTCTCTTCTCCTCATCCTTTCATTATCCTCCCCCATCCTTGCATTATCCTCCCCCATCCCTTCATTATCCTCCCCTATCCTTTCATTATCTTCCCCCATCCCTTCATTCTCTTCTCCCCCAATCCCTTCGTTCTCCCTCCGTCTCTTCCATCTCCTCTCCCACAACCCCTCGTTCTCTTCCCCCATTCCTTCATTATCCTCCCCTCATCCCTTCATCCTCTTCCTCCCCATTCCTTCACTCTTCTTCCCCATCCCTCTGTTCACCCTCCGTCCCTTCCATCTCTCCTCCTATCCCCTCATTCTCTTCTCCTCCTATCCCCTCGTTCTCTTCCCCCATCCTTTCATTATCCTCTCCCCATTCATTCATCCTCTTCCTCCCCATCCCTTCATTCTCTTTTCCCCTCATCCCTTCATTCTCTTCTTCCCCATCCCTTCATTCTCTTCCTCCCCATCCCTTTGTTCTCTTCCCCCATCCCTTCGATCTCTTCTCCCCATCCCCTTGTTCTCTTCCCCCATCCCTTCATCCTCTTCCCCTCATCCTTTTGTTCTCCCTTCATCCCTTTATTATCCTCCCCCCTCCCTTCATTTTCTCTTCCCCCCATCACTTCACTTTCTTCCCCCATCACTTCACTTTCTTCCTCTCATCCCTTCATTATCCTCACCCCATCCTTTCATTCTCTTCAAGCCCCCCCCACCCCAAAAAAAAATAAATAAACCCAAACAGAAAAAGTTTTGCTGAGTTCACTGTTATCATCAAAACAAAAGCAAACAAATAAGTACTGGGAACTTTTCAGGGTTATCTCTACATAATTGTAAATACATAGAGTGAATTATACAGGGTTTATTAGTAAACAGGTTTTTTTGTGTGAGCATAAAAATTAAATATCAGGTATTCTGGCAGGATAAAAGTGATTACCTGCATGGACAATCAGGCAGAGCTCATCTAAGGTTTGAAGCAGAACTGCAGCTCCCTCTGTTCCCTCCCCGTGCCCTTCGCTCCACAAGTGGTTTGAAGGGGCAGAGACCTTCGTGAAAATGTGCAGAACATGATTTTTCGTTTCAACTCAAGCATTAAAGTTGGTACTTTATTGAAGCTGCTTTAATCTGCTTCTTTATTTCGCAGCCTTTGTCCTGTTGGGGCGATCCTCGGGGCAGCGGGAGCCTTACCCTGGTAGGGAGCCTTTATCCCAAATTGTCACCGTTACGTTAATAAGTGAGTTTTTAAAGGTATTGGAAATGGCACGTGAAAAAAAAAAAAAGTTATATTAAAAAAAAAAAAAAGAATGAAAAAGGCAGCGAGGGAAGGAGCTCTGAATAAATGCTTTTGAAAGCGATCTCCCTGGTAGAGCCTGCTGCCTTTTGCTGTCTTTCCTTGAGATTTCTTTTCTTTTCTTTTTTTTTTTTTTTTGTGACTGCAAACTTTTTGGGAAGTAGTTTTCTTTGGGTGAGTTGAAAGGTAAGTGTCTGTTGGATTTCCAGAGCCTTTGTCCGAAAGGAGAGGGGGGACTGAGAGCAGAGGGTGGTTTTTATTCAGGAGCGTTTGGGGTTTCTGGTTGCGACGCTGAGGACTGTGCTTGCAGCATTATGTATCTTTACTTTGTTAAATACGAAGTAGTCCGAGAGGAGATGTGCTCAGTTTTGTATCGTTATTTGCGGCGGAAAAGGCAAACTTATGGTAAATGTTAAAAAGGGGAGATAATTTTGAAGTATTTTGGTAATTTCAGCTCTAGGTGTGCACTCGAGTGGAATTCAGCTCAATAAATCTCTTTTAATATATATATTTGTTATAGGAACATCAAAGCAAACTCAGGCAGGAGATTGTTCTTATCTCAGCTGGAGCTGCTGTAGCAAAAAAATCTGAACAAATGTACCTGGACGAGAAAAATACGGTGACAACAGATCGTTCCGTGGCTTTGCTGCTGATTGGCAGAGAGAAAACACACAAAACAATTTGGGAGGATAATTGGTTTAATGAAAAGTGTAATAATTAGAACATTTTTCATCCGAGAAGTCCATCTGCTGAAAGGGACTCTGCCTTTTCATTGCAAAAGGGGCTGCGTTAACAAAAGAAAGTGGTTTGACAAGTTTGAACAATAAACAAAAGGCAAATGGAGAAGAGATTTCCAGCGCTGTTATTTTGTGTAATTTTATAATTTCTGAATTATTATTTTTCGTTCCCGTTCTCTGGACTATTTAGACAATATGGACAAGTTGATTAATCACAGTTGTTTTGTAAGGTTGGAAGTTTCCTTTAAGGTGACAAGCTGCTGCTGCTTTTACGTCAGGAGGGAAGTTTTCTTTGCTTTTTAAAGAATTAACATTGTTTTATCTTAAGTGGCAAGCTCAGATAGCAGGAAAGATTTTTAGCAAGAAGCATGTGGATTATACCCATCGTTTGATGTTATTTTTTTCCTTTGTGTTAAATCAAATCACCTTTTTTTTAGGGAACGATTTCCAAGCCTCTGAGCAGAGAGGGAAGGAGACAGGAGGTTTGGTAGCAAAGGGAATAGCACTCGCGTGGGGCGTTTAGGGTGATTTTCCTCTCAAACCGTAAAAAATCAACGCTCGTTACATCTGTTCTGATTAAATAAGTTATATTTTAGTGATGTTTTGTGGGAGATGGTGGGAGGGGGGAATCGTCCAAGTCCCTTTTTCAGTCTGATAAAGTTTGCTTCTTCCTGAAGCCTGTGTGCTTCTCCCTGCTGCAGGCGCTACGAGCCCTGGCCAAGGGATGGGTGGTTGATGGCACTGGCTTCTCCGAAGGAGGCTCTGATGTCACCGCAGCCCCTCTAACCCCTGGCACAGATTGGTTTCTCCCCATTGATGAGAAACCCAAGGAGAAGCCGGCGCTGCCTCCCCATCCAGAGAAACCCTTTCCCTGCTGGCATCTGCCCTGGTGCAACCCAGGAGATGTGGGTTGTAGTAGAATTCTCTAAAAATAAAGACATTCCTGCACCAGATCTCTTCATTTTGATATCAAAATTGTATCAATCGATGCTCGATGGCACAAAAGGTGAATGCTAGATATGATCATGCCTTTGAATTTACCCAGGACTGACTGCTCCGGTGGTTTTGGGTGGCAGCTTTCTGCAGGCTAAGTCCTGGGGGTGGTGCAGCGCAGTTAATTGCAGTGTAATTATCACTCTCTCCTATAAAAAAAATCACTCCCTCCTAAACAATGACATTTTACTAAAAATGCGAGTTGTGCTGCGTCCCACCAAGCACAAAATAATTCCAGCAGACGAACAGGCTTTGCACGCTCTGGGTTTTTCACCAATAAACAAGAGCTACAAGCTGGGAAGGGTCAAGCATCCCCTTGGTCACTGCTGAATGTTTAAGTGCACAGCACAAGGTGTTAGCGCTTTAGTTAATTTTTCTCTATCACCTTTGTTCTGCTGTGGCTAGGTCTCCGGGGCAGGTGTTCTATATCTTTCCAATGTTATTGAATTAATCGACACGTATTTCTTTCCCATCTCCAAAGCGCTGCTGGTGCAGGAGCAGAGCTCCCGCTTTGCTTCATAGGGCGACCTGGCCAAGAGGTGTGGGACCAGCCACTGTTCCCAAGACACGAGGTCAGCGTTGAGCCCTTTCTGAGGTAGCCCTTGATGCCCTAGTGGGTTCAAACCAGAGCTGACCTTGCGCCGGGGCTGATGGACACGTCTGTCATGACCTCCTGGGCAGGTTTTGCCTTGACCAGAGCTGCGGTCGTGTCCCCTTTTGGACTATTTCTGTTTGTTTTTCTCAGGCACGTTCTGGCATGTCCTTATCTAAAGGTTGTTGTACGGTTGAAAACAAAAGAAAGAGCAAGTGGCAGCCGAGCGGTGATGTTCTGGGAGCAGAATCGCCTTCCGTTTCATACCTTTAGCTAGGAATTCCGTGACGCGGTTTATTTACATCATTGTATTAATTTTTAAAAATTTATAGATTTCTCTGGCCTCTCGTGATAATATATCACCCTCCAAACCTGCTACAGGTTGGAGACAACGCTGTGTTGATTTAAGCTTGGCAAATACTGACCTGGAAATGGGTAAGAAAGTGGGAGGACGGCAGTTTTTTCCCCCTTTTATGCATGTAAGGTGAGAGGAAGCCTGAAGATTCCAAGATGAATGCCTGGAGATATTTGCTTTTACAGCATTTTAGTTCACACCTAAAAAGCCCCTCTTACTGGACTTGCTATGTAGAATGAAGCGAAGGAAGTTTAGAAGTTTTGGGAGAATAATCTCAGTGCTGCAGTAAAACTTACTCTGATTATTTACCAGGGCTGAGCTGGGTGACAGCGTTAATTTGACCGAGTCTGTCTGTTTTAGCTGTTAAATAACTGCACACTCATTGTGGCTGGTGAAACAGCATCACTTTAAGTCGCTTCAAAATTTGCCACTTAAAAAATAATCTTGGGAATAAGAAGCTGTCGGGGGGGGCAGATCCTGCCGAGGGTGGCCAGGATTAGGCTCAGGCTCAGAGATGGAGGTAAAGGCATCGTGGGCTTTTGGATCGGAGCGAGGATTTTTCCCCTGGAAAAAAAAAAAAAAAAGCATTGAAAATGCTAAAAATAGGAGAATTAGAGAAAAGAAGGGGGGGAAAGGTGGGAATTTTTAACTTTGCTAATAAGAAATAGCTATGCAGATCGGCAGCTCCCCAGTTTGCCGAGTTTATCCCCCCAGGGAAAATCCAGTGAGGGATTTATTCTCTCTCACATTTTGGAGTTTGGGTTTCTGAGTTAGGCAGCGCCGGGGCAGTTTTAACACTCCCTGACTCCGGCGCAGGCCGTGCCATGATAAATAGACATAACCTCGTTGTTCTTTTCAGCTCCTTCTCCCACAGTTGGAACCCCCTGCACATAACCTTGTACTTTACAAATGCTCTTTTCTAGAGATTAAAGCAATACAAATTTTTTTGGGACACACACACGCACACACACACACTTATTTATTTATTTATTTAGTTGCTCACAGCATCTGGCTCAAAGCTCTGTGAACTTGGGCAAATGGAAAATTTATCAGGCTCGGTTAAAGTGGGATGGAAACATCCTCCTAAAAGTATTGAGTTTTTCTCCTAGGGAAGCAAAAGAAGAGAATTATTATTATTAATGATTATTCCCCTCAGCCAAGGTGCACTTTTAACTACTTTTGGTCCTCTCAGAGGGGTCTGTTGCTCTGCTGCTGTGGCTTTTCCTTGTTTGCCAGGCACAGCATCCCCCAGCTTTCCCTTCAGAGTGGACGTCACCCAGAGCTGGGAACGGTTATCCATCAGATGCTAAGATAAATCAATCTGGTTCAAATCACTCAGGGTAAGTTGATCAAAACCAGAAGTAAAAAGCTCCAGTAACGAGGACAAAAGATGTGGGGTTAATTCCTAACAATCCTGAGCCCTCTGGAAAAGGAAAAACGCCCTAGAGCGAATGCTGGCAACAAGTGGTCAGCATCATCTTCTATTTATCTATTTATTGTCTGTCTGTCTATCTATCTTACTATCTATCTATCTATCTTACAATCTATCTATTTATTATCTATCTGTCTGTCTGTCTATCTATCTATCTATTTATTATCTCTCTCTCTCTCTATCTTACTATCTACGATCTATCTATCTTACTATCTATTTATTATCTATCTATCTATCTATCTATCTATCTATCTATCTATCTATCTATCATTTATCTGTCTATCTATCTATCCATTATCTCTCTCTCTATCTATCTTACTATCTAAGATCTATCTATCTATCTTACTATCTATTTATTATCTGTCTCTCTCTCTCTCTCTCTCTCTAAGATCTATCTCTCTATCTTACTATCTATCTATCTTACTATCTATCTTTTTATTATCTATCTATCTATCTATCTATCTATCTATCTATCTATCTATTATCTATCTTACTATCTATCTATTGTCTGTCTGTCTGTCTGTCTATCTATCTAATCTATCTATCATCTACCTACCTACCTACCTATTGGGGGGTTGAAACTAGATGATCTTTAAGGTCCTTTCCAACCCAAACTCTTCTAGGATTCTTTTTTGTTCCGTTTTTCCTTCTGAATGAGTGAGTGTCCTGCTGTCAATATCTCTGCCTGAGGCTTCGCCCGGCACGACTCTCGTCCCCACACTCATGTAGGAACATGTGCAGCATCGCAAGGGCTCACTCTCTTAGCAAGATTACAGAGAAGTAGGATTGCTTTGAAAGGTGTAAAATCTACTTAGAAATTAAAAAGAAAGCCTCCCAACCCAGTTATAAATCCTGGTGAATTTTAGTTAATAAGTATATATATATTTTTTTTTGTTACATTTTGATCCATTTATTCAGAACAGCTCTCTCCTTTGAATGGCAGTCGGGATACAGCGAACTTAACACGCTGTGCAAATCGTACATGATGTTTCATAGTCACATACAGATAAATAAATGGCTGTAATTTTAAACCGACCCTATTATGTTTTCCAAGCAATAGTTCAAATTACACAGCCCGGCAACAGCTTACAAGAAATCCATCAGAATTGGAAGGGGGAATAAAACTGCCATTCTCTCTACCTGTTTGTGCAGCTCCTTGTTAATGCAGGGAGAGCCCGAATGTTTATTTGGAGAAGTAAAGTTGTGGAAATATACTTGGAGGGTGTAATGTGGACAGCACGTGTTTCTGGGAGCTACCTGAAGTCTGTGTCCTAATGGCTTGCAGATGTCCCTGGGTCACCGATTTCCTATGGGCCAACGAACGCGGCAGCGCCCACCCCTCCCGCTCCTCAAATTAAAAAAAAAAGAAGAAATTAAAAAAGAAAAAAAAAAGGGGGAGGGAGGAGGATGGGGGATATGGTAGGGGACGTTCGACTTCTGGAACTTGTAAAATTGTTTGTTTGGGTTGTTTCCAGCTCCCATCCTAGTGCTGCTCCTGAGTGATTTGGAAATTCTAGCTGCCAGGTCCATGTTCGGGGGGAACGATGATTTATTTGAAAAATAGAGAAATCTGCTATGGGATCACTTTTAGTTTGCTCAGGGTGGGGAGTTTATTTACACTGGGATTATTTATGTAAAAAACCTGCAGTTTTCTCTACTGAGTAATAAACAGGGATTTGTTTTAGTTATATATATATATCTATATCTAAACACAGACTCACGTATGCATGAACTCGTATATACTGAAAATCTATATATCTGTGTCTCGCTGCTCCTCTTTTATACCAAGTGCGTAACTCCGTGCCCGAGTGCTATATAAATATTTCATTTTACACCTAACGTAAATCCGAAGATGTGTCTAAGAATATGGATCAAAAGGTTTTTCGCCTTTGGCGTCGTATTTCTTTCTTGGAGCTGCTGGACGTGGGGAGAGCGAAGGGTGTGCTTGGGGCCACCCAGTTGCCTCGTTTCTCAGTTTCTGCTTTCGGATGAGTCCCTGCTGGCACCTGATGGGTTCCCACTGCAGGGGACGCTGAAATTGCCACGGTCTGGGTTTACTCTGCTTAAATTTGAGCAGTTTTATTTCTCGTGATCTTTCTGTTGTGGGATGTGGTTGTGTCTCTCCATCAATCAGAGCAAGATGTGACTGGGAGGGAGCATTGAGCATTTTCCTAGCCCCGAGGATGCTGCTACGTGTGGGACGTTGCTTTCCCACTCCCTGTGGATGCTGAGGGTGCTCTGGCTGGGAAGCAAGAGCCATGGCAGTGAGCATCTCCCGGGCTCCTTTTCCTGTTGGAAAAGCTTTACAAAGCATTTTGAAGGTGCCTGGTTTTGATGGCCACTACTGGAGGGCATTGCTGGGGCCTCCGGGCTGGTGGGAAGCCCCGAGCAGACCAGCATCTCTAGGATATTCATGGTTGCTTCACTCATTTCCTCCCTTTTGTTGCCCTGTGCTGAATATTTAAGGGGGTTTCTGAGGGCAGGTAGCCAGAAGATGCTGAAATTAAAACCTGATTTTAAATACCTGCCCTGGGGGCAGGACTGAGGTCCACGTGTCTGTAGAGACCTGTCCTGACCTGGAACCTCCAGTGGGCAGGACAGCCCAGTGGCTGCTCTAGCGCCGGGAGCCGTGGCAGAAATGCTGATTTCATTTCTCTCTAAGTCACTATTTACTCCATAAACAAAACTGCGCTTGCTTATCTATCTATCTATCTATCTATCTATCTATCTATCTATCTATCTATCTATCTATTTAGTTTTTAATTTAACAATGAAACTTTGCAGAGGCGTATAACCTATTCCCTTTTCCTTCTGGTTTTTGTGTGCTTTATTTACGCACCAAACAAGAAGAAATGGCCGTGGCAGGAGCAGCGTGCTTAGGGTTGAAAGAAAAAAAAAATAGCATAATGTTTATCGTGTTAAAATTAATACAGCAAAGCAGAGTATGATAGAAAAACAGAAATCAGGAGGGCAGGGAGTACATTTTTTTCTGTGTCTGTCTACCTGCTTCTCCTATCTGTGACAGGTTAGAAATACGCACTGGCCACTTAACTTAACAAAAATCATACTTTTTTTTTTTGCATGAAGATGAGAAAAAAAAATCATCCTGCTGTTAAGCGGGAAAAGCTTATTCTGAGAATAACACCATCCAGCTCCCAGTTTTCTTACCTAGAAATGTTTGCTGTGTCTTAATAATAACACGGAAAGTCTCAGACTCCGTGGCAGAATATAATTATATTTTCTGGGTTTAGGAAAAAAATTTATTATAAATACGTCTCCGAATGGTGTATATATACCTTGGCTTGCAGTTTAATTTGCTGTCAGTCTGAAACCACTCTTTATCATAATCCTGGGTTCCTGCTCACGACGCACAAAGCGATTTTTGACTTTGAAGAAATGAATCCAAACAGGTGCTGCCTTCGAAAAAGACAGACAAACCACTGCTTTGCCATAGCCCAAGTGAAGGAGTGATAGCCCACAGCCCTCTGGGAAACCCCAATGGAAAGAGACATTTTATTTTATTTTATTTTATTTTATTTTATTTTATTTTATTTTATTATTTTATTTTATTTTATTATTTCATTTCATTTCAATTTTATTTCATTTTAATTTTACTTCATTTCATTTTATTTTATACTTTATTTCAATTCCGAAACCTGCACTTGAGAAGTTAGGGCTACAAATTCTGCTTGCTGCACTCATCCAAAACAAACTCCGGCTGAAGAATAATATTTTAGCGCAGTAAGTGAAACGGCCGCAAAAGAAGCGTCATGAAAACATACCTTGGTGTGGAGCTTTTGCTTGTCGACCTAGTCCCAACTGGCTAAGCTCTGTCTTATACAGCCACTTATTCTGGAGAGACTTTACTGGGAATTCAGGGGGGATGCGGGGAGGGAGAAGATTTTTAATGTGGTGTTTTGAAACGCAGCCCAGGTGCTCCCAACCGACTGTTGTGATCCCCCACCCAGCCTGTCCTCAGGTAGTTAACATTCACCAAAATATTGATGGCAGTTACCTTTCCTGCCAGCTCTTATCTGAGTGGGCTTGAGTAGGACTTTGGCAGGGCCTGAAAGGATGTATTGTTACCTTACTGGAAAAAAAAAAAAAAGGAAAAAAAGAATAGAAAAAAAAAAGGGGAAGAAAAAAGGCAAAGAAAACTCAAAGAGCCAAGTTGAGAAACAAAGGAGGATTTTGGATCAGCTCTGCCTGGGACAGCACTGCTCTGCCAGTCCTGGGATGGGTCCATCCTTGTGCCACTGGCCCAGGGCTTGGCCAATGGGAATGTTTGCTCTTCATAAAACAGATGATTTTTCACTTCCCCCCCCCACCCCAAGTCTCCCAATATGCAGTGTCAGAGGCTGCCCAGGGAGGGGGTTGAGTCACCTTCCCTGGAGGGGTTTAAGGGACGGGTGGGCGAGGTGCTGAGGGACATGGGTTAGCGATTAATGGGAATGGTTGGACTCGATGATCCAGTGGGTCCTTTCCAACCTGGTGATTCTATCATTCTATCAATATCGAGGCTTCTCAGCATCCCTTTTGTGTGCCTGAACTGAGAGCAGAGTACATGTAGATGTGTATGTGTCTTGTTCTCCCTCATCAGTGCCCTGTGTCCTTTGCAAGTCTTGCTCCTTCAGCAAATTCAGCAAAGATTATGTTGAAGAGATCAGTTCTTTTGGTAATTCGTGAAGATATAGTGAAGTGCTGCTAAGGAAAAGAACAGCCACGTGAACTTCCCCTATACTGGACCTCAGGGAATCCACCGATGTTAGAAAGGCAGCATCCTGTCTTCTGCTGCCCAGACAACTCCTCGCGGCTTCCTATTCAGTTATTTGCTTGTTCATCACTCTATAATTTTTCCTAAGCTGGCTCAAAGGCTGAATTTCAAATCTGGAATCAGACCCTGGATCTTTTGGGACCATTGTCCCAAATCCTGGGTAGGTGAGGTCCTAAGGGACATGGTTTAGTGTTTGATGGGAATGGTTGGACTCAATGAGCCGATGGGTCTCTTTCAACCTGGTTGTTCTATGATTCTATGATTGTCAAGGTTTGGTGCATAATAATTTCTGAGAGGTCTGTTTATCTGAGACAGTCTATAGAGGGTGACAAATCTGAGCTTTCCAAAATTACCTGAAACAACACAGATAACACCCACAGGTTTTGTGTATTACTGGGGTAGGAGGAGGGGTGTATTTTGAGATAGGAAAAGAAAAAATTCTCTGAAGAAGATCAAATCCAGTCTTACTGGTCTAGCAGTATTTATGCAAGAAAAAGCCAGGAATACACCTGGCTGATAGTAGAGCATGTCCGTGTGTGAGAGGAGACCTGCCTGGGTAAGGCTCTTAGGAAAATATCAGAAGTTATTGGGTTATTTTAGGGGAATCTGATGGACTGGGCTAATGAAGCTAGTGCTCTCATCTATTAACACCTTGTGTGGTGCTGCCACCTTCAAAAGGAGCCCTCCCAGGGGAATCGGTTCTTCCCTGTCGTGCAGGCTGAGTCCTGCTAATCAGCAGGATTAACCTTCCAAAGCAATCAGCCCTTGGAGTTTGACTTTGCAGGTTTGTGAGGACTTTCAGCCGACTCTCCCAAGGGACAGGGGACAGGACGAGAGGGAGTGGCCTCAAGCTCCTCCAGGAGAGGTTCAAGCTGGACGTTAGGAAAAAAGAAATTCGCCGAAAGGGTCATTGGGCACTGGCAGAGGCTGCCCAGGGAGGGGGTTGAGTCACCTTCCCTGGAGGGGTTTAAGGTGCAGGTAGATAAGGTGCTGAGGGACATGGTTTAGTGTTTGATAGGAATGGTTGAACTCAATGATCCGGTGATTCTCTTCCAACCTGGTGATTCTATGACTCTGGTGGGTTTGTGACTGGTTCTTGGTGGGAGTTTCTTCTGCAGTGGCTCGTGATGGTCCCAAGGAGGCTTTTAGGGCTCTTCGCTTCAGCTGAGAAAATGAGGCTGTTTGCTCCCAGATGCTGATTAATTTTCAACGTCTTCTGCCTGACTTGCCTGATCTAAGACCGTTGACTCAGAGAACAGGAAAGGTCAGTTTGACTAACATTGAACCCAAGGCACCAGGCTTCGTATCCAAAACAAACAGTTGTCATGTGGGATTCAGGCTTTCTGAAGATGATTCCCAGGTCTGTGTGCTTTCTCACCACTCTGACACCCCAAGGCTGTCCTGCCCTCTGACAATGGGACGGGGAAGGCGTGGAAACCCTCGCGAGCTGGAAAAACAGAAATACTTTTGCAGAAGGATTGTTTCAATTAATTAAAAAGGGGAGGGATAGCAATGATGGGCTGAAATCTGGGGGGAGGAAAGCATCTTTGTTTGCAGTGTGAGATCCTAGTTTCTAATCTCCTTTGCACAAGGTGGGACAACACCCTGTGGCCACGGCTTGGGGAGCGTTTTCTGTCCCAGCACACCATGCCTGGTGATGGGCTCACAGGTCTGCAGGAAAGAGAGGATCAAATTCTCAGCGCAGGATCAGCTTCCCACCATATTTTTCTGGCATTCAAACAAAGAGCTTGGCCAAAGAGATTTACAGTGCTCTGCTAAGCGACTGTGCCCTTGCAGTGCCATGGGGTGGCTTGTTTAGTGAAAGATCTTCTTAGGGATAAGGAAGATGGGAGTGATGAAGGGGTGTGGTGGTAGGTTTTGGTGGCGTAGTAATTTTTGAAAGCTACCTGCTCTTCCAAAGTCTCACCTAGGGTGATCTCAGGGACCTGAGTTTTAATAAGCCATTGATAATTCCCTGAGCCCAAATCAACCAGGTGGTTCCTTGCAATCTCCAGCTCATCAAAACAATACCCTAAGAGTTAATGTAGCCCATCAACAAGATAGTGCACTCAGAAAATACCCTGTGCATGAAGCACAGTGTTTGGTTTATGGTTTGGTTTATGGTTGGACTCGATGATCCGATGGGTCTCTTCCAACCTGGTTGTTCTATGGTTCTATGGTTTATACAGAATTTTGAAGAAAATGTTTTGTTGTGGGACCTCTGGACATAAAGTACTCACAGTAGCCATCGCTTTACAAAATCCACACAGCCAATTATCTATGGTGAAGGAGTATCCAAACCATCTCCTTCTCTTTGCTTGAGCTTAGAGCTGTGTCAGTTGAATAGCTTCAACCTGGCTTTGTTCATACAGGCAGAGGATGGGTCTAGGTCACAGGAGTGAAGGAATAGGAAATGATATGTGCGTTTTATGATTTAAGGGAAGCAGAGATACCCAGATTTTTTTTTCCCAATCCAAATAATCCAGTAAGCTGGAAAGGATTGCACTAATGCAGTGTTTGGCCTGGTGCAATAAAAGGGTTGGAGGAAACCCCATATCGGTGTTTCTTAGCTTGGGAACTTGGCCTTGGCCTGATGAATAAGGATGTAACTCAGTCACTGCCGTAATTGTGCAGTGTTTAGATGTGGAAAGGGGTATTGCATTTCCACAGTAATTCCAGTTAGTGCTCCCCTGTCCCTCCCACCACCTCCAGATTGTATTTCTAAATGATCTAGGATATTAGAGTAAAATCAGTAGCTGATTAGCTAGCTTCCTTGGCTGCAATACCTTTCAATATCAATTTCCCACTCCTTGAATGTGATGACGTTGAGCATCTGCAGTGAGGGCTGCTTGGTCTTCTATATCCTTGGCCAAAGACAAGGATTTAAAGGGACAAAGTGCCTGTGCTTGCCCAGGCAGAGGGAAATGAGTGCTCATTTGCAAACATGATTGAGGAACATGATCAGCTCTTCCCGTCTTAGCCTGAAGGGAGCCAGTCTGATAACACTGACCTGGCTGTTCTTGTCAAAAAGATTTGCGTTGCAAGAAAAGAGAGAGGAGTGAAACTGTCCACTGAAGGGCTGGGCTGCTTCTGAGTTGGTGGGAGGTGGTGGCATCTGCAGAAACACTGCTTGTCTTGGTGATTTTCTAGGGAGCACAGGAGGTTTTGCTGGCTTGGTTTGGCTCAGTGTCAAGATGTTCAGCAGCTCAGGCTGAGCTCTTGGAAATTGTCGGAATTCTGGTTGGAAAGGGATGCTCCCATGAGTCCTCTCCAGGCTCCAGCCCTCCCTCCTTTTTAATAGGCTGAAGCAACATCTTTATTTTACAATTTCAGTTTTTCCAAAGATAAGGCAGCACAAGAAGAAGAACTAGATGGCCGTATTCAGAGAATTTTTCCCCAAAGCCCAACGAGATTGTCCCAGGGAGAAGTACGGTGTGTGTTGCATCAAATTGATTTGGTGTCTGTCCTTGCCCTGCTTCTGGCTGGTGAAATTTCTTCCCTGGAGAAGACCAAGAGCCAGCCCTGGGCTTGTGGCCACCACAGACAGAAAAATCTGGCTGATGGTGCTCATGATGAAGATGCAGGAGGCTGGAGCTACTGCTTTTGTGCAGCTGGGAGGGGGGTGGATTCGAAGTGGATGCCTGCAGCCTCAGGTCAGGGGCTGGCGTGGGGCTCAGGGGGTGCCAAGACCTGCACGTGGTGTGTTCCCGTCACGAAGTTCAGGTAGAGTTCGACCCTAGCGCTGGGAACTGCTGGAAACAATGCAAATCCCACCTGCTCCTGCCAGCTGCGCATTTCGCCCCTGGTCTAACCACTTGTCTGCATATCACAATGAACCTCAAAGCTCCTGCATAAAATAACACTTTATTATTATTAATAATAATAAGTCGAGGTAATTTGTGATTCTTGAAACTGGCCCAAGCCACCAAATTCAGATTGAGATCTGACTTCAACCTTCTGAATGTGGAGGTTTGGGCTAGTCCCTATGCATGCATGGGACCAGTTGTGAAATTTGGATCCTAAGTCCCTTCCCCCTGCCCTGAGCTTTCAGAGCTGCGGTTTGGCTCTAGGCCAATGTTTAACCATTATGAGAACCTCTCTACTTAAGGGTGTGCCATCTGTCTTTCTCTCTTTCTTTTTTTTTTTTTTTTTTTTAATTATGATCTCCAGGAAGGTGAATTGCATGAATGGGATCTGCAGGTAACTGCAATCTGATCGGTTGGGTTTGCTTGTAGTGGCAGGATTTGCTATGGTGGAGAAAACCGTAGGGGCTGATGAGACTGTGTGAAGAGCGTGGTGTGACCTCACAGGTCTTTATGGTTATTTTTGCATGTTTTACCTGCTGCAGAGTCTTCCTCTCCCTGACTATGTTCTACCACAGAGCTCCATCCTTTAGAAGCTCTGTCCTTTCCCAAAGAGACTTGAAACTGGACAAAGGGATGGTTTTATCTAAATAACTTTTGAAGTTATCAGGCCGACAGATCCACAGATGTGGAGAGGGAAACTACATAGCTGTCCTTTAAGTAAAAGAAGCAAAAGTAAGAGAAGCTGAGTTGAGGCTCTGGAGCAAGTCCAGAGAAGAGCAAAAAAGCTGGTGAAGGGGCTGGAGAATAAGAGGAGCGGCTGAGAGAGCTGGGGGTGTTTAGCCTGGAGAAGAGGAGGGTAAGAGGAGAACTCATTGCTCTCTCCAACTACCTGAAAGGAGGTTGTGGAGAGAAGGGAACTGGGCTCTTCTGCCAAGGGACAGGGGACAGGACAAGAGGGAATGGCCTCAAGCTCCACCAGGAGAGGTTCAGGCTGAACATTAGGAAAAAAAAAATCATGGAAAGGGTGATTGGGCACTGGAACAGGCTGCCCAGGGAAAGGGTTGATTCCCCTTCCCTGGAGGTGTTTAAGGGACGGGTGGATGAGGTGCTGAGGGACATGGGTTAGTGATTGATGGGAATGGTTGGACTCGATGATCCGATGGGTCCTTTCCAACCTGGTGATTCTATGATTCTATGAAAACCCAAGCAGACCACAGAGCAGTCCTCTGTGGAAAGCAGATTCTGCCATTTGCAAAACTGACCCCTGGTAGATGCATTCTTGCAATACAGAAGGGTTTGTGTCACTCAAAACCAAATTCATTTATTTTTAAAAAAAAAAACTCTGACCAACCAATTGGCACTTTTATTAATAGTTTTTCAAAACTGCAAGCGTACAGCATCTCCCTTGTTCCAACAAGCGTGGGTGGGAGAGGGTTTGCGGCCCAGCCTCACGCTTGGGCGCAGAGGTGGGCGAGCTATTGCAGGCTGGCTCTGGCCAAGTGTTGGCTGCGGTGGAGCTCTGCTTCCAGGGCTAAGGAGAAGCCAAGCCAGTGGGAACAGTCTCCAGCATCGTTTTCTGCCATTCACGGTAATTTTTATTTATGTGTTTGCTTTTTGACATGCAGATGGCCAGCATCAATGGCTCAGACCTGTGGTTTGCCTCCCAGCGCCAAGCAAGTCGTCTTGTCCTGGCTCAGCCTTCAAGCAAGCTGGCTTGGCCATCTCTACCTGGGCTGTTGCTGTCTCTGCAAAGTGGGTAGTTCGTTCCACAAGCTTCCAGCAGTAGGTTGCTGGCTGTTTGCATCATAAACTAGTGTTTAAAATGTGGTTATGGTCAGAAAACAACCAGAGAGCAACTGTAATATTGACATCCTTGTGTTTCTTTTTAATATTTATCCCTTGTCAATGGTTGTCCCTATTGAATTTGCTCCATTTAGGGGTGTCAATGAGATTTCTTCTTCCCAAATTTGTTATGGCAGCTGGAAGGTGCTTTCACTCTTTGCTTTGCATGGCAAAAGGAAAACTTTGGAAAGCACTGCTGAGGCAAAGGGACATGCAGCCACCATGGCTTTGAGTCATGCAGCTTTCCAGGGTATGTGTCGGACTCAGCTTAGATCTATGCATGCTCAGCAATGCCTGGTATCAATTTATATGGACTAAGTGACTGGGAGGACACTGTCTCTGTGTGGACTCCCTCTTCCAAAGACCGTGGGTTTGGGCAGCCCTTGAGAGGGCTACAAGCTAGGTGGTAGATACCTCAGAAGAAGACTTAAACTTAGCTTGAGCTGGCAACAGAGCTCTACCCATCGTGTTTCCAGAGAGAAGTGTCTTTTCCCCAGGAGGAATCCAGCCTGGAGGCTGGTGAGCATCCCACAGCAGAAATGGCTCAGACCAAGAGGGCTCTGCTGTGGGAGCTCTGTCTCGGAGCAACGGAGACTTGGCCTCTGCTCCGCCATCAATGGATTTTATTGTCCTGCGGGACTTTGCTCCAACACTTAATTCAGCAGCTCCATTCATTTTGATCAGTACGTACATATATACCTTGGCACTTGGCTGCCAGGACAGGCCAAACAGTATTACGCAGCCTCGGCCAAAAAGCACAGGGCGAGGTAGGGAGGTTGCAGAAAAATTCCTCCCTTGCTCGGAAGTTCCTAGAATCTGCAGGGAGGTACGGGGCATGGGTTGGCACCGGTGTGGTGGCCCTGCTGGCTTGGACAAGGGCTTGAGAAACTTCTCAGCTTGACTTCGAACCACTCCGTAAAAAATTCAGGACAAACGTTGGAGGTAAACTGCTAAATCATGTCCTAAATCCCTTCCTCTGGAGTCAGATTCCACTCCCGGCTGCTTACCCGGCACATCTGGAGAGGGGATGTGAAAGTCTGAAATTCATTCTAAACACCCCTCCTTTCCCTTCCCACCTCCTCCCCGCTGACCTGAGACCTCCTTGAGTGTGGGCATGGATGGGGGAGGGACACACAGCACTAATTACTGTCCAAAATGCGGGTGAGTTATAGCTGCTGAGCACACAGGGCTGGTTTTGTGTGCCAAGATGGGTGTGGGCATTCCTCTTTCCTCATGAAGGTGAGACCTCTAAGTTTTGAAGTCAGAAAAAGCCCCAGTCCAGCTCCTGGGATCCTGACTTAGCTTTCCCCCCCTCTGAGATTTGTATTTTATTAGTTGGAAGGACTTGTACAGAGAAAATCCCTGTGTGGGCATTGGGTGGCAATGGGACGCAGGCTGAATTTGGTGTCTGCTTGGGTGGGTCCAAAAAAGCTATCATAAAGGGATGAGTTAGGCATTTGGTGATAAATCAAAGCAAGAAACAATGGTAGAGACAATTAATCTGAGAAAACCTTGCCCATGGTGCAAGGTTGGATAGTTTTGGTGGGTTTTATTTATGTAATAATGCTGGATCTTTGGAAGTGAGTGATGTCTTGCATTCAGTGTGCTTTTTGCTGACACCTAATCTTTATATCTTATGTTTTATATTTTCTGTCTCTTTAGAAACTGGAATCTTTTGGCACTGTTGCCTGTAGTGCATCACACACACAAGGATGCAATGAGATTCCCAAGGGGCTGCCTTTCAGTCTCTAGACAGAGAAAAAGAACTACAGATACTGCATTGCTCTGTGGAGAGGGAGCAGATGGGCAAAGCATTTTCTGCAGGTTTCTGTCTGTGGCCGTGAAGAGAAAGTGGTTCGTTATTGTAGGTCTGCAAAAAATTAAACCCGTCATATTTCCTAGCCTGCCTGAGGTTCCAAATCATAAATTAATTTTTCTTTGGCATAGGGCGAATTGTTGGCCTCCTGGGGATCCTTTTGGACAGGCTGCTGATGGGGACAGTAACCACATATGACAGGGGTGCAGGTTGCATTTCCATTTTCTTCACAGAGCCCCACTTCTTGAAAATTAGGTAAGAGTTATGATTTCTTCTTTGATACACTAGCCAGTAAGGAAAAGTATCTCTAACTCAAACACTGAAAAAACAATGAAAATATATTTTTTTTTTAGTAGAGAAATTCCCCTTTATATAGCACATCTGTCCCAAACGGTGCTCTGAGGCTGGAATGACCCAATCATCAGGTCCTAGAGAGTGAAGAAAAGGTTTTTCTTGAAACCCTCTATCCTTCTGATACTACTCTTTCTCCCTTTGGTGGATTATTTTTATACCAAATGTGGATGCTAATTGTTGAATTGACAGCATCAAGGCACATTCCTAATGAACTGAAGCACTGGTTTCCCAAGGGAGCCTGGTCTGGGTACCCTCAAACTCTGGAGGTGTTTAAGGCACAGGTGGACGAGGTGCTGAGGGACATGGTTTAGTGTTTGATAGGAATGGTTGGACTTGATGATCCGGTGGGTCTCTTCCAACCTGGTTGTTCTGTGATTCTCTGTTAGTGACTTACTGGTTTGGGCTGTGGGTCCCATTGCAAAGCAACATCTTTCTTGAGCAACTTCAGGCTCCGTTAGCTTCATTGTGCATGTCTGATTGTAGAGTCCCAGTTTGAAAATGGCTTCTCAAGTCTGAACTTTTATCCAAATTGTAAGCAATATTTACATCCATTTTTTTTAAATTAAATAAACAGAGATAATCTGATGTTTCCCATCAGTTTGGCCTCAGGTTGTTCAACACTGGAAGAGGATGGGCCAAAATACTCAGCAAACGATGATTCTCACAGCACCAGTTTTCCGGCCTGAGGGTAGGGAGGAAGTGATGGAAATCTCCTGGGAAATCCTCTTCTCTTCTCACAGGATTCCTGGCCCAACTTTCCACTTAGTCCAAAGTTCTGTGGGAAAAATACATATAATATAAAAATATATATGTGTATACACACACACACACTTGCACGTTGCCTTTACTGTGTTCACTGAACTGGCCAGTTTTCAAGAGCTATAGGCAAGATCTCAGTTCACTCCTTATTGCCTTTTGCTCCAATAGCGTTTAAGAAAGATGCTGGAAATATTTTTCTGCCATTTCTTACCTCATTTTTTTAAATTTTGTTTTCTATATATCTTAATTTAAGAGCTGCAATAGGCAAAAAAAAAAAAAAATCTTCCTTTCCATCCTGCCTGTGTCCCAGGATTTTATAACTGTCAGGGATAAAAAGCAGGTTAGTAGGGGTAGATGCTTCAACACGCAACGAAGCTGGAGAAGGGGCTGGAGAACAGGCCTTATGAGGAATGGCTGAGAGAGCTGGGGGTGTTTAGCCTGGAGAAGAGGAGGCTGAGGGGAGACCTGGTTGCTCTCGACAGCTACCTGAAAGGAGGTTGTAGAGAGGAGGGAGCTGGGCTCTTCTCCCAAGTGACAGGGGACAGGACAAGAGGGAATGGCCTCAAGCTCTGCCAGGGGAGATTTAGGCTGGAGATTAGGAGGAAGTTCTTCACACAAAGGGTCATTGGGCATTGGAATAGGCTTCCCAGGGAGGTGGTTGATTCACCTTCCCTGGAGGTGTTTAAGGGATGGGTAGATGAGGTCCTGAGGGACATGGTTTAGTGTTTGATAGGAATGGTTGGACTTGATGATCCGATGGGTCTCTTCCAACCTGGTTGTTCTATGATTCTATGATTCTAACACAATTAATATTGTGCATGTATGTCTTCACCTCTTGGTGAAGAACAGGGTGGAAGGGCAGCCTTGGGCGTGTGGTTCTCCAAGCAAATAACCCTCTGTTCTTCCAAGAAGTGCTCTCCCCTTAAACCCTCACCATCCTCCTGCCTCTGCCAGGTGTTTAGTTTTGACTTGCGGAATGACAAAACATCTTTTCCTTTAAAACCTGCCACAGAAAGCTGGAAATCCTGCTTGACAGGAGCAGAGAGAGGGAGCATAGCAATGGGAAGAGGCTGTGTATGTAGAGGGGATGAGGAAGATGGGGTGCAATGAAGGGCTCGTTGCTGGAGCTGGTGGCTCAGGGAGGTTTGTGCTGCTTCCAACATATTGTGTTAAACACACTCATAGCAGTACTGGCCTCTCTAAAAGCCTTTCCCTAAAGCAGATGCCAGCACAGGCTCTTTGCAGACACTCCTCCCTGGGGCTGTACCACTGTCCCCCCCAGCTCCTGAGCCAACTTTAATGTCCAACCAGGTTCTCTTGTGTCTTTCTCTTCCTATTGCTGCTGCTCACCCCCTCCCTTTTTGTGAGGACCTTTTTCTCTGCCCTGGAGCTGTTTTGCAGGATTTGACACCAACATGGATGATAACGAGGGGCTGCTGTCTCTGTGTCTCTTGTAGTATTTTGCTCTCAAAAACAGGGCTGAGGTGTTTCCAAGTGTTGGGTCCCAGAGCTGCCCTCGATCTGGCTGCTGTGTCCAGGGAGGCAAAACCTCTGCAATGCCTCCCCGTGAGGCCAGACACCTTTGGCACCATTAGAAAGTCCTTGTCACATCACTGATAAAAAAAGATCACGAAAAGCATGGGAAAGTCATCTGGGTTGGCTGAGCCTGCTCATACTCCCCTGGCCACCACCGCTCTCTGTCCACACTGCCTGGCAGCTTCGCTCCCGTGTTTGGTTTGAGTGGTGAAAGTCCACGTGAAGAATGACAGGAATCCTCCCAGCTGGGGCTGGGAAGCTGGAGGTCCTTCCACGCTGCCCAGGGCAGGAGCTGCAGGACCACCCAGTGCAGGGTGGGCAGATGGTTGTTTTGGGGTCACCTCTTCAAAAGGTCTGGTTGTCTCCACCCCCCTGAAGGACTATAGGGTTTGTCACTGGACAATGGAAGCACTCTCTGTCATGTGCCCCTGAAAACTATCTTTATTTATAAGCCTCCAGTGTGTTCTTGGTCCAGAACAGTTTGTCCATCTCATCAGAGTCTTAAAAGTGTTAGGCAGGACTCCCAAATGAATGGCAAAAAGCTGTGAAGTCCAGGTGCAAAGCATCTTATTAGGGAGCTACGTGTTTTGAATCAAAGTTCTTTCAATATCCATATCTGCCTGCGGTTAATGGGTTACAGATGCAAATTGGCACTTTCAGCTCCTGACCCAAGGTGCCCCGGCCAGGTCTCATGACTGAATTGAATGGGGCCAAGAAATATTGACAGGCTGGAAAGGCTTCGGGCTCTCCACTTCAAGGATATTTTCCTTAAAGCTCTAGCTCCCAGAACCACATGAATCCTGACTTTTCCTACCTGAAAGCTGAATTTCAGTGGAAAAGAACCACTTCCCTGAGTGAACATGAATGGTGTGAAAGCCAGATGCCCTTTTAATTTTAATTTGTTTGCATTTAATGAGGAATTTAATTATATTTTGAAGTGGCTGTTGGATAAATTCTGTGGACAATTCTTGCAGTAGCGTGTGGTTTGCATGTCCTGCAGACCTGCAGCATCAGTCCCCAGGGTTGTTTGTATATCCACACACTGCAATGGGGCTTGAGGGGATGCTAAATGTGTTGATTCACCCAGAGCTGAGTGTCCCTGGAGGGTACAAGGCAAAGTTCCTTCCCAAAACATGTGCAGTGGAGCTCGTGCATTTTGAAGGTATTATCCCCAGCAGACAGACACTGTCAGGGCAGGGGTCGGGCTTTGTTGATGTAGAACCGGTTCACGAGTACCAAAACATGCTGGTGGATGGTGGGGAGCGCTTGGCTACACAAACTAATTCTCGTCATACCCTGCAAGACTCGGCTGTTTTCTCAGGCTCCTCTGGGAGTGGTGGATTAAGGGCCAGGGTGTGTTTGGTTTGGAGGGTGTAACTGTTTATGGACGTGTATTAGAATGGGATATTTGGAAATGCCGAAGTGAGCACAAGTCCTCTAAAAATCAGCTGGGGGGCTGTGCTCCTAAGTCACTTCATCCCTGGAAGAATACTGTATTTAATGTGGATACGGCTGCTTGGGAATCAGGTTGCTCTTGGGAGGTAATTTTCTGGTTTTTTTTTGGTTTTTTTTTTTTTTTTTTTGTCAGAGATGTTGCTTTAAATACCAGCCTCCTCCCCCCTGGCCTCCCCATCGTGTTCCCCGGTTTGGTGAATGTGTCTGCAGCACAGCTGGGCGCTGCTAATAAATCTAAAATAAATGAATTACATTATTAAGAAAAAACACTTTATGGTAGACGGCTCCTGATGTGCTTTTGGGCATTTCCCTTTGGCTTGGACTCTGCTGCCTTTCTCACAATGAGGCTCAAAGTGGCTGCTGTTTAATGGCAGTTTTACAGAGAGGGAAGTGAGGAAGGGCAGGAGATGCTCTAGGACATGGTCTGGTGTCCCATGGCATGGGTAGATTAGGCCCTGAGGGACATGGTTTAGTGTTTGATAGGAATGGTTGGACTTGATGATCCGATGGGTCTCTTCCAACCTGGTTGTTCTATGATTCTATGATTCTGTGATTCTATGTCCTTGTTGCATCGTCTCTGTGTAGCATGACTTTGCAGAGAGTAGGTTATGGAGGAGCAAAAGACATTCTGTGGGGCTTGGTGGGAAGCAATGTGAAAACACAAGATTTTTTCCCCTCCTGATTTTACTAAAAGCAGTGAGGTCTGTTAGCTTCACAGCAGACCAAAGCAAGCCTGCCCCACTGTGCAAACTCAGTCTTGTTTAAATACATTGTCACAGCAGTGGTGGCTGCCCCGTCCCAGGAGGTGTTCAGGCCAGGGTGGATGGGGCTTGGAGCAATCTGATCCAGTGGAAGGTGTCCCTGCCCATGGCAAGGAGGTGGAACTGGGTAGGCTTTGACATCATTTCCAACTCAAACCATTCCATGATTCTGTGAATTAAGGCGCCTGAATGAGCATGAACTCTCAAACCACTTGGTCTTTATAGGCAGGTTATATCAGTTTAGCTTAGGCCCATTCCTAGCAAATTGATGGCAAGAGCATCCCTGGAGCGAGTGGCATCAGGGCATAGAATCATAGAACAACCAGGTTGGAAGAGACCCATCGGATCATCAAGTCCAACCATTCCTATCAAACACTAAACCATGTCCCTCAGGACCTCATCAACCTGTGCCTTAAACACCTCCAGGGAAGGTGAATCAACCGCCTCCCTGGGTAGCTTATTCCAATGCCCAGTGACCCTTTCCGTGAAAAACTTCCTCCTAATCTCTAGCCTAAATCTCCCCTGGTGGAGCTTGAGGCTGTTCCCTCTTGTCCTGTCCCCTGGAACTTGGGAGAATGTGGCATGTGGCATGGATCAGCATCATAGATGGATTTAGAGAGCTTGAATGCTTTTGTGTTTAGACTGTTTGTGAACCATTGAGTTTTGGGCATTGCTTTGGGGACCATGTCTAGCTGGAGCGCTTGGTACCTGGCTGGCAATGGCAGGGATCCCCCCCACCTGGCCCTGGCCTGGGTCTTCGGGTTCCCCCGTGCAAGTCTTTGCTGTCTCCTCTTGTAACTGCACTCACAAGGAAATCTTCAAAGGCTCAGTCCTATCAATTTTCCCCACCATATGTTCTCATTAAAAAATTTATTGTGCACTTTATCTTAGGATTATTTGCCATCAATTAATAAAACATGTTGCAAGCTTCAAATGAACATTCTCCCCTCCCCACTTCCCTTTAACGAGGGAAAGGACTGAGAAATATGAAAAAGAATTACCATGACAGATGGTGTTTTTTAACCTTTCTTTTGCCCAGTCTGGAAAAAAAAAAAAGTTCTCAGAATATTGACATGGGTTTTTAATTATGAGTTACATCACTTGACGGCCTAATCCAAAGCTTAGTGAGCTCAGTGAACAGACTGCCAGCCCAAAATATGTTCACGTGTTAAGGTATATGGATGCTGACACACAGACATGTGCCAGAGCAGGGCAGCAGGGATGGGGGCTGTGTGGTCATGATGTGGGGGGCTGCAGGAGTGGGACCCCTTTCTCCTCCTGGCACCAGAATGGGCAGGGAAAGTTCAAAATCCACTCTTAGAAGCAATTAGTTAGTGACTGGTGTGGCCAACAGCTCCCAAAGGCATGTGTTGTTGGTAGCCAAAATGTCATAGAATCATTGAAGAACCAGGTTGGAAGGGACCCATCGGATCTTCTAGTCCAACCATTCCTATCAAACACTAAACCAAGTGTCACGTCGTCCTCGGCAGTAGATGTCTGGTCTTGTAGGTAACATTGGGCTGTGATGGAGGTTTCAAAAGGTGGTATTTCATTTTTTTTTTTCCAAAGAGCTCTCGAAAGGAGAGCACCTTCCAGCCGTGACTTTTCACATGGGGAATACAATTCCTGAATTGTGGGTAGGATGGTGATGTGGAGGGAGCCTGAGGACCCCCAAACTGTTGTGTGACCCTCCCTCTCCTTTCCCACTTGATGAGATCAGGAGCATGTTATTTTCCCTCCCGTTATTAGCAGCTTTGGGCTGGCTGACGAGGCCAATTCCCAGGATCAGTGGTGGGGAGATGGAGTGGGAGGATAAGCAAATACAACATCCATTGGCAGTCCCTGTGGATGCTGCAGGCTGGTACACCGTGTACCCTGTGGAGCATTTGTGTCTGTGCCTACCAGGGGAAAATATATACAAAAATAATACATACATATGGGTTTCTTATATAAATAAATGTCTGGGGAGAGACCTGGCTGCGGGTAATCTTCTGGGAAAGTCCTGGTCCGATGGGAATTGTGGAGTTAAACACTCCAGTCTCGCTTGGATGTGTCTCAGCTTTGATTTATACTTCTGATTGGATGTTTACCTGGCTCGATCAGAGAGTTTGGGCAGCGGCTCATGTTGACATTCGGTGTTTAGCTCTGGGTAAAGTTTAAACAGGACTTATCATGGCTCTGACACCTCGCGAAGGCTTCCCTGGTTTAATAGCATGCTTCATGCCATCTCTTGCGTAGGTTTTTACTGCCTTGCTGTCCTAGATATTGAAAAAGGTAAACTTGCAAAATGTATTCATGGAATAGCTCATTTGAAGCTTCTTCTAATTTTAAAATAACCTCGTTGCCCTCAAATCATGTGGCTGTTTCTTTACTCTCTTATGCTGGTAGAATATAAAGCCAGGAGGAGTGATCTGAGGTCAATGAGGCTGATGCAGCCTTTCGGAAACTGTTAACTGCATTGCCCAGATTGCTTGTGTTTACCCCAGAGTTGGGCTCTCTTGGGACTAAAGCTGCCTCACACGGGAGGGAAGTCTTGGATTTGAGGTCTAGGATTGCAATGAGATGGTTGGACTCGATGATCCGGTGGGTCTCTTCCAACCTGGTGATTCTATAGTGGTGATTCTATGACACTTCAACTGGAACGATTAAAAATGATAACTCTAATTTGTGACCATCACATGTTTTTGCCCCAAATTGCAACAGCTTTGTCCTCTTCTGCTTTTGATAGAAATCGCTCAAATTAAGAACTGTCAGGATTGCTGCCCTGTGTTTCTCCCATCTGGTGGAGGACGTAGGTACCTGCTCTGCATGCAGCTTTAGGGACTCGGATGGCCAAGGGCTACCACAGATCTGCTTGCACCTTCCAGTGCAGGCAGAAGGGGCTGGGACATGATATTTATTCCACTCAACTCATGTCCACCTAATTTCATAGAATCATAGAACAACCAGGTTGGAAGAGACCCATCGGATCATCGAGTCCAGCCATTCCCATCAAACACTAAACCATGTCCCTCAGGACCTCATCTACCTGTGCCTTAAACACCTCCAGGGAAGGGGAATCAACCACCTCCCTGGGCAGCCCATTCCAATGCCCAATGACCCTTTCTGTGTGAAAAACTTTCTCCTAATCTCTAGCCTAAATCTCCCCTGATGGAGCTTGAGGCCATTCCCTCTTGTCCTGTCCCCTCTCCCTTGGGAGAAGAGCCCAGCTCCCTCCTCTCTACAACCTCCTTTCAGGTAGTTGTAGAGAGTAATGAGGTGTCCTCTCAGCCTCCTCTTCTCCAGGCTAAACACCCCCAGCTCTCTCAGCCACTCCTCGTAAGGCATGTTCTCCAGCCCCTTCACCAGCTTCATTGCTCTTCTCTGGACTCACTCCAGAGCCTCAACATCCTTCTTGTGGTGAGAGGCCCACAACTGAACACAGGATTCAAGGAGCGACTTCAGCAGAGAAGTGCATTGGAAGTGGAGTTCAACAGCCATTCCCTGCCTGACTCAGGCTCTGGCTTTGGCCAAAGCTGGTGCTAAATAACATTGAACTAATTTCATTTTATGCTTTACTTTTTACGAGTAACAATTAAGAAAACAATCAGTGGAACGTAATTACAGTACCTTGAAGTGTAGTGTTACTGGGCCAAAGACTGAAATGAGGTTACGATGTGACAGCTTTTTATCTCAGATCTGATAGGGGTGTTATTCTTTGTATTAAAAGTTTGCCAAGAGAGGCTTCACTGAAAATTAACCCATGTTATCACAGTGAGTAATATCCTGGTTTTATCATGTGGAATAAATAAATAGCACAGGCTTTATGCTTTTGCTTAATGAAATTACACTGAGCACAGAGCTAGGAAACAGAGTTAACTCAGATGCAAGAAAACAGCGATTAAAGCGAGATGAGACTGGAACAGAAAATACCCCCAGTTTTCTTGCATAACGGCAGAGCTTGTATTACTATTAATTATATTATGCAACAGGAATAGGATGGAATTTGGCTCTATCTAGCAACAGACTGGGGTGAAAAACTCTTTGCAAACATCTCTATGAATTCTTGGGAAAATTCCACTTCCGTCATGCTCCCAATGCCATTTTCTTGCCTTGAGAGGGTGGTTGCAGTTGCTTAGCTTCAAGATATGCTGCCAGAACAACCCATTTGGCCTGGCCCGAGGAGCCTTTTCTACTTGATCTCACTGGTGCTTTTCTCACCTGTCTCCCCAACCTCCTGCTCTGCTCCACAAAGCCAACAGATCCTGTTGATTTGTTGAATCGGTGCAGTACTGATGGGGAAGGACCCCTAATTAGAGTCATAGAATACTTCAAGCTGGAAGGGACCCATGAGGATCATCAAGTCCAAGTCCCAGCTTGTGAGGGAAGAAGTCTGTTTGGCTTCTGATGGACCAGAAATGCTAGACAAGTGCTTTCCCCAAGGAACTGACAGTATTTCTTTAGGTAAATAACTGCTTCATGGAACAGTTTTGTGATGCCGGTGGGAGCAGGGTTGGTGAAGCATCCAAAGCCAAGGGAAGGAGAGGGCTGGTATCTGCTTGGGCACCATGACACGGTGCTTGGAGACATCCCATCCTACGGCATGTGCTGGCGAGGATGAAAGGGATGCTCGCTCGTGCTGCAAGCCTGGGTTTGGGAATCAGTTTGCCTGATTAAGAAGGAGTTATTAAGGGCAGAGAAATGAATAGCCTGATTCTGGACTTCATTAACCGAGAGCCTGAAATTGTTTCACGTGAAGAAAAGGATCATCCGGGATGTTAATCCCTTGCACCTGTTTAGCTTTGTTCAACCCCTCTCTGCCCCAGCTGGGGTTGCATCAGCAGGCACCACGTTGCAGGTAAGAAGAAGAAACCAGCCGCAGCAGAGGAATTAACTGTGATTTTCACTCAACGCACTCGCAGGACAGAGACCTGAGCTGTGCTGTATGGGTCTGACCTCCTGAGCTGGCACGGGGGACCCTCAACACCTCTTTAGCACACTCAACATGTAGGTCAGAGCTGGCTGGAGGAAGGGTACAGGGCAGCTGTGCCCCCAGGGATGCTCATCCTGTCTCCACAGCTCTATGCACAGAAAGCACTGTGGAGCCCAGGCTCAGCACCACCCCCGGCTTCGGCTGCACCCAAGTTTCCCTTCCAAAAAGACACTTTTTCCTCTAAAATAATTACACTGAAGGGCTTAAAAACTCCGAACAATCCTCTCGTCCCTTTGTGCCAGTGGATGTTAATAATGCTAGGAATACTATTATCCTCTGGGCTATCATCATCTATACTACCTCCAGAAATCGCTTGGGTAGTTTTAATTATGTTTGTGCCTTTTCTTTCAGCCCTTGTTATCTCTCGGGTTCCTCTGGGCTGGGGGAAGGGTCATAGCACCGAAGTCGCTTTTCTAAAGCGCCTTTGTTTTCCCCACGCAGGTATTAAGTTGATGGCACAACAGTCCTCAGGTACATTAGATTCGCTTTCCTACCCTTCACTGCCTGAATGCAGACCTTGTGCATTCCCCGTGCACGGAGCAAGCCCGGTGCGGGCAGCCTGAGGACTGGGCCCGCAGGAATGTGGGTGAACAGAGCCAAATTGTTTGAAGAAGGGAAGAGAGAGGCAGAGAAAGGGATAATATAGTGGGGAGAGAAGGAAGAGCAGGGAGGGGGGCATGAAGTAATCCTTGTCTGTGCGTGGTGAAATTTCTCCGCAGATATTTGCAGGATAATTTGGTTAAAAAAAAAAAATAATGCTTAGAAAAATAATGGAGGCTTCCCTCCCACGTGTGCCCATAAAGGGAGGTTTTTGTCAGCACAGCGGCCTCCATGGGAAGGTGACGTTGGAGAGAACAATTGCTGGGCTGTTGTACCATGCCTGCTGCTATGAATGAAGCTTAAGAAAAGGTGTCCTTGGACTCTTGCTAAAACCCATCACCTTCTCCATTCCCTGCGTGTGTCCGCTCGCTGCTACTGCCTCCCGAAATAGGCTGACAGCTTATAAACAAAGCGGTATAAAAGATGAGATTGGAGTATGCTCCAGCCTCATTTCCTTGCTGGTGGTGGCAGCCGGCTCGCTGCTCATCCCTGCTGCAGCCAGGGCTGTGACTCAGTGGTCCCTCTTCTCCAGGAAGCTCTGGCACTGCAGAAAGAAATTCGAGGAGAGAAGCGGAGGGAAACTGGTCCTGAAGGTGGGGTTTGGGTCAAATTGTCTTTGGAGCTGGACCCTGTGTTCCCTGTGAGCAACATGGGTGCTTGCTCATTGCAAAGCATGTGAGTATTGGCTGAGCACCTGCCTGGCGAGCTTGCCCGGCTCACTGTAACGTACTCGGTGCTGCCAATTCACCCATGAGCTCTAGGGGTTTGGTAGTGCCATGAGGATGTGGTCCACGTAACGGCACCGTGTTGCTCTGGGGAGGCTGGATGTGGTCTGCAGACGAGTCATGGGATCCCCACCACAGACAAAGAGGATAAAAAATGAAAAACTTGACTTTGGACATAAACCTTTGGATGTGTAGGTATGTGTATGCCTATATGTGTGTGTATATATGTGAGAACAGTGTACGTGATTTCCCTCTGTTCCTGGCCTGTGAAGATTCCCTCTTCTCTATTCTCCCTCTGTATTCTATTCCCTCTGTATTCTATTCTCCCTCTGTACTCAGCACTGGTGAGGCTGCTCCTTGAATCCTGTGTTCAGTTCTGGGCCCCTCACCACAAGAAGGATGTTGAGGCTCTGGAGCGAGTCCAGAGAAGAGCAACTAAGCTGGTGAAGGGGCTGGAGAACAGGCCCTATGAGGAGTGGCTGAGAGAACTAGGGGTGTTTATCCTGGAGAAGAGAAGGCTGAGAGGAGACCTCATTACTCTCTACAACTCCCTGAAAGGAGGTTGTAGAGAGGAGGGAGCTGGGCTCTTCTCCCAAGGGACAGGGGACAGGACAAGAGGGAATGGCCTCAAGCTCCACTAGGGGAGATTTAGGCTAGAGATTAGGAGGAAGTTTTTCATGGAAAGGGTCCCTGGGCATTGGAATAGGCTGCCCAGGGAGGTGGTTGATTCACCTTCCCTGGAGGTGTTTAAGGGATGGGTCGATGAGGTCCTGAGGGACATGGTTTAGTGTTTGATAGGAATGGTTGGACTTGATGGGTCTCTTCCAACCTGGTTGTTCTATGGTTCTATGATTCTATGACTCTTAACACCTTCTTTCTCCAACCTGCCATGGGAAGTAAATTGATTTTTTTGCTGCAGAGGTTTTATCGTGGTCAAAGGTACAGAGACTATATGGCTGTAGAGGTCTTAGCAGCATTGTGGTGGGACCTCTCTCTGACTGTGTCTTCTGCTGGAGCAGGGCTGAGGAACAGAGCTGCAATGCTCCAGGGGGAAGAACAGCACCTTCTCAGCCTCACTGAGCTTTCCTGTCCAGCATGCCCTGTTTTATTAAAGGGTTTGTCTCATCTCTTGAAGTTTAGCAGGCATTCAAAAAAAAGGTATGAGTAAAATAGTCACTGTATTAATAACATAAATAGAAAGCTGTGTCATTCCTGTATAGGGACACAGCAGAGCATATGATGCACTGTGCAAGTACAGAGCTTTTATGTAGAATCAAGAACAAAAATGACAGTGACTGTGCCTTTGGACTGTGCGTATGGTTTCAGCTAAGAAAATTTTAAGTTGCAGTGAGCATTTAGGTCACCAGTAATTTTAAAGTATCTCCTGATAGTTTTTGAATAGTTTCTTTTCTTGTGATATGGTTGGACTCGATGTTCCGATGGGTCTCTTCCAACCTGGTTGTTCTATGATTCTATGATTCTGTGTATTGCTTGGCATTTACCCAGTGATGATACCTCAATGGTGCATTTTATCTGTTCATGTAAAATGGAGTGAGGTTATGGTCTTTAGGAAAATGCGTCCTCATTAGCAGAGGGCAGGGGTGACTATGGGCACCTAGAAAGCCTGCCCTGGCGGTTCAACACAGGCTCAGGTTCAAAAGTTATGGTTGGACTCGATGATCCGATGGGTCTCTTCCAACCTGGTTGTTCTATGATTCTAAAAGAAATTTCTATTTCCGCCTATGGTTTTTTTGCCAATGGTAAATTACTTCATGTGTCTCCCTGTCTCAGTTTCCCATCTGTTCAACAGGAATGATGCTAATAATGAACACTCCCCCAAGGTGAGGTAGAGGAGGAGGGCAGAGTCGGTGCGGTAATGGCTTAAGTATTCACTTAGGTGGCAGCAGTGAAGCTGCAGTTACTGAGGTGTCCCAGGGAGTCACACTGGATCTGAGCACTGAAGTGAACAGAAATTAGTGGTGAATGAATTGGAGTTGGAGAAAAACAAGCCAGTTTTGCTTGGGTTTGTCATTGGTAGATATTAGGGGAAGTTCTCCTGTTGGTTTTATTAAAAAAAAAAAAAAAAAAAAAAAAGAGAAAGAAGCAGATGCAAAGGACATCTTTGACGCCGTAGCTGATAAAATATCACATGCAGAACTAAGCTGAGAAATCATCTGTTATCACATTCCCATACTGAAAATTTACTCAGGCCATAAGCTCTTCAGAGCAGGAATATGTTATCTGTTTGGTGCTACTTCCCAAGTGCAATGCATCACGACTGCTTGGTGCATCACACCCAGGAGAAACAGCAAAGTCGGTGGATAACTCAACTTCCACTTGTGCTCAAGGGGAGTGGTTGCAGGGGGTGATAACACCTCCCCACCAGGCAGCAGACATTGGCAGGGGCTTATTTTTATAGGAATGGTTGGACTCGATGATCCGGTGTGTCTCTTCCAACCTGGTTGTTCTATGATTCTATGATTTTTTCCTGGTATGTCACAGAGGCCGCCCCTCCCTTACCTGATACTTTGCACATGGGTTTAATTCTCACAATGTTTGGTAAAGTTAAAGCCTTTTCCTGTTTTACAGGGAAGAAACTGAGTCAGGGGAGCAGCTGTGGAACGTGTGCAAAGCTCTGTGGGTGAAAACCCGCCAGACGCCCCTCCAGTCCCTGTTTTTCCCCTTTATAGCCCAGGGGATGAAGAATGGGCACAGAGACCATGGATAACAAGCCAAGAGCCCTGCTGTCCTGATCAGCCTTGTTACACCCCTGGCAGTTCAGCTGGCTGAAGCCTCTGGCATGTGAGGTAAATGCAGTGTGGACCTGAGGTCTCGTGCTGGCTCATTGCCTTTTTCTCTTGGCCAATAACTCCAACATTGTTCTTCTACTGTGTATTCATATATTTATTTATTTTCCATCGGAGAACAGGCAGCACTGTGAGAGAGTCGAGGGACTTGCAGTGGAGTGGGTTGGGTGGTGAGGGGAACCTGGCTGGTAGCAGCTCAAGGCTATCATAAAAAACACTGAAATGGGGAGTGTTAATGCTTTAGCCGAGTTAAGGAGAAATGGTTTTACTGTTCAAAATGAAAATGAGAGAGTAATATGCCTGGAAGGGTCTGGCAGCACTCTGTGCTCCTTCGGAGGCTTGGGAGCAAGGGTTGGCTGGAAGGATGCTTGGGAGCCCTGCCCTGTGTGCAGAGAGATGCAGAACTGCAGAATAATTTCAGCTGGAAAGGATCTCTGCAGGTCTCCAGCCCAACGCTGCTCAAAGCACGGCCACCCACATTGGGTTGCTTGATGCATGTCCTGTCAAGGTCTGAATATCTCCAAGAATGCAGATCTCGCAGCCTCCCTGGGTCCCTGTTCCAGTGTCTGACCACCCTGATGATGAAAACAACTTGTCCTAATGCTCTGTGTCCATGCTTGTGGCCACTGTCCCTTGTCCTGAGCCCCTGCCAGAGCAGCCTGGCTTTATTCTCTCTGAACCCTCAAGTTGAGCAGTTGAAGACAGCAGTAATGTTTTCTGCCTTCCCTTCTAAGGCTGATCAAACCCAGTTCTCCCAGCTTGTCCCCAGCTTTCCACCATCTCGCTGTTTTCTGCTGGACTCAAGCCAGTATGCACATACCTGTTTTGTATGAGGTGGGACCAAGACTGGACATGGTACAGAATCACAGAATCACAGAACAACCAGGTTGGAAGGGACCCATTGGATCTTCTAGTCCAACCATTCCTATCAAACACTAAACCAAGTCCCTCAAGACCTCATCCACCCGTGTCTTAAACACCTCCAGGGAAGGTGAATCAACCACCTCCCTGGGCAGCCTATTCCAATGCCCAATGACCCTCTGTGTGAAAAACTTTCTCCTCATCTCCAGCCTAAATCTCCCCTGGCAGAGCTTGAGGCCATTCCCTCTCCTATCCCCTGTCACTTGGGAGAAGAGCCCAGCTCCCTCCTCTCTACAACCTCCCTTCAGGTACTTGTAGAGAGTAATGAGGTCTCCTCTCAGAGTAATGAGGTCTTGTAGGTGGTAAACCAGCTTGGGTAGGTGGCACAGGGCTCTGACTTGCTCTGGTTCTTTTAGAGGTTAAATGACATGTTGGCAATGGCAGCCTTTGTGTGTACTTGCATCTATGATTTCATCACATCACATGGAGAAAGAAAGATGTCCCCTAATTTAGGTTTCTCAACCCAGGTGACTGTTCAGCTCATGCCTACCTGCACAATGTAGACTTGGGCTGTTTGGTTTTGATGTTCTGGTCTTGTCCCATCCCTGATATCTTTAGGAGACGTCTTCAGCCAGGAGGGAGCTGGGCTCTTCTCCCAAGTGACAGGGGACAGGACAAGAGGGAATGGCCTCAAGCTCCACCAGGGGAGATTTAGGCTGGAGATTAGGAGGAGGTTTTTCACAGAAAGGGTCATTGGGCATTGGAATAGGCTGCCCAGGGAGGTGGTTGATTCCCCTTCCCTGGAGGTGTTTAAGGGACGAGTGGATGAGGTCTTGAGGGACTTGGTTTAGTGTTTGATAGGAGTGGTTGGACTCGATGATCCGATGGGTCTCTTCCAACCTGGTTATTCTATGATTCTATGATTCAGTCAGCTTGGTCCTCTGCAGGCACATGTTAAATTAACTCCACTGAGGTCAAGAGCTCCTAGAACAACGATCTGCTGGGAATTATGGATAAATGCAAATAGTGTTTGTTTGATTTACTTTTCAGGTCTGGCCAGGAAACCTTCAAGTAGCAGCACTTTCCCTTTTAAGCAGGTAAGTGCTTTTTTAAAACACAGACGGGAGTGTCTGTGCTCCTCTGTTTATCGCTATAAATCTTTCCATGCCTGAGCTTTTAAATAGCGATTCACATGGTAACTTCATGCTCGTGAAATTCATGAATGTGAGGAGCTGATGGACTGAGTGGCTGTAGCATGTGGTGGGATACCAGCTTCAAACTGGAGATGGGGGAGAAACCACAGGCGTTTGGGGAATGGGGTGATGGAGAGAAGAGGAGAATGAGGCTGGAGAAGACCTGGACAAGCAGTAGATAACGATCAAGTCTCTGTTCCAACCTTGAGGGGCTGGCAGGATGGTGATTCCTGTGCTGGCACACGGGTGGTGATGGAGATAATGGTTCATGAGAGATTTATTTCATGTGGGGAATCTGATCTGTTGAGTTGAGTGGTAACATATAAAAACTTTGTGAGAAGAGACAGTGAATGATTGAATCACCTGAGTTTTTTTTTGATAAAATATTTTTCTAAAATTCTATAATAAAAATATGGGATTTGTTTTCATTTTAGTATTCATTTTTTCAACATTTTTCCATGAAAGGCAGAAACCTTTTCAAGGGAGGGGGAAGTGTAACCTAACCTCCAATTTTCTGTCCCAAACTAGTTTTGACCAGACATACCAACAATGTAATCATCAGAGGATTTTTTTTCCCCCCCTCTCCTTAGCAAACAGCAGGTCAAGTATCATTTAAAAAAAATAAAAATCACCAATTAAAAAAAAAAATAGCAGCCTTTTGCCGTACATGGCTGGTGTATTTTTCCTTTGGAAGTTGGCCACCCCAAGCACACACAGGGCTCTGTGTGAACCCAGCTCGCCCTCCAAGAAAGAGCAGAAGAGAAAAACTCCCTGTGACTTGGATGGGTTCCTTCGGGGGAGGAGGTGGGCTAGCAGGGACGGGGTGGGGGGAGAGCGCAAGGCAGCGTTTTTGAACGATGTCCCTTTTTCTACTTTATTTAGATTAGATTCCGCTCAGCAGGGTGATTTCTTAATTAGAGCAGCCCAGTCTTGCAGGCCTGTCCCTCCAGACCCCTGCTCTGCCTTCTTAAGTTTCATGAGGGAAGTTGTCGTGCCTGATTTCCTGAGCTCTAATATTCGAGCAGTGTGCAGTCATTTCAATGGGAGGAAAAGACATGTAATTTAATCATCTTTATTAGATTTTGGGCCATGGAGGGGGCAAAGCAGAAGGAATGGTGTCCTCTGCTTGTCTCTTGATTTTCTCTTCTGCTTCTAGTGGCCAGAAATGAGATTTCATGGGAGTAGAAGATCCTAAAAGGTAGTGATGGACTTTCCGTCCTGAGGTTATGAAGTTTTCCTGAGCAGTAGGTGTTATCTCAGTCTCCGGCAGGTATGGATCTGCATCAATCTGCAGATATGGACCCTACACGAATCCATTGTGGGTTTAATCATGAGTAACTGTGATAAAAAAATTCTGCTTTTTAATCCACTTGATTACGTGAAAGGGAATCCCATCCCTCTGAAGGGCATTGCTGGAGTGACAGGGTGGTGCGACCAGTTCAGGCAGAGTAAATGGGGAAGAAAAATGTGGAATTTTGCAGATTTCAGGTGTTTTTCTGGGAATCCAAGGAAAGCAGCAGCGAGCTTCCAGTAGACACCTGGCGGTGGCTGCTGAGCCATGAGCACAGCTCTGCTCAGCTCCCACCTAGAGCTGGTTGAGAACTTCCCAGAGCCCCTCTGGGCCAAGGGGGAAAAACTATAAGAATAAAAATTGGGGATTTTTTTTTTTTTTTAATTAGATATGGTGAGGGGAGAAAGGCTTTGTTTCTTGTAGTGGCTCCAAAGTTTGATCCTCCTATTACTCTCACTGCACAGAGCCAGTGCTAAAGAGCATTGGGGATGCAATCCACGTGCTGAGGGACACCAGAACCTCTGTGTTTTGGTGGGTGGTGGAGGAGGAAATCTGCCTGTGCCAAGACCCTTTCGTGCTGACTTTCTGCCGCACATATGCACCATATGCCCGATCTTTACTTAATGTAGATCGATGCTAATCCATTGATGCCAACGAAACCAGGCGGTGGGAGCCTACCCTTCTGTGTCATGCACACTCAGCTGTGATTTTGTAGCTTAAAAAAAAATATTAAGCAACACCCAGTGGGAAGCAAGGGGGCACATTCACATTTAATTCAAATTAAATCAAATTCTGGAATTTTTTTTTTTTTTTGAAGTCCATTTTATGGTTGAAACAATAGAGAAAGAAGCGAATATTTGTTACCTGGAGACACCATATTCTCTCCCTCTCACCACATGGGTTTGAGTTATTACTTTTCTAGCTGGCCCTGTGAAAGGCTCCTGTGGAGGACGGGAGAGGTTTATAACTTAGTAATAGGCTTCTTGCCCTCAAAATGGTTCCAGTCGCTCTCAGCTGGGTTTGAATGGAATGGTTTGGATTACGTGCCGTCAGCGGGTGAGAGGCAGCTGTAATTACAGGCAGCGCCTTTGCACGGGGGAGAGAAGGGGTGCGGGACACTGTGGGGGCAAACGGGGTGATATGAACCCTGGAGGAGCTGAAGCACAGGTGACTGCTCACACCCTTTTGATGCAGGTGATGTCTGGGGGAAAAACATCTCCTGTGTCTCCCGAGTTTGGCAATTACTTTGAAAAATAGTCTTTTTTTTTATTTCCTTAATTTAAAAAAATGCTTTTTTTTTTTTCCCCTTTCACTTTACACTTGGAGAAGGAACTTCATCACTTCATCTGTGACTGTACCAGGATGAAATGTTTAAAGTTTTGCATTTAGTGGGTTGTGTGGTCTCAATCATGGGTTTAGCAGCTATTTTTCTGCCTTTGCCATACCTCCCCGTGTGCAGCTGCTCCATGGGCTGGGGTGGAGGTGGTTCCCTCATTTATCCTGCTGGTGACAGGAGCAAAAATGAGCTGGAACGCTTCCTCTTTGGGGACAGTGATGTGAGTCAGCAAACCACTATAGTGTCACCTGTGGCATGGTGGAACCGCAGCTCTGGGGAACGGGATCACAGAACAGTAGGTTGGAAAAGACCCACAGGATCACCGAGTCCAATATATTGCAGGATATATTGCAGAGTATAGTGCAGGATATTGCAGGCAGTGGAGAAAAGGAAGGTTGTGAGGATGTTGAGGTACTGAGGGGCATGAATCATAGAACCATAGAATCATAGAACAACCAGGCTGGAAGAGACCCACTGGATCATTGAGTCCAACCATTCCTATCAAACACTAAACCATGTCCCTCAGCACTTGTCCCTTAAACCCCTCCAGGGAAGGGGAATCAACCCCCTCCCTGGGCAGCCTCTGCCAGTGACCAATGACCCTTTCCATGAAAATTCTCAGGGCTGTGGGGAAGACCTTGTGTAAACGACGAGTGGCGTTTGCTTGTCCCAGGACACATCTGTTTCCCTTCCCCAGTGTGTAGGAGCCAGCACAAAGCTGCCCTGTGGAGCAGGGATGCTTTTGTAGAAAGTGTTGCTTGAAAAGCCCTCGATACGCTGTCCCCAGGTGGATGGGCTGTGAAAGCGGCTGCAGATGCCAGGGAAAACTTCTTCTAGTACATCCTACCTGTGTATTTGCATCATGGAGGGACTGAAAAAACCCCTGCTATTGCTGGCAAAATAAGTTGCTTGGGTTGTAAGCTGTGTTTTGGGGCTTGGTTTCTGGAAAGCAGCTTGCCTCGTGAGAGATGGAGAAAGAAATTACAAATTAAAACCAGAAAGCCCCCTTTCCCTCCATCTCTTGATGTCTTGATTCAAGGTATGCGTAATTATAATAATTATTTTTAAGGGCAGCCCCCCTCCACCTCCCAGGGTGCATGTTATCTCTAGAACCACCCTCTGGCTTTTGATTTTAAAAATGACACCGGAGAGAAACACTATCTGCTGGGAGTGAGGCAGCATCAATCCCTCCTCCCTGAGACCGTCTGAGCTGCAGGGGTAGGAAAGGAAGAGGAGGGATTGATGAAGGTCACCTTCCGCTGCCCTGAGAAGGTAAGGAACCCCACACAAAGGTCCAGGTTGAGCTCTCCAGAGTAATTATCACAACAGGCTGTGAAAGGTTAGGGAGGAAAGAGCTTTTCGGAAGCCTTTGGCCGCTAATTGATTGCGAAGAGAGGAAGGAAGGATGTATCAAAAAAAGAAAAAGCTCTACACCGTTTGTAACCCCCCTCCTCACCTCCTCGAAATGTGCGTGGCCAGCAGGCAGCAGGTTATAGTTTTAACTGTAACGGAGCAGAAGGGAAATCAGCTTCAACAGGAGCAGGGTCTCCTTTCAGTCTAATGGCAGATGTGGAAAATGTTTTCCAGCATCATTAGAAAGGATGAAAAGCACGGGAGGCAGGGTCGTGCCCTGTCCCTGCCTGGTGAGAAGCGCAGGAGGGATGTTTGAGCTGAATCGCTTTTGCCCTGTGTGGAGTACGCAGCTCTTGGCACGTAGCCTGGCGTCCCTCCTGCTCGCCTTGCCTTGACTGCTGGCATCCATGCCAGCATTCTCTGGCCCCTCTGAGCCATGCGTGGTGGTCCTTTAGGTTAGACGTTGCCGCACCATGAGCAGATATCGCATGCTGTGTAATGCACAGAGCAGGGGGCTGCTCTGATAAACCCCTGCTTGAGAAGGAAAGAGTTGTTTTGTGTGTGAGTGGGTGGGAGTCATGCCCCAGTATTTGCAGCCAGGTTTGCAGCTAGTCTGAAACGCTGAAATACCAGTTTGGCTCACTCTTAGCCCATGTCAGAGCTCAGTGTGCAGCCAAAGTGAACTGCAGCCACTATACAAGGATTGAGCGCAAAACAGCTTTGACCTTTAATAATACTCATCTATGGGCTGGAATTGATATAGAGCTTTTCTGCTCATTCTCCTTCCCTACACTGCATCAACTCATATAGAACCATAGAATCATAGAATCATAGAACAACCAGGTTGGAAGAGACCCATCGGATCATCAAGTCCAACCATTCCTATCAAACACTAAACCAAGTCCCTCAGGACCTCATCCACCCGTCCCTTAAACACCTCCAGAGAAGGTGACTCAACCACCTCCCTGGGCAGCCTATTCCAATGCCCAATCACCCTCTGTGTGAAAAACTTCCTCCTAATCTCTAGCCTAAATCTCCCCTGGTGGAGCTTGAGGCCATTCCCTCTTGTCCTGTCCCCTGTCACTTGGGAGAAGAGCCCAGCTCCCTCCTCTCTACAACCTCCTTATGGGAGTTGTAGAGAGTAATGAGATCTCCTCTCAGCCTCCTCTTCTCTAGGCTAAACACCCCCAGCTCCCTCAACCACTCCTCATAAGGCCTGTTCTCCAGCCCCTTCACCAGCTTCATGGTTCTTCGCTGGACTCTCTCCAGAGCCTCAACACCCTTCTTGTGGTGAGGGGCCAATATGTTTCTGTAGCCTTGAGAACAGGCTATGGACAAGGACCCAAGATGTTTCCTGGGGAAACCAAACTACCAAGTGTTCCACAGGGTCCCCAGGCGTAGGCTGCATTGCATGAAAATGCAATTAAATGAAAGATGGAGAGATTTCTCCTCCTCATTCAGCCTTAGAGAAGCTGCTCAGCTCTGCACAGCGGAGGGGACAGTTTGAGAAGAAAGTCCTTGCCAAGTTCTTGACTTTCTGGCCCCAGATGCCCAGAAATGAAAGGCAGTTAGAGAATTTGCCTCCTCACAAGAACTGGATGAAACCAGAGCACTTTAAGATGACACAATGCAAGAATCAATCCTCTCAAGTGGCACCAAAGGATTGGCTGGGAATGGTGTGCATCTCCTGGAACAACATTGTACCTCCTCCAGACTGTCTAATTTCATATTTTCTAACCAAATCTTTGAAAACAAAACAATTCATGCCATCTTCTAGCCACTACCTCTCCTCAACTTTTAAGCTTGGCTTCCAGACTCATGAGAAAATGCAGTGGAAGAGATGAGCTACTCTTCTGGGAAGTGACTTCTTTGTCAATGCTGGTGGCTGGACCCTGGTGCAACCTCAGGACAATAATTATCATCACTTATATTGGTAAGGAAGAGAAAAAAAGAAGCATTTTAGAGCTGACAGAATTTTCCCAAGTCACCTGGATAAAACTGGGAACACACTCTGACCGATCAGGAACAGACTGAGACTGGAAACCAGTTGCCTTGATGCCTTGCTCTAACCACTAGACGACCCACCCTGTATGAGCAAACGGAATAAAATTTGAAAGAAAACAAAAATCTGACTTGAAAAATGTGTTCCGCATAGAACCAGAATGTTCAGCAGAGAAAAAAGGATGCAGTCCAAAGTTTTACTTCCAGGCAAACATTTCAAAATGGACTTATAATGTACCCTTTCATTTAGATTTTATATGAAGGTTTTACTTTAACTTGTAATGAAGATGGAAAAATCCAAGGTTACCATGACTACTGGCACGTTGCCTACTACACTCAAATCTTTTTCCCCTAATAAAATAGATTTCAGACCCCCCGTATAAAGGGGAAGAGTTAAAGACCCTATAAACAACTGTAGGACAAAGACTATTCCATGTAAAGCAGGTTCTGAACATCATGGCAAGGTAATTATGTTCATTATTTTGTTCTCCTCACCAGTTAGGTCCCCAAAACCTGGAGTCCTGCTCTAGATGGTTTTTCTGCTAACAACTAGGAAAATAGCAAGAACAAGAAAATCAGGCAGTGGTAAGCAAAGCGCCTGGTGCTTTTTCTGGGATGTTCTCCTCTTGGTTAGAGACGTGTCCACCTTGTCGAATAGGAAGAAACTTGGTTGTTTTGGATGCTCTGACAGTCTGAGGCTCCATCCCAGCTGTGGTGGACCCTCTTGGGCAGATATTTCAGTCGTGCTAGGTTCTACTCAGCCAGCGTTCGTGCCAGCCAAATTCAAGATAGAGTCCCTGGTGCTGTGCAACAGTTTCTGCTGGTGAGACGATGCGTATTTGACCTAAATCAAGGACTGGACTGGAGGTGTTGTTTGCTTAGGATATATGATTTTATGGTCTGTGTCTTGGCTGGGAGATGAACTAATCTGGGCCTTCATGCACACCTCTGATACTGCAGGCAAAAAGCAACCGGGAAAGGGTAGAAGAAGCAGCTCGTAGGCATCTCCTCCTGACTGTTTACAACTCCCTGGCTGAGCTGGGAGACTTGGATTCAGCAGTGCTTCTTCTTCAGCTTTGGCTGCCTAATCCTGATGTCCCTGCAAGGACACGTTCTTTTTTCATGGGAGCTGAGAGGGCTCTGGCAGTTGGCTGGTTCTTTGCAGGGTGGTTATTTTGTTTACCTCATGAATTCATATGAGATGTGGCTTTTGTAGCTTTTGTCCTTACAATTTCCCCTAGAGATCTCGGTAAGAGCTGATTTGGGCCAGGCAGGAAAGAAGTTGGGCTTTTAGGTCTTCTCAGAGGAGTATGAACATGCTGAAGTTTTGGGGATGGATGGACCAGCAGGTCCAGGGAGGTTATTTACCCTCTGTACTCAGCACTGGTGAGGCTGCTCCTTGAATCCTGTGTTCAGTTCTGGGCCCCTCACCACAAGAAGGATGTTGAGGCTCTGGAGCGAGTCCAGAGAAGAGTAACGAAGCTGGTGAAGGGGCTGGAGAACAGGCCCTATGAGGAGCAGCTGAGAGAGCTGGGGGTGTTTAGCCTAGAGAAGAGGAGGCTGAAGGGAGACCTCATTACTCTCTACAACTACCTGAAAGGAGGTTGTAGAGAGGAGGTAGCTGGGCTCTTCTGCCAAGTGACAGGGGACAGGACAAGAGGGAATGGCCTCAAGCTCCTCCAGGGGAGATTTATGCTAGAGATTAGGAGGAAGTTTTTCACAGAAAGGGTCATTGGGCATTGGAATAGGCTGCCCAGGGAGGTGGTTGATTCACCTTCCCTGGAGGTGTTTAAGGGATGGATAGATGAGGTCCTGAGGGACTTGGTTTAGTGTTTGATAGGAATGGTTGGACTCGATGATCCAATGGGTCCCTTCCAACCTAGTTGTTCTATGATTCTATGACAGAGTATGTACACACAGATATCACAAGGGCTGCTTGAAGAAATGTTGTGACATTCCTGTGGGTAGGAGACAGCACAGGCCATGGAGATGAATGGTAAAACCTGGTGGGATTGTCCTGGCCCTGTCCCACCAGGTGGTGTGGAGGGAACCGCTGATGTTCTTGTTCTCTTCAGGCTTTCAGGGCATCATTTTCATGCAGCGGCTCTTTGGCTTTTAAAAGTGGTGGCTGTCCGCCAGCCTGATTTACTTGAAACATGTGTTTCTGATTTGAAAATGTCCAGATCTCAAAATCTTTAATCTTCTCACACCTAAGGGATTTTTTTTTTTTTGTTTTGTTTTGGTTTTGTAAAAGGCTGAACCACGTGCACAGGATAACGGTTAAAAAGCAACACAGACTGTTTGAAAAAAGAAAAGAAGAAAGACAAACATTAAAAAAAGAAAATCCAGCTGGCACTCTTCTATTATCAAAGCAAGATGCAGCAGAGAGATTTGGATGCCAACAAATAAGCCTTTTGTTTGTCTCACTACTGTAATCACTGATTAAACTCCCTGAAGTTAGTGCTGAAAAAAGGTCCTAATTGAAAAAGGAAAAAGCCTGGAGTGTTTGTGAGGCTGAAGCAGGTTCTCTTCCCAGAGATTTAAATCTAAACCAGTTCTGGTGTAAAACTGGAAGAATTGGGTCCCCTCGCTCCTGAAGACTCTGCAGGGCAGGAAGGTCTTCCTCCTTGACCTGGGATTTGGGAAGGTCACTTGATCTTCCCTGCGTCTGCGGAGAGGAGAGAAGGTCAGGTCAGCCTGGGGAACCTCTGCTGGGGAGGGGACAGGAAGGACTCGGAAATGAATCACCAGGAGAACTTCAAAAGAGGTTCCTTCCCTCACAGTGCAGGAGGAACAGCTCGGGATGAGCCCTGCTCCACACGGAGAGAGTCCCCAGGACGTTTTGCATTAGCAGCATGTGATGGAAATCAAAACTGACAGATTTAAAATGTGCAAGAGGAAAAAACTTCTTTTATAGCAACCTACAATTAACATGCGGATCGGAGAGGATATATATACCAAGGTCTAACCGAAGACACTTGCTCCAGAAAGATGTTTTTTTTCAGGTGTGTGGCTTATTTAAGATCTAAACAAGTAATTAAACTTCTAGCTCTGCAGAAACGCTCATCACTGCTCTGGAACTGCTGCCGCCAGTGTTAGATGGGCCAGTGTTAGATGGGCCAGTGTTAGTAACTGGAAATGAATTGAATGAGTGCCTTTGCAGGCTCCCTCCTCTTACATTTTTGTGCTGCTGTAGCCACTGGAGCAAAGATCTGGGCAGACTAGAGATTAATTCAAAGCGTGTCTGAATAGATGGTGTCAACGGCTGCCTTGTGTTCACTGCTCCACCATACAGCCCATGTCAACCCAGCAGTTGGGGTTGTTTAGCCTAGAGAAGAGGAGGCTGAGGGGAGACCTCATTGCTCTCTCCAACTACCTGAAATGAGGTTGTGGAGAGGAGGGAACTGACCTCTTCTCCCAAGTGACAGAGGACAGGACAAGAGGGAATGGCCTCAAGCTCCACCAGGGGAGGTTCAGGCTGGACATTAGGAAAAAATGTTTCACGGAAAGGGTCATTGGGCACTGGCAGAGACTGCCTAGGATGGTGGTTGAGTCACCTTCTCTGGAGGTGTTTAAGGGACAGGTGGACATGGTTTAGTGATTGATGGGAATGGTTGGACTCGATGATCTGGTTGGTCTTTTCCAACCTGGTGATTCTATGATTTCCCAATTTTCCCACACTTCAACCAGCAGAAATCACTGTGGGAGGAGAGACCTGTGTCCTCATTCCCACCAGGGATACATGCATGGGTTGGGGTTGCTATCTCTTCCTCCTTTGCATTTCCCTGGGGCTCTCCTCAGAGCAGAAGGGCTTTTCAATGTCTCCCTGTGCACTAAGAGTTAAGGGGACTGAGCAGCTCTGAAGATAAGAAACAGATGATAAAGGTTAGAGGGGGGATCCTGTTTCCATTATGCAGCCTGTAAATGCAAACTAATTAAAATGCAGCCTTGTTTCTGAGAAAATGCAAAGAAAGAAACAAGGCAAAAAAAAAAAAAAAGAAAAAAAAATCCCTTTTCCTCCCTAGGAAATAAGTTGAGTGAGCGCTAAATGCCTGAGAATATGGAATAACAGCTTTGCTACTTCCATACCTAGCATAGAATCATAGAACAACCAGGTTGGAAGAGACCCACTGGATCATCGAGTCCAACCATTCCTATCAAACACTAAACCATGTCCCTCAGCACCTCATGCTGAGAGCTGGGCAATACAAATCAGCCAAGGTGCTCCTCAGCGCTCTCCTGGGCATGCTTGGAAGGTGGTGAGGAGGTGCTGGGTTGTCCTGGCTCTCTCCTGAGAAAAAATTGGTACTTACCCTAGTCCAGCTGCCTTTTGGGGCTGAGGATAGCTGATTCCTACCTCAGTCAGACCCAGTTCCTCAATGCATTGGTCTAGAGCTCAGCCGCAGAAGGGCAGGAATTAAAGGAAACCAGTGGGTTTTGGTATGTTATGAGATCATAGAATCATAGAATCATAGAACAACCAGGTTGGAAGGGACCCATTGGATCTTCTAGTCCAACCATTCCTATCAAACACTAAACCAAGTCCCTCAAGACCTCATCCACCTGTGTCTTAAACACCTCCAGGGAAGGGGAATCAACCACCTCCCTGGGCAGCCTATTCCAATGCCCAATGACCCTTTCCGTGAAAAACTTCCTCCTAATCTCTAGCCTAAATCTCCCCTGGTGGAGCTTGAGGCCATTCCCTCTTGTCCCGTCCCCTGTCACTTGGGAGAAAAGCCCAGCTCCCTCCTCTCTACAACCTCCCTTCAGGTAGTTGTAGCGAGTAATGATATTAGAGATATTAGAGCCCCAAATGAAGGAGCCTTGCACAACTTGGTCACTTATAAGAAGAAAGCATTTATGTGCACACTAAAATTAGGCAAGTTTACTGCTATTTACAGTGACTCAGGTACCTGCTGGGCTCTCGTCTTACTAAGGCAGAAGAGAAGCAGGCCCCTAAAATTTTTACTGACCTGGTGCCTGGGCTTTTTTGGCAAAAAGGGTCTAAATGCTGGTTATTTCTAGGACTGTAACGCCACCTACCCTTAACCATTCCCCACGAAAGGAGAGTGGGTCTTTATCTGGTGACTGAGAGCCACACTGTGGTTTCCCTCTCCGGATCAGCTGGATGCAGATGTATGACCAACATGGAGTTTCATTTTTTTTCTTTTGTTTTCATTTTCTCTTAAACTTTATTTTTCTTTTCCCTGCAGTTCATTAGCATCTTCCCTTTCCTTGCTTGCTTTTTCCCCCCCCTTGCTTTCTTCTGGAACCGAGAAGTATTTCACTGTGTCTTGCCAAATGATTTCTATCTCAGTGAAAAAGAACTTGCTATTTCCTGAAAATCTACCACTGTTTTCTCTCTCTCTCTCTCCCTCTCTCTAATACATTCTGAGTATTGAAACAAATCCAGGTAACTTGATAAGAAGTTAATGAAAAGAAATGAATTCTGTTTTGCAAAGGTGCATTGAGGAGAAGGGCAGCAGTGTTTGGAAGGGAGGGAATTGTCTCTGCAGAAAAGAGATTTCAAGGGACATCTGGCTTCAAAATCCTGCCGTGCCAAATCCTGCCGGGGAGATACAGCAGAAGAGGCTCTGTAGTTTTCCACTTGTGTGTTTCTTTGTTATTTTCGATGTTGTTTGTGAGAAAATGCTGGGACGACACGGTTTAGTCAATACAAGTGGATGTGGATTCACTGCCAGCTGTGTTGCACTGGGGCTGTGAGAGGGGCTGCACTTTCCTCTGGGTGAGCTCCAGCCTTTTGATGAGCCCTGGCTCCTGATAACCACCTGAGATGCCCATCGTACCCACCTACCCACCCTTCCCCCAGCCCAGGGCACCCCAGTGCCCTGTAAGACCCCAAGAAGAAACATGTTGAGGCTCTGGAGCGAGTCCAGAGAAGAGCAATGAGGCTGGTGAAGGGGTTGGAGAACAGACCTTATGAGGAACGGCTGAGAGAGCTGGGGGTGTTTAGCCTAGAGAAGAGGAGGCTGAGAGGAGACCTCATTGCTCTCTACAACTACCTGAAAAGTGGTTGTGGAGAGGAGGGAGCTGGGCTCTTCTCCCAAGTGCCAGGGGACAGGACAAGAGGGAATGGCCTCAAGCTCCACCAGGGGAGATTTAGGCTGGAGATTAGGAGGAAATTTTTCACACAGAGGGTCATTGGGCATTGGAATAGGCTGCCCAGGGAGGTGGTTGATTCCCCTTCCCTGGAGGTGTTTAAGGCACAGGTAGATGAGGTGCTGAGGGACATGGTTTAGTGTTTGATAGGAATGGTTGGACTCAATGATCTGATGGGTCTCTTCCAACCTGGTTTTTCTATGATTCTATGATTCCATGATTCTATGGCTATTGGGGCTAACGCCAATACAAATCCCAGTTCAGCCTTTATTGCATGAGCGGTTGAAGAGCTGAGTTGAGGGAAGCCCTGGGGAACATGATGTCCAGCCGTGCTCTGGCTCTTGCTCTCAAGTCAAAGCGTTTGCCGTGCGATGGAGATGTCACCATTCCAAAGGGTGTTTTGCTAAGCTTTTGTATTTTGTTTTCCATGGTGCTATTTTACGATCCCCACCGGACACCGAGCACAAAAAAAAATTCCCAACTTCATCATTTAATGAGCCAATTCTTTTATTAGGCTGATTTTCAACTGCATTTTACCTCTCAGCACATGGGAAGTTTGGCTTTTAAGAAGTTTATTTCTTTATCGTGCATTCATTTCCGAAGGCTTCGCTGTACTTTGGGGTAGATTTCTGTTTAGTTTGGGACTTGGAGAACTGTGCCTTTGATCCGATCAGTTGTGGGACAAAGTACACTGTTTGTTAGATGGGTTTTTGTGCTGCATAACTCACAAATATCATCCAGCATTTTGAAAAAATGGATGATCTTTACTTGTTTCTTCACCTTCTCCCCCTTTTTTATCCCCCATCCATCTTCTGTGTGATTTTTTTATGGTCTGTGATTGGAAGCAAAAGGTCTAAAAGAGAGAGGAAATCAAGCCCGTCAATAAATGCTAAAAATATTTAGTGTGGCAGCCTCTGTATTTTCTTTTTTGTGAAACACTGATTAATATTCAGTGGTTGAAGGTTAATACCCCATTCATTTTATTCCCTTTACATCCTCTGCACAGCAGTTGCTGCTCCAATTTCGACTTCTAATTCATGCAAATCTGGTTCCAATCAGGATATTAGTAACTCACTGCATAAGTAGGAGGGGAGTTAAAAAAAAAAAAAAAGAGAAGAAATCACACAATTGTTAAACTTATCCTTAAGTGCAAGCGCATGAACAGACATGGACACCCCAAATCCACAAGGTTGGTATAATGCAGGGATGTTTGTTGTGCATTGTTTTCCTTTATAATACAGAGAAACATCCACAGAGATGTTTTTTTTGGCAGAGTTAACCAGAAGTTATTGTTTCCATAAAGTGAAAGTCTCTGGCCTGGGTTACAAAGGAGATGGATGATGATAATAGCTCATGCCCAGGGATGGGGATAGATTTGCCACTGAGTGATTTTTTTTAGGCTGGATATTAGGAAAAAAATTTTCACAGAAAGGATCATTGGACATTGGAACAGGCTGCCCAGGGAGGTGTTTGATTCACCTTCACTGGAGATGTTTAAGGGACGGGTGGATGAGGCACTGAGGGATATGGTTTAGTGTTTGATAGGAATGGTTGGACTCGATGGTGGGTCTTTTCCAACCTAGTTGCTCTATGATTCTATGATTTTACCCAAGTTCAAGGTGCTGGAAGAGCTGCAGCATCTGGCTGTATATCTCCAGCCCAGCATGCTTGTGCTCTGGTCCCTGCAGCGGTGCAGCTGAACTGCAGGTTTCCACATTGGAGAGGGAACCCTCTGCCTGCCACTAACTACTTGTGAGCAGCTCTGATGTCCTGAGCACTTCTTCATGGTGGTAGTGGAGAGAGGAGCATGGTTATGATTTGATTTACGAGGAATATAAGGAAGAAATTCCTTACAAAGGAGGGTGCCGAGGCACTTAGAATCATAGAACAACCAGGTTGGAAGGGACCCATGGGATCTTCTAGTCCAACCATTCCTATCAAACACTAAACCAAGTCCCTCAAGACCTCATCCACTCGTCCCTTAAACACCTCTAGGGAAGGTGAATCAACCACCTCCCTGGGCAGCCTATTCCAATGCCCAATGACCCTCTGGGTGAAAAACTTCCTCCTAATCTCCAGCTTAAATCTCCCCTGGCGGAGCTTGAGGCCATTCCCTCTTGTCCTGTCCCCTGTCACTTGGCAGAAGAGCCCAGCTCCCTCCTCTCTACAACCTCCTTTCAGGTAGGTGGAGAGAGTAATGAGGTCTCCTCTCAGCATCCTCTTCTCTAGGCTAAACACCTCCAGCTCTCTCAGCTGTTCCTCATAGGGCCTGTTCTCCAGCCCCTTCAACAGCTTGAAATAGGTTGCCTAGGGAAGTTGTGGGTGTCCCATCGCTGGAAATAGTTAAGGTTCTTTTGGGCAAGATTTAAGTTACCTGGTCTAGTGGAAGATGGTCTTACCCAGGCTGGGTTGGACTAGATTGGTGTTTGAAGGTTCCTTCCAACCCACAACCTTCTGTGTTCTATGGAACATATAAGCCAATGAGCAGGAGGAGGTGGTGGACCAAGGTCTGGTCCTCACCCATGCGTTGTCGGACCAGGAGACATGCATGTGTGCAATGGCCCCTCCAGACCCCCCAGGAGATACTCTGCTCCCTTCCTCCGGAAGATGCTGCTCCTATGGCATCTTCCTCAAAGGAATAAGCATTTTCTCCCTCCGTGGATCACTTGTGACTTCAACTTTTAAAAATAAGCAAAGGTTCCGGCACAGCCCTGCACGCGATGTCTAGCCAAAATGCAAAACTTTACCACAGTGCACAAGTGGGCTGTGTTTTTCCAACCAGGGAACAACGTTAGGGCCCTTTCATCACCTTTCTGTTGCACTTCTTTTAAAAATGATTTAAATTGGAGGCAATAGTATCGAACCTCTGACACTCAGACAAGACTCTCTGAATCACACACTTAAACTGCATCCATTTTCTACAACCACTTTGCTTGTGGTTTGTTTCATTTTTTTTTTCTCCTGAGCATTTGCTCTTTCTACTCTTGTTTGCTATTTGTGCCATCTCTGTGAGATTTCATTTACTTTTTTTGCCTCGTTACAGGAGAAAAGCAGTGGTGGCTGCCGGGGGTTCATTTCCCAAACCTACTGCTGATGCACTCCAAAAACCAAGGCTTGCTTCCAGCCCTTCTTCAGCAGCAGCATTAAAAACATTGTCCTGAACCCTCAGTCCTCACGTCTACCACCGAGGAAAACACGCAGTAGAGGAAAGTCAAATTCCAGATTGCTCAGCAGAAAGGAAAAACCAGCTTGGAAGCCCCTCTGGAAAGGGGCCAAGCAATAATCTCATACCATGTGGGTGAGAATGGCAGCATCTCCCTTGGACTTAGACGGAGCGAGAGCTGCTCGCGCCCACTCAGCATCCAGCCTGCTACATTTACAGCCCTGATTTTGAACCAGCTGAATGAAAATACTTGTGGGCAGCAAAAATAGCCAGTGCTGAAAATCTGTGTCTACTGAAGCTGGAAATTGCTGGGAGTTCCTCCGTGGCTGCAGCTGAGCATTATAACTCGTGTCAGAAATAAGACGTGGTTACACGGCATGTGGCGGCACGATGCCCGTGCACCCCAGCCACAGCACCGCAGCCCAGTGACTCTGAGGGTGCTGGTGGATGGCTCAGAGAGAAATAAGCCTTTTTCTTTTTTCTTTTTTTTTTTCTTTTTTTTTTTTTTTTTTTTTTGCGGGGGAAAGAAATGCATCGTGCTTTTTTTTTTTTCCCCATTGCATCAGCACATGATGCAGTGCGATGGAGGAGTTTGTCACCTCAAACGTGAGTGTAATTTCTACTCCCTCTCTGGAGCACAGCCCTTCATGAGGAGGCACTGAGGTTAATTCATCTCAGGCACGTTCACTAAGCAGAATTTAGCCCAGTGGGGATGTAAACGTGTCATGCAAATTCATGCAAACCCAGATTTTGTATCAGCTGGTAAGATAAAGTTACATGATGTAATCTGGAATCCTGAAGGAAAACAGTAATGCTGTGCAAACCTGCTGCCGTTGCAGAGGGGAAGGTGATGCTAATTTTAGGCTAGAGATTAGGAGGAAGTTTTTCACACAGAGGGTCATTGGGCATTGGAACAGGCTGCCCAGGGAGGTGGTCGATTCACCTTCCCTGGAGGTGTTTAAGGGATGGGTAGACGAGGTGCTGAGGGACATGGTTTAGTGTTTGATAGGAATGGTTGGACTCGATGATCCGATGGGTTTCTTCCAACCTGTTTGTTCCATGATTCTATGATTCTATGCTGGTGGTGTGAGCACCAGCCTCCTGGAGACTTTTTCACTGGGAAGAACAAGAGGGCTTGGCCCTTGGGTTTGGCAGGACACCCTACAGAAAGCAGGGGTGGGGAAAGTTGCCCAGTGTTGCTTGGGAGGATGCAGAGGATGCTTTTGCATTTGAAGACCCCAGCCTGAAAAGTTAGAGTGGGACCAATGGAGCAGACCCATCCCTGGGCTCGTGTGGACCAGCAGCCACATGCAGCATTGGGAAAGTGGCTTTGCTGCTGGCCTGGCTGTTACTGGGGTCCTGGGAGCAAGGGGTGCCCAGCAGCCACAGTCCAGCAGCCAGTAGAGGGAGAGTCAGCGCATGAAGTGTGTCATTTCCCAGGTTTTATTTCCCAGGAGCACACGTTTTTGAGAGCTATAGATTGCTGTTGGGTTTTAGCAGTTGTAAGGAAGCCTCTTAGAATAGCTAATGCTGCCTCATGCAAGAGATGGTGATGCCTTCACCAGCGTTTTTGTCAGCAGAGCCCAGTGTCAGTTAACTGGGTGATGTAGAATATATCCCAGTCTCATCTCCTCTCTGCACTGGGACGGGAGGGAGAGGGAATGGGGGCTCATGTCCTGTGCACACAGCAGCAGCTGGAGTTGCTGCCATCACAGTTTTGCCTTAGCAGTAAAAAGGAGCAAGGTGAGCCTGGCTTTAGCCTCAACAGCTCTGGGATCATTTGATGGATGGTGCTGGGGAGGTGCAACCACATCCGTAGCTGCACTGGTTGCAGGGAGTGCCTGGGCTCACCCCTGCCTGGACTTGCTTCTCTCTGCGGCACAGCAGAGCACTGGCCATCAGCTGTGCTGCTGCACTCATTTATTTTTGTGGTGGCTCTCTGAGCCCATGTGGAAATGTTTGAGCAGCCATTCTAACCTTTGGGCTGCAATAATTAGCCTCACATGGCATCTGATCTGCAACATGTGGCCCAAGCCATTACTTTGCTTTAGCTGCTTGTTAGGCCCTAATCTCTGTTTGATTTCAAGGTGAAACCGATTTGAGTTTCCTGAGGTTTCTCAAACGAGCTTCAGGGGTTCTGCCCTCTTCAATCCTACTCGTCTCCTACAACAAGCCTGTGTCTGGAAGGAGGAAGGAGTCAGAGATCATCTGCTGCACTCGCTCCTCCCGGTACAATCTCCAGCACTGTGATGCTACAGAAAAGGGAGGTGAAATTTTATTCTACTTGGTCCTTACTGAGCTGAGGTGTCTGTGGGCTCATTTAGGAGCAGATGAGTCCCTGGTCACTTGAAGAGGAAGGTTTACATCCTGCTCGCATGTTCCGAGGTGGGTACACTGTAAATTAGCTACTTATTGTTACAGATGTTTGAAGCTTTCCATGTCAGCTTTGCATTTGGTTTTCCTTCTGCCCTAATTGAGACCAGAAATCCAATTAGACAACAATCCTTTTTTTGAAGTCCCTGACTGCAGTGTCACATAATCTGAGATGGTAGATGTTGTGCCAGTGATGGGACTAACTGGCCACGGTGAAATCCTTCCCTGTTACAGATGTTGAAATGCATTTCTAAGATCCATCCATCATCATCCATGTCAGGAATTGGTGTGTGTTGTACTTTGCTGCTCCTATTAGGGACAGCAGATGTTTAAACAAGGGGCTGTGGCATGCACAGCCTCCTCACTGTTACTGATTAGGCATCAGCCTGTGCCTCATATGGAAGGGACGGCTGCAGCTTGAAGTGGCTTGTATTTATTTGTACAGATGCGCAGGGGGAAAGGAGGTGGGGCAGATATTTGAGCTAGGCCCCTTTAGGCAATCTCCCCTCCAAAAACTTGTTTATAAGTGGCATTTCCTTGGTTTGGAGATCTTGGGGGCAGCTATGAGCTTAATACCAGCTGGAGAACTGCCTTTGCTGAGTCTGGGGTGAACCTGTAATGCCTGCGTGAGGAGCTGGGCACAGCTCTGTGGCTCAGGACAGTGCTCCTTAAAATACAGTTGTGCTCTGGAAATTGCTGCCCTTACGATACATTCAGCACACGTGTATGTTAAAAAGTCATAATACGAGTATAAATGTAGGTAGTGTGTGTATCTATGCAGTGTGTACACGCATTTATATAGATGCATTCTCTGTTTAGTGTGTTTTACAGAGACTTTGAGGAGTTAGTTAAGACATTATGGTACTTGGACAATAACAATGAAGTTAATGCTCACGTGTCAGGCTGAAGCATTGTAGATTCAGCCATCTCTCAACCTGACGGATCATAGAATCATAGAACAACCAGGTTGGAAGAGACCCATCGGATCATTGAGTCCAACCATTCCTATCAAACACTAAAACATGTACCTCAGGACCTCATCTACCCGTCCCTTAAACACCTCCAGGGAAAGTGAATCAACCACCTCCCTGGGCAGCCTGTTCCAATGCCCAATGACCCTTTCCATGAAAAACTTCTTCCTAAATGTCAGTGATGGACCATTCAGAGCTGGAAGGAGCTCCTGCAAGCTCTGAGGTAGCTGATCAGCTGTGGTCCGTGCTGCAAACCCAAATTGCTGCCAAGTAATCAAATCAAACCCCATCCCTTGACTTCCAGTTGTGAGACCCAGTTAGTAGTTTGTGTACCTGTTTCCTCATGGTAGACAAGCCACTTCAGGCTTGGGATTAACCAGAGCTTTGAGTTTGTGCTCTGAACACACTGTGCTGAGCTTTTGAGCCTAGGAGCATAAGAGCTACAAACTCGAGCAGCTCAGATTAGCTGCATCTACCCTTCTCTCCTTCTATCTTCCAAAGAAAAACAGGAAACTGCACCAAATTAGCTCTGCAGCTGAGCCTCCTGAAAGCCACAAAATGGCAATTGTAGGTAGCACTCGAGTGCTTTTTTTCCTACCCTGCAGCAGCCGGTGTGTTGGGCCAGCAATTTGATTTGGTCTCAGGTTGCTTTTGTCAATGAAAGCAAGAAGGGGAAAAAAAATAACAGGGGAGGCCTCAGGGCCTCCCATTGCATTGTTTTTGTCCTTTTCCCATCCTAGAAAAAGAATGAAAAATAGCTCAAAACCTATTTTTCTTCATGATTAAATTAGGGTGAAGAGATGACACGAACAGCACTGTCCTGCTCTCGATGCTTTTATGCCTCATTGGGCAAGACAAAGTCATGTCAACTTTGTGAATTTAAGTGTTCTGGTGGAGCTGGGCTCCAACCACAGCTCTGGAAGGATGAGTTTTCTGCCAGCAGGTTTTGATGGCAAGTGCAGCTGGGGCCATATCATCCCTCCTGCGGCTTGGCACGGCCTGTGTAGTGACCTGAGTACTTCAGCATCACTGAAGTACTTTTGGATGATGGTTGTGTGACTTTGCTTTTGTCTGATTGAAAAAATACCCCAACAAACCTCAAACCCTAACATAGCATAATTTAATACTTTAAGCGGAGACTGTTTCTACCATTAACTTCAAGTTTGTTTTCTTGTGATGGGCATCAACAGCATCAGAAGTAGAAAGGATGTTCCAGCGCCTGAGAGATCAATGTTTGCAGGAATGATTTGTGTGATGAGTTGAAGCCCAAATGGCTGAAATGTGGAATTGGGAAGTTGGGAATTGGGAAGGTCCAAAATTTCTGGGAATCTGTAGACCTGTGCAGAAGGAAAAGACAAAAAAAATGGGTGACTGAATCCATGAAAGTTTATAAAATGCAATTAAATGCAATGTCTAGAAAACCAAACCACTCTATTCTAATTTAGAAGGGAAAAATTTGCCCCAGAGGGGCACCAGGCATTTAGGCTGGAGATTAGGAGGAAGTTTTACACACAGAGGGTCATTGGGCATTGGAATAGGCTGCCCAGGGAGGGGGTTGATTCACCTTCCCTGGAGGTGTTTAAGGGACGGGTAGATGAGGTGCTGAGGGACATGGTTTAGTGTTTGATAGGAATGGCTGGACTCGATGATCCGATAGGTCCCTTCCAACCTGTTTGTTCTATGATTCTATGTTCTATGATTCTATGATTAAAGGGAAAAGAAATGAAACCTCTTCCAGCTGCACACACCTGCATTTCTCACTCTTGTTCACCTTATACTGCCTTCAGCATAAAGATATACCTGTTAAAAGTGCAAGTTTCACCAGTTCTCTAAGCGTCCCGTGAGTATCCTTGGTGCAATTTAAAGTCATTTTGACAAGGCTGGTAGGCTGGACAAGGGCAACATAGAGGGATTCAGCTGTTATTTTGTCAAAAAGTTGATGTTTTTTCTCTCTTGCATTTCCATTGCTTGCTGGCTTGACCGTTCCTCCAGCCTCACCCTGAAGCCCTGTTTCTCAGCTGGCAAAATTCCTCTTATGGCTGTGATGTGATGGCCCCATTTTTTGCTTTGTTTACTTTTGGCTCTTCTCTAAATATGCCTTGCTCCAAGGTGCCTCGATTTGTGGACGCTTTAGATTGGAAGCTAACTATGTGTGGACATTAGGAAAAAATTTTTCACAGAAAGGGGTCATTGGGCACTGGAACAGGCTACCCAGGGAGGGGGTTGAGTCACCTTCCCTGGAGGAGTTTAAGGGACAGATGGATGAGGTGCTAAGGGACATGGCTTAATGATTGATGGGAATGGTTGGACTCGATGATCCGGTGGGTCTCTTCCAACCTGGTTATTCTACGATTCTATGATTCAAATAGAACCTCAACATTTGTTTTGTGGGAAAACAAAAATTGCAGGTGGTGAAAGGGTAGGAGACGTCTTTGTGCAGGGTATGGACCTAGGTGCACTGCTGGTTTTGGCTGGTCAAGGCTTGTGCAGCTTTACCCTCTGATGGGGACGGCCACAGCCACCAGCCCCACTGAAATGGGATCCTGAAGGCAGAGTGAGTGCCCGCAGATCTGGATGGGCGGCGCTGGCACCCAGGGCTGCCAACTTCTTAAGAAGCTCTGGGCAAAGCGACTAACACAAAGCGGAAACCCTCAGGAGGACCAAATTCTTCCTCAGCCTTTCAATTAGCTTCTAATCCCTTTGCTCCCATAAAATCTCAGCTGCAGGCTGCCCCTGTTTGTGTATTTCCACTGGCCACGAAAGCCACCTCCCTGAGCATCTGTCTATGCGGTTTAGGCTGAAACCTCTCTCCGTGCCAATGGCCACACCTCTCCACAAAGAACATGTAATTGCAATCTTTCCCCCCCCTTTTCTCCCGTTTAGCGTAAAACAAGCAGACACCCGTCACCATCTTCTGCTTTGGCTCTGGCACAAATTTTTTCCACCTGGCCAAGTTACGCATTCAAAAATTATAAATAAATATGAAAAGGGGGGGAAAAAGAAAAAAAAAAGCCGTCAGTAGAGATATTTTTAAACACATGACACAGAGGAGTGTGACACACTTGGTGTTCTCAGTGGGTGGGTGCAGTGTTATTTCATGTTATTCTTGTCGCCAGGCCCAGCATTACAAGTGTACATGTTATTAGTGGTGTCTGATAATAGTGTGTGGCACGACTGCCTCGTCCCAGCCTGTGGTGAGAGGCTGGTGGGCTACGATGGCAGGTGGTGGGGATGGTTTGGTGAGATGCTGGTGCTGATGCTGCGGTTGCAGTGGCTGCTTATGCCATTGAGTGTTATTGGAATGGGGAGGCTCCAAATAAAGGGTATTTAATTGGCTGGGCATGTCCATCTGAGCCGACATTGCTGTGAGTCCATCTTTCCATGTCCACTTGTCCGTGTGAGGGGTATTGGGCTCCAGGTGATGGTTTTGGAGATGGAAGGAGTGGAGACCATGTGTGCGTGGGAGCCAGAGAGGTGGTGATGAAGGTGGTAGAGACCGATGCTGGCCAACATCTGACAGATTCGTACACGAACTTGTGGTTTTATAGCCCTATAAAAGGCAGCTGGCAGAAGACGTTCTGATTTCGAAGGCTCCAGCTGAGTTGGGAGGAGCCGGCTTCATCTCCCGGCGCCGGAGCCGTGTCTGCTGGTGCTGAGCCTCAGCCGTGACACTGGCGAGGGAGAGCCAGGCTGGGATTCCCGGCGTGCCAGAGAGCAGGAGCTGGATGCTCACCCCAGCCATCACCGTGGCCCTGCCAACAGCACCGAGCTGCTGCTTTCCTGGCTCACCTTTTGGAGACTGTGTGCAATGCTTGGAAGGGACTTCCTAGCACCTTACTCCGCAGGGCGGTCACATCATCTCATCCATTTCCCCGGGCTTGCTGTTGGCGATTGCGTTGCAGGTACAGGATTTTGCAGGAAAGGATGAGGCCAGTTGAGGTCCTGGGTCTCTGTTTGTCTCCAGCACACGTACACCAGCCCGATGGGCAGAGCTGGTGTAAAGCAATACAGCTCCACGGTCTGGCCTGCAGCTGCCTTCCCTCATGTGGCCTCTTTTACTCCTGAGTTTGCTTTCTCTTCCCTGTCCGATTCTCGCCACATCCACTCATGCGTTTCGTTTCTGTTAGATACCTAAATACCTTTCTGGAGCCAGGCCAGGTGACTTGGCCCAGGTCCATTCTCACGCTCACTGCTTTCTCATGGATTGCAGCCGCCGTCTCTGGGGCTGAGCCCTTGGTGGGACGGTGCCAACAAAGGAGCAGGATGGACACAAAGTAGGATTACAGAAGATCCCCTTACTCGAAACCTTGGAGGTTTCAAACCAGGGATGTAGCTTCTGTTCCTAGTTGTGCTTGGGACCATCCCAATGTTTACTGCCCGTGCAACATCCTTCTGGTTTAATGATGGATTCGGGGATGCTCCATCTTAACCTCTTTATCGCCCCAAGTTATTAGCTCAGAAAACGGGGAAATATCCTCTTCATCCCAAAGCAAAGCAGAAGCAGGGAGGAGAAGTTATGGTCTCGGGTAAAGGAGAATTAACTTTTAAAGCTGAATCATAGAATCATAGAACAACCAGGTTGGAAGGGACCCATCGGATCTTCTAGTCCAACCATTCCTATCAAACACTAAACCAAGTCCCTCAAGACCTCATCCACCCGTGCCTTAAACACCTCCAGGGAAGGTGAATCAACCACCTCCCTGGGCAGCCTATTCCAATGCCCAGTGACCCTCTGTGTGAAAAACTGAACTGAATTTCTGTTAAATCCTATAAGATGTGGATAAAAGGAGAAATGAAACCCCTGTGCATGTCTAGCTCAGATAGGTCTATTCTGTAAGGCTGGAAAGAGGAGGAAAACTGTCTTTTGACCTATTTCTGTAGGAAAGATTCAGAAACTCACCGTTGAGCTCAGCATAGAGGATGTGCTGACTCATTGCCTATTACCTGTGTGGAGATGCAGGCCCAGGTTGGAGACTCCTGTGCCTTGTCTGGGTGCTACGTCACTGGGAACAAGGGAAAGAAAATGGAAAGCAAGACCCTGAGCTTTCCCTTTCTCCCATTCCGTCTGCTCAGAAATCTCTGTGGTGCTCCTATGCCTGATCCCCCACCACGACCAATGGATCCTGGCTCTTTTTTTATGGAGACTTCCCACTGAGGTAGACGCTAGTTAAAAGGTTACTACCCAGCTGTGAAATATGTAGACAGGGTAACAGCTAAATGGCGGAGTGACCTCATATCTCATATTTATTGACTAAATGTGGCTTGAACTAGTCACCACTAGTAAAATAAACCACAGCCCCACGTACTGCAGGAATATTCCATGGCAGACAGACTCCTGGTTCCTTGTCAAGCTCTTTCTTTCACTCGGAAAATAAAGAAGGGTGAAAACTTTGTTACTAACCTGATTTCATTTACAAGGTAGGTCCTTCAGCGCAAACTTACTTCTTGTTATGAAAAGAACTAGGAATCTCCCCGGTTTTGCACTGAAAAGAGAGGGAGTGAATGAGCCTCTGGATTATGTTTTTGGCAATATACACTTCTAGAAAATGCTTGATCAGACTAGGACAGGCACGTTAGGCTTTAACAGAGAGAGCTGTGGTCAGGGTACTTTTTCGTGACATCTATGTCCATATCACACTTAGTATTTCAAGGATGAAAAATAGCTATGAAATATCCGGAAACTACCTCGGGTTTTGTCTGCCTGAAGAAGCTGATGTGGTGTAAAGGTGAAGTGGTTTCTTAATCCTGCAGTGTATTAAACCCATTCAACATCAGAGACGTTTTCATGAGCGTCTATGGCTAGTTTAGCTCACTCTGAAAGCAGGAGTGCCTGTGTAGTGAGTATTAGGAGATGGATAAATACACTGGAGGCTACAGAGTGCAGAGCAGATGGGGTACATTGAAAATGCTCCCAGAAACAGGGAAATACTGCTTCCACAGTGCTGTCATTCACCTCCAGCTTCCTTTGCACAGCACTCAGCAGGGATGGAGGAGAACTGAGAAAATCTGCAACTGAAATGCTTGGAAATAGCAATGAGAGGGAGTTTGTTATTCTGACTGCTCTTCAGCCAGGAGGAAGACATTCAGTTTGTCCCATTAACTGGCACCCCAACTGCTCTTGGCATCTCTTTCTTGACACACTATGTGGCCTTTCCACCAGCCCCCTGCCCCTGTCACGCTGAGTCTGATCCAGGCACTGCCAGGGCTGTCGCACGTAGAGCATCGCCTTCCCTGATCCCCTGAAGTCACTGGCTGGGTGACCCATTTCTCATCGCCTTGTGACCCAAAAACCTGCAGAGTGTTGTAAACCGTCTGCATCGCAGCTTATTAGCTCACAGCCATTTGCGGGTCCCAGGGGGATGGTGGAAGCCCTGTGCCACGATAATGGTCGTCTGGGCTGGAAAAGCCTCAGCACATTGCAGGTGTTGCTATAACGTACTGCTCGGGATTACCTTTCTGGTCCAAACCCATGAGGCAGTGTTTCCCTTTGGAGATTTACGTGCACACGGGGGATGCTGAGTAGTGGAAAAAAGATGAACTTGGCACTGGGATGGGATACAGATGTTACAGTCGTGAGCCCACGTCAGTACAGGCTGTATACCGCAGGCTCAGAGCAGAGCGGCACTACGTCTCTGCCTTTCAGCGCAGAAATGATGCAGAAATCCCCTCCCTTGCCCATCCTTCCCCCCCCCCTACCCATCCATTTCTTACCTAAGCTAAGAGAGAGACTTGAAATTCAAGGGCTGAGTGAGAATGATTATTTGGAGGTTGCTAGTATTATGCGGTGTTGATACCTACACAGGTCAAAAGTCCTTCTGGTCGTGTCACCTGGGATCTAATGCTAATTTTTATTTGTGGTTAGTTTTTTTTCTGGGCTAATATGTAGATAGATAATGAGGGTCAGCAAAAGGAGAGGCAATTGCCTTGATAATGCTCTGTAGAGGTAATCGTTCTTGCTTCTGTCTGTGGGGGAACTTTGCCAGTAGAGAACACCACAAGCATCTTTCCTGACTAATGTGGCATCTGTTCTTCCCAGAAAAACACAGCTGAAGCCCTCTCTCTTTCCTCTTTTTTTTTTAGGTAGGAAAATATAATTGTGTCTCCTAATGTCTATGGTAATATTTTGAGAGGGGAACAATATTAAAAAGCTATTATAATATGTCCTGAAATACCATGGCACGATTGCAGAATTCTGCGTTTAGAGAAGTGCTGCTCACGGACAGCAAAGCTGGTGAATTGCTGGTTTTCAGTCATAAACTTTATTGCTTGCTTGTCGTTACTATTATTTGATTTGTTTAATTTCCTGTCTATGACTTGCACAGGACACTGGTTTGACTTGTGTATCAGCTGTGTTTGCTGAACACATGATGAACGGGGCTTGAAGGCTTTGTTGGGACATATTTGCACTGTTTAATTTCATCTGTGCTTCTCACTGCCCAAGTTCTTCAGCACTGATGATCCTCTGATTTGGGGCTGAAGCCATCGTGTTTCATAGTTTTCACCTGAGGTCATAAATCACGCTGGAGTTGGATTAAAGCTTAGGTTAGATTCACTGGCAGTTTTGCTGTTTTCACTGAACCTTGCAGTGATTTGGATGTGAGCTGAAGATTTATGCGTATTTGCAGAGCCTACGGTTCCAGGTCAGAGCTTGGGCTGAGACATTACCAGGGAATCATTGCTTCCCTGAACAACTTTGGTGGCCTCGTCTAAAGCAAGAGACATTGCTAGGAAAACGCATCCAATGCTTGTCTCTCTGTTGAGTTTTCTTCTGAGAAGTGAGAGACTCAATAAATCAAGCCCAAAACTGCTGATATAAACTTTGCTCAGGAAAAATGTGATCTGCCCTTGTGTTTGTGATGGAGGTGATATTGGAGTCTGCATGTAACAACACTGGGAAGAGCTTATGGACAGGCCACGAGCAGAAAATTAAAAATAGAGTGGAAAACAGGTTTTATTTTCCTTTTCTGATCTCAGTTCATTCAAATAGGAGTCATAGGTGGATGGGATTTCTCAGGGAAATCCCAGCTGCGTCCCTGACGTCAAGACAAATGGGCTGATGTGATACTGGTGCTTGAACCAGGGTTCCAAACTCCTGTCCCACAGCAATCCCTCTCTCAGGAAAGTCAACTTGGATGACCTGTTTATTTCAGCTCTCTCCTCTGGATTTGCTGAGTGGTTTCCTGATGTGATGTGATCTTGTAACTGTAGCCATAATTTTCCTTTCCGTATATGTTCATGTTAGAGCTTAGACTATGGGTTGAGACCTTGCTGCAGCCTGTGGGCAGGAGGATTGGGCTTTGCGTGTTCTCTTGGGATGCTTTGATCCCATACACCTCCCTACTTACCCAGTTCCCACAGCTCCCACGTGCCAACCCACATATGCATCCATGTGCACACATGCGTGTTCCCTTGCTGGCCAATCGACAAATCTGTTCTGGAGGAACTGGAGCCATAACAATATGGCAGTAAAAAATAATGAAATGCCATCATAAAAAAGATGTGGAAAAGCAATTATTTATTTATACCTAGGGAACTAGGAATAATACACCTGTTTCGTAGGGATGGCTGGCACAAAGCTGGCATTGCATAGTGGTACTTAATATTTTTTTTTTTTTTACCACACTTTATAGGCTCTTTCCTGCAATTAATGCTAAATAAAATCAACATTTCTCCAACTTGCATTTCTGGCTCTCATTAACTCTCTTCTTGCCATTCACCATCTCTTTCCCTCTCAGTATCTTTTCTTCTTTCGCCTTTTTCTAAATTATTCTTCACTGTTCACGTCTCGTGAGCTCCAGTGTGTGGCAGCTTCAAAGAGAAGGACTCGGTCTATACTTGAAATTACTGTGATTTCCCAGGTTGGCGTGGAATTCTTCCAAACTATAAGGCTTAGCAAGGGCTGCTTCTCCATGTGGAGTGTAGGCATGGGGATGAGCATCAGAGCCCTGGCATGGGGCTGGGTGGCAGCAGCTCCATATGAACCCACAGCTGGGAGGGTAGCAAAGCAGCTTGAACCACAGAAAACCTATGGAGAGCTTGATTTACAGCTGATGGGTGGCACCACGAGAGGAAGGGTGGAAATTTAGACCATCGTCCTCTCAAGTGAATTGGTAGATAAATGAAAGGAGGTTGTAGAGAGGAGGGAGGTGGGCTCTTCTCCCAAGTGACAGGGGACAGGACAAGAGGGAATGGCCTCAAGCTCCACCAGGGGAGATTTAGGCTAGAGATTAGGAGGAAGTTTTTTCACACAGAGGGTCATTGGGCATTGGAATAGGCTGCCCAGGGAGGGGGTTGAGTCACCTTCCCTGGAGGGGTTTAAGGCACAGGTAGATGAGGTGCTGAGGGACATGGTTTAGTGTTTGATAGGAATGGTTGGACTCGATGATCCAATGGGTCTTTTCCAACCTGGTTGTTCTATGATTCTATGATTCTAAATAAAATGCTATTTATGATGCTGGGAAGTGATTTCATGTCAAAAGTGGTTGTGAGCTCTGCCCTAAATTAATTGTCTTTCTCTATCTTTTCAACAAGGAGATACTTCAAGAACTCAGCAACTGAGTGCTACCTGGAAGTGCTGGAAGCTCTTGGTCATGAAATAGTTATCCAGGTCTCAGATCATGTGAGTCCTCTTGTTCTCTTGCTTTTGCACCCTCTCCCCACGTTTCCAACTGATTTCAAATTATGGGATTTCAATGTTTCCCATTGTATTGAACCTGGAGGACAATACTCCCTGCCAGTGCGTTCTGAAGAAATAGAAATCTTCTAAAGGGTCCATCTCAGACTGTTTACATTTTCACGTTACATATATCAGGCAGAAATTTCTGGTGGTTAACATGTCCCCAGCTTGGTTGATATTTTCTCTGTGACTTCACTTGATCTTACAGTTTTTCTTTCTGCTGCATCCCACTGCTCTGCCCCCAATAACTTCTATTAATTCCCACCCCAAAAAGAAAAGAGGGAAAATGTTTGCTTCATCACTCTCTCCCTTCTGATTTTAAAATTGCAGATTTCCTGTCTTTAGTTTATATTCTTTTAAACAAAAAAACTGATTTTTTTTTTTTTTTGACACAGAAAAAAGTTTTGGATGAAACTTTTCCCCTCTCAAAAATCTCCTTCCCCAAGAAGCATGGATTTATTCCTAATGCCACCACAATTGTTTAATGTATTTAATACTCGTTTCAGTAGGTAAAGTTAGCTGGGAGAGTAAGTAGAAGGCAGTGTTTTCCCTGTACCAGGTAAGATACTGTCCCTGAAGGTAGGACAGAATCAGCTTTAAGAATATGCACCATGAAGCCTGAAACTAAAGTCCCCCAGGGCACTTTGTGATGGTGTGGGGAGCCCTGCCGAGCCTTGCATTTGTTAGATTGAGAGAGTTTATTCTGTTTTAATCAAGAGCAGTTGCAGACATGCCTCAGATGGCAGGACAGCTTTATCTGCCATCTAGCTCAGATGTGGAGAGGGTGGGGGGAAATAGGACCCACATGTTATCAGCTGATATATGAAATGGAGAGAGGATTATTAAGAAGGATAAAGCCCACGAAGAAGGAGAAGTGGTGCCTCTTTGAAGTCTGTCATTACAGAAACAGTCCTCTTCCTCCTTCTCTTCTTTAGGTTAAAGCACCTGTATGGGTCAGACCGTCCTTTGCACTATCCCCTCATCCATCTGTCCTGCGCTGCTCCTCCAAGGTGATGGGTGCCAAAAGCTGGGTCAGCATCACAGACATCCCAGGAAAGTGCATCTTTGAAGGACTTTGTAGACCACAATCCTATTTATATTTATATCCTATCCTATTTATACCTTCTAGTCCAGTGGTCGCTTTCTCACAAGGGCAGATGACTGGTCTCACCTGCTTATTGCACCATGAACTGTGCCAGGTTTGTCCAGGGATCAGCAGCCATTCCCCTATTTCTGAATGAAATGCTTTGGGTTTGTCTGTGTTGAATCGCCTCTGAGAGTTTTTCCAGGATCTAGCTCCAATTTTTTTTCAAGACCAGGCAATTGGCATTGCTACTTAGGAATTGTCTCCCTCGGACTCTGCTTGAGTTTCTCCATCTTCAAAATCAGGCTGACACTAATTGCCCATTTGCAATGCATTTCCAGACACGTGGCTGCAAGGAGCTATAGGAAAAAAGCAGCCATTGTTATTATGAAACCTTCAGGAAAAAAAAAATTAATAGATTCATATAACTCCATGGTCATTAAAACAAACCTTATGTGGATGGAAGAGACCAGAACTGAGTAAACCTTGAGCAAACACAGCCTTTCACAATGAAACACAAACTGGTTTTAATCAGCAGAGCCATGTAAGTTTTATTTTCCGAGGTTTCTTTTCCCTCCATCTCCTTCTTTCAATATAAGCAATTGCAGAAGAGCACGTTGTCTTGATGAAAAGAGGGGAGCTTTGCCCAATTCCTGGTCTTATGAATATAATTTTTTAAAAAACAACAACAAAATACTCTGCTTGGGCTGGCCAGCTCTCAAATTGCTTTGAGCTACACTAGGATCTTGGCCAGCCTTCCTCAGAGTATTATCCTATGGCTAAAGAACCGCTATTTCTCCACAAATTTTGGACAAAATTGGGTTTAAGCCCCATCGGATGGTAAGAGAGGGCTGATGATCACTTTTTGTTTTTTCTTTTTTGCTTCATCAAAGCTTCTCCTGTGTTTGTTAAGAAGCCTGGAGCTGGTGGGGCCGTCTGGAAGGCAAGGATAGGAGCTCTGTGCTGTCCACCTGTACTGAGGACCTATCCCCGTCAGGATACCTTCCACACAGGTATGTTCTCATTGCTTTCTTAAGTACCCTGGCTCCTCTATGATAGCTTGACACTGACAAGGCCACCGTCCCCACCTGTCACCCAGTCCCATACCTTTCCCACTGTCTCTCTTGAAGGAGATCGATCCAATGCCCTTCAGCCGCTATGGACAATAGTGTCACCTGGAGATGTTTCTCCATTTGAACATATAAATGTGAAGTGTTAGCAGTACATCACCCAAAACAATTCCCTGAGGCAGCTGGTCACATCAGCCGATCTCCCCACTGCATTTGTCACAAGTAGTGTTATTACATGCTGCGTCACAGAATCATAGAACAACCAGGTTGGAAGAGACCCATCGGATCATTGAGTCCAACCATTCCTATCAAACACTAAACCATGGCCCTCAGCACCTCATCTATCCATGCCTTAAACCCCTCCAGGGAAGGGGAATCAACCACCTCCCTGGGCAGCCTGTTCCAATGCCCAATGACCCTCTGTGTGAAAAACTTCCTCCTAATCTCTAGCCTAAATCTCCCCTGGCGGAGCTTGAGGCCATTCCCTCTTGACCTGTCTCCTGTCACTTGGGAGAAGAGGTAGTTGTAGAGAGTAATGAGGTCTCCTCTCAGCCTCCTCTTCTCCAACACGATTCTGATGTTACTCACCGTTTTACTTTCCATCCAACTCACTGCTTCTGCAGCACAAAACCAGTCGTGCAAGCTAACAAATGCCATCGGAATGATGCGGAATGGACTTCTTATGTGCTAGATATGTTAGGTCATGTAAATCCTTCCCAAGGGATATAATTAGAGATTGCCCCACCCGCCTTACACATGTTGAGCTTGACAAGGCTTGTTGGCCTGCGAACCCCCCAGTAGCACAAGTAAACAGCTTGTAATGAAGTCTGCCCAGAGGTCTGGCTGTTCCATTGCTGCAGAGCATCACCCAGTGCCAAATTCATGGTTTGGAGACTCCTGCCTGTGGGTTTGCATTTAAGAGTTGTGACAGCCAGCTGGGCGATGCTCTCCACTCACAACCCATTCCCATTTGCTTGCTGCTTACATAGAATCGTAGAATCACCAGGTTGGAAGAGACCCATCGGATCATCGAGTCCAACTATTCCTATCAAACACTGAAGCATGTCCCTCAGCACCTCATCTACCTGTCCCTTAAACACCTCCAGGGAAGGTGACTCAACCCCCTCCCTGGGCAGCCTATTCCAATGCCCAATGACCCTCTGTGTGAAAAACTTCCTGCTAATCTCTAGCCTAAATCTCCCCTGGCGGAGCTTGAGGCCATTCCCTCTTGTCCTGTCCCCTGTCCCTTGGGAGAAGAGGCCAACTCCCTTCTCCCAAGTGACAGGGGACAGCACAAGAGGGAATGGTCACATGTCATGACCATCACGGGCTTGTAGAGGCCTTGTAGTGCTCTGCTATGAACTATTACTAGGAGGAAAATACACTTCTCTTCACACAATTAGTTTGGCCCTGAATATCTTCTGTTAAAAAAATCAGTCTCTCTGAACTTGAAGATATTTTGCTTTTTCCATCACTGCGGTTTCCTCCCATTTTCCAATTGCATAAATAGGAACAGAATATATTATTTTTTGTGAACTTTAGATTTTTATTTTGTGAAAAGCAAAAACCAGAAGCCGAGGTAAATGCATCTGGCAAAACCTTCACTTAATAACAAAAAAAAAAGTCATCCAGCTTGGAAGGACATTTCCACGAGAATATGCATCATCAGCTCTATTTGACAAGGAATTGCCGTCTTTAATTGACAAGTGCTAGAGAGGAAACCATTCTTATTTAAACAAAGCTCAAACCTGTAGCTTATAAACTTCCTGTTTATAAGGAACCTGTCAGATTTGTAATCCCTGATTCTTTGTAGTTTCATCTTCAGATTTGTGCTTTTTTCCTCCTCTAATTGTCGTGCCTGGCTCCTTTTCTCTCTCTCACGCAGGAGGCTAGCTTTTCAAAACTGATCTTGCATCCAACACCAGGGTCTTCTCATCAAAATATTCCAGAATCATTGGGGTATTTCACCACACAGAAGCTGCTTTTAGTTTGCTTTTGTCTGAAGAATCTGGTCTTGGCCACACAGGTGCCTTGGCTGATGTGGGGTGGGATGACTGATGTTGCGAGGTCAGAACTCTGCTCCTCCAGACAGAAAGGGTGATTGGGCATTGGAATAGGCTGCCCAGGGAGGTGGTTGAGTCACCTTCCCTGGAGGTGTTTAAGGGACGGGTGGATGAGGTGCTGAGGGACATGGTTTAGTGTTTGATAGGAATGGTTGGACTCGATGATCCGATGGGTCTCTTCCAACCTGGTTGTTCTATGATTCTATGAAACCCCACAGCCTTCAAAAGGAGAGGAGGATGTTAAGCTCTCAAGGGAATCCTGTTTGCCTTTTAGTTGATTTTTTTTAAACTCTGCCCTTCCAAAAAATATAAAAAAAAAAAAAAACCAAAAAAAAAAAAAAAAAAAAAACCAAACGTAAGGCACATGAAAGTATGAAATGGAGCAGGATGTTAAATACACATCCGATGTCAGCAAGCAGCTTGCTCTTAATCAACCATCCACCTGGAATACCTGGGGGCAAGGAAGGAGCCTGTGGGAACACGTTGACTGAAGCCATCTCAGAGGAGACCTGCCACACAAACGGTGAGCCGGAAGGGTGGCTTCAGAAGCCACTTGGTTAAACACCTCCTGTTTGATCCCCACGGAGCAGCGTGCCAGAAGCAGGAAGAAAACGTTCATTCCAAGAAAGTCCTCATCCTCACTCCAGTAGGTTTGTTATCCTAATTGACTTACGGTTCTAAATTAGCCTGCTTGGAAATGTGATCAGCATGGGTAATTTTCCACTTTATGACATACTCTATAGTAAATAATTTAAAAAAATCATAAATAGCGGTAGTGTTAGATCACTGGTGCTCATGAACTAACCATAGTTTAAAGCAGAGTGGAGAAAAGAGGGTTTTTGATGACGCATCCTTAAAATGTGTCTGTGTTACTCTTTTGCTGTAATTAAATTATTGCTTATAAGAACTTCTGCTTGGTCAAAAAGAGAAAAAAAAAACCCCAATTATAATAATTTCATTTCAGTGTTTTCCATAAACTCTTAGCCAAGTTGGCCAATAACTAAGGCAAAGAACCAGAGGGGGGAAAAAATGTATGTATTGTATACTCACTTAAAACTTGGCTAGAAATGACCTTTTATTTTCTAATTTTTTTTTTTCCATGCCCGACTTGGCTACTTGAGGCAAACTCATTGCCAAGTTTCTAGAGTGTGTTATTTTCCTATGTATTATGTGTTCAAAAACATTTTATAAAGCTGCCCTCCAAGTGTTGTAGAAAGGTTTTGTGTGGACGAGGAGCCTGGATTCGATCGGATTTCTGGTGAAGATGCTGGTGTTGAAAAGCCTAGATGTGTTTTGCTTGCTTGGATTTTGTATTTTTTTTTTTTTTTTTTTCATTTCCCACCCTCCCCCCTGCTCCCCATGCAGCCCAACATGGTAAGATCTCCACAAGGGCTGTGCTAACAAATCCAGCTGAAGACAGCCACACGATGTTAATATAAACGTCCTCTGTCAGCTTGGAGAGGCACCAGGAAATTGCCCCAGGAATGCTTTTTGGAGCGCCTGTCTCTGCTCGGTGCCACGCGGTGGCATTTGTCAGGCGCACTCAGAGGGCAAAGGACCTTTTCCCTCAGTCTGGGTCACTCTAACATGTGTCGTGTTGTGTCTGAGCACATCAATGGCTTTTTAGTTAAAAGAAAAAAAAAGGAAGAAATGCTGAGTTACAAAACCCAACCCCAAAACCAGTTGCTGTCCCTCAGGTTCCTCCATAAGGATCCAGCCATCGCCTAAGTGATGCTTGAGTCATGATAAAATAAGAAATGCAGCTCTCTTCACAATTCAAGGACAATTTCTCTTTGAGTCCTTCATTAAAAACACCACTTTGGAATAAAGAGAAAGAGATTTATTTGGGATCATTCCATTTTAGAAAGGAAGAAAAATGATTTTAAAATTTGATGCAATTCTTTTTGGGGTTGGGCAGTTTAAATTTGCAGCTCACTGCATTTTCCTCAGAGACGTGTTTAATTTCTTTCTTTTTAATATATTTTATTTCAGTTTCTGGAGTTTTTTTTTTTTTTAATGAAGTTTTTTTTGTGATGAGCTGCCATGGTGCCACCAATGCACCTGAAGTATTACAGGCACAAAGACAGCCACTTGACAGCAATAATGAGGGTGAACTTGTCCTTGCTTTTGTTTCCTGTATCTATTTTGTCCTGTATAAAGTTATACAAAGAGTAAAGCTTTCTGACATCCTGATCCTACAACTTCTTATAAATGTATTTAAGTATATTATCCAGCAGCACAAGCCGAACACATCTATAATACAGAGGCATAAGCTCCAGCTTTGGTACATAATTTAAAAATCCAGCAAGAACACAGGAAATAAATGTGCAAATTTCAAACTTTCTATGATTTCTCTCTGCATCTTATGCTTCCAGACATCTTTTAAATCCCTACTCCAAGTGATTTAGGAGCAAATGTCTTACTAACTGAGATAGGAGCCTAAATCGTCAAATGGACTCTGAGGGTCCTTGTCCATTTTATGATCATCCTCGTTCCACATGCTTATTTTTCACTCTGGTGTGGGTGGACTCACTCTTTGTCAGTATGTTGGTAACTGAGTGCGTTTTTAATTCTGCTGTATGTGCTACTGGCATTTGTTGGGTTACTGAAATGTAGGTCATAGCAGAAAGGACTTGGAAGAAAAGTGATGGAGACAAACTCGAAAGGGGAAAGATCGCGTGCAGCTTGATGCACACAGATGGCTTATTATCGCTAGGACCATGTGGCGGAATCCAAACCCATCTGACAGTCTGCTTTCATGACACAAAACTCTTTCAGGGACTGCTGAACCTCTGAAAATATCTGGGTGCATTCTGCGTGATGTTCGCACTTCGCTGACCTTGCGGAAGTCTTGGAGGAGTTGCGGTTTCAAGTTAGTTTTGCAAACTAAGAGGTTTAATGCAATGCATGTGGTGGGATGGATATCCAACCAAACCTTGTGGTGCTTGCCAGGTCTCTCAACACAGACTCACCAGGTTTTTATAGGTTTCCAGAGGGTAGAGGGACATTTTGTAGGTCCCACCTTGCCCAGCGTCTCTGCAGGAAGGGAAGAAGCTGAACAGAAACTCTTCTGGGGGGGGATCAGTCTGTACCTCTCTCCTGCTCAAAGACTACACAGAAAGCAAGAATCAAGTAACTGAAAGATTTATGTTGGAACTACATCCACATGGATCAGAACACGAATAACACCTCCATCCCCTTCCAAATCTTCCAGGCCTGACCTTTCACAATCTCCATTTCCTGACCAATGACTCCAAAGAAAATAGAGCTGCTAGTTGGTATTTAATGGAAATCTGCGCAAAACTTGTCAAAATACACCACCATGCCTGTCAGCTGCCTGGGACAAGACCTCTACAGTAGTTTCCAGAAACCCAGTGCAATTACTTACATTTTAAATTATCTTTAATTGTCGCATGTGAGCTACAGAAACATTTTTCCCCACTCTGAAGCAAGACCTCACTATTAAGAGTCACCCCATAATTGCAGCTTTAATAGGGGGGACCGCAGCAGGTCAGCTGTGAAGGTTAGCGCAGGGCGCAGCGAGGCGAGAGCGGCTGCCGAACGCCAGTAAGTGGAAGTGACACATCACAATAGTCCCATCAATTATGTAGGGGCAGTTTGGAGTGTAAACTTTTTAGTGAATCTAATTACCTCGCCAGATGTTTTAATCCAATCTCCTCGCCCTTCCTCTGCCATCAAATACGACACTGTGGTTTTTTTGAGTTTCTGATAGGAAAAATGTCACCTTAACTATAGAATCTAAATAAACTTGTTGAGTTTCTTCGCAGGAACTGAGCATCCTTTTGCTAGCTGAGAGATTAGTCAGGTTCCTGTGAGACTCAGTACTCGTGGGCTCACACTGAACAAGGATGACTGTACTCAGGAATCAGTAAGGGCGTCACGACGGGTGCAAGACTGATGAAAAATAGATGAGCTGGTGTAAACGAGCTGAAGAGCTGAATGACAGCTTGTTAGCCTGAAAATGCTGAGTTTAAGCGGACCCTGTCGATAGCATTGGAGATGCTGCACCAGATTTTACAAGGTTGTTTGCATATTGACCTAATGTTCCTCTTGACACAAAGCCTTGAAAGTGCAGCTAAAAGTGGCTTTGCTGAACTCTTCTGATTTGCTCACAGATTGAGGTCAGGTGTGAGCATGAATAAAACACTTGCCTATGCATCCAGGAGAGGGGAAAATAGTGAATTGTACAGATGCATGATTGTTATCTTCTAGAAGAGCAGAGCAGGGAAGGAAACCACCAGTATCGGGAGGGGTTTCCTTGTCATTTAGAATCATAGAACAACCAGGTTGGAAGAGACCCATCGGATCATTGAGTCCAACCATTCCTATCAAACACTAAACCATGTCCCTCAGCACCTCGCCTACCCATGCTTTAAACACCTCCAGGGAAGGGGAATCAACCACCTCCCTGGGCAGCCTGTTCCAATGCCCAATGACCCTCTGTGTGAAAAACTTCCTCCTAATCTCTAGCCTAAATCTCCCCTGGCGGAGCTTGAGGCCATTCCCTCTTGTCCTGTCCCCTGTCCCTTGGGAGAAGAGCCCAGCTCCCTCCTCTCTACAACCTCCTTTCAGGTAGTTGGACAGAGTAATGAGGTCTCCTCTCAGCCTCCTCTTCTCCAGGCTAAACAACCCAGTGACCTGGTTTTGGGTTGGTGGAAATCTGGGGATGTGTGAGCAACACGTTGACCAGTCTTCATCCTGGACTGCTGTGCACAGAAAAAAAAAATCCCTGTCTTGACAACACTAACATGAAAAAACCTCAGCCTACATCAGAGGAGTCTCAGGCTGTTCAAACTTCAATTAAACAGTTTGATGGTCTTTTTTCACTGGCTTATCATATCAATAGTTGCTTATTGTCCTTTCTTCCTGGCCTCTTCCTCCCCCCTACTGAGAGAACATTCAAACATTTACCATGCAAAGTTGGATAGAACCATGCAGAGCAAACAACTAAACGAGGCTGTTTATAAACCATTCAACACATTGGGGCAGTGGAGAAGAGCCCAACTTTCCACATAAAGGTCTGAATGGACAAGAGTGATGTAAAACACATGGAAAATGTGGAATAAGTAATAAAATCATAAATAAAACAAATACAATAAATTGGAAATGCAGTTTTACTCGTAATGATTTGTGTTCCTAGTAACCCAAGAGTCCCTTACCTTTGGAAAATTGCATGTTTTTCCAAGGAGGAACTGACTGCAGGTGACAGGGCTGATGGGTTGTGTGGTGGGTTGGATCATTTAAACGGCTCAAGCATTCAGCAGGTCGGGGCTCCAGCAACAGCCCTTTCTCCGACAATGACTTGCATCATGACCTCAGGAAAAATAAATAAAATCACTTAATCAAGTGGTAGGATTAGCGTTAGTGCAGGAATTTTGGCTAGAAAGGAATCTTGGCTTATTCGGGACAGAAAAATCTGCCTGGCAGAGTTACCTAGATGCGTTGTGCTGCTGGGTTTGCTTTTTTTTCTCCCTGAGTTTTCTTAGTTATTAGCAACAGCACTTCATGTGCTTCTCTTTGTGAGTACATTCTCTCAGTTATACCTGGTGGGATGGGGATTCCAGATTTTATTTACTGCAGAAGACAGCAGGTGCTTCTGGATCTCATACTTGAGGGCTGTGAGCAAAATGTCTGCTATTGTAAAACATTCATACAGAGGTTCTCTAACAATTTTAGTATTTTCTCAGCTTCAGAAAGGAACACCCAAAAGCTGACTCTAGGGGAAAAAAAAAAGTAAGTGCCTGTCTGCTTTAACCACTGCTGTCAGAGCAACAACAGCTGATGTTAAAGAATAAACTTATATATACAAAATATGACTTCTATTTCATAGAATCACCAGGTTGGAAGAGGCTCACTGGATCATCGAGTTCAACCATTCCTATCCATGCCCTGGTTCCTGGGGGATGCTCCCCCTCTTTCTGAGAGTTCTGTTGGAACCCAGAACCCAGCATGGTGAAGGACGCCTGTAGCAAAAGCCAACAGGACAGAAAGAGTGATGGGGTTGGACTCCTCAGCTACCTCTGAGCCTTTGTTCCATTTGTTTATGTACCAAATTCATAGAATCATAAAATAACCAGGCTGGAAAAGACCCACCGGATCATCGAGTCCAACCATTTGTATGAAACACTAAACCATGGCCCTCAGCATCTTGTCCCTTAAACACCTCCAGGGAAGGTGTATCAACCCCCTGCCTGGGCAGCCTCTCTCAGTGCCCAATGACCCTTTCTGTGAATTTCTTTTTCCTAAAGTCCAGCCTAAACCTCCCCTGGCAGAGCTTGAGGCCATTCCCTCTCATCCTGTCCCCTGTCACTTGGAAGAAGAGAATCAATCACACAGGGACATCCTTTAACTACCACCCATTAGACATATCCTATTGGAAATGGCTTTAGAACAAGCGAAGATTAAGTCTTAAATTAATGACTTTTACCTGGAAGAATTCATATCCAAATAGAGCATCTAAAAGGGCAGCAGAAGCCTGTAGGAGTGAGGAAACGTGCCCAAAGTCACCACCAGAACCAAGGTGTGCACAGAAAGGAAGCTGAGGCGCTGCTTTTGCAAGACACAGTGCCATGGTATGAGGTGATTAAATGCTAGATTATATGAAACTGTCCCTTTGCTGTACCTCAAGAGCTTAGAAAAGTTTCATTTTGATACCACTACAATGATTATTTTGCTAGTAATAAAAGAGAAAAAAAGGGGAGCATGAGCACTGCATGTATTGCAGCTACTCCTTCAAGGTAAAAGACCTGAATTTCCATTCTCCTACACCATCAGAACTGATATGGGTCTGACTGGCCACTACACGGTGGAAAAATCTCTCTGTGTGCCAGTATTGAAAACTGTTTGTGCATTAGTTGGAGCCTTTGCCAGCGAAATATCGTCCTCTTTGTTTATTATATTGAAACACGATAAAAGAAAGAGGCAGAGGGGGGAAGAAATCAGATTGCGGTGTGAAATGAATGTTCTCATCTGGGCTCCAGGATGCAGCCGTGAGTAACGTCTGTGGCATCGCTGGGTGTCCTACTGTAAAAAACAAGTTATTGTGCTGCAGCTTTAGTCTGGGGTCTGCTGGGAGAGGGACAGTCTGCTTTGCCAAGGGACCCCCACACTCCATCAGCTATGAGGACTTGGGGACTGAACTCCTGGGGTGGTGATGATAGTGTAGACTCTGTAAGTCACTCAAGTCAAGATCTGGATGCTCTATGTTACTCCCCAACAAGGCAGATCCATGCAAGATTGTTTTGAATCCCAGTGTTATCTCAGTGACCCAGGGTTAAGAACAGATTCTTCTTCCCCCTATTCTTTTGCTGAAAAAATAACCACATTTTTTAGCCATTTCTAGATCCAAAGCTAGCTTCGTTGCCTTGAAAATTATCAGCAATGACCCCAACTAAATGAAGTATCTTTTTCAAATAAGAAAGGCAGACTCCATATGTTCACATTGTGCTTGCAAATGGATGGGAGCCCTTTACAATACAGCAGCAAGAAATGACTTTAAATTATGAAATCAAAGCAAAGTCAAACAAGAAAACCCCAGGCCCATAAAGACCCAGTGAAAGAAATAAAAAGGATTTAAAAATCACCCCTGGCTGAAATACCAACATCAGTTTGTAAGGGGGAGGAAGCATTAGTCACATTGTAGATGCTTTGGGCCAGCCCTCACGATTTTACTTCACGTCTGTAAGTGCTAGTACTGAAAGCTCTTACTCCGTGACAGGAGACTTAGGTGTTAACGCAATAGGAACTGTGAGAATAACAGCAACAATATCACCAGTAAAAATAATGTCATTCATCTCACCCAACTCCGTGCACATCCTCTGGGCTGTCAGTCTATATTAGCTTTCACCTGGTCACCCATAAGAGGTGAATGCATGGATATATACACTAAAGGAGAAAGACAATGGGAGCACAATATGGCATGATTGTATTTCACTTTCTAGAGTCTGAGCTGACTCAGCCCTAAGAGGAAACAGACAGTCCCTAAGAACAATTGTATTTCTTTGAGTCCAGGACTAGTCCAGCACCATCAATAGTCCCGTAGAGTCTTTCAAGAAGTTGTTTTTCCAGCAGACAGACACTGGCTAAATGAATGAAAATAATAACAAAGGTTTACTTGAAAATGAGCATCTTTCTTGTTTGGGTTTTAGTTTTTAAAACTTGATGGGGGTATTTCAGATTATAGTTTGCCATGTCTGTGTAATGAGCGTTAGAAGCAGCTCAGATTTATGTAAAAGTTGAGATTCACGATGCACTCAATGGCCAACCAAGTCCCTTCTCTCCTACGCTGCTCTTTATGATTTTTCTCTTGAGATGAAAGCTGTGATGAAAGGATATCCCTTCAATTTAGGATAAAATATAAGGAATAATAAACAGAAAGAGCCTTTTTTGGCATCAGATAGCTGCAGCTTTTTAAAGCTCGAAAGCCAGACTTCCTAAGGGTTAAAAGGAAAAAAATAATCTCCCCTTTTAAGTGTATGGATGCATGCATGAGAGTCCAGCCCTGCCTTTTGTCTTCACTAGGGAGCAACACACACACGCACATGTACACAAACACATACACTCTCTCAGCATGATCCAGCTCACTCCGATTTCAGGAGACTTACTGGCTTTACAGTGTTAATGGAAAGCGGCCTCCAGTGTAGGGTGGAGTGAGGAGGTGAAGCAGGAGGCCAGGAAGGGGAATTTGCTCTCCTAGGTGTTGCATACTAGAAGTGGCAGCAACTCCTGACAGTTCCCAAAAATCAGCCTTCTTGTGGCTCACTTGGTTTCTGGGCAGAGACGCCTGTCAACAGAGCTAGGAAGCAGCCCCAAATGCTGCTTGATGACCTTCCCACTCATGGCAGATGTTCTGGAGAGCAGCATCAAAAAGAGCAGCTCTTTTACATGTTTCCCTCAGCCTCTGAAATGGATTTGCAAGGGTGGTCTTCTAATACGTAGTCCTTGAACGCACAGCCCAAAATGCTACTTTGGGGAAGCAATGGCTCCTCTGCAAAAAGAGCCCAGGAAGGACAGATTAAGAGCTGTCTGGCTCACTTTGCCTCCTAAAGCAGGAGCAAGCCCTGTGATTTTCCATGTTGGCATGTGTGACCTGGGATTGCTCCTCACCCTCTGCACCTGCAGCTCCTGCCAAGTCCCTCCAGGCAAACCTGTATCCGTGCCGCCTGCTTCCTTCTGCGGCTTTGGGTGCTGTGACAAAACAAGAGGCATTGTCTCTGCTTGCAGCTCTCCAGCACACACAAACAGCAGCGTATATCACAAAGCTGCCGCTCCAGAGTTGAGCTCTGCAGACCCTCCCCTCCAGAAACACCTTCTCCCTCCTGCTGCTGCCTTTCCCTCCCTTGCCAGCGTCCCAGGAAGGGTGGCTTCAACTCCTGGTAGATCTCCAGCAGGGAATCAGCAGCCAGGGACTTGCTCTGTGCTGCAGCCACGTGGGAGTCTGCATAATGTTCTAGCACTATCAGCCACATAGCTCATATTTACTTCTTTTGGCCCGATTCTCTGCCTGCTGAATAAATTTGCAGCTGCAGAGGCTCAGCTCTCACAGAAAGCTGAAGGATTTACTTCCAGCTATTGAAAGGTTTATAGCAGAGAAAAGTGTAGTTGCACAGCTTCCGCTGTTGGAGATGCACACTCCTCCTCTTCCTCCCCTAGATGTTGCTGGGTTAAGGGGAATATTGCATCACAGACCACATACAGCTGCTCCTCTTGTCTTCAGAGACAAATCTACCCTAAACATAGTCTGAAGGCCAAACCTGCTGCTGGGAGCAGAGTAGTTCATTGCTGTGTGCACAGCAGAAGCAACTCATGGGCACTGTTTGAAGATGAGTTGGGATGAAAACTCCTCCATGTGTTATTCCCAGCCATCCCTGCTCCATTAACTCTGGGACTGGCCCAAATATCTGCATTATGAATGTGTGTGGCTGGGGGAAGGCGCCAAAGTGCCCACCTCAGCGAGGAAATTTGCCCAGGGAGGTGGTTGAGTCACCATCCCTGGAGGGGCTTAAGGACGCGTGGACGAGGTGCTGAGGGACATGGTTTAGTGTTTGATAGGAATGGCTGGACTCGGTGATCCAGTGGGTCTCTTCCAGCCTGGTTATTCTATGGTTCTATGGAAATCTAGAGTGCTTTTATTTGACTAAAAAGGGTCATTCTATACAACTCTCAAATTCACAAAAGGTAAATTATGGATGTGTTTTTGTTTGATTTATTATCAATAGGGAGAGACGGTGCTTTCATGGGTAGCTGAACCAAACAAGGTCAGTCTCTCCTGGATGAACACTGCCCTCCCTGTCCTGAGTATTTAGCAGTAGGTCCTTGTCCTACTGCAACTGCTGCAGCCCCTGGTTCATTGAATTGCCTCGTTTGGCTTGATGTTACTCTAGAATAACCCCACCAACCACAAAACCCAGAGCAAAACAGTAGCACAGACAGCATATAAACAATATAAAAAGCAGAGAGCTGGGGAGAGAAAAGGCATCCAAAGAGCAAAGCAGTTTGCCAAACGAAAGGAAGAAGATGTGGCTGAGCAGAACAAGGAACTCTGGTATCTTCAGCCTCAGCATCAGTGAAGAAATGCCCTGTAGCTTTGTCTGGGAGATGTTAGGTAGGATGAAAGGGAGGTTTTCTTACTCCTTAGTTTATACCCTCAGATCTGTAGGGTTCCTAGTGCTGCTTTTTGCCTGGGAATCTGCAAGACAACTTCTAGCTTTAACCCACAGGGAGCAATGACACACGGCAGAGATTCACATTAACAGAAATGAAATCCCCAAGATTTCTTGTCCCAAAACACCCTCTTCAATGACCTCCCTCCTGCCCCTTCCTGGCTATAGGACCTGGGATTCTGGAGACACTGATGGCAGTTGCTCCCTTGGTTTCCCTTAAACCACACACAAGCTCAGATGCTGTTGGATGCTCTCTCCACCCTTCAGGACGCCAGCCCTCCCTCAAGCTGTCTTTATTTAAGCAGTTGGTGCTTCACAGATTACTTCCAGGCCCCTTGAGGGTAGGAAGTCGTTTACCTTCTCTGGCCCTGAGACTATTCCAACAGCTGTAACTATTTCATTTTTAATTTACTTGATACAACTTGTCTCTGCTTAATCCATCAGGACAACTTGGAGGGTTCCTGACTCATAAATCCAGAGTGGTGAGGGTGGTGGGGCTTGGGGGGTGGGGAGGGTGAAAGGAGGAGGGAAAGGGAATAAAGGAAAAGAAAAAAAAATGCAAAGGATTTTGAAAAATTGCATTTAAACTACAGCCAAATGTATTTTCCCAGTTTACTGCAAAGGGCAAGATTAGACCCAGGTCTCACCTTGAGGGTGAGACAAGAGCTTTGCTTTTATCATGATGACATACTCTGCTATATTAAACTTCTTCAACAGGTTAAACTTCCTAAATTTGTCCATATCGGACATTAACTGGTTTTTCCTGCTAATCAGTGCCCTTTGCTAAACACAAGGGGGGGAAAAAAAAAACCAGAGTAAAAACTCCTTTGCATCTTTTTTAGACAAATAAATAATTAAATAGAGGTTTTACATCACGAACTTTTAAAGGCAAAACATCCCCTCCTTCAGGTGCCACTTTACTCCGTTGCCACCCATCAAAGACTTGGTGCTTTTTTTCAGGTGGGCAGTATAACTGCTCTAAATCAATCAGCTGACATTAGGCTAATGTCTAATTAGCACTGGGTGGGCATATGTTTTGATTATAGGAAGAACCTCAGGCAATGACTCGTGTTTTTAAGGCCTGCTTCTACACATATCAATCATCTTTTGACATGCAGAGCAGGAGGGAAGAAAAATAAGCTCCAATAAAGGAAAAAAAAAAAGAGTTCTAAAGAAAGAATTCTGGAGTATTAATGTGCACATGGGGCGTATATAACCATATAGCTACACTGCAGCTATGGCTGAAACGAAGAACATGCTTCTCATACATTGGAATTAATAAGGAGAGATTTTCTGGCTTCGGAGAAGCTGGTTTCTCTCTGTAACTAGCACCATCCCAACGTCTCTGTAGTTACCCTCTGCCTCCAGAGGCTGCCCAAGTGTGGACAGCAAGGCTGCAAAGGCAGAATTGATGCTAAGTGGGAACATTTCAAGTTGGAGAACCTTTCTGCCTCAAAAGGAAAAAAAAAAACCAAAAAAACCCCAAAACCCAACCTCTTTGAAACCCAACGTCTCCATTTCTCACTTTAATTGTTTGACTCCAGTCTAGGTAACAATGCTTCAGTTTATTGGGATAGACAAGAGGGATTTTTTTTAGAATTACTTGTAGATATAGAAACCATATAGGAAAGGTTCTAATTATAACTCAAACCGGGAGAATAAAGGGATACAGTATTCCTGGCTCACTCGGTGGTTAGTAGTTATGCAATGCTTTCTATGCTTTAAAATCTATGGGAAATCATGTGATTTTTTTTAAAGGAAGAATTCTTTTTATTTTATTAAACTAGTCCTCAACATTGTCCTGCTTTGGAGGTTGACATTGCCTCTTTCCTCAAACTTTCTATGCAGAACAGAAGAGGTTTTTATGAGATAGCCAGAATCACACTTTAAATAATAGTAACCATGCTAGTAATACTGCTAATAAAAGGAGTTTTCTGATGTGTAAGCTCCGATTGCTTTATTCCTGGTTCCTCCTGTAATTCCCTGAGATCATTTCAAAATCATTGGGTGAGGATTATCCAGGGATTAGGGATTACCATGGTGGTTTGACTGCCTGTAAAAGCCTTAAAATAATACACAGACTAAAATAATTCAATTTTCTCATCAATAGTGAAGCAGATGATTTTAAAGCCTGTGTAACCTCTAATGGAAAAAGCCTTATACTGGGTAATAAGAAGGGACAGGTTTTTCTGGCTGATCTCATGATCTCTCTCCCTCTCAATATTTGGTCTGATTTCTGCAGAGATATTTAGTGATATCTGTAGCACTCAAGTATGAGAAGTTCATTAGGATGGCAATCTTGTTTAGTATATACATATATTGTGACTTTAGAGAGAAAATAATAACTAAATAAAATAGAGCTGATCACTCAAAGCGAGCAACTTTCTCCCTTTGCAAAAAAAACCCAAACCAAACCCACAAAACCCAAACCAGCTATGATTGAATCAGAATTGATTAAACAAACAAATGAAAAATCAAAGTTTTCCACTGAAACTTACTCATCAAAGTAGTGATTCAGGGAAGGGTTTTAAAATCTATGTTAATATCTTTCATTTCAACAGTAATATTGCAGAGCGTCACTAACATATATATTTATATTATCATAGAATAGTTTGTATTTGAAGAGATATTAAAGATCATACTGTTCTAACTCCCCTGCCATGGGCAGGGACATCTCCCACTGGATCAGGTTGCTTCAAGCCTCATCCAACCTGGCCTTGGTATGGGGCAACCAGGGCTTCTCTGGGCATCCTGTTCCAGAGCCTCACCACCCTCACAGGAAAATATTTCTTCCCATTATGTCATCTAAACCTCCCCTCTTTCAGCTTAAAACTATTCCTCCTCATTCTGTCCCTGCACTCCCTGATCAAGAGCCCCTCCTCAGCTTTCCTGGAGCACTTTTCAGTACTAGAAGCTGCTCTAAGTTGTCTCTGGAGCCTTCTCTTCTCCAAGCTGAACAACCCCAACTGTCTTAGCATGTCTTTGTGTGGGAGGTGCTCCAGATTATTTATCAATTATATTTATATCCTTAATAATTATTATTTTATTATATGATATTTTATCATATAATATTTTATATGCTATTAAATATATAAGCATGACAATATAGAATCATAGAATCACCAGGTTGAAAGAGACCCATCAGATCGAGTCCCAACACTGAAGAGGACTCTGGTCAGGAATGCCAGAAACAGAGGACAAATTTTTCTTTTGATATGTGGCAAAGTAAGATTTTTTTTTTTTTTTAAATACCATCGTGCTACTTAAAGCAGTCACTTTGTCTTGCAGCTTGTCTGCAGGGGAACTGGTGCCCAGTGGTTGGTGGCTGGAAATGAGAGTGAAGACACCTGGATTATGCTAATGGTTCTGCCACTGAGTTGCAGCTGACAGCTCTAAACTGAGAGGGCAGCTCTCCTAAGTGCTTGTTGTCACAGGCTGAGTTACTATGAAGGAGGTTTTCCCACAAGGATTTAAAATAAAACAGAGAGGTTTTATCAGGTGACAATAAAATGCAGAGGGATGAGCCGGTGGTAGAGTCCAGCTCTCACATGTCATGCACATTGTCACCTATGGAGGATACCAAGCAGGATGTTGAGGTGATGACTACTCTATGATAATGTTCAATTTATGGGCACCTGGGAGAAGGTGAAGGGTATTACTATGTGAAGGCAGAACAGGGAAACCAGGGACACCCATGAGTCTTCAAATCTGTGCAAGTCACCCTGGATCAGCTTTATGTGTTGATTCATACCTTGGAAGAAGGTCCCAAACCACAAATCTTGCAAGGAACCACTGTATCAAACTCATTGACTCAGCCTTCATGCAGGGAATTGGGCTTTTTGTTCATTATTCTATTTAGTAGTAGACTTGAAAATAATAACTCCTTCAGTTAAGGTTACATAACCACAATCATTCAAGTCAGTCCACAGTGCAGACATTCTCCTGGACTCCCTTCTGACTTCAGATTTTCACTGAACAGTTTTAGAACAACTTTTCTTGTCTTTGCTCAGCTCCATCCCATCCTGGCAGACAATGACCTGGATGCAATTTCTCTGTGACATTACAGCAATTAACATGCCAGGGGATGAAGCTGTTAGCACGCACAGAACACCAGTTGGTGCAAGACATACATATTTTTCATCTATTCAAGTGCTGAGAGGCACCATGTGGCTTTTGTGACTTGCCCATGAGTTGCAAAGCCTCTTTGACAACATTTGCCCTCATCTGCAAAGCATCTCATGGTGTCTGAAGTGACCCTGCAGAGCTCAATGCTGAGATCTCTGCTGCACCACATGCATCCCCTTGGCTAGGAGACAGGACAACCAGCAACAAGAGGGATATTTGTCACAAAGCACAATCCTGCAAGACCACAAGGCTGCATTGGTGACTAAACATAAAGAAAGACATGGCCCTTAGTGAGGGAATAGCTCTCCATGCGACTGAGTCTTAGAGACCTTTCTGATGCACGGCAAGAAGACCAGACTAACCTGGCTTACCAGCTACTTATCTGCTGGATGGGGCTTTACTGAAGCCTGCTTGTCTCAGAAAGTTTGCTGTCCTGCCAATAGTTAATCTCCCAGGTACAAAGTTGGTATTCAAAAAAACATTGGAGGCTCATGGGGTTGCAAAAATCTCAGAAAAGAAAAAAAAAATTGGTTGAGGAGATTTGGTTCAGGAGTGACTGGGTGTTTCAGAAATTACCACAGAGGCAGATTGTGGTATGGCTCTACGCGGTGGGCTTAAGCTTCCAGATGCAGTTTAACACATCCCCATCCCCAAGAAAACCACTAATGAAGGTCCATGTTTCACTGCTGCGTAGATTTCCTCTCCGGTTGCTAATTACGAATCCTACAGAACTGAGCAAAATGCATTTATGGCTTTAAATGTGTCACAACTTTGAATCGCGCTACAGAAAGCCCAGCTTACAGTTTTACTTCTCTTTCCAGGTCTCCCATTTGCTCATTAATTAGTGCAAGTTTCAGGAGATTAGATGACTTTTTAATGTTTCCCATGTAAAAAGAACATAAAGCAAAGGGGTTTTGTTTTTGCTTTTTTTCCTCTTTGCAAATGGAAAAGGAAAAGCAAAGAGACCTTTTTCATTTATTCACAGCTATTTTTTAATTTCTTTTGAAAAATGTTGCCAGTACCCAGAAGTGTCAAATTCTAACACGCAGGGGGAATAATGTTGTTTTTTAGCTGGTAATAGTCTGTGTTTTTGTGGCTGACTATTGGGAAATTTTTAACATTCTTCTTCATCCTGTACTTTCAGGAGACGTGATGACTTTTTAATGTTCCAGAGTAGAAAACGCATCAAGAAAGTGCATCTTATCCTCAATAGTTTTGAGATTATCATTTGCTTAGAAAGCAAAGGGAATTACATAACTGGGACTTTGCATACAAGTCTTCATGTTCATTTAACAACCAGAAACATGATAATACAAATTTTTGCATTGAAATCAACTACTTTCATACTTCATTTAGTATTTCAGAGGTGTCTTAGCAATGCCTAGGACTAAAAGGCATGAGAGGGGACAGAGAAACCCTGTAGCAGACTGGCACAGAGGTTCTCCTGGGCACTGCACCTGCTATTTTCATAGACTCATAGAATCACTAGGTTGGAAGAGATCCACTGGATCATTGAGTCCAACCATTCCTATCAATTTCCTGTGATTTTCAGAGCATTTGCAGTGCTGGGTCGTTTAGGACGACCATTTACTTTGCTGGAAGTTGGGGAACGTTTCAACACTTCCCAGAGGAACCTTTCCAGCAAAGGATACTCAGAACATATTGGTCCCTGCACCTTCATAACGAGCTGGAAAATAACCAGTGAACTAAAGAATATCTCCCAGCATGTCCTCGGAACAGATTCTTTTCGGGAAAGGTGGTGGTGGAAGATATGTTTCAACTGTGGCACAAGGGAGGCATCCAAATGACATTGCTGTCTGGTGCCTCACTGTGCCAGAGTGATGCCACCTTTAGTGGTGGCTGAAGGGCAAAAGCTCATTAGATCCTACCCAGTGCAGCACTGCTCTGAGATTTGGAGCCAGCTAGGGGAGGAAAGGGAGGTCTGCTCTGTGCTTTGAATGCCTGACTCCCAGACCACATGGGTTTGACTCTGTGAAGCCAGGAATTCAGGCTGAATTCCTAGAGTTTGCGAGCTCCGGTGCTGGTGCTTTCCTCAACACTGCAGCATCTCATCCTCAGCCGTGATGGTGGAGCCTGATTCTGCTTGCTCTTAACCCAGCAAAGCCCAAGGAAACCTCAATAACTCCCATTGAGGTTTCTGCTTTGGGCACTGCTGTGAGAAGAAAATTAAACTGTGGAAATGTGAGCTAGAGACAACCCTGTGAGCCAGAGAAGCTCTTTCTAAGCACCGATGCTAGATAGCTCTTACCTTCACGTGCTTGGTGCTTATGGCAATACCCTTGTTCCTGTGGCTCATCTCACTGAGCATCTCACATGTGCATCTTAGGCCCTGTAAGTGTTTTATCACTACTTGTGAGATAAAAGGGGCTGAGGAAGCTGAAGGCCCCAAACACTCTAAAGGATTTCACGCCTTGTTTTCAGATCACAGAGTCACTTTACCAAAACCAAGCACGTCACAAGCCCTGGAACACACAGCAGCCCTGCGAGTCCTCCTCTCTGTCTCCACACCAATGACATCCTTTCTCAGCCAGACTGGGAAGACCCACATTGCTGCAGCTTTCTCCTGCTACTCTTTGACATCTCTCGACACTTACTTTATGCGACTAAAGACACAAGTCCAGGCCTATTCCTTGATCCCACTGTGCCTATGAAACAAGCCTCTCTGGCCAGTTTCCTTCTGGGAGTAAACTGTCATTTTTCACCACATAAAATTTTATAAGTTTCAAGCGAATGGAAAATGGATTTTATTATTTTATTTTATTTTTTTATATATGTATTTTTTTTTTTGCCCCGAATGTTTTATGGCTGCAAAAACAGAATTTGTGGTTTGAACTGTTAAGGTTTGATGCAGAGGGCTATGGAATCTTTTATGTAACCCGCTGGCCTGAATAATTATCAAAATATTTTGCTTTCCACTCTTTCTAAGCCTCTGCATCAGAAAAAAATAGCGTATGCAACCTTTTGACCACAAAATAATAATACTAAGAAAGCCCCCTTCAGAAGCAGGGCTCGCGGAGCTGCCGCAGAGACTGCCCCGGGGAAGGCCAGTAGCTCACGGCAGCAGCCACAGCACTGGGGTTTATCGATCCTTGGATGAGGAGAGGGGATTTAGGGGGAGGCAGCGTGGGGGATGCAGGCATGGACCTCACCTGGAGAAGGGCTTTCATGCAGAGCAGCTTGGTTTCAGAGAATGAGGGAACTGCTTTTTGCTGAGATTATGGAGATGCCAGAGAGAGCTACATCGAGCTTAGCTGACATCAGGGCTAACTTTCAGGCTTTCAAAGCATAACATCATATGTGATCTAGATTTCAGAGAAGCCCCTTAGGTCTATACCATCTCCTCTGCCCTTCATCCAAATGTTATTTCTCTTATTGGGCTGACAGGACAATATTAAATCCATCAAGCAAGGGGTGGTAAAAGCCAGTAGCTGCAGTTACAGAGCTTCTATTAAGGGTCATTGTGCATTGGAATAGGCTGCCCAGGGAGGTGGTTGATTCCCCTTCCCTGGAGGTATTTAAGGCACAGTGGATGAAGTCCTGAGGGACTTGGTTTAGTGTTTGATAGGAATGGTTGAACTTGATGATCCGATGGGTCTCTTCCAACCTGGTTGTTCTATGATTCTATGGACAGGTGGCTTTTCATAGAATCGCCAGGTTGGAAAAGACCCATTGGATCATCAGGTACGTACACACACACACAGTGTCAGAGATGGGGACAGTCCCTAGACTCAGCACACAGAACAATTTGTGATTTAATGATCAATGTGGAAGAATTTGCCTCCAAGCTCTGGGCCAGGGTTGACAGCTCGAGCCCCATCCCGGTAGGATGCAAATGCCCTTTCTGCCCTGATCCTGCTGCTCCTCCGTGCTGAGCTCACACAGATCTGCAGCACAGAGGAACTGTAATGCTTTTCTAGCAGACATAGTATGAAGTGTGAACAACTCCCCCACGTCCAGTGTTTGGCTGTTATTTTACTCCCAGAAAGTCTGTAGCCTCTTAAAGAAAAGGCATTACACTAACACTGCTCCCTGCAACTCTACTTTTTACTGATTTATATTTACTTAGACTTCTATATGCTTAAATATAGAATTTTAAATACTTCTAGAGTGAAAGTGTGTATTACGTGGTTTTGCATAGCAAGTAGGGAATTGCTATTTCTAATCTGACCCATTAATCTAATCTTTAAATGGAAAGTAAGAGTTTTGATGGCATTAATGTTTCTATTACATCTTTCCTTTCCTAGAATATGTATTGGATTTTCTTCCAAATTTCTTCAACCCTCTCTGCTTTTGGACATGTTTTGATTACTAAAACTCAAAAGAAACGCAGAAACAATTCCTTGATTTTTAAGTCAGAAGGATGGGGCCATTCTTTCTGATCAGTTCAGAGACATAGCGGATACTTTGACTAAAATTTAATGATGGCAAAGGCTGTTTTAAAAGCTCTGCCTGACTTCAATTCCTTTTGATGCAGTTTCAACATTAACAAAATAAAAGATGCTCCGACTATCCCAATAACAGTTTTTGCAAGGACCTGTGCTGACAGCAGGAGGGTGCCCCATTCTCGAATCAGCTCACGTGCTGCAAGTCCTCTGGTTCAACCCCACAAGCAACATTCATGACATTTTGAACAAGAATTAACCACAAATGTCTTACGTATCTCTAATTTTACCTTGGGATGAGGGGAATGGGCCGGGTCACTCCACACCCTACAGTTCAGGACTTCTCATGCCTGCATTGGGTGTCAGAGGATTTTATCTCTGGCCCCTGCAAACTCTTCTCCTGGCTACCTGCTGCACAAGGCAGGGAAGTACAGTCTTATTTGAATTGCAATAGTTCTTAACCACACACAATCCAAGCCTGGAATGAAATATCCTCTCGAGCATGAGGATGCCTGCTCTCTGATGCAAGATGAGGAAAGCAGTTCCTCTTTTCCCATTGAGCACACCCTCTGTGAAAGGTACACTGAGGACAACCAAAACTATGAAGGTTGCTGAAACCTTTTTGCACATGTTCTGCACTGCTTCCTCCTGTGACACCTAATTCACACACTCTGCCACAAGGCATCCTCCAGAGCAAGCTTTTCAGCCCCTCAATGCCATCCTTCCTTTCCATATGCTGAAAGCAGGAAAATATTGGGGATTTTGTGTTGTGCTGCCTGGAGTAGAATGAGACAAACTCGTGCTTCTCTTGGTGTAAATCAGTGCAATTTGGACAAATTCATGGCACTGCAGCAGCTTGAATGAGAAGACAGTTCAAGCCTAGATTCCACCCCTACACCCAGGGTCAGACTTCAGTCCCTCTCCATTACAGAACTAATTAGACAAGGTTGTTAAGAAAAGGTGACGGTAGGGGAGAACTGGAAATTTATCACTGATCTCATTCTTGTGAGCACGCAAAGCAGCATCAAGGGCAGACAGAAATCCCAATTAGATGACTAATTCAGCTCCTTGAACAGATTTTAGCCTTTTGGCCCCAGAGCCAGAAGCAGCACTTACTGCCTCTGGGTTTGCCATGCTTGGCTGATCATTGGATATTTTAGGTTTTTCACTGAAAGACCTGGAAACACTGTCTAACCTGGAGGAATGTGTCTTATGCCCTGGAGTCAACCTTGCTGGCTCTGCCTCCCTCCTGCTTCTCCTAATAGTTAAAATGAGCTGAAAGAGAGCTGGAGGAAAGGCCCGAGGCCACCACCAGGCAGAGGAACAGGGGTCCCAATGGTGGAAAAGGAACTTCAAAAGGCTGTTGTCAGTGGGATGCTGCCTTCCCTTCTGTTTACTGTGCCTGAAACCATCTGGCTGGACACAGCCAGAACACCCTAATCAATTACCCAGAGTTAAATCAGAGCACTGAATGAGGCCACTGATTCCCCACCATAGGCCCACCCATGCTGGAGCTGCGATGCCTACCAGGGTGCAGCAATTTTCAAAGCTCCACAATCCCAGCAACACACACAAGGAGGTGATGCTGCACATGCAGGAAGGAGTTGGGAGGTTGGAATTCTCACTGTACCCATTTGGGGACTGGTAGGACCAGTCATACAGGTAGTATACTGGTAGGACACATTCATACAGCCTCTAAACCCATTTTCCCCAATCACAGAATCATAGAATCACCAGGTTGGAAGAGATCCATTGGATCATCCAGTCCAACCATTCCTATCAAACACTAAACCATGTCCCTCAGGACCTCATCTACTTGTGCCTTAAACACCTCCAGGAAAGGTGACTCAACCCCCTCCCTGGGCAGCCTGTTCCAATGCCCAATGACCCTTTCCATGAAAAATCACTATGTAAAAGCTTGCATCTGTCCTCCCCTCTCTGTTCTCCTCAGGTCAACAACACAGTTGCCATCCTGAAGCATTCTGTGAGGTTTGGCTGAATCCCTTGACAAAAAAATAAAGATCTTCCTTTCTATAGGAAATATTCTACAGAAATTGGCTGGTTACAACTTACTGGAGTTTAGGTACAAAACTCTGAGCTTTTCCTTCCATTCCCTCCTAAATCTGTCCAGTGTAAAAAGTATTTCTTGCCACAGTGGCACAAAGGCATTACACCTTGGGCAACATCCAGATTAAGAGCACTTTCCTTCTTTACAGCACTAATTGAGAGGTTTATAGGCATACAAAAACATATTCCATAGCAAATAGGGCTTCCTATAGTGTTGCACACCTTGAAGGTCTGTTTGCTGAAAACACTTAATCATGCCATGACTCACAGCAAAATTGGGTTGGAGATGTGGAAGAAAGAGAAAAGGACGTGTCTCCTCTCCCAGTTCATCCATGCCCAAGTGGGGCTTTGCCTTGAGGGATTCCAAAAATTTTTTTGTGCTTCCTTACCAGACATGAAAAATACCTTCACCTCTAGCCTGAGGTGTGCTCAGTATCCCTCAAATGAGGTTCCTCTGAACATCATTTTTCATAGAAAGGGTCATTGGGCAGTGGAAGAGGCTGCCCAGGGAGGTGGTTGATTCACCTTCCCTGGAGGTGTTTAAAGAATGGGTGGACGAGGTGCTGAGGGACATGGTTTAGTGTTCTATAGGAAGAGTTGGACTCGATCCAGTGGGTCTCTTCCAACCTGGTTGTCCTATGATTCTATGATCTACACTTGTACCATATTCTTCTACATGCAACCAGTGATTTCCAATGGTGGCTTTTTTTTTTTTTTTAAAAAAAACAAACCCTCAAGACCAGCCAGCTGTATTTATCAGAAATGTCAGCCTTGAGCAATGCTATGCATTTAGAGGCAAGTTGAAAAATGCCAACTTCTATGAGAAAACAAATGCAGAGTAAGTGATACTTTTCACAACGGAGTAACGAGTCCTCTGAGCTCACACACCTGATGCTCTTTAGTAGTCTGCACCTTTGTGAGTCTTGGATCTGGCATTCAGATTTTTGGGGCCATTATGAATAATCATGAAGACCAGAAATAAGGCTTATTTTTATGGGGAAAACCAAAAATCTTTCCGCTATTGCTTACCTTCAGAGTAGGGACTTCCAATCATAACATCGCATGCTGGGAAGCCCACACTCAATAACAAGTGCTGGAACTAAGGGTGCTCCTCCCTCTTCTTCACTCTGGTTCTAAGTGAATCCCTGTGTGTCTAACAACTTTCAGCAGGTACCTTGTAACAACATAGCCTTCCAAGAGCAGAGCTAAAAAAACTGTGCTCCGCAGGCTCATGGTGTAATTTTTTTAGCCCCATTAGTGTTTTTTTCACCACTGTAACTGGATTTCGTCCCTACACAGCACTGCCCAGTTACAAGTGGGTTGCAAAAATACCTACTTTTGCCAAGATATCCTAAACACCACTTTTATAGGTAGAATATGCAATCCAGACCCTCAGCTGGTGGAATTTGGCATTGCTCCACCGCAGCCAGTGCTGGGACATTAATTTACACCAGCGCAGGAGCCAGGCAATGAATTTTCTCAGACTATTTGGTTATCTCAATCTCACTATATCATAGCGTGTGTTTGGGTTTGTTTCAGCCTTGCTGTAGGGACAGAGCCGGTTTGAAGCATCGTCAGCAATTAATCTGCCTGTCCATAGATCCCTAATGTCATTACAGGGACTATGAGGATACTTTCAATCTCTATTTGCAAAGAGACAACCCCAAACTGCTAGAACTAGAAATTCTTGCCTTGCTCTTCTGCATCTTTCCCAAGCCTGCTGCTCTCCCTCCTCCGCAGGCAACAAAGAAAAAGAAGATGGATAAAACCCCAAAATCGCTTTCCTTTTTATGGAGAGACTTTACAGTATTTCAGGAAATAATGATCTTAGTAAAACCCAGACCTCACTGAGCTGATGGGCAGCTGCAGAAGCAGGCAGGGAGGTGCCAGAGTCAGAATCTTAGAGAGAATGAGGCCTTCAATTACTGCAGTGATATAATTAATTAATTTATGACTGTAGCCAGACAGCAGCGACAGCAATATTGACTGACTTCACTGCAATCTACGTTGGTGACTAATGCTCATATCAACACCTACAGCAACCAACCAGCCACCAGCCTCTTTGCTGGCTGAGATTTAGTTTGATTTCTCCAGAGAGAACCTTTCCAGATCATTTGAACTAATTGAGGTAATGGAGAAATTGTTCTCATGCCAAAACAGTTTCTTTTTTTCCCCTCCCCCCTCTTCTTTTGGTAAGATGATAATATTTAAAAAGCTTCTGGCTACTACTTGAAGGAGCAGTGCAGTATCTTTAGGAGCAGCTCAGGGTCTTGGTGCTACACTTCATTCCCCTTAGGGTGCAAGCAGCCAAATTACACCCCAACATCTGCTAAAGTAACTGGCAAGTGGAAACACCCCTTTAGCAGGAGCACATCACACACTAATTGTGGCGATTATCAGCAGCCAGCATTTACAGCCTCTCTGGACACAGGGGCCAAAGGCAGCAGCAATGTGGTTTCAATCAGGGCTGTCAGAGGAGGGGGGTTTGTGCTGCCCTTCACCTCCCACCTCGAGCAGGGGTTGTGCCCGCGTGAGGAGCTCCCCCCTCATAGAATCACCAGGTTGGAAAACACCCACCAGATCACCGAGTCCAACCATTCCTATCAAATACTAAACCATGTTCCTCAGCAAATTGTCCACTCATCCCTTAAACACCTCCAGGAAAGGTGACTCAAGCCCCTCCCTGGGCAGCTTCTGCCACTGCCCAATGACCCTTTCCATGAAAACATTTTTCCTAATGTTCAGCCTAAACCTCCCCTGGTGGAAATTGAGGCCATTCCCTCTCACTCTGTCCCCAAAGTGTCTGCTCAGACTGGCTTGGCCGAGCAATGCATTTCAGGTGCATCTTCAGACACCTAAACATCATTATATTCTTGTCCTTAATCATTGCCTCAGTTTAGCAGATTGGTTCCTTCTGAAGCTTAGCTGCTCGCTACAATTCAGTGGCTGCATTTGCCAGGGTATCACTAACATGGCACATCTAAGCAGGACAGTCTGATGTTCCCTGGTGGTTCCCACGTTGCCCTTATCTTTGTCACCAGATTGTTTTGGGACAGCACATTGAATGGAAACTTAAAAAATTAATCTGTGACTAGAACAATTGTTGCACAAAACCACTCAGCTGAGTCCTACACGAGTCTGGGATCTCAGTAGGACAGTACTTTTCAAAAACATGTTGCTTCTTGCACATCAGGTAATACAGGACTCATTTTGCCAGGTACCCTGGACTGTTCAAGGTTAACAGACTGATTGTTCCCATCAGCAACCTCAGCCCTTACAGAAACACTTCACAAGCAAGCTATGGGGACTGCTCAGATGCTGGGGGGCAATGAGGAACACCTAGAGGAAATTCAGGGAGCATTGCTGGGACAACAAACTTCACTTTGAAGCAGATTCCCAAGCCCAGTCAGGCAGCAGTATAAAGGGTTTCCTAGAAAATTCAGCTTGGAGTTCAAAGGAGGGAATCTGCCTGAAGTCTCCAGGAGAAAGGTTGGTATGGAAAGCAAAGCCAACGGTGAGGGTTCTACCCCAGTCTGCTCTAGGCAGCACTGTCCTTGACATCCTTTACCTTCAAGATGTGTGGGCTTGTGGAGTTAGAGGTCAGATGTGGAACACTGGGTGGGCCAGTCCAGGTTTTTATTTTTTGCTATAACACAGATATAAAATGCTCATTTTCATATTTCATAACTTTCTCTTAAAGTACATTTTTGATTTGTGTCCAAAGACATAGCAGCTCCCCAGACGCTGCCTGTGTGTGCTTGTACATGCATGGACTGCTGAGAGAGAGATTAATCCTGATCTCTGCTGAGCCAGCTACCCCCAACTCATCCTCCTGCAACCTACCTGCTCACCAAGTACCTTATTAGGAATTGCACTGGCAGTAATGGAAAACTTTTGGAGGGGAGAGAAAAACTCATCTCGACACCATCAGTTCTGCTCTTTTGCTACAAGTGAATGTTAATTACTCATGACTGCCACGACTAGTGTTAATCATACCAGAGTGTCTAGAGGCCTCTAGTGTCCAGAAGCTACAAGAACTAGGCCAGCACCTCCACACAGGCAGAAACACCTTTGCTTATGAGCCACATCAAAACAACCAGGGTTGAGGTGAAGGGGCTGAGAGAGGCAGAGCCTGACAGATACTCATTGTCTTGCTAGGACAGAAGACTTACCCAGAAAAAAAAGAAAAAAACCCCATGGATAAGTGCTTCTTCAGTGCTTACACACAAGAAATCATTCAATATACACGAGGCCAGAACACTCCAATTGCACTTTCATGCCAAGATAAGCTAACTGTGTTCCTTCCATTCCTGCATTAGTGATCTGTACTGCTCACTGGATCAAGCTAAGACCAAAAGCACTCACAACAAGAACAGCACACGCAGGGACAGCATAAGCAAACCCCACAAAAATAGCACATGCTTGGTGTTATCTATAAGGCAAGAGAAATCCTTATTTTGGACATAAGAGTCCCCAGTCTTAAATTTCCCCAAGTAAAGGCCTTTGACACTAAAAAGGATTGGATGTATAAATAGAACAGCACTAAGGTAGAAACAGCCCAGGACAAACATGTCTACTTGGGGAAGGAATAGTCAAAATGAAGCTTTTCAATTCCCCATTCAAATACCCTTCCTGTCAAAAAACACATTACAGGAGACAGGGGCAGCAGAGGTCCCTTCTCTCTCCTCCCATCTGCCCATCCCGACAAATTGTGCTCCTCTTCTCCATTGGTCCCACTTTGTACAGGGAAATGCAAATAATCAGAAGCCACTTTCCAAGGAGCAGAAAAGGCTTCTGCCTTGCCAGTAAGTCAGAATAATGCAAATTTAAAAGAGAAGGAGGGGAGGGAGCTCTAACAACTTATTGTTTTCCACAACTGCTTCAATTAGCAAACAGCCCATAAGGAGAGAGAGAGGGAGACTGAAAAGAAATTTCATGCATTGACGTAGTCCCAGTCAGTGGCAAACACTCCCAGCTCCTGCACGGAAAGACTTTCATCTCCCTCCCTCTTGGCATTACATCATGCCAAGTGCATCCTGGGCAATATTGTTATGCTAATAAAGCAGCCCATGAGACTGGATTCTCCTGCACTGGGAGAGACATTCCCACCAGGTCCTGGCACTCCAGCTTATTCAAACCAGGCTGAATTGCCCCCAGAGAATAAAAGATGCAGGCTTAATTAACTACTGCTCTCTGTTCCCAATCCAGTCTCAATTGTTGTGCTGGCTGGTCGCGTTGCTAAAGAGGCAGTGCCAGGATGCCTGATGCTGGGACTGGCCTTGGGACCAGGGCTGCTGGACCACAGCAGAGCTGAGGTTCTTCTCTCCTTGTTTTATTTATTGCTATTGTGGTGCTGCGGGTGTTGCTTTTCCGTGCCAGTGGCTTGTAATGCTCAAATCAGTCATGGAAAAATTCAGGGCCCTTGTGCCAGTTTTATTCCCCCTTCCTTGTTTTCAGTATTAGGTGACTGTCTTTTCCGGTTTGGATCTCTTTAAGAGCTTTTATGACTCTGAATAAAAAAAAAATCGCCAGTTTTTACATCCAACAGCATCTTTAAAAGATTTTACTAGCTGTCTGTGCTACTGATTTTGGAAAAAAGCTGCATGTGTTAAGGTAGAAAAGCAGAAATGCAGCACTTGGCCTTCCTCGACCCTCTCCCCAGCCCTCCTAGAAAGGAAAAGCAAGCAGGAACCTGGCAGAAATGCAGACAAGTGCCTGAACAGCACAGCCAGGACAGCCCTGAGGTTCTGGAGAGAGGAAGGAATCCACACACCTTCAAGCTCCAGCTCCCAGAAGGTGGGCATAGGGAAAACCAGGCTGGGATGAGACCCTCTGGATAAAGCCCCTTCCAGCAGCGGAGGAAAGCAGTTCCAGTTCTGCAAGGTCCTCTTGGGGAACAGTCCTGAAGGAGGGGATGAAGGAGACTCACGTACATCACCCTTTTTCTTCAGGAAGGGAGGGAACGGTAGGGGAGCAGCTCCTGAGATTTGCTGCTTTTTCTGCAGACCAGGCAGGTGAGGGATCAGCACAAGGGAACAAGGCAAGTGTAAAGAGGAAGACTGCTTCCATTCCAAGCAAATAGCCTACAAAAGCACAACAGGGCAGACAATTGACATAACTACAACTCTACCCCCATTTGCTGACTATGGCCTCAGCTAGCCTCACTTTTTCCTTGTGGCAGACTCCATCCTGGAAGCAGAGGGAAATTCCTCAGCCACAGCTCGTCTGTGCTGGACACAAGGAAATCTTGCATTTGACGTAAAGCATTAGAAACTGAGCTTCTTACAGAAAGGACTTTGCCCACACTGAGAACCCAACAGCCCTAGCAAAGAGAATTTCCTTGCTGCAGAGCTGTGCAATATTCGCAGCAGCTTCTGTTTCAGAGCTGCTCTGCATTTTCCTCAGAGCTTTCCTGCAAGTCCACATATGCATGTACACTCAATTTCGAGGCAGCAGAGTGAAAACAATATCAGGGGTATTGACTATGCAGGGGAGTAAAGAGAGTTCACAGCAGGGTGAGGGTCCAGGATTGGAAGTTGTCGCATCCTAGGGGGGATGAACCTCTCATCTGCACAGCCAGGGCCCTGCCCCTCCAGTTAGTCAGCAATTAAGGCTGGAGAGAGAGCTTAATGGTATCGTATATTAGCTTATCTCCAATGACAGATCAAGGAGGAGACCACTTTAACCATGGAGCTGGTTTCTCTCTTAGGGAGAAGTGGAGCATTTCTTTCTCTGTCCCCTGCCCCTGTAATTTATACTAACCTGACATCTGCATTTACACCAGTAAACCAGACTCTGACAGGAATCTCATTAAATGTTGCAATAAATCAATTCCTCCGACAAGTATCTTTTTTACTGCCTTTGAAAACAATAGACTTCTACCTATTCTGGGAATTCTGCACATGCACACACACACACTTATGCACATACAAACACACACTTTTAAAAAGCTTGGCTCAGCATCACAAGAGGCTTTCCAGGGATGAAATAGTAGTCACGCAGAACAGCAGGGGAAAAAGGCAAGTTAAGAGTTATAGACAAGGGAGGAGAGGGGTACTCCGTATGAAGTGAGATAGGTCACCTGCCAGAAGGATCCAGGGATCTCTTCCAGACCACAGAAGCTCCAGAGGCAGTGGACTATCGCACCCACTGTGCTCAAATTGTGTGAAAGTTGGGATGGGGCAGAAGCCAGACGGTTATATGGATGTGTATATTTATAAGAAAAGCTAGAATTAAACCTTTTAGAGATTACATTCAAAAAGTACACAGATGGTAAATCGAGAAAGAAAAGCCAGTTAAAGCTGGTCAAAGTAAAAAATTAAAAGAAAATAAACAGTTTTAAAGCAGCAGCTACAGCTCTCAGAGGAGAATGACTCCATTTTCAAATCCTTGCAGATGCTACTATGAAAGAAATGATTAAGAGGAAAAGATGATGAGTAAAAGAACAGAAACGCACAAAAACTTACCAACTGCCGTTTGAGGACAACTCCTAGTTCACATAGAAGCACAGTAAGTGTTTGAAGTGAGCTGGAGGTGTTCATAACCCTGGCCCCTCAAGAGCACTTCCCTCTGGGGAAAAAAAACTAAAAAAACTTGCAGGTGCTGTTTATGGCTTTATTTATATACACTAGAGTTTCCTGCAAAGCACTGGCTCACCTGGATTAAGGTATCAAGTAAATTACTCCCACCTTTATCTCCCTGAAGAGAAAGTTCTACAACATTGATTTCACCTGTGAAATGAAGTTGTTCAGCTGGAAGGAGTGTTTTCAAGGGCTTCTGGTCCAGGTAATGGAGGCCATAATCCTGCTCCTAATTGTAAATTGCTACAGATTGAGCCCTTGCTTGATATCAGTGCTTGGCTCAGAGCTTCCCTTTACAAAAGCTGTTGGATGGTGAAAGACAAGAATGAGCATTAATTCTCTCTATGCATCAAGCGCTGGAGGATATACATTGTCCATCTAGAAGATTGCCAAAGACAACAAGGACAAGAAACCTCTCTGCAGGACCTAAGACATGGATGCCACAATTCCTACATGCCTGTATCTCTTCACTTGTCAATCACTTGATGCCTCCTGACTAAATGAAAAGGTCATTTCCCCGTTTTACCATAACAATATGGTCTAAAAATAAACTCTTGCCTTAAAAAGTATCTCTGTTGGCCTTAAAAAGAAGGAGAGGGGGAAAAGAGAGGAAAAAACCTGAGAGAGGGAGAGGAGAAGGAAAAAAAAAAAAGAAAAGTCATAAGTTGTGCTGTTCTTTTTGCCAACATCCACAAGCCCTCTTCCAAATAACCTCTCATTTACATGCATGTTTATTTAGTTTTCATGGCTGTCTGGAAGTCAGAACTTTTTTCCCCCCTTCTTGTCTAAGACAAAGATGTGGAAAGGTAGAGAAATGTAACCTCCATTAGTCAAACCCATCAACACGACCAACCACCGTGGTCGGTTTTCTGACTGACCAAACAACCAGCTCACATGTGCTGGGGGTTTATGCACAGGTGAGATGTTTAAAAATGAGCTGGTACAAAACAAAAGAAAGAGAGACGGATATGCATAAGAAGCAGCCCTTCCAGCTCCTTCCTGACAGCCACAGCAAAGTTTCTGGGCTTTATTAACCTGACTTTGCATTGTGGAAGGTGATCTTTCCCCTGAAAAGTTCAGCACTGGTTTAATTAGTTTTCTTTGAATAAGTTATTTTATTGATCCTATAGGCCTTACGAGGAACGGCTGAGAGAGCTGGGGATGTTTAGCCTAGAGAAGAGGAGGTTGAGAGGAGGCTGAGAGGAGACCTCATTACTCTCTACAACTACCTGAAAGGAGGTTGTAGAGAGGAGGGAGCTGGGCTCTTCTCCCAAGGGACAGGGGACAGGACAAGAGGGAATGGCCTCAAGCTCCGCCAGGGGAGATTTAGGCTACAGATTAGGAGGCAGTTTTTCATGGAAAGGGTCACTGGGCATTGGAATAGGCTGCCCAGGGAGGTGGTTGATTCCCCTTCCCTGGAGGTGTTTAAGGGACGGGTGGATAAGATCCTGAGAAACATGGTTTAATGTTTGATAGGAATGGTTGGACTCAATGATCCGATGGATCTCTTCCAACCCAGTTGTTCTATGATCTTCAAAAACACATGGGCTGGAAATGGTCATTGCTGGTAGATGATACCTGTAGGATTTCTCAGTCATGGAAATAGGTCAGAGTCCTCAGTGAAGCCTTAGTAGCCCCTCTGAGAGCATTTACCATGATGAGCTATTGGGAAGAAAGTACAGCAGTGTGTTTCTATCCATACTGGTTATTTCTAAGCTTTCATAACTCTCTTTTTGGACCACTTGATGGAGTGAAGCTGGAAAGCGCAGCCAGAACCTATCATTGTAATTCTGGAGTATGAAATCTGGGCCTTGATTTAGCCTTTAACACTGACCTAGACATAAAGGCAGCAGTCGTGACTGTTTAGGGATGCCAAATACACAGGAAATTTCTCGACTTTTTAGGAAAACCCCTTCCTTCGATGTCTGTAAGCTCCATCTGGCTGTGTCAACCTGAACGGGCAAGAAGTGTTTTGGTTATAACTACCTACCTCTTTGTGGATTTTCTATGTATAAGTTTATTTTAGTTTGGATGGCTAAAACTGTATAATTTCCCTGATGTGGGTGAAGCTCAATGAATATAAAAACACTTATATTTGTAGAGCTTATTCCTGTATGAGAAATGGGAATGAACTTAGATGGTATAAGGCACCCTTATGCTGTCCATGCTCCAGGATATGCTGTTATAACCGTGTGGGTAAAATATCACAGCCTCAGCCAACATAATTACACCAGAACAAAAGATACTGTGTGCAGACCAGAGCTAATTGTGCCACTTCCTAATACTTTTGTATGCCACTTCTGGCCACTGTTGTACCCAAATTAAAACACTTTGTGCAGTCAGATCCTCATCAGATCCCAAGAAACAGGGAAAATATAGCCAGTTTACTTGGATCAACAGATATTTCTGACAGGGAAGGGCAGAGCCAGAGCAGTTGGCCCAGGGTGATCCCTTCACTGGAGGGAAGTGTCTCCCTTTCTTTGATGAATTTGTGATCTAGAACTCTGCTCAAGAAAGAGGTTGTGAGTTGAAAAAGAGAGTTGTCCAGGGCAACAAAGCCAAACCCTCTGAAAATCTGAATGATTTTTTGTTGTTTCTAGGGCTAGTTCTGTTCTGCCCGACCTGTTGCATGTCAACCACCACATTAGGCATCATGGAAAAGAGTTTTTCTTTGAATAAACACCTGAGAGCCACTGCAATGGGGAAAAGGCCATGAGAAATTGCTCTCTACAACTACCTGAAAGGAGGTTGGAGTGAGGTGGGTGTTGGTCTGTTCTCCCAAGGGGTAGGACAAGAGGAGATGGCCTCGAGTTGCTCCAGGGCAGGTTCAGGTTGGACAACAGGAAAAAAATTCTTAATGGAAAAGGTTCTCAGGTGCTGGCAGAGGCTGCCAGGGAGTGGTGGAGCCCCCATCCCTGGAGGGGTGGATGAGGTTCTCAGGGATCTGGTTTAGTGGTGGGCAGGACGGTTGAACTTGATGATCTTAAAGGTCTTTTCCAACCAAACGATTCTGTGATTGATTGATTGAAATGGGAAGTAGAAGACCCACCTGCTCTGCTCCTCTGTGGGTGGCAAATTCAGGATGACTGACACTGCTGAAGGGCTTTGCCTTTTTGGGAGAGAGGGAAGGTTTCTGCAAACTCAGGAATGACCTCACTCCATCAGATTCCACACACGCTTTTGGGCACTGCAGAATTCCTTGGGATGTCTCTCCTTGCACTTTAGTTCAACCTCTTAAAAATGGAGACAGTAGTGAAGAGAATTTCTTGGGTTTTGACCAAACAGGCAGGAATACACTGAACTCATCTAATCATGGAAGTTAAGTAGCCTTAGGCCCTTACAGGGCTTGGATGAAAGGGCAGGCCAAGGCAAGGGATCATGGTGGAACATTAAACCAAATAAATCAAACCAGCTGGGAGAGTCCATTTGCTCTCAGCATTACTTTTGAGCTGATGGATGGGGAGAAAAAAAGAAAGGAGGGGTTCATTCGCTCGCTCTCTGGCAATGACAGCTGCTTGTCGCCCATCTGAGAGGGAGAAAGAGCATGAAGATCAACTGCTACTATCAATCAGTCAGTCCTGGGGTAGGGAGAAGGCTGGAAAAAAACACACTGGGGCCTGAGAGATGGAAAAAGAGGAGTTCAGGGAATGGTGGTATGGCGTGTCCACAGCCACAGTGAAATGCAGAGGCTGGAGAATTCCTGACTGGTTTCCATGTCTCATTACTAGGCTGTGTGGGGCATCCTGGAGCTGCCCTGCAGGGCAGGACTTCCTGGGTGGCCAATGCCACAGTCTTTCCTGTAGCTTCAAGCATAATGTGATGCTACAAATGCTGAGCGTTCAAAACCTGTCAGCCCAGCACTAGTGGAAGGGCCTGAAGGATGGAGTCCGAACACAGCCTCCTGAAGGGTGTAAACCACTCAAGGAAGGAACAGAGTGAAATAAAGGAGTCTGAGGGTGAGGAAAAAGCAGAAAAAATTCCTTCCCTGGATTTCATCTCCTTGGTACCGTTCAGTCACTCTCTCCTAGGAGATATGGAGTATCTTAGGATCCCATCTTAGGATAGGATATGAAATGTGATATATTTGTGAATACCAAAAAAAAGATTAAACTCTAGAAAAACAAACCTTTTGGAAATGGTTCTGAAGAACCAGACAATGCTTTCATTGGGAGGGTCGGGTACTGTTTGCATCATAAGAAATAATCCTGTCAGGACTGCGGTGGAAGTGAACCATGCGAGCTCATAGGGCAGTAACAGCAGGATACGTTGAGATGGTTCCTTTTCCCAGCCCCAAGTTGTCTTGTTATTTGTCTAGGAGCTGCTGAAATTATTCTTTGAAGACGTGCCTTAGGAATAGCTTATTATTGTTCAGTCTGAGTGAGACCAAGCCATTAAATCCCAGTGCAAAGACGATCCTTGTATTATTAGGGCAAACATATCAGTGCCTCTAAAAGTCTTTCAGCTTCACATGTCCTGTTGCATTTTTCCTTTAACTCAATAAGGTAGCAGTAGTAACTACATGTTGAAAAACACCTGTGGCTATGAGAGAAAGCCAGGATGCTTCATGCTGTCAAAATCATTCACATTCAGTATTTATTTCCACCATTGCAGAGCTGTGGCCAAGTTACTTGACGTTATCACTAGATATAAAAAAGAATTACTATCCCAACCAGGCTTGTTGCATGTATTGCACAAAGCACCTCCAACAATATATGAAGGAGAGGGAATAATTAATTTCTATGTTAACACACACTCCAAAAATTCTTCTAGGCCCACCAGGAAAAAGTTCATGTGGAGGCATGGATATAGAACATTCACCCATTATTACAAGTTGGTGAGGTTTGCGAATTATTTCAATTTCTGTTTTGAGTTTCTAATTGTTTGATCACACGTAGGAGCAGAGGAAAATAAGAACGCAGCACTTGCCTTGCCTACTACTGTGAGGATCTCAAGTACAGAATAATTAGACTTGGACTCCCCAAGTGTGGAATTAACAGTATGTTTGCGTTAAACTCTTAAGACAAATCATAGCCCGGACTTGTCTCAGCTTCCCTCTGCCCCCACAGCGTAAGCAGCCTCTGCGTTTGAGAATATTTTGGTCTCCGGTTCTGTTATTCTATCACTTCTTATTATTAGAAGTTTTTCTCATATCCCGATTGGTAGAAAATGTCATCATCGATTGCCAAGAATAACCTAATATTGTTTAAAAACATTATTGCTGGGGCTGACCCAGGGCATGTCGTGCTGTGAGTGGAGTAGACTTGGAATCACAAACTCCTTTCAGCTTATGGAAGCAACAAGGGCCGATGTGTTTTATGTGCTTTCCGAGGGTAAGTTGGAGAAGAAGGTTACACCCGCTTCACATTGGTGCTTCCTGCCAGTCAGCAAAGCAGCAGTGTCCAACCGTCACTGTGAATGCAGATGTTCATCTTTCCGTAGGTGAGAACAGGAGGGTGGAAGAGAAAGTAGCAACCCAAAGGGTGAGGGAGGTATTCACACTTCTGTTTCGCCTCATGTGTCATTGTCTCCGTTTCGAGCGGTTCTTGCAGAGGGCTGGCAAACTCCTTTACAAAGAAAATAAAAGCATCTCACAACATTTGCGTTAAACTCGAACCACATCTTTAGGGATTTTGAGAAGTACTGGATTGTATTAGGAAAGTTTTGCCATGATATTTCCCCCTCATCTCCAGTTACTTCCTGACCTATGCGTAGCTTTAGGCTTAGTCTTGTGCTTTCTAGGATAGAAAACATCTGAACTCTTATTGCTGCTTAACTTTGACAAGACTTGCACTGACTCTTTCTGATGGGGCTACCTGATGTTAGGTGCTAGTGCTGTGAATTCAGCTTCTTCCTGGTGGTTTTTCATTGTGCTCAAGAATGACACAGGACAGGATGAAAACACTGGAATTATTTGTGGTTTATGTATAATACTAGAGGCATAGGGAGATGCAGGGGTTTGCTCATGTACCAGGTAAATTAGAGGCAGAGCCATAAATCTTAGGAATGAGCCGTGTCTTCAACCCTCCTACTTCCAATTCAAGAGGGCAGCAAGATGTTTAAACCAATTGGAGGGTGAGCGGGAATACAATCTACACACGGGTTAAAAGTGAAGTTGCTGTCTCTAAACTCTGCTGTTTGACCCTGCAGAGACACTGGTTGTCCTCCATGGACTGTTGAGTAAGCCCAACACGATATTGCTCTATGTTCCTTAGTTTACACAAGAGCAGCTCTCTCTACCCCTCCCCTGTTATTGAAAATGATACATGTAAACAAACTACCATGAGACAATTTATTTCACCATTTCCAGTAATCTCTCTCTCTCTCTCTCTTTTTTTTCCCCTTTTTCATATCTGTGGTCCAGTTTTAAAGAATTCAACATGGATTTGGAAAGTTGAATAGTCTGTGATTCATCCATGACTATTTCATGGCAGATTAATGTGCTGTTATAGTGAGAAGACAAAAATAATTAGGTGCTTGCAGATTTATTTGTTGCCGTTACTATTTGTTCACAATTCAGGCTTTTTGTTTTTCTGTGAATTGTTCATAACTGGCCCTGATTTTGTTGCAATAGTAATTTTTTTTAATAGATGCTTGACCAATAAGCACATCTCTAGATTGCATGAGATCTATATGATTTGGTAATTTGCTGCATCCCATTCTCACTGTGCGATGACCACCTGATTCACAGGGCACTATTTCTGCTTCAGGGTTGGGCAGTTAGTACTTCTTGGAACAAAATGTTGTCATTATTGATTTCACATGGCTTTAAAATGTGTTTATGATCCTCACAAAAACCAAACCCAAACAAATAAGGGCAAAAATTCTCAATGCAATAAGGAAATACTGGTTAGGAGGGGAAAGAAAAGGAAAATAAGACATTGTAGTTACTCGGTGTGTTGTCACCTCACCTTGATTTTTCCACTTCATCCTTTGTCTAACTTAGATTCAGCCTTTTCCAATAATCAGTTTGTATTTAACCCCTTGCACAGTGAATTTCGCTGCTTTGCTGGCCACATGATTGCTCTCACTCTACGAATGGCAAACATCAGCAGTAAGCAATGAGTCACAGAGGTGGATTTCACCACAGCTGAATAACGGGCATGATAGAAATCTGACTCGTGTATTTGAATAATCCCGTACTTTGGGTTTTCAGAATATTTTCATTATTAAAACAATTACTTTCAACAGAGGATTTTGGTGTCAGGCAGTATATTCACTGTGCTCTTCATTAGTTTGGTTGTGTAAAGTATTCTGTAAGCAACTAAATTCACACCTGGTTTGCCAACTGAATGTAACAATTTTCTTAACTCTTACTGAAGTTTAATTTAACATATGTCAGGACACAAAGATTTTAAAGCCAGTAATTTTGCATCATTTAAGAAAAGATGGCTGACAAAGACAGCATTAACTCCTCCAAATAAATTACAGGATAGTAATAGCTACAGCAAATCATTTGTCATCTGAGATGATGGTGAGACAGGAAAGAGCAAAAAGGAGAGTCAGGCCAAGGCTGGGAATTACAAAACATATGCTCATAGTGAGAGCAGTTTGGGGTAACAGGATAATATCCCCCAGGGTACGCGCAAGAATTTATCACTGCAGAGATCCAGCAAAAAGTGATTACACAGAACATTACTGAATCGCTCTGGAAAGCACAGAGCTCAGACTAGATGGCCCATGGGACCTTTTTCTACTCTACTGTTTATGATTCCATTAGTGGAGTTTGCCAGTGCCAGTCTGCAGTGATTTCGTTCAAGATCTTGCTATTTGCAAACTGAAATGTATATCAAAAAGGAACAAATTTGTATGCACGTGGAGTTTATAAACAGGAATTCCCTGAATTTGTTGCTTTCCTGAAGAAGTCTGCGATTTAGCACTGTGGTAGGCCACTCGTGCAGCTTCACATCTTCAGGGACTCGCTGCCAAAGCTGCCACTGGAGAAGACAAGTTTAACTGTCTGAAAGAGAGGATACAGCCACATCACTCCTCAAATTCCCCCTGCCAACTGTTCCATGGTCAAACGATGCTGTGGAAAAAGAGTCCCTTGCCAACCCTAAAGGGAAACTTTAATGCTTCTTGCCAGGTGGATGGAAAGAGAATCATGCAGCTGGCATGAACATTATACTTCTGATAGTGATAGAACAAATTATTATGCATACTAGGTTTTTCTGCATTACCTGTTGATCAAAATTCCTTGCCCACGTTCTCTCCCTTGATGCTCAACATGCCAATTGGATGCTTTGGCCCAAAAAAAAAAACCAACTCATTGACTCGAATAATTTTGTGTTGTGTTCTTTGTAGCAGCAATAAAAGGGAGATGTGTGGGGAAAGCCCCTGGCTTAATCACACATTAAGTGAAAAGACAAACTGTAGAGCAAACTGGAAGGAAAAAAAAAGACCTCACTGCGTGGATGAAAAAGCTTGGAAGAGAGTTGCAAGGAGCAAAGGCTCAAGGTAGGCTTCGCTTTTTGTTCAAGGCCAGATCTTGGCTGGAAGGGAACTAATCCTGAATTATTCCATTGGCTTCAGCAGGTTTCAGCATGGCATGACTGTGAACAGTCAGCTATAAACACTTGGCGGAATAATGAAAAGCTGGAATGGAAGACCAAAGGCCACTAGTTGCTTAGATGCTACTGTGATTACTGATGGATAATGTATCTCTAAAACTGTAGTCTCTGAAGATCAACTTTTAGTGAGCTTGGTTGTAAGTTTGGATTATTCCAGGTTATTTCTTGCGTTCAGTGGTTCAGCCCTAGTAACAAGGCTAATATTCTATCATATTCTCAATTTAGACTGCTGTGTGACAAATGCTGGACCATACATATACTTAATCTTTTCCAGTGCCTGGAAAAAAGTTTGACTTTCCTTATGTTCAACACAGTAACCTTAGTGTATTCAGCTTGTTTTTCTCTAGTCATGGACTGAGTGAAACTAAAACTCCCCAGCTTTGTGTTGTTTCTTTAGAGAACAGCCTAGGGTTGATTGCGTCCACATTCAGGGGGACACAAGTCCTTGCTGAGGATAACTACAGAGATCTCTGTTTTTCAGACATGCCTCAGCTAGGGAAGAAGGGGAGGCGTCAATCCCAGTGCAGTAGATGAAATAATGCTGGTTTTGCTCACTGTTGTCAATGTTTTGTCCCTGCCTTTGCAAGAACTGCAATTCCCATGATTTATACACAACAGCTGTCCTAGTTTGAATGATAATTAAACTAACTGGCTAGGCTACTGGAGCAGTACTTGGGTGTGCAAGTGGCACCAGCTGACGTGTAGCTCTGATTGGGCACACTCGAGCTTCCCTGAACTGCACTGACCTTGTCCCCCTGAGCAGCCTAAGCAGGCAGATGTCTAACAACCACTGGCCTTGCCCCAAACACCAATAATACAAACCAGGCAGTTTTTATAAGAAAACCTTTCGGAAGCCATGGTAGTGTCCTGGCAAGCCAAAAATGCAACACAACATAATCCGCAAACAGGCTCCTCGAATCAAAGAAAACAGGGGCAGATAACAGCATGAGGCTACTTCCTTCAGTGCAAATTGATAAAGAAACATTCAGAACAATGCCGCTGTCTCCCTTTAAGCTGATGGCTTGCTTTTGATTTCTGAAAATGCTGAGAGTAGCATTCATTGAACAAATATACTGGTGAATATTATTTTCTGTCCCAATGGGAACAAAGTACTGAAGTCTCAATCACTGGCAGGGAAAGGAAACCATCCAAATACTTTCCCGGGTTCTGCTTTTATTTTGTATTTGAAAACAGAAGTTTCAACTACTGTGAATTTATCTTGCAATAGTTTGGCTGTTTTCAAGCTCTGCTTAATCATTTTGTGCTCTCAGTATTGCATAGCAAGTATCAGAGCTGGTTCTTTATCCTGTAGCTTCAAGACTGAAGGTTCATATAAGCCTTGAGTCCTAATTATTTCTATTGTATGGCTTCTAATCACTACTGTCATTCTCAGAAATCCATCTCAACACAGTTAAGGAGAAGTGAAGACACAGCTAAAAATGTGTGCAAGTATTTAATGCTTCTCAAGCAACTAATGCCATTAAACTCAGCCAAATAGATGTATAAAATTTAGGTCAATCTCTATTCTAAGGAAACTGAAACTATGATTTACACAGGCCAAAATAGTCATCAGACAGATTCTTGGGAAGATAAAAGGACAAATATCTCCTATCAACGCTTTAATCCATTGCTTCCAGAGTGCTACTGTGCACTCTTGACCTGGGAAAGGAATGAATCCTGAAGGGGAATAGCAATCATTGCAGTAAAACTGGAATTTGCAACTGGAAGGTGCTAACTTTGCTTACGCTCATTCAACCCACTTTAGAAAGTAACAAAATACTGGAAGTAACACTTTTATTTCATAAAAAAGATTGGCAGCTCCAAAGCTGAGAACTCCTGCGGCTCTATTACCAGCACAAGAAAAAGTGTATGGATCAGATAAGGGAATTAATCTAATTTGAAACTCCTGGGTGACCTCAAGAAAAGGCTAAATTTTTGCTATGCACCTCAGGGGTTTCCCATGTGCCTGAAAACTTGAACATCAATGTGAATCCTAAAGAGCAGGATGGTGTGTGTTTGCCTTTCGCAGGCTCTCATTCACAGACAAGATACTCAACGTAAAGACAGAAAGAGCTTGGGTGATTCAGGAAACTCGTCTCCCGTGTTGATCTAATAAAAAACATTGGTCCTTGGAGCAGTTTTTATCTCCTGCATATTTAGATGGTTTGTTCTTTAGGGCAGAGAGTGGCTGTTTCCATAATGGAGGGTAGTGAAAGAACTTGGAACAAAACAAAGCAGAGTCATCAGTAGCTAATGATTCTCCTAATTTTTTGCTGATGTTGAATGTTAGAAAAACAAGACCATTTCCTCTTCCATTTTTCACTCGAAGCCTGAGGTTGCCCACTGGCAGCCCACAGTTGGGGGCTTTGAGTGAAAGCTGTAGGCTGAGTGTTAATTTTCATGCTAGTCAGTCCCTCCTGTGCCAGAGGATAAACAGTCTGTTTGACCATCCCGTTCATCACCCAGCTGCAAGGAGGGGAACACACACCTGCACGGAGCAGCCCCAGCCACTCTCCAGCTCCACGGGCAAATGGCTCTTGGCTGCTGTTCCTTCAGACAAGAGCAATGCCTTGAGCTTTTCCAATTTTCACTCAGTCTCTATCCAGCTGCTGGTGTCTAGCCACAGATAAGCACTTAATAGGGAGAGGAAATGAACTGAGATGGAGCTGTCGTGGAATGAAGGCAGAAGACAGTTGTTTTAACAAAGAGCTTTCTGAAACACAACAGCTTAAGGCATCTGCCCACCACTATCTTCTTTGTTGCCCTAACTAGAAAGCGATCTGATTACAGGGTAGCTGTCTGGCTAGGTTCCCTCCAGCTGACCACGAAGCAGCTGGCAGAAGAAAATGGCTTTAAGCGACTCTTGTTGTCAGGCCACAAACAAGATGTTTGTTACGCAGGATGTAAACCTCAAACCAAATGGATTAAACAGCAATGACAATGCTCCTGCCACACTGCTAAGTCATTCTCCTTCGCTCACAGTGAGCAACTAGGCAATGAAAGGCAAGGAAAACACTGGTTTCCAGCTTAGAAGCAGTGTCATGCACAGTGGAAGAATTTAACAGCACTCTCAAGGATATTAAAACTACACTGAACATCAACCAATAACTCTTTGACTGCTAATTCATTTCCTTTTTGGTGTCCTACAACTTGAAAACCTGTGGTGTGCAGACATCTTCATCTGTGATGCTTAACTCTGCCACAAAAATCCCCCCTTAAAGATATTTCATCTTTACCAGCTAGATATGCTTTATGCAGCTTTTAGTCAAATAATGTCTTTGATTTATAGACACACTAAAATCGTATAAAAGACGACTACCTGGGGCAGGTCTTGAAAGACTTTTTACAACAGCAGCACAAGCAACAATGATCATTTTTACTGCAGAGACAGACCTTAATAAAAATATCAAAATCTAGCTGCCAATATGTTCAGTAAGTTTTATTCTTGTTTTAACGTCCGTAGCACGGTAAGACATTTTTATTTTAAAGCTGGTCTTTGTTAAGGAAAAGTTAGCTCTAAAAGTTAGATCCAAAGGAAATGAAAAGCAAGCCCTTCTCTGGAAATCCACCCAGAAGGAGACAGTTCACTTTTGTTGAGCGGCATTTATGACGCAGCTGCATCTCTGTTTAAACAAGTTTTCTGTGACATCTTAACAATTGCTTGTATATCCTGACCAGACTATGGCAAGAGAAACAAGGCTGTCAGTGTGTGTGGTACAAGGGTGTGCATGCGTGCGAAGGTCTCTGAAGTGCTGGAGAGCAGAGCGGGCAGTACGTGTAGGCTCTGACCTGTCCAAGCGGTGCCTCAGTCCACTGCAAGCCTGATTCATTGCATACCATGAAGTGACCCATGGTGTACCGCTTGCTTGCATTGGCTTGGCTGAAGAAACCACAATGCCTTCCTTACCAAGTACAGAAGAGGTAAAAAACCTCGGTAAATCCTTCTTCCCACATACACCCCCAGATCTTCTCCCATTTGGAACTTTTTTTTTTTTCAGGAGCCCTTGTATCAAGGCAGACTCTAAAGTACATGAACAATATCCTTTTAGAAAAGAAACGAAAGGAAAATTCTACATCAGGTCTGGAAACTTTACTGACACAAACACCAGAGATGTAACCGGTTCCTTAGGTGGTTGGCTGAGTATCAACTGGTTAATTCCAGTTCTGTAGGGCCCTATTCCCTTGCTTCAAAGCTGTCCAAAATCCAAGCTGCCAGAAGAGTTTCTACTACAAGAAGCTCAGAAGTTAGATGGCAGCGTGGAGCAAAGCAAAGCTCCTGTCTGGAGGCAGTTTCACTCCTAACCCAGACCCATAAGAAAAGGTTCTGAGGAGATAAAGAGCAAAAGATCCAAACACACAAAGATATGTAACCTCTTTTCTCCAGCTGGAAGACAGATAATGCGAGATTAACAATGCGGTAATGCAAGAACATCTCAGAGAAGACAGTTATGGCAGACATAGAGTCCCACAATTTGCACCTTTCATAATAGGCAAGAGCAGTGTGGAAGTCTAAAAGGAAAAGGACCTCTGGCTTGACTTGGCATCCTCAGGTCTGATTGTGCCAGTCATTAGGCAGCACCAAGGTCTACTAATAGGTAAATTTTTTTTAAAATGTCCAACTTATCTTATCAGTCGTCTTCCCATACTTTTTTGATCCAAAATTCATTACTCTTTCTACCCTGAGAAGTCCTTACCATCATTTGTAAGGAGGAGAGACCTCCATCTGCCTTCCTTGGCTAGTTCTAGGGCATTTGACCTCTCAGACAAACTGCTGCGTGTGCATGTTTCTCTTCTTTGATCCCAAAGTCCATGGCTGCCCAAGTATGCACTTCCATGCAGAGGAACGGCATTCCCTGTCCAAGTCAGCCCAGTGGGAAAACAAACAGTGAGGGAGCAAAACAAACCTCTAGCATCAAAAAACATCAATCACCAAAGGTGTCAACTGCAGAGGCATTTGTACTCACACCATCAAAGCCAAGCAATTGTTTTCCATCCCACTAAGTTGGAAGGGTTATTTGTTTTACTATATAATTTAAGCAAATGTAGTTGGGCTACTATGATGTAGATTTATCTTTTAAACATCTTGAGAATCCCATAATCTTGCTGTTAAGCATTTATAAAAGATAAGAAAACAGGCACAGAATATACAACTACTTCTGGTGAAGGAGGTGGAGTTGGTGAATGACTCTCTGTTGGAGGAGAAGAAACTTGCAGGTGTATACAGAATCACAGACTTGTTTAGGCTTCAAAAGACCTTTAAGACCATCTAGTCTAGCCCTAGCACTGCCAAATCCATGACTAAACTAAATGGGTCACTTATGTGTCTTTTAAATCCCTCCAGGGATTGTGACTTCATCACTTCCCTGGGCAGCCATTCCCAAGGCCTGATAACCCTTTTGGGGAAGTAACGTTCCCTGGAAGAACTTGAAGCTATTCCCTCTTGTCCTATTACTTGTTACTTAGGAGAAGAGACCAACACCCACTTGCTACAACCTCTTCTCAGAGAGCCATAAAGAGTGATGGAGTCTCCCCTCAACCTCCCTTTCTCCAGGCTAAAGAGCTTCCTCAGCCAGTAAGATCTGTGTTTATTTGTAAGGACCAGGAAGGTTTCCTTTTACTATAGTTACATTTGAAATTGCAGAAAGGATTTCTTCAGGATAGTTTTGTTCGTCAGAACAGTTTTGTCCTTCAGTTTAGAGGAATGCAACAGTTTCCAGCAGCTGGTTTTAGTTCATCCTTTCTGGGAGCTACCACCCTTCCAAACACTTGCTTTTGAATAATGCAATTTCCCTCTGTTGGAATATCCTCACTTGCAAAATACTGTTTAAAGACTTAATTGTGCCATGAAATTATTGCAAGTGGAAGGAACACTGTCAATATGATTGACATGATCCATGGTTTAGGATAAGATTGCCAAAGCTGTCGCTATCTTATCACACTGTAGCAGGCAATGCTTTTCTTAGAAGTGTAACTCATAGTGAGGATGAAAATATATCACATTCGAACCATCCTGCCTTATCCTGAGCTCCTGTGCCTGTGAGCGCTTTGCCGTCCCCTGAGGACCTGCATCATTTTGCCTTGTGGAGCAATGAGGTATGAGGAGCTCCCACCTGTTGAACTGTGAACAAGGGGATGTCCCCTGCTATCAGCCAAAGCTCATGACAAAACCATTTCTAGATTACACTCAAGGGAGAGGCTAGGAAGGAAGGGATATTGTTTGTTTCTCTTACATCTCCCTCCTGCTCTAGAAATTTTAAATTGGTTTATATGAGTTGCAGGCTAAGCTAAACATTTTAACTTGTCAATCAACCTATGTTTGTTGACTTAAGATTGGAAGATACAGGAGACAGTTATTAGGAAAAAAAAAATGAGCACAGTGGAAAAATCTTTTCTTGGGCTTTGTTTCAGCAATATCATCTTAGCATCAACGCTGAGTCTTTTCCTCCTTACTCGGTTAAATAATGCTATAAAAATAAACACATACAATCAATTCATCTCCTTAAAGAGACATGTGTGTGTTTAATAATGTTTAACTTGTTTACTGCAAGGAACTCACAACTCCTCACTTTATTTCACTGATTAAACCCTTCTTTGGAGCCAGTGAAAGTTAAGGAGGTTTGACATCTGCATTTTGCTGTGCCTTTAGCATACTCCAGAGTAAAACATACTTTTATTTGGGGGAAGGGAGCATGCAGCTACTGCTAGGGAGGTCTTTGCAATTGCTTTGCAGGAGTTTCATATAAATCTGTGCTTCGATTCTGCTCCAGGAAGGTTTGACATAAGTTTCAGGAATAAGGAAATTAAAGCAAGGAAGTGAAACCTCAATATTTGCATTCTCCTTTCCAGATTAGCTGCTGACTTGATGTCCATAGGACCTGCTGGTCTTCAGTATTAGTGAAAGTCAGACAACAAATCAGACATTGGTATCAAGCATTGCTGCAGATTCGGCATCAGTCCAGTGCATTTGCTGGCAACTCAACATGTATTTTTCAAAGCTGCTCAGAAGCCTCTGCAAAAGTTGAATAACTGAGCATGGGTGACCGTGTGTGATGGACAAATGCAAACACTGAGCCCCTGCTACAGAACACAACATCATCCTCCTCACCCTTATTATTCTGTCTTCCAGCATGATAGCTTCTTGTGGTCCAACCTCATATTCCAGAAAGGAATGGGAGTAAAACTCAGGGGAAATGATGGTAACTGCAAGAGGCTCCAACAGGGGTGAGGATGTGGAAAGACAGTGGGTATTGTCATTCTAGGGGGACTGCACAGAAACCCCAGGAAGATGCTATTCGTAAGATAAAATGCTGTTGCTCAGTTTTCAAAAAACAAAAAAAATGGAGTAGAACCCCAAAGGCAGTGTAAAATTGATGCGAATAAGAGCATAACATTCACAACAGCCCTTTCCTCCTTAAAAAGGAATTGAAGACACCCTTTGCAGTTTATTTAAACCCTGGGCCACCAGCAGAGCTGGTGTAGACCAGTGTGGTTCTCTTGAAGTCAATGAGGTTTATATCAGCTCAAGATTCCCTCCCTCGATCCTTAATTTCCAAATATTATTTCTTCTTCTGGCAGGCATTAAACTTGCATCATAGCTGGATGAAAACTGACATTAAGGTCTCAGACAGGCAATTCCCACAGGCCAGAGGTGTCATAAATGTGGTTGGATATTTAGCAAAGGGCCACCGCTGGCAGCAGGCTTAGAAACGCCTTTCATACTTGGACACATACTGTGCATAAGTAGAAGATGACTCTACAGTGTGGTAACCTACCTCCACTGCATTCCTTCCATGGGATAGAGCAGCAGGTCAGTTCTTAAAAATCTAATACTACTGGAAAAGAAAACGGGCCTGATCTGCCACCAAACCTCTGCCACAGATACCCGTTCAAAATATTTCTAGATGAGAGTAGCTGTATATTAAAGATTGATTCACCTTCCCTGGAGGTGTCTAAGGCACAGGTAGATGAGGTGCTGAGGGACATGGTTTAGTGTTTGATAGGAATGGTTGGACTAGAAGATCCGATGGGTCTCTTCCAACCTGGTTGTTCTATGATTCTATGATTACTGATGTTGTTGTAAATGATTGCAGAGGATACCAGGAGGTGGAGGGTTAGGTTCAAGGTTTTGAAGTCAAGGAGAGTCCCTGTGGGTCACCTCACATGGAGTGTTGATGTGTCAAAATAAAATACAGAGAAAGAAATCGTAATCAAGTCATCTTCCTACAAATGACATTTCTAGCTTCTTAGTTGACTTCTAAAACAGTGAGAAAGGGTTGGTGTTGAGTTGTTATCGAAGGGTAGGCTGTTTACCACTGCTACAGCAGGGAAGGTGCAGGTTAAGTATGAGGATTTTAACTCCAAAAGAACTGGCTGTGTGTTGTAGCAGCAAAGTCTCCTCCTTGGGAGGTTTATGTGAGCTAATTAGGGTCATAAACATTTAGGGTCTTATTGAGATCTAGCCACTGGCTGAAGTAGGAATTAGACACCTTTTCTGCACTACTTTCCCCTTTTATAAGACAGAGGCAAACTGTCCCACCTACCTGAAGAGACAGATAACCCCAGGGGATGGAACACTCATTTGTATTTTTTGCATGTTGGACCAAGGAAAAAGGTGTTCTCGGTTTGCTTCTGTATCACAAATGCATTGTATCTGTAGGAAATGGGTAGAGACATCTCCTCCGCCACTGGAATTTGGCCAGAAATATGAAAGCGAACATCTACCTCTAAGTATTTATCCTGCTAAGGCTTAATTACTGGAAATCTTCACTATAGAGGCCGTTAAGATCCTTCATCTAACAGAGGAAGCCACCTAATCCTTTAAATGTAACTGAGTGAACACATCTGAATGTACTACATTTGAAGGAATATTCGTAAATGTGCCCAATGACTTATGGGAAAGAACATTTTAGGTATTGTAAATACCAAATAATACAGGCCTTGAAAAAAAAATGTTTGAAGAGTTTATGGGAAATAAGTGTTATTTGACACGGGGTATAATACTGCAATCAGCAGAGAGATAAGATTTCTTTAAAGAACAGTGTTCAAGAGCATTTCAGACACGCATTAACTCCAACTTCAATATTCACCCAAGGCACTCAAATTTTGGTCCAGGGAGACATGAGCTGCTTAATCTTGTATCAGACAAGTGATTTCTGTACAGGTCTGAGCTGAATTTGATGCAAGCAAAAACGCAGCTGAAATATCCAGCGAGGAAGACAATTTAATGCACCACCAGAAAGTCATTTGGGTTCTTTCTTAATCATAATGCTACAATTTAAGAAGATCAGATAAGATGCTTGCTTTGGTTCCTTCCAGAAGATTGGAGGAGAGAAAGGAAAAGACAAACTAGAGGATGGTTCCAGTAAGGAAACGCAGAAAAGAGAACAACATTTCTCTGGAACTACCTTAAGTTCTGGTGAACTCCAACAAGCATCCCCCTTTCCGCTCAAATAGCCAAAGGACCAGAGGTGCTGTAATTACCCTGCAAACCCATATATCATTTGCTGGACCACAATATTTTTCTTGCTCACTGTGCTCTCTTTCTTAAAGACATGAATTATCCTGGTAGAGGCTTTCCAAAAAAACATTTTATTTCAAAATGGCTGGGGAAAAAGCTAAGTGATGCCAATGCAACCTATTTATTTTGTTTTGGAGAGGTGGTGTCCCTCCTTATTATGCCAGTGACATTTAACTGCAATATATATATTAGGAGCCTGATGAAAGCCTCCATGTGTGAGGAGGAAGGTCACAGGGGAGATGAGCTTGCAGTCGTTAGTCCTGCCCACAACTGCAAATCTGCTTCAGAGGTTAACACACCTTGTTACAGTGGGTTTTCAGAAGATGGACTGAAGGATTAAGTAACCCCTGGGTGGTCCTCCAGGGTCAGATGAAGGGATATTTCCACTAGCTCTGTTAAGACAGTTGATTTTAAAAGGGCTTCAGTCTTCACCGATTCCCCAAGCCCTTTCCCACCAGCAGCCAGGGTGACTACAGAGAGAGGGGGGGTGGTCCAATGGTACTTGGTAACATTCAGAACAGCTCTTGAGTGGCTCACTCTATATCCAAATCCCACCACTGCTCTGTGATGAGCTGAGCACACCTGGGATAGCAGTAGCCTTTGAGCCACCAGTGGCTGAGAAAGCAGGGAGAAAGGAGATGAATTGGAGCCGGAAACCTCATTGCTCTCTGCAACTCCTGCAAGGAGGTTGTGGAGAGGAAGGAGCAAGGCTCTTCTGCCAAGGGACAGGACGAGAGGGAATGGCCTTAAGCTCTACCAGGGGAGGGTCAGGTTGGACATTAGGAAAATATGTTTCCCAGAAAGGGTGATTGGTCAGTGTCAGAGGCTGCCCAGGGAGGGGGTTGAGTCACCTTCCCTGGAGGGGTTTAAGGGAGGGGTGGACAAGGTGCTGAAGGACATGGGTTAGTGATTGATGGGAATGGTTGGACTCGATGATCCGGTGGGTCTCTTCCAACCTGCTGATTCTATGGAAACAGTCCCACTGAAGAGGGAGGGCAGCCCTCTGAGTAAGAAGCAAGAGCATAAGTAAGGGAAGAGACAAACACTGTGGTTGTCCAGGCACATGTGAGAAAGCAGGCAACAAGGACAAGAGCCATGTGGCATCTTCACCTTGGATCACCTTATGATGCCACAGCTGCCTTCCCTGCCATGGCTTTTCACTCATGCACCCACCAGAAATCCTGCTTCCCTGCCAGATACACACCATGTTGTCGAGTCAGGCACATTTGCCCAAGGAGGGGGTTGAGTCACCTTCTCTGGAGAGGTTTAAGGCACAGGTGGACAAGTTTTTGAGGGACATGGTTTAGTGTTTGATAGGAATGGTTGGACTAGAAGATCCGATGGGTCCCTTCCAACCTGGTTGTTCTATGATTCTATGTCCACTAGGATTCCACTCTTATGTAAAATCTCTCATCCTCCTGTCATCTCCCACCACAGGTGGGAGGTGTGGATCAGGAAACCAGCCGGAAAAAGGGAGTCAAAGGGGGTGCCTGTAGGCCCTGATGGCCAAGAATAAAAGGCCACTCTCAGCATTGGTTCTCAGAGGAAAGATGTTTGAGGCTCTCTCCAAAGAGCAGAGCCTTCCAAGCTATTGCAGGGTGCTGCTTCTCTGAAAGTAAGAATGCATTTAAGACCTAACTGTGGCTGCTCCTTTCATTGCAGAGGGAGTAGCTTTACCTCCAGTGCTTGCCGCTGCAGGCTCTGTGGCTTTCTGCAAAAGGTTGGAGCATGCAGATTTGGCAGCTCCACTCAGTTCCCTGGAGTACTGGACCATTGAGCAGATCACAGGCAAATATTTAGACACCAGTGCACACACAAACGGGCATTATCTCAGCTCTTTCACACAGGAATACAATATTTAATCAAGCCCTGAGCAGAAAACAGCCGCTCTGAAGAAGAATCATTATATAAAAGAAGGTTCTGGAAAGGAAAGTGGGTGATGCATCATGCAAAGGTTTCAAGCCTGTTTCTAGGTGTAGATCTTCTGGGGCTTCCTCATTTTGTCTCCCCTAAGGTTTTCCATTTCTTTGCTTTATTATGCAAAAACTGAGCCAACACAACTGTAATGGCATCTTCTAGTCATAATAGAAAGACTCTGGTCCTTTCTAAATAACCAAACTAACTCTAAAGACCTCTGTACAGGAGAGGATGCTTGTTGTCATGTTAGTAACTTACTGAAGTGATAACTAAATCCTCTCTAAGAGTAGTAGTTCTCTTGCAAATGTTACAGGCACAAAAGAAATGAAAAACTTGTATTATTACCACTAAAAGCCAAGCAACAACATTCTTTGACTCAGTACAAATATTGGCTGATATAACCAGCCCTAACTTCAGCCAAACAAGCAGACAAGAACTGCAGATTGTTGAGAACTAAAAAAGAAAGACTTTAAGTAGAGGTACTTGCCTCTAATTCTGTACTCGAGCTACACAAACAGTTTGTCCTCAAGGTTTGGGGTTTTTGGCAAGACAGACAGCTCATCCTGAGCAAGAATAGAATGGCTCTGGACTGCTACAGAGCCTGTCCCCTTGCCAGGTCCCTGCACTCCTCACAAATGTTTTCATGTCACTGCTGGAAAAGCAGCTCACAGCTTCAGCTGCTCTAGGCTGGTCAGGGAAATTGTCCTATCAGGGATATGAAGAAGGTCAAAGGCTTATGTGCCTGTAACTACACAAACCCAATCAACTTTGAAGATGAGTTGTACAACTGTACTTTGATTTGAAATTACTTGCTGTGCTCTTTGCAGTGCATGTCACCAGAGGAAAGCCATCTCCAGGAGGTTTGCCATCTGCTTCAGCTCAGCAACATGATCACTTACACAGCAACCTGTTTCCCATATAAATAATGTATTCCCAGCTGGGCCACTTGACATCGTTTCTCAAGGGCACAGGCTGAAAACACCTTCGTCCTCCACACCTATTCCAGATACATCGGCACCATGTACTGCTACACATTACAGTTTTTAAATATTTTTTTTTTCTTTTCCTACAGCAGACAGGGTAAAGCCTAATACTCAGTAAATCCCTAGCTAATCAGTATGTTTATAGGCAGCACCAGCTCATGTGTGACCCAAACAGCTGGTCTGATTCAGCTGTGCTTGGGAAAAACAAGGAGGGCAGACATCAGGTATGAGCATAGTCCATCCGGACACTCCTCTTCAGCAGCAGTAGATGAAGATCAAATAAACTTTGCATGACATCAGGTGGAGAGGCCATAAATCTCCAGGGTTTCTTAGAAACTGCCCTTCTTTGTTTGCTTTCTTTGTTTGTCTTCTTGATCCCTCTTTCCCGATGTTTGATTTAAAGGAGCAGCTTGAAAAGTCCTACCTCAGGCTGGGTGCTCAGCTGGCACAAACAGGAAACTCAGGTTGCTGGCAGCAAAAGCATTCCCAGCATTTTCCAATCCACAGAGCTTTCTGCTTGTACCTGTCCACACTTAATGCCAGACAGCACTGATTTACAGCAGTAGACTCAACAATTAATTATCTTGGGGAAAAAAAAATGGTGGCTGAGGAACAGACCCTTTCCACTCTTCTGCATCAACACTAGGATGCTGTGAGTCCACATGCAAACCCAGGAACAGTGATGTCATGGGATGAAGTTTGTGTCAATCTATTTGCACGATCTATTTGAACAGGACAAGAAGGAATGGCCTCAAGCTCTGCCAGGGGAGATTTAGGTTGGAGATTAGGAAAAAAATTTTCACAGAAAGGGTCATTTAGCACTGGCAGAGGCTGCCCAGGGAGGGGGTTGAGTCACCTTCCCTGGAGGTGTTTAAGGCACAGGTGACGAAGTGCTAAGGGACATGATTTCGTGATTGATGGGAATGGTTGGACTCGATGATCCGGTGGGTCTCTTCCAACCTGGTGGTTCTGTGATTCTAAGTAGCCAGAAGATATAGTCTCACTGCAGGGCCCATATACTCCTATATACATTCATAGTATGTAACTTATATATAAGTTATTATTAACTATAAAAGTTATCTAGTTAATATAACACAGCTTGTATTAATTTTGCAGGAGACAAAATCTGGCTGAAGGGCACAGGGCAAAAACTGTCAGTATTCTCACTGCCATTCCTACATGTTATTTTGTCTTGACAGAAGGAGAATCCCAGGTCATAAATTAAATGCCCAGACTTTCTGGGCAAATGGTGTGAACAAGTAATTTTACTGAGAAACTACAACAGGATTTAACCAGATGTTATTTTCGAAATGTACAGGCAATTTGTTGGTATAATTAAAAAACTTTCCTTGTTACAGTAAACACTGAGGAAGCTCTGCCCAAAACTTGTAATTTACTACCTGACATGGTGTTTGCTGTCTGTCTTACAGCAAACGTAATACCAGTCCTTCAAGAAGAGAAGGAACCTAGTTGAAAAAGCCTTCTTAGTGCACCATATTCAGAAATCAGTTCTTTGAAAGGAAACCCCCCACAAATTGCTGTTAGACTTTATTTTTCCTCTTTGATAAAGATATGACCAGGAAATTATTTCAGAAAGGGACTATTAAATAATAAAAAAATTTGGGAAATTACACAGTGCAGCCCCTTTTACCCTGAGCTGCAAAAACACAGCTTCCAAGAACATTGCTCTTTCACGACTATCTCAAACCACATTCAGTTTGCAATATGCTTTCTATATCCTTTCAAAAGCTTTGTTTAATATAAACACTCACCATACACATGTGCACACAGCTCAGGGTTTCTCTGCCTCACCACTTCTTGAGAAAGCACTTGGTCTCTGAGTTTCAGCTGAGATGATTTCATTCATAATTGACTTCCTACCATATTTCCACTTGTCAATCTGTAAAAAAAAAAAAGGGAATGACATTAAATCCAGCCCACATTTTCTTATCATTTCTGATTATGACTGATGTAATGTTATAGTCAGTTGTGTAGTATGATGTTTGCTTAACTCACTTTCCTACTCATAGATGTGGGTTAATTGGTTAAATGAGATCTGCTCTTTCCAACAGTTAATTATTGCAATGTCACATCAGTAGTCCTGCAAACAGCCAATGGACTGGAGTCTGCTGAGAGCCTGGACAATGCTGGGTAGTACGAGGTTCTTTAGACCTAAAGCAAAGGCAGCTGAGATGGCCCCTGGCATGCAGAAACGATAGCTGGGCCAAAAAGGGAAAAAGCATCTGAAACAAAGGATTTTAAATCTGAGCAGTGTTTTGAATGTCTGGGCACAAAACCACCTTAAGAGGAGGGCTACAAAGAAAGATAACTTAAGGACAGCTCTGGTAAAGAGCCACAGGACTTGTGGAGTCCTGTGGGTTCTGACCCTTGGTGAAAGCACTTCAAAAGACAGGTATAAAGGCTGAGCAGGGGATATACAGTAGGCTTGATCTCTATCTCTTACCCCTCAGAAACAAGCTGCCGGATAAGACTACACGGCTGGAAAGCTGGTTTGCTTTTTCCAAACCTCAGGGCCTGTTTCCAAACTTCTCATTGAACATTCACTTGAACAGGAGAGTAGCTCACGCTGCTTAGCTGCTGCCTCTTGTGACTGTGGAGGGACTTCTCCATCCAGAACTTCAGAAACTATGTATGATCAAAGTCCTGTGGGACCAGCACTTTTTTTTTTTTCCTAACAAATGAGCAAGCAGACCTCTTTGATCCAGTCTGCTCCCAAGTCCCAAGTTCCTGTTGTGCAGGAGAAGACTGTGACATGCCAAGGACTCAATTTAGCCTGCTGCTATTTTCCAGCAGCAGCAGGACTCTCCCACACACCTATTTCTGCCTCTAACCAGAGCAAGGTCTTCTAGCATCTGGTCTATAGATACGTACGTTTATCTTACTTGGATTTGAAACAAAAGTGCCCACAATATAGATACTTTTAGCTACCAGAGATGAGCTTTTTTTCCTTGAGGTTGAACTATCCATTTCCATTCCTCTGAATTTTCTACTCGAGCCTGACATCCCACTAGACTTTAAAAAAAAAATAATCCTTTATTTTGGCTACAGAACTTCCCTGCCCTTTGGGGACAGGGAGAGAAATTGTACTGTGTAGCCATTGTTTCTGACAGTTCATTTACTTGAATGAAACAATCCATTCATCACCAGGAGTCCATCAAACAGAAACTGTCTTCAGCTTTAACTTGCATAATAAATATACAGTATTTCAGCACTAAGGATTTACATTCAACAGTGTGTATCCAATACAACACACATTCGCCTCAGATCCCTGGATAATACATTCATGGCAGTGCTGGTTTTGCTACTGTACCAGCCTTTGAGTAGCTGTTGATTCAGCTCAAACCTGCCGCCCTCTCTCAGCCTGTTAGTCATGCAATATCCCTTCTATCAGAACCAATTGCACTCTCCTGTTCCATGAAAAAAAGCATTATGGAAATTTGATAGCAACATTTCTTCCCTTCTCAAACAGAATTTCATCGGATATCATTTTCATTTCAGCCTCTCTTATAGAGGCAAAAGCCTTCAACTTACTTTGAGCTTGTTAAAAGTTCAGAGTCTAGTCTAAAACAATTACTTGTGGTCATTCCATAGTCAGTGGGGAAAATGAGGGATCTCCAGAGAGGGGCTCACTCGCCCCATATTAAATGGCTGAAGTCAGCCAAGAAAAAATTGGTACATGAAAGGAACAAGGAAAAAGGATTTTTTTAAACAGTGAAAATTCATTCCTATTTGCAAAGTTAAGCTGCCCAAGAGCTGAATATTTTGAATTAAACCAGTGTAAAGAAATGAAAATAAAGAAATGAAAAAAGTTAAATTGAACTTTCATGAAATTCATGAATTTCATGAAATTCATGGTTTAGTGTTTGATAGGAATGGTTGGACTTGATGATCCTTTGGGTCTCTTCCAACCTGGTTGTTCTGTGATTCTATGAATTATCATGAAAGAATCTTGGGATACACCTATAAACAACAATAGAGATTTCTGAAGAGCAACAGGGTGAGAATTACATGTTGATGGCTTCATTAGAAAGAGGACCCGTAATCACAAACACTAATTTCAATATTATATTTTTGTTTGAAGGACTTGCTGCTTAATTGACAGATCATTACTAACTAATAAGAAAAAGCACCTTTTTAAATTTTGTGATATTGAAGTAGAGAATTTTTTTTGAAAGACGGTAATGAAAATTTTAAAATGAGACTTGAATGAAAGACAAAAATGTTAGAAGAAAAAAAAATGAGGGTGTTGCCCCCCCACCTCTTCTGTAGTTCTATTTAATCCATTCTGGTTCATAGTCAAATCAATACAGAATTACACAGTAATATATTTCTTTTCCCTGGCAGGACACCTACCTAGCAATTGAGAAAAATGTGAAATCCCAGAATTGCAATCTTTCTCCTAGATTGCTGCCTTATAGCAGGAATGTTCCCTCAGGGCTGGGCTTCCAAATCACTGCCCTTAAGCTCATTTCTGAAGACTCATTGCTGCTTTTGCCCCAAATAAGTTACCTGTGAGGGTTTGAAAAATGGGCACACAGACCAAAAAAAAAAAAATTTCCCAACACAACAACAAATGGTTCCCTCAAAAGTCTTGCTGTGTTTGTCAAAGTCCTTTTTGATGTGCTTACATTTCAAAAATTATTACTGAGCATGGAACTGGCTTCCTGAGAGACATGTCCTGCTGTGGTGGGTGGGTGGATGGTAGATTTGGAATAAAAAAACCCCAAGAACAAAAAGGTCTTGAAATTGAAATTAAATTGCTTTTCAAGTTAAGATGAGAAGGCAAAAAATGTAGAGGAAGCATGGTGGGATCAAACCATGATGAGCCTGGGCATTTAATTAAGAAAGAGTTGATCATTATAGGAGGGGGTTTATTCCTTTTCATCTTTTTGCTCTGTGCTCTTCTGTAGCATGAGAACACAACCCACCAATAACATTTCTCAAGCCCTGAAGCAACAACACTCGCCCAACACCCACACATTTGTGCTCAGAAGTACATTTCCTCCATCAAGCATCCAGTCAACTGGCTCTGAAAGGACATATGAGCTTTGATTATCTTGTTTCAGGCCAACTGTGCCCTCTTAACTATCAGCCGTGCACATGAACAGAAGCAAAATGAAACAGGCTTCATGTTCCAGAAACAACAGCAGGTAGAGGGGCACTCCAGCAGCAGGCAGCAGGACGGGTGTCCCAGAAGAACACAAATAATCACTGTTGTTCTTGTGTTGCCTCCAGCTCCTTCAACGCGTGGGCCATTAAGGGGATAGGCAGAGGTAGGGAAACGCTGCCTCACAAATCACTCCAATGAGACCCTGGAGTGAAAGTGGAGTCTGCTTACAATTGCTAATGAGGTGCCAAGCAATTTGTTTCTTCTTCTACTGTATGCTTTAGTTTCGAGAGGAGATAAGTTCTGACTAGAGACTATTTAGCTTGATCGAATTTAGCAGTGTTGCAAGCTTTGGGCACCAGGCTTGACCCTTGCCAGCTTTTACTTTAAGTGGACAGTCTGTTCTGCTGAGAACGGGATGCAGGAGTTTGCAAAATCTTGTCCTTCATCTCCTTGGGACTCCAAGAGCCCATCAGCCTTCGACCTGCTGATCCACCACATGAAGAGCCACTTCCTGTAGCTCTTGGACATTCAAGTGTTTGGGAGAAGGATTTGATCAAACCAGGCTGCTTTCAAATGCTTAGTCAAGAAAGTAGGTCCCATGCATGCCCCATACAGTGTGCCTAGGTGGCCAAGAAGGCCAATGGCATCCTGGCTTGGATCAGAAATGGTGTGACCAGCAGGGCCAGGGAGGTGATTCTCCCTCTGGACTCAGCACTGGTGTGATGGCTCCTTGAATACTGTGTTCAGTTGTGGGCCCCTCACCACAAGAAGGATGTTGAGGCTCTGGAGAGAGTCCAGAGAAGAGCAACGAAGCTGGTGAAGGGGCTGGAGAACAGGCCCTATGAGGAGCGGCTGAGAGAGCTGGGGGTGTTTAACCTGGAGAAGAGAAGGCTGAGAGGAGACCTCATTACTCTCTACAACTAACTGAGAGGAGGTTGTGGAGAGGAGGGAGCTGGGCTCTTCTCCCAAGGGACAGGGGACAGGACAAGAGGGAATGGCCTCAAGCTCCACCAGGGGAGATTTAGGCTGGAGATTAGGAGGAAGTTTTTCACACAGAGGGTCATTGCGCATTGGAATAGACTGCCCAGGGAGGGTGTTGATTCACCTTCCCTGGAGGTGTTTAAGGGATGGGTAGATGAGGTGCTGAGGGACTTGGTTTAGTGTTTTATGGGAATGGTTGGACTCAATGATCCGATGAGTGTCTCCCAACCTGATTATTCTATGATTCTATGCATCCTTCTCTTTCCAAATGGCTTGATCTGGGTCTTGAGTACTAGAGAGAACAATGAAACAGGGAAGGGGAGAGAAGGAATGGGAGTTGTGGGAATTAAGAAATGCCAACTCTACCATGCAGCACCCTAGGAAGATTTTTCTTTAAAAAAAAAGAAAAAAAAAATTCAAGAAGTGACACTTCTGAAATGTTGCCAAAGCCAAACCATCAAAAATGGAGCATTGTCTTTAAAAGTAAAGGCTGGAAAAATGAAGGGAAATTAATTAGAGTATAAGAGGCTGGTATGGAACCAGAGAGAGAATGCACAGTCTAGGACCCGCATGCCAAAGCTGGGATAGGAAGGAAGGTGATCTGTCAATTTCTGTTATTTCTAAAGACAAACAGTATATTTGTGAGAATTGACTAAGCAATTACCCAAACAATAGGAACTGGAAAAGCAAACAGTGGTAAAAACACACTAATTATTTTCTTTTGTAGAAAAGGAGGAGAAAAGATGAGGATAAACTCGAGCCATTGTTGCAAAGTGCTCATTAATATAATGCACAGGAAAATAAAACAGAAGGTCACAACAACAGCTATTAACTCTCTCATAGCCTTAGCCCACCAGAAAGGATGTCTCCATCACATTTCCCTCATCGAGGTCTCCTGAGTAGCCCTCTTCTTGCTTGAGGAAGATAAATGCCACACTGCTGAGAGCATCTTCCCACACACTTCACCCATGCCACCCTCCTGGTTTTGCTGGTGTCAACAGGAGGGCCCCCACCACAAGGTCCATGCTATGGCCTGACTGAGTTTAGGCAGGGGAGAAGCAGAGAGATTTGGCTCTCACCTTCCTGGTGCAAGGCAGCTGCCAACCAGCCCCTCCACACGTCACCCTGAGCTTGGGCCAGGTCTCTGTGCCAGCCCTGGCTGCAGAGTGCTGGGTGAATAGCTGCAGCCGTGGGCAAACGGGGGGAAATGGAGGCACGCAGCAGAGCCACATGGGGAAGCAAAAGCACTCCTAGCAGCAAGGAAACCACTGCGGAAAGGGCAACTTAAGTGCCTGTCCTCTGTAGCCACCCCACAGGGCATGTGCATGCACTGGGGGGATGCTGGATGGAGCCACAGCTGGGAAGAGCTCAGTGCTGCTCCCGCAGTGTCCTGCACAAGCCCCCAGGCATCATCTGGGAACAGCATCCTGCCCAGTTTGTTGAAGAAAAGCATAGGAATGCTGGGAAGCCAGGCTTGGTTTTATCACTGCATGGTCTAAGCTTGGTGTCCCAGCAGGACACACACACTCCAGGGCTGTGAGGTACTGGTGCATGTCTCCTACCATCTGCCCTTTTCTAATGGGAAACCCTAAAGGCTTTCATGCCTTTCTTCTGGTGCTACTGAAAATTCAATCTCCAGTCATCCCATACCTTAGGCTGTCATTGAGGAGAGATTCTAGCTGTAACTAGATGGGAGAAAATAAGAGCATCCTTACTTTCTTTATTTAACCCCATTTACAATCTGGGTTTAAAATACTCCCACAGACACCAGGGTACAGCCTTCCCCAATCTTGCTGCCCTTTTAAAAATTATTATTCCTTCTGTTTGGTTATGGGCAGAACATTCTTCAAAAAGAGGTTTCAAAGTCATAAGCTGGAGCTGCTCACAAACAGAGGGCAGCGTCCAGCATTCTGTTACTCAGACGCTGAAACCCACACTCCTCATTTATAAACCTCTGCAGCAGAAAACAGTCACCTTTTTTCCCCCTTTATGGATGGGTGACTGAATCCATAGATTAATTTTAATGCCAATTCCAGGATGCGGGTTTCAGTGTTGCATTGAGTCTTGTTTTATTTGTCTCCAATCGGTCATTCTCAAATGCTTTTGACTCAACTGCTTTGCAACCTCACCAACTCCTGTGACGCCCCACAAGGTCCATGGGTTTTTACAGCTTTGCAAACAATTTGACCCATTGCTCTAAAAAAAAGGAAAGGTCTTTTATTTCTGTGGTACAAACCGGTCAATTCAGAGGTGCAAATAAGATTTTAGGCTATAAAATGGTTTTTAAGCTGATCTCCTAATGTCTCTGGACTTTTAGAGGTTTCCACTCAAGTTTGTTTTCCTTCCTCTGTTGACTGCACAGTCACCCAGGCTGTAATTCTTATTAATAATTGTTTAAAAAGCAGTGTAAACTTAAGATCTGAATCCTGTGGGACACAGAGCAGTTTGGATTTAGTGGAAACCAGGAGAACTTGGTCCTTGAGAGAATCTGAGGCTGAATTTTGTTTTAAAATCTGATTAGAAGACACCTAACTCATTGTTTAAAAGTTCAATTTTCTGTATTTCTGACAAGTGAATGCACAGATTAACCTAACAGGAATTTGAATTTGACTCAAAGGTTATTATGCATTCTAATTGTATTCCCAAGCAAGTAAAATAGTAAATGTCATTTTACACAAGTAAATCCACTCTAATATTATAGGTTCAAGCAATGTTTCATTGCAATACAGATAGAATCTAGGGTAAGACCTTCACTTAAAGGAAGAATTATAAAGAAAACAAACTTCTACAAAAGCTTTGAAAACACCAAGATTAGCTTTTTTTCTGAATACTGTTATAATGCATCAGGGTCTTGAGGCAGAATTAAGCACAACATGGGAGTAGACTAAAAAGGGAGAAATGTATATGTCACTAATCATTCTCCTTGTGTCTATTTGCCATGCTGGACAAAAGAAAATGCTTGTCTTTCATCTGGACAGGGAGAATCCATGGCTGCTAGTTAGGCAACTCCCTGTACAGCTTGAATTCCTCATTGGCTCATCCTTACATCTGCGGCTGCATCTGTCATGTCAGCCTCCCACCCTAGAACTAAAGTTATTCACTTTTCTGCTGTAAGTATCTTAAAGCAGAACGTTTCTCCCACTCTGTAGCCTTGGCAGGAAGAAAAAGTTTCTAATGAGTTACAGAACTGCATATAGCGATAACCAAACATCCCTGAGCCAGCACACCTGCAAACAGATAGGCAAGAGCAGAGAGCCAGCAAAAAATCCTGCTGCGGTGCCAGATAAGGAGAGGTCTTAATTCAACCCACAGCAGCAGAGCTTCTCCCTTGGAAAATCTGGCTTAACAGTCTCTTGATCTGTATTTAATGATGGGCTAATCCAGGAAAAGTCGGATAGACAGAACTTGAGCACAGATGAGCTCAGACTGCTCTAGAAACATGACTCAGAATCCAGTGAGGATGAGAATATCTTACTGATCACACATGCAAGGGAGGATAACACTTCAGACAAAATTAGCTCTTTCACCTCTGGCTTTGCAGTTCAGTTCTCCATCAATACACACACAAGAGCAAAAAAGACTTCCAGGTCCTCAGCAAGGAAATTGCTTGTGGGAGAGATCTAGCGCAGGAAAAAAAGTCCTGAGGCTTTCCTCCTGGAGCCCTCTCTCTCCCTCCAGCTGAAGGGCAGTGGGAAGGGAGAGCAGAGAGCTTGGACAACAGTCCGAGATCTCCAGGAGCTCAGATATTTTGGTCCTTGGGAACTTCAGAAGCGAGTCAAGATGTTGCTGTGGAAATACCTCCTCAGCCTGTTGAGCTCATGGACAACAAAATGCAGAAGATAATGGCTGTAAACAACAGAATTAATGTGATAAACATGTAGGGGGTTCCATTTTACCAAGTGCAAAATTATTATTAAAAGAGAAGGGGTGGGAAGAAGCTGTGATTTGTCTTTGGGCCATTTGGCTGATCCAGGGAGCAGCCAGACACAGTGCAGTCTTGTGACAGGCTCCTAAATCTGAGGTGTCGCCCTCAGATTGTAAATGCCACTTTCACCCTGAGCTTCTCAGGATGAGGCGAGGAACCCTGGGCACAGGGAAATAAAGAAGGCTTTGCAGTGAAACAGTTCGCAGGCTTCAGGGGTGTTTTGAAGCCATAAGCCGCACAGCAAGGGCTTTGCTTTTCCCTGTGATGCACCAGGGAGGAAGAGTTCAGTAGAGAAATATGAAGAGTCCCTTTCATACCCTGTCCAATCCTACTGCCTCTACAAAAAGTTAACTACATTGTGCTGTAATGAGCCATGCCCAAACTACTGTTTTTGGGCCCTGTGTTTATTTTATTTCCTTATTGTAATGAAATTCAGATGGCTGTTGTTTATACTAGAAAAGCAAAGCAAGAGCATGCTTGACTCAGTCTAATTACCTGCAAGTCGGGTTTGGAATTAGGGCAGAGGAAAGAACAAATTTTTAGTAACTGCTTTAAATTTAAGCCCTCATTTATTTTCATTATGGCTAGACAAAAGCAATATAAAGTTTCCTAGCCCTTCCCACACGGGGCCTTTGCTTTGCAAGGCTGCGTTTTTCTTGCAGAGCATCCATCTCCCCTGACTCTGTTCCATGGATGGAGAGGCTGCGCTTCTGCAAGACAGCAAAGCAGACAAGCTCAGGCACCAGCATGGGAGCTGGGAACAGAGGCCAAGCTGACTTCAAAGTCTGCAGTCTTTGACCACACAAGGAAAATAGGATTAAAAGTGCTGCTGTAACGAGCTGCTCAAGTGCTTTGTCCATCATGTAATCCAGCTGGTGCTTAGGTCACCTCTGGTCCCGCTAAAGCAGCAATTTCTCTACTCAAGTCAAATGCCTGGGAGTCGAGGTTTAGGTTCTGTTTTCAATTCACTGTTAGATTGATCCAACTCCTGATGAAATCCATGGAAACTCTCCCATTGACTTCAAGCCCTGGATGACATAGGATAAATCAATGTTTCTGAACTCTATGGGCTGTGGGTCATATAATCTACGTAAGAAGCAAAAGGAGGGAGGGTTCACCTCAAGCAGAGCCATTAGGTTGGGTTGTCAATACCATACTTGATCCTTGGGTATGGACTGCCCTGCAGCTTGGTGTGAAACTAGAATCAGTATTGGTACTCGGGCAGCACAAGGCATTTTGACAGTGAAGTAATTAAGTATATTAGTAGTTGAAGATAGTGGTTTTTCCCCCCTACAATTTAGCAACTGTGTATTGTTTGTTTATTTTGCTGCCCATGTTTTTCTTAAGATACACAGATGTGCCCAACTGAAAAAAAAATCATGTTGTATTTAGAGTTTGACAAGGAATTATTACAAAGAGTAATTGCTGAGGCAGCAATGATAGAAACACCTATAAAACACATTTTGAGAAGCATCCTGCGATCCCCACCAGATAGAGCCTCTCAGCCAGGGACCACAAGCATTAGCTTTATGGAAAATGAGAACCTGCAGGAACAATTTCCAGTGGTTGCTTGGGGTAAAGATAAAGTGTACCTGGATTATTACTGTTGCCAATTCTCACTCCAAACCCCAAAAATAAAGCCAGTGCGAAACAAAGGAAGGGATTTTTTTTTTTCCCCTTGGATCCCCATGAGCTGAGACTTTCGGGAAACCCTTAGAACAGCAAGAATCATGGTAAAGGCAAAAGAATTTGCAGCATTGTCAGGAAAAGGTTTTTCTACTCCAGTAGAGATGGTGAGGTCTCTAATACACGGAACTAAAAAGCTATCATTGAAGGAGGGTTTGTTTTTTTTTTTGATAGCTTTTAATAGTTAAGATGGAATTGAAAAGAACTTGCAGGGAAAGAACCTCTCCCCCTTCCCTACAGGCTGCTCTACCTACAACAAAATCTTAACATTTAGGCGATTTTTAAGTTAGAAAGGGTCCTATGAAATACAGGACAACAGCATCAGGTTTTCTATGTCCAATTCACTGTAATTAAAATAATACAATAGAAAAGTTTTGACTTGATAAAGTATCACCTCAGCATGTATATAACCCTAAGTTTACTAAGAATGCACGTGGCTAAGTAGTCACACATATATAAATGATAAACCAGCTCCTGGTTAAAAAGCAAATAACTACCACTGATATTAGGAGACCAAGATTCTCCACCTTTATATGATTACAAGTTAAATGATTCCAGATTTATATGATTACTAGCACTAGATTATGTAGTTGAGTTACATGTCACTACAGTAGAAGATAGATAAAATATTCAAATCACCAACACCAGGATATGGCATCCTTAAAAGAGCTCTGTTAAGGAAGAGTGGATCCAGAGAGCTGGCTTAAAATCTAGCTTTTCAGATACTGAAATCATCTTTCCAGGTCAAATAGCTTTTTAAAAAAATATATTAGGTAACACATTTGTTAAAACTACTTTGAGCTAAAGCACGCTCAGATTAAGCTGCAATATATATTATTTACAATAGATCTATTTTCCAAAAGGGTTCCTGTGTGTTGGATGCAGTGTTGCCAACTGTCAGTAAATTTACGAACAGCTTGTAAATTTAAGTGCTTTCCAGAGAGCTATTGGTATGTGTGTAAAATACTCATTTTGTTCCTAAAACATGGCAAGACTTTTTTTTTCTATGCTTAAAAAAAAGGAAAAATCCCTCATAAATAATATCATTGAAGTGATGACGTACCAGTTTCTAAGAAGAAACTGAAGTAACTCACTTGGTGAGCCAAATTATCAGCTTTTTCTTTACTTTGGTGGCACAGAAGATACCAATAACTGGATGTGCTTTCAAGACTAGAGTGTCCACTGACTTCAGGGCTGCCTCAGTCCTTCTGCGAGCATCTATGCCCTTGTGCTCTTAGATTGCAGAAAATTTAGCAATAGTATTAAATTAGACAGTGATTTACCGAGTTCCACTAGTTAAGCCGACACTGATTTGGAAAGACTTCAGTCAAAACTATGGGCTTAATGCAAAAAATAGTTGAAAGAAACAGAGGTGAAGTCCAGAAAACAGATTTGTCATGTCCAAACCCCGAGATAATTTTCATTTCAAGACAAAGTTGCCAAGCCTGGGTACTCCACGGCCTTTTCCAACAACTAACCAGCAAAATCAGCCCAAGCTTGTTTTCCTAATTCTAACTATTATAAATCCAAACAGGAACAACTCTTCTTCCTAATGCAACAATCATCACAGATTGTTTCCTTCTGACTTACGCAGCCTGAATGGTAAACTTCGGGCCCATGGTCAAAGGGAATATCACCTTCCTTCTCTGGAGGTCTACCAAATTATTTGCAATTAGAAGATTAAATGTGTCTGCAGGTGTTTAAGGTGGAGGTGCCAAGACCCTAGAAAAATATCCAGTTTTGTTAGCTTTGCAGGTCTTCTATCAACTAGCTCGGGAAAGAGGCTGTTACACAAGACCTGAGAGGGGAAAGCACAGGATTTCACTGGCTTCTACTGCAAAGCCTGATCCACACTGTATTCTCAGAGCAGCTGATAACAGGGCTATTAACTCTTCCATCATTGCAAGCACCTTGAAATATTTGCGGTTTTATTAGCGATTTTAGTAGAAACTGATGACCAAACTCAGCATCTGCTGGTAGAAAAAATGGAAAAGTGTTTGCAGCACTCATTTAAAAACATATCTGTGTTTAAGTTCTTATTCTGTGTATCAAACCAACCTGAACTGGATCTCATAGAATCACCAAGTTGGAAGACACCCACTGAATCATCCAGTCAAACCATTCCCATCAGTCACTAAACCATGTCCCTCAGTGCCTCATCTACCCGTTCCTTAAACACCTCCAGGGAAGGTAAATCAACCACCTCCCTGGGCAGCCTATTCCAGTGACCAATGACCCTTTCTGTGAAAACCTTCCTCCTAATCTCTAGCCTAAATCTCCCCTGGTGGAGCTTGAGGCCACTCCCTCTTGTCCTATCCCCTGTTCCTTGGGAGAAGAGGCCAGATCCCTCCTCTCTAAAATTCAGTGGGAAAAAGCATGGACTGATAATGATCTGAGGAGGAATAAAGATGTTAAGTTCTGAAAGCTTAATCTGATTTTCTTCTTTAATAAAGGAAATTATCTAGGCTCCTCTTTGAGGTCTTTTAATAAGTGTGTGATTATCTTTGCAAACAGCAGCCAGGACAGGGGACAACAGCAGCCCAAACCTGCTTGTAGTCACTCAGCAGTGATGTTCTCCTGAGCCAGTGTCTCCAGCCCCTGGACCACACTGCCTGCAATGGCTTTTTACAGCTGTTTGAGAACTGTTATGGTTACCTAAACTATACATCCTGCTGCAACAGACACAGCACCTTGGCTCTGTAGAGGGGCCCTATAATGCACTGTATAATACTAATAAACATGATTGTTATAAAAAGATAAGGTTACAGAACATTACACTTTGCCAAACTCCAGTTGACTGTAACTTTAAGGTTTGGCCGAACAAAGAGCCAGAGCGATTTTAAAATTCAGCAGTAGTAGCTATACAGAGGGTTGTTCTGGTACTCCTGCCAGGAAAAACTTCAAGTGAAAGGTCTAATTTATCATACATTGGGGTTGCAAACCTGTGCTCTGGGTACCAAGGCAGTTGCTTGTCAGGTTTGAGAAAAGTCTGGAGGAATCCCTGGGTTCGTGGTGAGAATTCCAGTTCACTGTTCTGAGCAAGCAGCATTGCAGTAAGAGGAATGTGTCCTGCCTGCACATGTATGAGCAAAAAGGATGGATTTGACCCTGTGCTGGTTCACCATCCTCCCCTCATCAGTCATTAAATGAGGAATAACCCGCTTTTGAGGCAAAACTTTGAGGCAAAACTAAAGTTGTTATAATGTTTATCATAAAATATCTGGTACAGCATTGACACCAAAAATGGGATTGGAGAATCCAACTCAAGAAACCTGTGCAGTTTCTACTGGCTAAAATAATTAAATTTGAAGTTAGTTGCGTTTTTTTCATCTATTTACATTTCCCTCTCTCTCTGTAGTAATCTCCTTATTTACCACAGGATAACTGCTTCACATTGCTTTTGAAAGTAGCCCTTCCTCTTATTAGGTTTCTTTTAGGTCATTTGTGAACACAAAGCTTTTATGAACCACTTCAGCCTGACATTTTGATAGGGAAGTCAAGACACTTTAGCTTTTGGATCTGAGGAGCTGTTGCAGCACTCAAATATCACTGAGAAAGACCTGCAGTTTTTTATAGGATTGAGATTAAGTATGTAATACCTGTTTAATTTGAGCATTACAACTACCCCATAGTGTGACAGATAGGCTCCTCTCAGAGATTACAGAAAATATAAAAGAGCTCTAATCTGATTGAGCAGATTACTGCAGGTAGATTCCCACTACCCATGAATTGATAAAAAATACCGCCTAACAACTAAACCAGCCAAAAAAGGGTTTGACAGACCCCAATCCACTCTTTCTGGCCCATTTTCCAACAACCTTATGAAAGGCTTTACCTCCTATGCAAACCCTTCCCAGCTTCATAGAGGCTCCCCACTGAACCCCAGTGCTACCCTACAGTGGTAGCTGTCACCCCTCTGCCTCTAACCAGGCCAGATTTCAGTAGTGGGTACAGTGATTCATTCACAAAGAATAGCTTGCAACCCTACAAGGAGTTTGCAGTGTGGTTGGGATGGAAGGGGCAGTGTCAAAAATCTTACACTCCCATTATCTGTGCAACAACACAAGGCATCATCACAGCCAGACAACTCTACAGTGAAGCCTCATCCTGGTCAGAGACGGCCAAGTTGGCAATACCACTCCCAAATCCTTGGCTTGAACTCACAAGGACACCGGTTTTCACTTTCTTTTCCTTTTTCTCTCCTCCTTCACTTGATGCGAATCAGAAGAACAAGCTAGAGCCATTGAGAAGAGGAAAAATACTGCACCTATGGCTTGCAAGGTAGGTATGCTTGACATGTCCTTTTCTTAATACCAATTATAGAGATTCCACAAATGGATGTCAAACATTTTCAGAGCGTTTTGCTAAAAGAACTCTGATAGGGGAAGAGGAAGAACCTCACCTCAGCAGATATTTCCTTGTTTGTTTTACTACTTTCACTGTTTCCTTACTTTCAAGGTGACCAGATAAGAGAAAGGGGGAAAAAACCCTTTCTGGCCACTGTTCAATAATTGTATGCCCCTCAGCTGAAACAGAAAGCAAACATTCCTAGAATCTGTTGATGTCAAACAAATGAACCAGCTAGCACCAACCTGGGAGAGAGAGACAGTGTGTTAAATGAAAGCACTAGGAGTAATCTTCACTGAAAGGGTCATTAAGCAATGGAACAGGCTGCCCAGGGAGGTGGTTGACTCACCTTCCCTGGAGGTGTTTAAGGGACAGGTGGATGAGGCACTGAGGGACATGGTTTAGTGATTGATGGGAAAGGTTGGACTCAATGATCCAATGGGTCTCTTCCAACCTGGTGATTCTACGATTCTATAATGCCAGTGGCTGGATAGATGAGAACTCGCATTTTCTCAAACCCTTGACATACAAAGAGCTGTTTTCCTCCCAGGCTCCAGCTCTTAGGCCAGGGTTGGTTCCCACCCAACATGTTGTCACAATCTATTTTATTGGTACAAAAATGCTGAGTGCCTTAAATTGAGGACAAAAGCAGATGACAGCCTGTTTATTCAGAAATTAGGAGTTTGATTTGTAGGAGGTATAAACAGAGATAATTCCTCTAAACTGTGCATGACCCACTAAGATGTGGTACGTGTGTTAAAAGGGAATATTTTAACTAGAGAATCAAATGCAGTGGAGATTCCTCATTAATTGCCTTTGCACAGCTGTCAGCTACTACCGGAGGGTTAACTAGACCACATGAACAAACAATTCACTAAATTCTTTACCCTCTCTCTTGCCTCCCCATCAGCCATTTGCTGCACAAACATTTCCTTACGCAGGGAATTCCACAACCCTATACAAATCTTGATACTTTAAAACCTAAAGACATCCTTTTCCTTCAACAAAGTGTCTATAGATTGAGTCATCAGCTGCATCCATAGCCTTGATCAGACACTCAAGTAAATGGATCAAGCATTACCAGGAGCAACACAGCTGCAAGGGCTTAGAAATTGGGCTGAGGGCCAGAGTTGACTAATTCCTATTGAAATAGCTTAGGGTTAGATACCTAAATACTTTTGAAAATCCAGATCCATTTTTTATTTTATATTAACTAACATAAGTCCAGACAAAATTAGTACTAAAAAAAATCTTAATAGGCTATTCTGAAGTAGTACACTTAAGGGTTATTGCTCTTGACTGGCTAATAAATTACCTTTTTATTTGCCAATAAACCAATAGGAATAATTTTGGTTATTCTACTTTCAGAAGAGATTATTTCTTCCCTCATACGTATTGGCAAATACTAAAAAATGTTCAGGAATACATGATGATTCATGTATCAATAGAGAAATGGTGAGAAAAAATACCTTAAACAAGCAAGAGAAGCGGGAACAAGTTGTAATCTACATCTCTGAAATTCATTATATCACAGTTGTTCATCAGTAAATGGCCTGTTCGCCAGGGATCGTCGCAAAAAATGAACATTTGCTGAACAACGCAGTAGGTGGGATTTACTGTATGAAACCGGGAGAGAAGCAGCTGTAGGAATGTAAGAGCTCTGGCTTTGTCGTAGGCAGTTAAAACAAAATGTTTTTGCAAACTACATAAAGCTTTGGAATAATAAATGATGCATTTTGGTAAGGTCACCTAGACCAATCTGTCACCCATCTGCTTTCGCGAGCACCACCAGTTACTCTACACAATAAGAAAATGCAGTCTGAACTGCAAAGCCCAAGTCATCGACACAAAATGGTATAGGGATACTTGACAAAGCATCAAAGTACCACTTCACGTACATCTAGCAGCACCACCTATGGGCGAGATCCCAAGAAATCTCCTCTTAAAATTCATATCCTGCCCCATAGTGTGTATTAAAGATATTAAAGACAACTCTGAGCACCTCAAGAGTAACACTCCCTGTCTGCAACAAGCAATAGCTGAGTTTTCCTTTATCGTTTGAGGCTGTTGTCAACAGAAAGGTAATTTCTCCAGACCAGCTGTAGCTGTCTTTAGAAAGAATGAGAGCAAAGGAATATAAGTAACTGTAATATAAAGTATATAATAATGATCAGCTGACTCCAATGAAAATACAACTATTCAGGCAGTGACTTTCCCCTCAGTGCCCTCAAAACATTTTACTGAGAAATCAGGTTTAGAAAACATTTACTGGAGGTATCAATAAATTCATCTTTGCCATTCTGGAACCTGACAAATCAGCTAGCAGAACTTTAGCTTTTCTTGTCCAAGGTCACCTTCCCCCCTTCTACAATACTTTTTGCAGGGATATTATATTCATGGGAAGTTTTTAATCCATATCCCAGATAAAGCCATCTCAAAAGCAGTGTGAGCATGCAGACCAAAGAGGTTACCGTAATATGACCAAATGGTTACTTGTGTTCAGATTGAGGCAAGTTTATAGGAGCCCTCCAAGCAAACAGGAATGAATTGCTAGAATCACACCACAAAGCAACAGTTCTATCCATGGCTACAAGCAACACACACACCAAAACCAAAGTAACTTTTCCATGTTGGAATCACTCAAAAGGATGGAGAGTAGCTAGTTTTTAGCAGAGAGGCAGAGCTGTGAAGGGAAGAATGAACATCACAGATCTTACCTGCTGACCCACAGTATAAACAGCAGAGCACAAAGAAAGAACTTACTCCTCTATCACTCAAACCAGAGATAAGGCTGCTTGGAGCCTGACTTATAACACTGCCCCATTTGCCCAGCTTGGCCCACTTAATCTGCAAATTTGGTTTAATTTCAAGCACCGGGTAGGAGGACCCAGCCCAGAGTAATGCAGCTGTTGGCAACCACAGTGTCTTTAATTCATCACCAGTTGGGATAGGTTTGGGTTATTGACACTGAAGTGCTATTGGAATTAGGAAGTCTTTCAGTTTTTTCTTCCCCCCCCAACCTGTAAGGGATGACAATTTATTGGATCTTCACTCAAGACCAGAAAGTAGAACGTCATACCTAGGAAAGATGAAAAAATCAAATATGTTTGGATAATTCCTGCTTGCATCACTTGCAAAATGAACAATTCCAGACTGAGAAATTAGATTTAGCAGCTCCATTCTGGACAAGAATGTTACGGGTATCAGTATTTCAGCACTTTCCAAAGGTGATAACTGACTAATTTGCTGAAAATAAGCTAATCATGTCCATTGTAATGTTGTTTGGTATTGAGAAACTATGGTTTTCCTCTGAGTACATGAACTAGTCAGAACACAACATATAACTGCAAGTCTCTCCAACTCTCTACTGATTTTGTAGATGTGGATTTCCCATCACTTGGAGACGGCGTTAGGGCTGAGGTTTCCCTCACAAATTTGCTTTCTTTTTCCTTCGGGGATTTTAAATAGGGAGAAGGGAGTATCTTTTTCCCCCTCTTATAGCTTGTTTTCTAATTTAGATTCGTACGCAGATTTCAGACCATAAAACTCTTCTCTATTGCATCACATAAATGTGTTTCTGATAATTACAACCATAAGCCTGATTATTTTGGCTTTTGTGATCATGTTATCCAGTGAAAAACTAGACGCTCACAAAGGTGTACTAAAATCCTTATTTAAGTAACCACAGAATAAGTTACCTTGAAAACAGTTCAGGAGATCGGTTCTCCATTACTTCTCCCCTCGCAGACATTTATATCCATAGAAACTGAGTTCAGAGTGGTTACAGAATCGTACTGCTCCTGTTGAGTGGCATTTTGAGACCTGCCTTGAAATCCGTAAGATGACTAGATGCAGTGCAAGAAAATCAAAAATGACACGACAGATGTGATTTGATCCTTTCCATGTGTTATAATAATTAATCTTCTCCCTGGACATTGGCAGAGTTATGGTAGCACAGCAGTGGGAAATAGCAGGTTCCTTGTCTTTTGCATAACTCCAAGAACTGAAGGATGTGAACAAGGCAGCGTGAAGGAAGAGGGCACGTGGGAGCAAATCTGTGTACAAATTGTCACTCTGCATGAGTAATTTCTTACCCCACGATAAGTTAGGATGCCCAAGCTGTGCATTGCCAATTGCAATCAATGCTGAAAGCTCTGGAATCATCTAGAGATCTGACTTTTTATTCTGTGTGGTTACTCATCTATTGGTCTGTCCATCCTTCCTTCCTTCTTTCTTTAGTAGTTTGGCAGTGCCTGTAGCAACAGCGAACATTTACAGCTCTCTTGGAAACACGTTTAGAGAAAATGGTAGTAAATGGTACTGCAGAAAATATAAATGATCCTAGAAAGTCAGTAACATGTCACAGAGTATTTTAGCTAAAAGTACATACGGAACTAGGTTGTCATTTGGTGGATTGGGACGGTTCAAAAGATGTTGCTGAAATGGTGCCAATTCATGCCAGTGGAGGAACCGGTGCCAGTATTTTTGTTGGTAACCAGGTAAAATAGAGCCAAACGTGACATTTCATGTCCTCACATTTTTAATTTTACCTTGAGGTTCTGGGGACAGGAAAAATAAAAAAAAAGCGCTTCCCTCAGAGGGTTTATGCTCACGAAACATTTAATATAAAGAGAGACTCATATCATAGGCACAGAAACTCCCCAAGCTCTTTTGAATCTAGAGAGTACACAGGCATGGTACCCACTGAGCCAGACTGCAACACTTACGGACTTGTTCTACCAACCTTCTCTAATTAGCTGAATTTAACAAATATGTTGTCGCCGGGGCAAGAATAAGTATAAAGAAATTCGTCCTAACTTTTTGGCACTGAGTTCTAACCCTGCTGTTCCTGTGCTGGTACACGCTGTTTCAGAACAGCTTGTTACCTGACACCTAATGAAGGAAAATAGGCACATATAGGTGGTTATCCAAAGCCACAAATCTAAAACTAGAACAGGACAGACTGGGATTATGAAAATGCATTCAGTCAGGGAGAAAAACAAGGGTGGCAGATGCTTTTTCAAGCTCTCTTGAGAGTCTGTTGTCTGTCCCAAAACTCTCAGGAGGTCCCTTGAAGCCATGAAAACTCTCCCTCTACAAATTTCAGGTTCCATTCCTGCATCGTCAAGCAAGCATCAACTCTGAGGACAGATGTATCAAAACACTCAGCCTTCAGATTACGGAATAAATGAGAGAGGGGAGGGCAGAGAATCATAGAATCATAGAATCATAGAACAACCAGGTTGGAAGAGACCCATCGGATCATCAAGTCCAACCAATTCCTATCAAACACTAAACCATGTCCCTCAGCACCTCATCCACCCGTCCCTTAAACACATTCCCATGTATCACTTTTGATTAGAATACATATTTAGACCAGAAATTCAAAACAAATTTTGAATTGTAATGGGCTGAAGCAAGTTTTTCCTGTCCTTGGTAAACGTCAAACCATAGGTGAATCTCAGTTGAAGCTCTGGACATACTGTTGCAAATTCAGTGTAATTCCTTGCATCACTAGGGCAAGTATTTAAAATATAACATTCAAAATGGCTCTTTTCTTTCTTTTTTCGTAGTTATTCTTATATTCCTGTGCATTTCTAATAGGATCTACAATTGCATTGGCTTGGGATGGAGTCATTTATCTCAAACATCCTGGACGATACCAGCAAAGAGCGACCACTACCCTTCTGTGGTACAAAATAACACTTTTATTTGGGTTTTGTTTTTCAATACTTCTTTTAATCTCTGATTTCTCACTGCCCTCCACCAGCTGTCTCTGCCTACGTTATCACAGACAGCAGAAGAGCTACAAAATGGGTTTAATTTGGCACAGAACAACTGTCCCGGGCCAGAGCCTCAGTGTGGGCTTCTTTTCCAAAGACTGATGTAGGTGAGAGAATTTCATGGCAGATATGGATTTCCCTGCTCAAGAAAGCAAGGATCTTTCATGGGGAGGCTACTTCATTCAAAAGCTACATGACTTGGCAACCCAAGGAGCCTTTTCCTTGCACGCTTGTCAATTCTGCTGGCAGCACGCGGTAGTCCGAGCTTGTGCTTCATAGATTTTGAAGCCACTGGATGGCTTTGTACTGTGTGCCAAACGGGGAACAACAGCCCAAGAAAACAAAGCCTGTGCTATCATGCAACCTGGGAGGGATTTCGTCTCCATGTAAATGTTTCCAACGAGCAATTGTGTGAAGGTCACGATTTACATTACAGTGATTGCCCACCGCAGGAGGCACTGGTGTGGTTAACCTCCTTCTCCAGCGTGCATCGCATCAGCAGAAATGGGATGGATTAGTGTTATATTGTCACACCGCTCTTTGGGAATCCTGGTTTACATTTCAGTTCTGGCTGGCAAACAATATTCTTGATTCTTCCATGTGGGAACAGAGAAGACCCTTTCAAACCAGACAAGGAACAAAGTACTTCCATTTCAAAGCATGGTGGAGACTGTTTCTAGTGGATCCTCTCTATTTTTAGAGGCTCAGGGAATGTTCTTTGCTATATACCATTTGTCTAACCCCTTTCAAGTACTCCTAATGCTAAAGGTGAGAGCCAAACCTTTGAGACTGACCTCCCAGGCTGCCCAGGGAGGTGGTTGATTCACCTTCCCTGAAGGTGTTTAAGGCACAGGTGGATGAGGTCCTGAGGGACTTGGTTTAGTTTTTGATAGGAATGGTTGTACTTGATGATCCAGTGGGTCCCTTCCAACCTGGTTGTTCTATGATTCTATGATGATTCTTTGCTACATTGAGAAAAACGTACTACTTCTCTCCCACTGCCATGTTCCTCAGCCTGTAGAGCAGCAAATTGCAGAGGCAAAGTGCAGAATGCCTCCTTGTGGTTACTGACCTTTAAAGACCTTTTAGAAAAAGTATTTTTTCAGCAATGAGTTTTAAGAAATGGTCCCCCAGGAGAACTGATGCTCCGAATTGAACCATCAGCTTGCAGCAGCCACATTCTCCTTGGTGTTCTCTGCCTTTGCTTCCATAAATAACCTTTACATGCCAGAGCTGGCTGTATTGCAGAGACTTCCTTAGTTTTGAAATCTCTGGTGCTTTATGTTGTAGGAGCAGGCCTCTGGAAAGCAATTGGATAATTCCAGTGAAAAGTTGAATTAGGTCAGAAGATTTATGCCTGGGAGGTTCTGCATCACCACTCTTCCCAGCCATGCCATCCCTTTCCCTACCCCTCTATAAGGACCATTTCGACGGGTGCTGTATTTAGACCCATCATTTTTGTCAGACGTGGTAAACATGTCTTGTGACCAGTGGTGTGGTCTGACTTGACTTTTGAAGGAGATGGTGAAATGAGTTGTGTTTGGCTCAGCCTGAAGAGCTTCCTGGCAGTGACCTTTGCAGGGAGCAGCAAGGATACCTCTCCCTGGGAGCACACAGACACCCAAACAGTGCAGGAAAGGCGTTGTTAGCCACATTTGTTGGTAATGGGGTTTTGTGCAGGATGGCGGTCAGGTTGGAGGCTCTTTTAGACAGGGACAACTTTTTTTGTTTGCAGTGTTTGTTAACATCTTGGCATCCTGACTGCTCATAAGCAGGACTCCTCGACTATAATTAGATACAAACAGCAGTAGTCAGTTGAAGAATCAAGTAGCTGGCCAGTTGTTAATTCTGGCATCCTGGCTTGTATCAGAAACGGTGTGACCAGCAGGTCCAGTGAGGTTATTCTCCCTCTGTACTTCAGCACTGGTGAGACGGCTCCTTGAATCCTGTGCTTAGTTCTGGGCCCCTCACCACAAGAAGGATGTTGAGGCTCTGGAGAGAGTCCAGAGAAGAGCCACAAAGCTGGTGAAGGGGCTGGAGAACAAGAGAAGCAGCTGAGAGGGCTGGAGAAAAGGAGGCTGATGGGAGACCTCATTGCTCTCTACAACTACCTTAATGGAGGTTGTGGAGAGGAGGGAGCTGGGCTCTTCTCCCAAGGGACAGGGGACAGGATGAGAGGGAATGGCCTCAAGCTCCACCAGGGGAGATTTAGGCTGGACATCAGGAGGAAGTTTTTCACACAGAAAGGGTCATTGGGCATTGGAACAGGCTGCCCAGGGAGGTGGTTGAGTCACCTTCCCTGGAGGTGTTTAAGGCACAGGTAGATGAGGTCCTGAGGGACTTGGTTTAGTGTTTTATGGGAATGGTTGGACTCAATGATCCGATGGGTGTCTTCCAACCTGGTGATTCTATGATTCTATTCATTCTGTCCCTCACGCTGCACTGGAGGTTATGCAATTTGCCATTTGTCTCCACAAGCACAACTGGATTTCATCGCTTCTGTTTTACTGTTGCTCCATCAGCCGCTCCTGGCTCTGTATTTGCTGGCATTACCACCAAACCCCCGGGGACACCTTCATACACCCCTGAAACAAAATGCACCTAACCAGGCGAGGCAGACACAATGAGGCTGACTGACACGTATGGGTATCCGAGGCAGATTGAGATTGACAGGGAAGTAGTGAGTGGGGTGGGTTGGAAGAGAGATCCAATGTAACTTTGCAATTGCCGAGCCTGACATTTAAATTGCAGGCAGCCATGGGCTCATTCCAGGAGCCGCTTGCGGTTGGATGCAGTTTTGATCATTTAGAGAAGAAGCAGGGGAAAAAAAAAAAAAGGGAGAAAAAAAGCAAAATCAAATTGTTCTCGGAAATCATGTTTAATGTAGAAATCTGGTTAATATTAAATTGTAATCTGCAGTTTTCAAGTATACTATTCCTCGAGGAAAATGTTTCCTGTTTGAGGGCCGCGAGTATTAAGGGTTCCCCTATTACATCACTTCCTATGTCAGACCCAACAAGCCTTCAACATGCATTAGTGTATTGATAATGGTAATTTCAAAATGCTCATTTGAAAAAAAATAAAAAAATCTGGGCAATATTCCAATCATATGGATCAATTTAGCTTTAGAATAATGGGGCCAAGCTGGTATTTTTGACTTGGTATCCAAACTTTCATAAGAGCAGCAACACTGGAGGTGTTCTCCACTGCAGCTCAGCTTCAGGATCATGTAGTGTTTGGCCATCAGTTATGGCACCAAGTGGATTTATTCACTGCTAAAGTGACTTTGCAGGCAGAATTCCCCTAAATCCCACACAAATTGCAAATTGATAACTGTGCGTGGAATGGAATGAACATTATGCACCCAAGTGTAATAATTTATAATAATAATAACCACCCACAAAATAAGGGAACACTTTAACAAAAATACACCAAAACATATATTACCAAAAAAAAAATTAGCAACCACTAACAACCAATTCTGCCAGCAAATAGTATACATACAACCCAGCAAGCCTCACAAATTATGAGGGAGGAATTTTTGCAGGAAACACCACTTACATTTCTATAAAATGGATGGAAAGAGTTTTCCGAGCTGCTGACAAGAACAGAAGGCAGCCAGAACTCTACTTTTAACTCAATTAGGCTTATAGATCACCAGCGGTTTAGCATTTTAGTTATCACAATGTGATCCATGAGTCTTTGGCAGAAGTGTTCGCTCATGGTGTCACGGTTATTTAAAAACTAACTGTTTTGGAAAGTTTTCAGTTTAATGTTGGTTGAAATTGTTCATGGGCCATACCAGCTAAATACATTTCTCATTATGAAAAAGAAAGAGAAATTATTGAAAATTTCCATTTGACATTTCTTTAAAAGCTCAAAGTAGTTTTTCATCAGGGGGGAAAAATTATCAAATTATGAAACAAGAAAACTCAAACCAAATTTCTAAGCAATCTAAATGAAATGTTAATTAACTGCAGCATACACTGACTTGAAAAAGTCTTTAAATTATCTAATGACAATGACTTCTGTGTACCGGCTGTTCTTGGAATTACAACAGCTTACTCCCAGCATCACCTTTCAGCACAAGAAATCACCGCTCAGTTGGATAGGGAAGCTGTCTACTAAACTGTAACCCTAGTTCCAAATGCACTTCTATGTAAACTAAATCACTGTAGTCAGATGACTTTTTAATCATTTTTTCTTCCTAGAAAAGGTTAATGTCAGCTGATCCGATCGTATTAGATGATTATTCTTTTTGATAGGTAATTTAGTTCCCCGTGAAACCCTCTAGACCTTAGAACGGCTTTTAATGGGACTATTGTCTCTTTGAATGAATAGCTGTATTACTTGATAAAAAGTAATTTTACTCCCGAATTTAAATATATCTGTATTTGTATCACGTGATCCTAAATTATAATTTTTTTAAACATTAACCCGTTATTGAAGCTGCCACTTCAAGCAGAACTATCCTGATATTCATAGAGCAAGCGAGTGACTGGCCCTCAGCAGGATTTCAATGGGCACAAGCACAACTCCTGCCTTTCCTAAAGAATAATATTTAATGTCTGATGTGTTGAGGTACACGGCATTAATTAACTGGAATTTATTTAACAAGTAAAGATAAACTTAGTGAAATAAGAGATAAAATCAACTACAATACCTGTAGTTCCAGCAAAATCATAGAATCACAGAATCACCAGGTTGGAAGAGACCCATTGGATCATCGAGTCCAACCATTCCTATCAAACACTAAACCATGTCTGATGTAACAGACGTTCTATATTTCTGGTCAATCTTTCTTTTCTTAACAAAGAACGTAACATGCGTATTCCTAATATATTCAAAAGGGTCTAAACCATGTGTTACATATTAGAAAATTGATCCATTTTCATACAGTTCAAGACATGGCACAACACATTATATTTTAATATAATGTCATAATGTATAGATCAACCACAACGAAAACAAATCAGTTTTGTCACACTCTGACTATGCTGCACTTTACATATTTTCCTCCTTAATTTACTTGTATACGTAAAGAAATGGTATCAAAAATTAACACAGCCTTTCCCTTCTGCCAATACTGAAAAAAAATCCAGTGTTCTTCAGAGGAGGTAAGGGAAGAGGTGAAACAGAATTATTATCCTTTCTCTAATCTCTGTCCCCTGATGTAATTCTTTTGAAATCAATGTTTGTCTACTCAGTTGATGAAAAAACTGCTGTTGTATTGAAAACAAGCAGAAAGCAAAAGTATCTTTTGCTCTGAGCTTATAGCCAGTAAATGCAGAAAATAAGTTCAGAGCAATGGGTCAGTTTTTCTGCCTTCCTCTCAAACTAGCATAAAATGAGCAGCAATTACACAGACAAAATTGGGCTTGATTCCTGCAATACTCATATCAACACAAAGATTTATCCTGCGGAAGCTGAGAGAACTGGACCAGAGCAAAAACCCCTCAGAGTGGGATCAGAGTCAGCCCTCTGCATGTCATGCAAATATTCCCACTTTCGATGAGCCTTAAGACAATTTGGGACTAAACCGGTATGAATTGAGGTGGTTCCACTGAATTCTGCAGCTTGAGATGTGGCTCTTGGCCAATGCACAGAGATTTACGCTAGGCTAACAGAAAGCAGACTTCATCCTTCCCTTCTGTCTGTCTGTCTCCCTCCAGCAAAAGTGGGACAGCTCTGCAGAGTAAATCACGCTGCCGGCTCGACCTCCGGCGCTGCAGCTTGTAAAGAGGCTTTTGCAGACTAGGAGAGTCATACCCTAGAACAACAAAATCCATTGGCAAAAAGAGCAGAGAGAAAGCGGCTCATTTTTCAAGGGCTTTCCAGCCTGCTTTCTGCTTCGGCTCCGTTCAGGAGCCAGCCTCACAGACTTCCCAATATTTTCATAATTAACTGACCAGAATTTTCATAATTCGTAAACACAGTAAAATGGCTTTGAGACAGAGGGTGTGCAGTCAGAGGGAATGTGTGCGCGATGGGGGAATGGTGCCGGGGTGAGGGGCTGGAGGGGGACGTTTCCTCAGGCAATTTACATTTGACTCAGGAAATCTGGGAGGGTGCCCGCTGCAGTTAAGTGATCAGGCTCACGACTCAAAGCGATTTTTCTTGAAGTGTCACCGCGACACACAACCACCATGTGTTCTTTCTTGGCTCGGCTTTCTGTGCTGATGCTCCAAAACTTGGACAGGCTGCTCCCGCCTGCCCAGTTTTCATCCACTCGCTTCGCGGTGAAGAGGACAAAACTGCATTTTGATGCGCGTGTGAGTGCTCCCCTGGCCCTCCTCCTCCTCTCACTTCCACATGAAGGGGCCCTCCTAATTTTGGGGATTTGGATAAAATTGCTAGGAGTTAATGGACAACGAGGTCTAGGATGTGTGTCTCTGTACAGGAGACAGAGACGACGTGAGGAAAAGGGATAAAAAATTGCAGAAGCAATCCAAATTGTGCTTGCCAGGCTCAGCCACCTCCTCAAACCTACCAGCTCCTAAGGAAAATCAATAGGCCTGACCCCGTATTGTTCTGCACTTGGGCTCAATGCTTACACTGCTGTTCAACGGGTGAAAATGCTTCATCACGGAACTGGAATGCACTGGGACCACTGGGTTTGTAAGAAGCATAACACAGCATGAGTGAAGTATGTCTGAAGGCTGTAAGTAACTGTCAGTCTCATCGTGACAAAAGAAGACACTCATTTGATGCTGTTTTATGGGGATGATTTAATCTTTCCCACCATCTGGATTCTAGCTGAGGGCCACCCACCCAAGCACTGACCAGTTCATATATTTTTTGGCTTAGGCGATTTGATGTGATAGTGACCTGAGGCTGTTTAGCTGTCATAGGGGAAGAAATAAAAAAAAAAGCTTTGTTTACAGAACTGAGCTCAGTTTCAACACCCAGAGAAAAAACAAAACAAAACCCCCAAATAATTTAAAATATGGTAATTCCAAAAGATTAGGAGGAAGTTTTTCACGGAAAGGTTCATTGGGTATTGGAATAGGCTGCCCAGGGAGGTGGTTGATTCACCTTCCCTGGAGGCGTTTAAGGCACAGGTAGATGAGGTCCTGAGGGACATGGTTTAGTGTTTGATAGGAATGGTTGGACTCAATGATCCAATGGGTCTCTTCCAACCTGCTTGTTCTATGATTCTATGGTTCTATGACCTCCAGCCTAGAAGCATTAAGGTGGCACCTTGCCCAAACTAATACACCCCCATAGAACGGTGCCCATGTTAACATGGCCATAAAACTTCCAGATTGGAACAGCTTCACGAGTAGGTCTGCTGAGAAGCCCAGATCTATCAGCAAGGAGAGAGGTAGACCTCTGTTTTGCTGCTATTCCTTGTTTATAATCCAATTTCAGCTGAGGCAGACAACCTCCTAGCTTTGCTGTTAGCGTGGGCCAAAGGTGCTGCCCTTGTAGCACTCTCCAGCACAAACTGTTAGATGTCAGGTGGTTTTACCTCCTTTCTCTCATGTATGTAACACATACAAAGTCTTGCGTATGCTTGTGTGCACACACGAGTTTTGGTCTGATTTACTCAGTTTTGAAAACTGGAATAATTTGGCTAAATTATAGAAACGGACTCAATGTCCTGCTTTCTTGTGATTTTTTTTTTTTGCCTTTCATTAAATGAAAGATAAATGGCAGATAATGACTCACTCATCTTGATCCACCATATAAGCCCCACAATCAAATCTTATTGCAAAGGCATCTAAGGTATGCAGTGCTGAAGAAAAGTGCTTGTCAGGAGGGATAGAGAACAAAGGGTACCTGGAGGTTAGTAAATGTTTTTCATGGGTTCTGTAAGCTGTGGTTTCCTCTATTGGGGGTGTTATATATTTTCAGCTTTCTAGCTCCTCTGTCAGACACCCAGTCAAACAAGGGAGTGATTAGCAGAGCTCCCTCGTTGAGGCTATTGTTGCAGGTATGGTTTTAATACACCCACGGTTCTTGGCATTGATGTTCATTTTTTGATTCCAGGAAAGCTTGAACTGTTTATTGATTTAAAGGCAAGAAATAGAACATTGAGATGGAGCTAATTGGCCGGAGACACAATCTGCAAGTCACCCAAATAAATATTTCCATTAATTGAGACCCAGTTTTGTGGGAAGAAAAATTAACCTGATTTCATAGAGATAATTTCTTGCAAATCTACAGTTTATTTGTTTGTTTTTTCTGTGGACAGACACTTAAGTAGAGGCTTAGTTCAAGATGCACTGACGTCACAACACAAGATCCAGGTGCCCGCAGTTGGCCCTGCTCTGAAGGAAGGTGGTTAACCTGCCTGTGACATTTCAGTGTTTGCAGAGGAGCATCGCCTGCAGAAACCTCTGGCCCTGGTGACCTGGCAGCTTTTTTTCTGCCTATGAATGCTCTTCAGTGGGAGATGAGATAGTATGTGCCTCAGATACCTAAACTAGGCATTCACTGTCCTGACAGGAGAGTCATGCAAGCCTGCATCAATCCCTGGAGATTTTTCTTGGCTATACTGGATTCTTTTGGGGCTTTCTGAATTTTGCCCTTCCGTGTTTTGTAAAATCCAGGGGCTGATGCTTTGCTGCATCAAAGCTTTGCTGCACTGAAACTTTGCAAGAGGCAGACTGGCTTCAAGCTGATCTGGGGAAAAAGGAGCCCCTGATTTGACAAGCTTTTTGTATAACATGGGACCACAACTGCAAAAGATGATGTTAGTGGGAACTAACTGTTCCTTTGTCCTCTCCCTGCATCTTCCAGTAACTGGCACCTGACAGCAGGAGAGGCTTTGGCCCTCTGTTCCTCTTTCCCTTCAGTGTTCACTTGTCAGGCAATCAGGAGGACGGCAGTGATCCAAAGTACTCGGAAGAGGAATAGGAATAAAGACAGACCATGGAGCAATATTTATAATGTTTTGTTCTTTGGAACAGCAAGGGCTGGGTTATACGCATGAAAGCTCTTGCACTGGAGAGAAACACTGTGTTGGCTAAAGTATCTCAGCAACCCTTTTTCTAATTAAAAAGGACTCCTCTCTTCCCTGCCTCTCCTTTGCAGCAAATTAGATATGAAATCAGATCTGCTTTCTCTGCTTCTCTGAACTCTAATGACAGCTTACCATTGAGAAACATTTTGTTTGGGCCTAGGAGAGAGGGCAGAAGCCAAGAACAGTCTTCAGACTTTGAAATACACTGAGAACTGTTCAAGAAACTCCCTCACTGCTGCAGCAACAAGAGCAAAGCCTGCTGCAGTCTGAGAGCAGAGCCTCAAGCCAAGGAGGAGAGCAAAAGAGCTGGGGACTGAGAGGGGAACCACCACTATTTCTGCAAGTGAATGATGACGTGGACTAAGGCATGCAAGGTATAACAGATTTATGTCTTGCTGCCTTTCATGGAATATCAAACAGGTACATAAAACACTTTGCATTTAATATCCCACTGCAAACAATGCAAAAAAAAATTTAAATTTTCACTATCTTTGCAAAAGAAGACAGTTTTTTGAACAGTAGGAACACACCGTCCTGTTCTAATGTCACTGGAGCAACATCAAATCATCTTCTATTCCAGAGGAAAGGTTTGACTGACCCCAGAGTAAACGGAACCTGGAAATTCTACAGAGAAACCTCGTCAGGACTAAAAAGTGAGCCCATCTCAAGGTATGTTGTGAACAGGATAAAAATACATTACTACATCTTTTCAGGAACCTTAGTAAAGTGCTAGTGCTGAAAAAGAATCTTGAATTCAGTTCGTGGAATAGAAAGATGAAAAAAGTCCCTTCTCCCTTGCTCACAGTGGTGCAGGATGCAGCACTGTCTCTTTTGCACCATGTTGTGTTGATGGTTGGACTTGATCTTAGAGGACTTTTCCAGCCTTAACAATTCTAGGACTCTATGTCACAGCATGAAAGGACCATAGCTGTGGGCTCTCCTCGACATCAGATCAGTGATACTTTCCATTAGGCATGGTCCCATATTGACCTGTTCCCTTAACATTGATTTCCCAGTAGAGATGTAAAAAATAGTGTGCAAACCACACTCCTGAGTTCTACTCCAGTTCTACTGAATAAAAATTCTTAAGGTACACAGACCTATCCTCACCATAAAGAATAAAACCAGCCCTGGAATGCAATGGCCTGTCTAAGCCTGTTATTTTATTTTTTTCCGCAAGTGCGGAAGTTCTCAACTGTTTATCAATGTTTGATAAGCTCATACTGTAATTTGCCGATCACAAAGGACTGGCAGAAAGGGAAAGCATTTAAGAAAAACCAAGGAGTGCCTTTGTTAATCTCTCTCCCATTCTTCCGGCATCCCTGAAAGGCAAATACTGGTGGTTGATGATGATTGATGGGTGGAGGGTGATGGCAAGATGCCCCTGAGCCAATGAGCAGGCCAAAGGTTTACCTACACCTCTGAAAGTCAAGCAATCTCACTAAATTGTGTGTGATAAAATTCTTATGAATCGGCTATAAAAACCTGGTCAAGGGAATGTTTTGGCACAGCTGCTGAGTTACAAGATAAACATGATTGGAAGAGATGGGGAAGCTTCTTGTTTAGCCTCTAATCATTTTTCTCTCCAGGTTTCTTTAACTCCAGGTGCAGTTTGAAGAAAGACGTTTCTTCTTTCTGTTGGAAGTTCCCCAGATGCATCGTTGAATATCAAATCAGAGAGCCTGGAATTAAGTGCAGGGACAAAAGAGTATGTGCACAAGCACAAAAGTGCATACATACAGACAAGTTGCTCTTTTTTTTTTCAATGGGGTACTCCGTAGAGTCCAGGTTTCACTGGGAAACTAAAAGTTTGTCTGCACCCACTCTGGTTGGTCCCCAACTGGAGCTACTGAAACTGGAGAAAAGCTAAAGCACTTGTCAGGGAACGCACTCGATACCAAGGCCTACAGCAATGAGGTCAGACTGAAAGGTGAGATGGGACAACTGTAGGGTTGGGGGATAAAATCCATTTGAGTTTTTGCATTGCCCTGTGACTGCCACTGCCCAGCTGAGAAGGTCCTGCAAAAAATCCCATGAAGTCTGTCCTGCAGGCTGCGGATCCTTTCAGTCCATATTTAATCATCACTATTACCAGGATGAGGGCCTTGTTCCCCCTTGCAACGGGACAAAAGTTATGCTCTTTTGCTGCTTCTTACCCCTGTCATCTGCTGATCGACTAAGCTGGGTCGCAACGTGTCACACTGCCATTTCTTAAGGGCACTGCTGAACCACAGAAACATGCCAAAATCAAAGTAGAGCAATAACAGAAACAATAACAAACATTCATTTGTATGCTCTAGGGTAAGAGGTCCCCAAATGCTTTAACAGAAATAACTAAAAATCAAAATTACAATAAACAAAGGCAAAATGCTTATAAAAAAAATATCCCACTTCGAGCACTCCTACCACTTAATCCCATCTGTCAATAACACAGCTGCACTGCAGGGACTGTTCAGCATCTTTATTTTTCTAGGCATCTTGGCTGCGTGTAGCACATTAAATGCCTTAGAGCTCCAACAAGTGATGTTGAAAGTCACTCTCTGTGGCTGCTACATGTTTGCTTTTCTCTTGACCTCACTACTCATATCTTGCTGTTGTTGCAAAACTAATACATGGGTTGGATCCAAAAAAATGGAAACTGCGCTCCCTGCAGATTCTTGCATTTCTGAAAAAGTCCTTCCTGCTTCCTGTTTGCACTCTGGGCAGTGTTTCCAAAACAAAATTTCCACTGAGTTTGAAAAACACAGAGCCACGCTGAGCAGGAATGCAAGCTCCAAGACAGTGGCACATCCAGAAGAACCCTAAAGAGAAATGTTCTCGTAGAAAGCTTGGAGGATGAATTTTTATTTTTAGCCACAAAACAAAAAAGAGGCTTCAGGCTTCTAATGTCTTCTGGATGCAGGTAAGATAGATGGAGCTCACAGGGCTACGTCATTTACCTCACCACTATACTAGGTTGATTGCTATGAACATCTGCAATTTGGCATTACATGAGCTGGATAGATATGGACCTTTCAGTTGTTTTGTAGCAAATGTTAGGACCAATGTTAAATGACAATGCAAGCTTTCCTCGGTGCATGTACAACAGCAGACTTGATCCAGAAGCGTAAGGATCAACTATTAGTTTCTACAGCAGGAGTAGAATTAACTTTTGATGAGACTGGCAGTACAGACTGATGGGGATTGCTGCTAGACAAAAGGGATGGTTTTGTGAATCACAAAAGGAGTCAGCCTGTACTTAACAGAGTATTCTCCAGAGGAATTTTCAGCAATATCAATAACCTTTGGTACTGAGGAGTTACAAACCAGCTATGAGAGTCATGAGACAGTCTGACTTAAATAATGAGAATCATAGAATCACAGACTCATAGAACAACCAGGTTGGAAGACACCCACCAGATCATCGAGTCCAACCGTTCCTATCAAACACTAAACCATGTCCCTCAGTACCTCATCCACCTGTGCCTTAAACACCTTCAGGGAAGGTGAATCAAACCCCTCCCTGGGCAGCCTGTTCCAGTGCCCAATGACCCTTTCTGTGAAAAATCTTTTAGTTCTTTTTATATGTTGCCTGGCTTATCTGTCTCTGGGATACTTTCTCTCTAGCCTTTCAAGGTTAACCCAAAAATTCTTTGAAACACCTCCTATTTTATTTTCTGTGTATGTCTGGAACCTACTGTGTGTGGTTGACTACAGCAGCTGAAGTGTGAGAAAACTGCCAAGTGTCATGAAAGACTTCTACAGAACAAACAAACAAAGTTTTCTCCCAAAGTGACAGGGGACAGGACGAGAGGGAATGGCCTCAAGCTCCGCCAGGGGAGATTTAGGCTGGAGATTAGGAGGAGGTTTTTCACGCAGAGGGTCATTGGGCATTGGAGCAGGCTGCCCAGGGAGGTGGTTGAGTCACCTTCCCTGGAGGTGTTTAAGAGACGGGTGGATGAGGTATTGAGGGACATGGTTTAGTGTTAGATAGGAATGGTTGGACTAGAAGATCCGATGGGTCTCTTCCAACCTGGTTGTTCTGTGATTCTGTGATACAGCTTGTGTGAAAGCACCAATACTCTGTCACAACTTCTGCTGACCGGGCTGGGGTTGATTAAAATGGAACTGGAGGGAAACAAGTGGCAGCAACATCTCTGTAACTTGATTATCCCACTTTTGAACACATGGCAGCAGATTCTGTGGTCCCCTAAAAGGCCTAATCCCTGCTGAAGTGAAGAGAGTTTACTATACAAGAAGATGAAGAATTCTCTGCCCTAGTTGAAAATATTATCAATGTCTGCTTCTGTGCATTCAGTGTTTACCCAAGACTACCTAAATCTATGGGCTGGTTTTAGAATCACAATATGAACTGGCCTTTGCAAATGGAAGTTTGTTTTCTGACTGTTATTTCCCATCAAAACTGAAAAATATGAAGGTTAATGTAGAAACTGGCCCTTGATGGGATCAGCAGTGGTGTGTTGCTGGTCCAGCCCAGGCCAGTTTTCTACCCCTTTGCCAGGGGCTGCAGGGAGTGCTGCCTGCTCCATCACTCTCTATCAGCAGCTCTTGGCACAGGGGAGGCAGGCAAATACCTAGGACAGTAGTTTACATAGAAAGAAAATTATCCATGGCTCAGGTATCTGTTTCACCCCCTTGACGGTCCTGGACAGCCCAGACAGCTACTATGAATAGATGAGTGGAAGGAAACCATAGTGGTGAAAGGGACTATCACTGCCACCCCTCCTCTCACTCTTTTGGCAGTAAGAAGCTTGAGGTTTTGCAGCTCTCCCACAGTTCATTGTCCTGATTCTTTTTCCCCCATCTACCCTTTTCCTTTTGAAGGTTAGGAAAAATCTGTACCTGTTTCCGGGTCAGCAAAATTTAAATCTCATTGAGCTACTGAGTACCCTTCAGCTGGCCCTTGATTCCTCTCCGTGGTGCCTCTGTTTTCTTAATGATCTTTTATCATTCATTACTTTTGTTCATTAGGTAAGAATGCGGTGAGTCTTTAACTCAATTGGCACAAAGATCTCAAGGTTATTAAACGCAATATTATTACCACCATCTCTGCAGGTATGAAGCAAGTCGGTTGAAGCTGGTTGGGGATTTTGAGTGCATCAGTAAATGGGAGTTGCAGACACCTGGGCTGTGCAAATTATGCATGAACTTGTTTTACAGCTTCCGTTGCTGCCAGATGAAAGCTACTTGGATGCGTTAGATATTTGCTGGTGATCGTTTATAATGGCAATAGAGTTAAGTGTGGCTAGAAGAAAACATGATCGAACTTCAAACATCCAGTTAGGTTTTTTTTGCTTTCTTAATACTGTGGCAGTTTATCTGGAACACCTTAGGTCTTTAATTTCAGGAAGAAGAAAGTTTCTGAATTCTGTTTTGCTTTCCTGGTATCATGTTTTCTTTGTTAAAACTCAAATATCTCTTTCACAATTAGGGATCTTCTGCAATTACAGTGTCAGTCATCGTTATCCATATTACACAGCTTTCGTAATTTGTGCCTGGCACCTGCACTATATTTGAAAAATGTCATATAATATGTGCTCAGATACTCAAAGAAATATATTCTGTGATGGATACCAGTTGTACAGTGACTACAAACAAGTCCAGCCTAAAGTACATATTTGTTCTTATGAAAAAAAAAAAAAGTGAAACAAACCCTTGCAACTTCTAAAACATTTCTCCACATGTTAACACTGTGACGCAGGGAACTGCTTTTGCCTGCATTCTAAAGAGGATGAACTATAAACCAGAGAGATTTAACTACCTTTCTCCTCACAGTAGGCACATGGTATTCAATTTGTCAATTCCTTGACCATACGTGATTTGAGATTAAGCATCAGTGCTATAACTCACTACGTTCTCTGCGACCAGTTTACTCTATTTGTTTTCCTCATTCTTTAATGTCTCCTTTGGTCTACCAAGTTCCATTTAAAATCCTTATCAGAGCTGGGTATACATCTTATCAGTCAGTTCAGACTTTCCACGGCTGTCAAAGACTATGACAATATACTCAGAGGGGTCATTATCCTGTTATACGTCTGCTCTCCATACGTTGGGCAACAGCACAGAAAAATATCTCAATGACACAGCAATGAGTAGCATCTAAATGCAAATAGACTGAGAGAAGATGCTGAGTCAGCATACAGGGAATCTTCTGAGAGTTCTCGAAAGGGTACAGGTAGCATAGAGCAGTGATAAAACCATACTGTGTCTCTGAAGTTGAGTGTTAACCATTGGCTCGATGCCAGATTCGGTATCAGGTTTCAGATGGCACTTCCCGCAGTCTCTAGTCTATAACCTTGCGTGTTGTTAACCATTATTTGTGATAGTTGTCACTGTCTGTCGTTGCACAATTCCATCAAGATCACTCACAGCAACTAATGGAAGGGAATTGGCTGGTAAATAACTGTTAGCCCTGTCTTCTTTCAACCTGGTATAAATTTCTCAAAATGCAACACTGAATTCACACTCCTGTGAATATTACCATGAAGATTAAGCTAATTCCCTCCTCTTCCTCACCTAAAGGCTATCAAAGAATTACAATAAAATTTCCAATATCATTTTTATCTGTGTGAGTTGACTTATTATCTTCCCTTACAACTTTACAAGTTTTCCTTCCATTTTTGCAAGTTGATTATGAATGACCTGCAAATTTTACTTTCAATGGCAGTGTTTCACGTAGTAAAAAGATCATTTTAATTTACAACTAGGAGCTGAAGTCGTGCCCATGTGTGGAGTTATCTGCCTGGTTCAGCCTCCTACAACTTTACAGTTGGACTCGATGATCCAGTGGGGCTCTTCCCACCTGTTTGTTCTATGATTCTATGAACTTGGTTTACGCTGTGGTTGTTACCCACTGGACTTCTGAGCACAGCCTTTTTCTCATCACCAGTGTCATTTTTGAGCATCTCCTGAGGCCAAAAGGGACCCACATGGTTGTTCCTGGCTCTGAAGACTCCACCTTGTTGCAAGCACTGGTAGTGATGTGTCTGTGACCTAGAGTTTCTCTGTGCCCATGACTGAATTCAGATGAGAGCCTGTGCTGGAGCTCCCCACACCCTCAGTCATGTAGTCACTGCGTAGGTTAATGTTGAATGAAAGAGGGAAGTAGAGATTCAATCCATGTTTATTTTGAAATGATCTCTGGAAACATAACATGATAGTAACTCAAGTAACTCCTTTCCTTTGGGCAGTTGCAGCTCTTCTTGAAATAAGCAGGTAAGTTACAGGCCTCGAGGGTATTATAAAACCCACTTGTCCCTCAATCATTTTTCCACTTTCCAGCTACTACACAGCACAAAAAGACTTAAATGATATTTATGTTCCTGTAGAGTTGGCAGCATGGTTCTGTGTTCATAATGGGCTATGTTTTTGGGACTTGGGGGAAGGGGGAGAAATTTCCACTCATTTTGTATAATTATGATATAGAAAATATTTGTAGATCACGTTTTTGGACTGTAACTAATGTGCTGTTCAGTCCTGCCTCCTACGTGAGCCTGACACGTTTGCCCTAATGGGGGCTGTGGGGTGTGCAGAGTGGGTTATTTACACGCTGATGACTTTTTCACTGACATAACTGAGCAGACTCAAGAAGTTGCAGCTTCAGGGCTGTTCTTCATCACCTGGTTTATTTGGAATTCCCTCCGCCACAAACAAAACAAACCACCAAGGAAAAAGGCACACCCCTAGAAATCCTCAGCTCATTCATGCAGGTTTTCATGCTTCCTTTTCGTTTTGTCCTGGTTTCTGTTTTCTGGTGCGTAGGGCAGTCAAGAGCGAAAATCAAAGGGGAAAAATTATGTATGGCTACCTGGAGGGGCCTTATTCTAATAAAGTTTACATCTTGCTGAGTGAGCAGCTGGGGTGTGTGATTTTGGTGACTTTGCTGCTGCATTTCCCTGTGTCCTGGACAGCACGTGTAATCCTTACTTGTCTGTCAGTGTCATAAAAAAAATAAGGCACCCTCTGTTCTGGCTTTCAGGGTTACTGGATTCATTATCTGGCTTTTAGAAAGAATTTTAAAGGGAAAGGCCAAGTCCTGGGCGTTAGTAAATGGTTCTCCCCACTCGGGTCACAGGCTACTCCAGACTGAGCATCATTCTGGAAGTCTTGATTGGCTTTTACCACCACGATATTGCTAACCCTTATTTACCATGAAGCAGGGTAAACAGATGTAGAGTTGGGCAGCTGAATCCAGGACAAATTGAAGTCTCCCCTCCAAAATAAAACATCTTTCTACTTTTCTATACACCTCTCAAGGCCTGCTAGCCCTCCCTAGGTGATGTGAAGTGATATAATTGCTTTTCTGCTGACACCCAAACACAAGGAGAAAAGAAATGGAGAGCTTTAAGGCAAAGTAGGCAGCTTCGTCAGTTTTCTCTGTTCAATTAGCAAAGCCCGCAAACCCCATCCATCTGATTAAAACCATAAAAATAATATCTTCCCACCCCACTAGTTCGCCGTGCCCCAAAAGCACTAAATTAAAATAAACAGTTCCAGGCTTGACTTTTTTTTGTTCATTGTAATCATCCTAAACTGGTGGCTCCAGCCTTTCTCACTGGCTTCTGTAAAAATAGTTCTCCTTTACTGCTTAACCAAGGTTTCTTTATACAGCCTCTGAGTGCACAACTGCTGCTCTTATTTACATAGAGAAATTACAAACAGGCTCTTGATTCTTTGATCCTGTGTATTCAAACAGCCCCAGGCTTCTGCTGGTTCTGGCTAGAGGAATCAGGTGCCTGGTAGCAGGGTTTGCCCTTATTATGGTGCAGAAAGATCCAGTTTTAACAGTCACGGCACTTGGGCATGAAATCTTGGGAAGGAGAAAAAGCTCTCTGTCCCTCTCCTACTCCAGCATTCACAGGACACCGAACATTGTTTGGCACCAAAAAATGGATCTTTCCCTCTTGGCCTTCAGTCACAGGACTATGGTTCTTGGCTGGTCTGGAGGCAAAGCAGTTTTTTGGGATGCATCTCACCTGTAACTGGTTTATTTAACTTAGGCATTGGTATAACCCCTACGCTGAGAGCTGAATGACAGCATTCAGCGGTTTGCTGGCAGCTTAGAAATCCTACAGTCGCAATGCAGCATTAAAAGGAAAGCGAGTTTCACTGTTCCTTACAGGTGTGGCGCAGAACAGAAGTGGTGGAATGGTTAATGAGCTCTGGAGAAGGCTGTGCACTGGTGTGAGTGCTTGGTTCTAGCTGCAGCATAGATATGGCTGAGATGGTCACAAGCTGTCAGCAGAGGAGCAAAGGGAGCCCTGAGAGAGAGGTCCATGAAAAGAGTACCCTATGGAAAGAACTGAGCAGATCATAGAATCATAGAATCACCAGGTTGGAAGAGACCCACCAGATCATCGAGTCCAACCATTCCCATCAACTACTAACCCATGTCCCTCAGCATCTCATCCACCTGTCCCTTAAACCCCTCCAGGGAAGGGGACTCAACCCCCTCCCTGGGCAGCCTCTGCCAGTGCCCAATGACTCTTTCAGTGACTTTTCCCCCCCTAATGTTCAGCCTAAATCTCCCCTAGTGGAGCTTGAGGCCATTCCCTCTCATCCTTCTACAGAAGTCTTAACAGAAGTCCTTTTGGTTTCCACTTGAAATATTGCTGGAAAACTTAAACCAAGTCACACTAAAATGAAACAAATTCCCCACCATCAGAATGAAAAAGGAGAGGGGGCTGCCATTCTTTGCTATTTAATCTCAGCTTCTTACTGTTTCAAAATGTATTTTCAGTGTCAAAGATTGGAGGAGGAAACCATGATAAGAAGAACTCTTTCCTTAACTCTTTCTATTTTTTCTCTGGGAAAAAAAATACTTAGGTAATGCTTCTCTGTCTGAAAATGTTGAGACATCTAAAATCCAAGATGGATGCAAATGTCTCATCAAAATAGAATTTACAATTGATGTATCAAAAACATTTTTTTTCCTGCTTAACCTCCACCTCCACAAACCAGACACTTGATCAAGCATCAGTATTTTCCTTAAGAGCAGGCAAAATTGTGACCACAGGAAAATTTTTGATGTTTGCCTGGACATATTTCAGTTGAACCATTGCAGGGTTTTCCTGCAGGCAGCAGTGCAGTGAGGTTGTGTGGCCTGACTGCTCAATTTTGCTGAGGTGTCCTATCACTGAGGAACCTCTAAGAGCACTGCTCAAGGTCAAGCCATGCTTAAATACCAGAATAACATTGAGATTTCCTCATTCTCTAGCTAAGCCCACAAGAAAAGATGAGATGCTGCTGCTAAGAAAAGGTGAGACAGAACACTAAGCCATGAGAAAAGTCAATAAGATTCACCAAGTCTTTCCTTGCAGGTTGTTACTGCTTCTGCTTTCTTTGGAAAACAAAGCTCTCCCTTATGCTGAAGATTTAGTTCATAGTAGCCCCTCCATGAGTTTTACTTGAGAGTGGGAAGATGGTCCACCAAGCAGCACTGTGCAAAGAGGTTTCTTTGCAAGGTTTGGTTATGATTTTTCTGCATTATGCAGGCAGCGTGAGCTCTTATCACCTAACCTTGACATCTCCAGCCTCTGCTTGGGTGAGGGTTAGAATTTGGGAACATGTTCTTTCAAATCCTTCCTGGACAGGTTGCCAGGAAAGACTTGATTTTGCGCACAATCTTGCAGGCTACTGGTTTTGCAAGTATTTCATGGGGCTTTTTATTGTTACTAATATTACTTAGCTGCATGTGAGATGTTGGGTCAAATCCTGTGTTAATGCTGGCCTTAGCCAGCAATAATCCCCATCAATTTTATGTAAGCTTGCTACAAAGTAAGGGCAGAGAAAAAGGAGGTGAGAGGCTTTTGGCTTTCTCCTTGAGCCTAAGTCACTGAAACCAAATGGAAAGACTTCCCTCAATGAAGGGAGATTCAGGTTCGGGCTCTGAGCAGAGCCCAATCGCTTCCTGATTTAGTCATTCTCTCTCTTGGGGGGCAATGTGTATATGAGCCTCTGTGCAGGACTGATGAACAGATAAAATCCTTACTCCTCATGAAGACTGTGACTAATTCATAATGACCCAACTAGGATAAATAATTCTCTTCTTTCTCCTGAGTCTCCTATCTGATAACCCTCATTCATCTCCCTTTACTCACACCCTGCCAAACCTCCTTGCATTAGAGAACAGGAGGACCCTGCACAGCTAGATCACATTTTATCTTGGTTCATGGATCGCTCCTTATTTATTTAAACCTCCACTGCCTCCAGCTTCAGTAACGATGCTGCTGCCCTCAGCATCAATGCCTCTGCCAATAACAACAAGGTCCATTTAGTCTGCTACAGCTTCCTATGGAGAATTGTTTTCTCACTTTACCCCTGCTCCTCAACTCTTTAAAAATAGTCACAGACTAAAAATTATCCCCAACAGGCTTTTGCATTCGTCCGCTTTGAAACAAAGACTTTACACATGTTTGTTCTATGGGGTCCCACTGATTTTTCCCCTTACAAACTTTTCTCCCATTGCTTTTTCAAATCCAAACCTTTTCCTTCAAGGGCTTTTATATATAAACGTGAAAGACTAGAAGGGGAGAGAGAAAAAAAGGGACAGAAAAAATGAAATGTGTTTCTTTTATATGATTATTGTTTCCTTATTTATGCATCTACACACATACAAGGACAGATGCTGTGTTTTAATCCTACAATAATTGGTTTTGGAAAAACAGTAGCTCATAATAATAATATTGTGAGTGGCCAGAATAGAAAGAGATACTTGAACGATGGGGCAATTAATCATGCGTGCTTAGGCCAGCATAACGATGCCAAGCAGCCACTGAGGGAAAAATCATCTCCCTTACGTCTTCTCCAGTCTTCAGACCCACCTAGTTGGTAGTCGGAGCAGACTATCTCACTTCTAAATTTATCTGCTCCTGACATGCAGGCAGAGCTAAAGGTCCCATTAGGTCTGCAGTAGCTGCTGCTCTGGTGAACATGAAGTGTTTCTACATAAACCATATATGAACAGCTAATTCCTGGCATCACTGCTTTCCTTAACAGCAACCTGGCAGCTGAGCAGCATTGAGGAGACAGAGGCTGTAGTTTCATGATGCAAAGTGCTCAGCAGCAAGACTGGCCTCCCACACTGCTTCTGCTGCCTGCTGCAATGGGGCTGTCCCTGGCCTGGAATAGGGACCTCAGAACAGTCTAAAAACCCTAAACAACATTTTGTTTGTTTGTTCTGGTAGTCTTCTTGTCTAATCTTGGATCCATTTCCTGATCCGAATCATGGTTCAGCCTCCAAGTAAGGGAGTTGACACAAGGGGAGGGGGGATTGGACATCATGAGATGCAGAAAGGTGGCAGGGATACATCAAGCTGATGTGGCCATCGGACTCTTCCTGCAGGAAATATGCAGCCTGTGCTGTCCAGCCTCCCTTTCACTTTCAAAACCATAATTAAAGTCAAAGTAATGTTCTTTTGCCTGTAGGTCGTTACTTTCTAGAAAGGCTTACAAGAGAAAATCATGCTCCTCCTGAATATGCTGCACTGGGCAGAGAGTGAAGGCAAATACTCCTTCAGCTGGGATTGCTTGGGGCAGTACAGCCCCTATGTTGAGCTCACTGGAGCTTGTCTGACCTCCCCAACTGCAAAAAAATCCAAATGCATTTGGTGTTTGGTGACTCCAGCTACTCTGGAAGATGATAAAACTCGAGTTCCTAAGTCACCTCATGTACTTTGGAAATGTTACTTCTGCCTTTTGGGAAAATGTCTTTGCCATAAGTACATCTATTCAGTCATAGGATATGATTTCATGGTTGGGCTTAAACTGTTCTTAAACCGCTGCTGCAAAGGAAGATCCTGCCCTGCCCTCTACCTCCAGCTGCCAAGTCTCATTGCCTCCTATCAACAAAGCTGCTCACAGGACCACGGCCAGGTCTGTGAGCTGATCCAGCTGAGAATCAGTCCTCTTCTCTGACCAGGCAGTTCAAAACTGTAGCAGAGAAAACAATCAACCTATTTGGGGTCCTCTAGTTCTCAACAATATGATCTCTAGGCCACCTTTTTTTGTTATATTCTCAAGAGCATTCTGGCTTGATCTCTTTTTGAGCTCTTGAATGCCATTATTTCTCTGCATCATATCTATAATCTTTATGATCTTAGACAGAAGAGGAAGATGTTTTCTGTCCTATCTTCTCCCCCTTTCGCACATCATCCAAAATCTCAGCCTCTTGCTAGACATCAAAGCCTTCCTGCTCCAAGTGGACAATTTGGATCTTTCACACTGGAACCAGCACATAAACAAACAAAAACTCTCCCAAAACTGCAGCCAGACAAGATCAAATGCATGTTACCCACAGCCTTTCCTTTTCACAAACCTTGTTTATTAGCTTCTGTGGTGTGGACAATTTGCCTGATTACATGGTAACCTCTCTGAAAGTAGGAGAGCTCATTCATTAACTCCTGATAAACTATGTCAATAATCTAGATCAACACTGTTATATCAACCCCTCCTGGAAGCTGACCTTCAGAACCACATTTTGGCATTTTGGGGAATTATATAATTAGCAGAGAATGTTCAGTCTGGCAGAGTTCTTAGAAAGGAGAACTGGTACAGGAGAAAGCCCAGTGGAAGGAACACTACTGAGTGAAAAAGGCATTTTCCAGCGGGTACAACAGCTCTTTCATTGTACAGTCTTCAAATATTTATAATTGGTGAACAGAACTTCCCCCTCTACCTTCTCTCTATTCTTTCATGTGAGGGGGTTGTATTTGGCCCTCAGATGACAGCAGAAAAAGTAAAAAAGCAACTCAGGACATGGAGTCAGCTTCACTCTGAACAGATTCAAGTCTGACAACAATGTGAATATGGCAGAACAAGATTTCTTCCACTCACTATGATTCACGTGAAGAAGAAAAAGAAAGAAAAGCTTAGAGGAGTGAACTATATCATTAATAACTACTGAGTTAATAAGTACTACTGAAAGTACCTAAGTACCATAACAGCCAAAAAAAGAAAATCCACGATACCTGAATCCACATCCCCAATACCAATCATTATACAAAGTCCCTCTCCAGAAGATGCATAGATGTCTTCACAGCTGGTTTTGTTCTCTGCTTAGACCTGCTGTGAAGCCAGTGTTCTGCCTTCCTGACACGACAATGCACTACTATGTGAAATCACTGTTCCAGCAAAACTTAGCTTTGTATATGACCTAAGCACCTAAGGCGAGCCCCTGGGCTGTCTAAAGTTTGCATGCCTGAGCCCTTCCTTCATGTCCTCTGATCTCTCCTCAGGCATGAACCAGAACTCAATGTTTTTGGCAGCATAAGCTGCATGAGGAGTTAGCTGTTGCAGGCATAAAACATAAGCAAAACAGCTCAGGGCTCTAGTCTTCACAAGGTGATGCTCAGAACAGCTGATACGGAGAGAGTTGCGATTTACTTGGGATTAAGAGGGATGGAAAGGACCAGTGCTTTTCCCATCCTTGGTAGACTGTTCTCTTGAGGTGATGCTACTAAGTTAACCTCCTACTTCTTAAAAACATTTTTAAAAAAATCATTTCCCACCACGATTTCCCATTTCCCATACACAGCTGTCATCTGGCTGCAAGAAACTGTAAAAGGAGCAATCTCTTTGGAGAGTTCATTTGAGAAAATGTTGTGGGACAGAACTGTCTCCTTCGTTATACTGCAGAAACAGTAAGGCTGAGCTGGAGTGGTTCAGAGGAGAATCGGTCTCTGGTCTTTATACATTGGATGTTGAAAAGTTTGCTGCAGTCTGAGAGTTCTTTAAAAACACAGGCTGTATATCCGAAGTGAGCCCACCAGAAAAGAAAAACAATAAAGAAAGTAACTTTGAAAGACTGGGCAGAGGTCTGGAGGAGCCACAGTTTTCCTTCCCTGCAGTAAAGCATGGCTAAAACAACACAAACTCCTATGGCTTACTAATTTTTCAACCCAATATTTTCATATAATTTGTGTGCTTTATAAGCCTTGGAAAACCCACAAGAGGCCACACATTTCTGATGTAATCGTCTTTGAATTCAACAAAGACCATTACCATGTCAATGAGGGGGATGGTTTCAAAGAGCAGAGGGTGGTTTGCAGAGCACCCAGAGGGGATTTTCACTGCAGCTACTGAAATAATAAACTCCTCTTCCCCCCTCCCTTGTCCCCTTCCAAATTTTGGCTCCAGCTGGAGACATTTCAATAGTTTAGTTCTAATCACAGATAATTCTTTTTTTATTGTGTCATTTTGGATGCTGTTATTATACATAACAAATGTTGCTATGTTACTAGACCGTGAAGCCTAAGCTTTAGCTTAGGTCAGTTTGAGAGCAAACTCGTTGCATTTTGGCCCTTAAAGACATTGCATGTTTGGGGTGGAGGTTGCCTTTGTTTTGAGGGGCTACTTCACAGAAATGGCTTTTCTCGTTCTGAGTTTATCCCAGTTTTGATGCTGTCTGTGAGTCGTGCTGAAAAAAATTTGCAAACTTTTAATTAAAAGAGGTTAATCACTTCTGCTTCAAACTGTCAAACACTTCTGCATGGGCATATTTTTATGCATGTGAAGTTCCACTGGCTTACACTGAACTATTCACGATGCAAAGTATTTTATAGGTGTTCAGTCTTTGCAAGTTTGGGACCTCACATGTGGCCTTCTAGAAAGCTGAAGTAAGGAAAGACTGCAGGTAGGAATATCGTGATCAGATGAAGTGTATCACAAACTACTGCAATGGTAGAATAAAAAAAAAGGAGCAACAGAAGGAAAAATATTTTGTATCAATTATCCCCTTAAGTACAGCCCCTTGCAAAGTACCTTTTGATGAAATATTCAAAGAGTATTTATAGCAGTGCAAAAGTTGCAGGTTGATAATATTAGCTGAAGAACAAGAAGGATGTTGAGGCTCTGGAGAGAGTCCAGAGAAGAGTAATGAAGCTGGTGAAGGGGCTGGAGAACAGGCCCTATGAGGAGCAGCTGAGAGAGCTGGGGGTATTTAGCCTAGAGAAAAGGAGGCTGAGAGGAGATCTCATTACTCTCTCCAACTACCTGAAAGGAGGTTGTGGAGAGGAAGGAGCTGGGCTCTTCTCCCAAGTACCAGGGGACAGGACAAGAAGGAATGGCCTCAAGCTCCACCAGGGGAGATTTAGGCTGGACATCAGGAGGAACTTTTTCACAGAAAGGGTCATTGGAATAGGCTGCCCAGGGAGGTGGTCGATTCCCCTTCCCTGGAGGTGTTTAAGGTGTGGGTGGATGAGGTGCTGAGGGACATGGTTTAGTGTTTGATAGGAATGGTTGGACTCGATGATCTGATGGGTCTCTTCCAACCTGGTTGTTCTATGATTCTATGAAGTGGAAAGAGTTGGAGTTGGATCTCTAGCTTATCAAAAAGCAGTCTAAGAATGAGCATCCAGGATACCCTGGCACTATGATATATTCCCTCATGAAGAAAATAATCTCTTTAAGTACTCTTCCTGATGCTCACAGAACATTGCTCTCTTCTGTGTCTGCTGGCCCAGGAAGTGACCATGGTGATTAGAATCTGAATCTTTTTGTGAATGACCTCACCCTGTTCCCTCTGAAAGTGCTCCCTGAAGCTATGAACTCAGCAAAGTTCCAGATCACACGGAGTTTCCAAACAGATGTCAAAACACCTCAGAGAGAGGGGATAAGTAACCATTAGCAGTCTTATCTCTTCCCATTGACTGTGGAAGGAGCCTAGTCACCCGACTTAGTCTAGATGGTGAGGGCTGGGTTCAGTTGCCAGGAGAGAGAGATATCTCTTGCTCTTTGAAAGCCCTGTGGTAACCCAGATGTGTGTGTGGAATGGCAGAAATTATTTAGGTGGTTGTACGACCTCTGTAATTTTGCAGGAGACTCCAGACCCTTCCAAAGTGGCTGGAGAGCACAAGAGTCCAGCAATGAAACCCTATCCCATCTTACAGATGGCTGAGCAGAATTACCTGGGCCAGGACCAACAGTCACAGAGCAACAAAACTTTTGGGGTGCTGTAGGGGAGGGAAGAGCATTTTCCTCCCAGTTTAAGAAGACGCCACTTGTAGGGTTGAAAAAATTGCAGCTCGCCAGAGCATAACCATTATGGGTTTATTACAACTGAGTTTTATAACACGCATTCTAATAAGTCCTTAAAGAATGTGGCTGTATGCAGTAATCATTTCATAAATATTAATACGGCATTTAGAAATGAGGCCTTAATTTAAAGTGTTGACTTTTATTAGCAAGTGCACAGTTTAATTACTGCAGTAAAAATATAGATTAGTTAAGCTTTGCTGCTGTTCTATTACCTGGGAACCAGCACCAGCCCAGCTTTAATAAGAAGCTTCTGAGGAGGTGAAAGAAATTCCTCTGGCTAGAGAGGCTGAGGGGGGAAGGTTTGCCGCTGGAAACTGACTGTATTCTTTAACAAGGCTAGACTGTGGAATGACTTCTTCTTGCTGTCTGCATTTTTGTGTGTGTGTGTGTTAATTCACACACGTCTCCAGTTATTTCCATTAGGGATTGACAGGCTTATTCTGAACAAACAAACAAAAATATAACACTAAGACCTACCACCAGCATTAAATCTAAACCCGACAAAGTTTGATTTCATTTTTGGTTTTGCCTTAAAATCAAATTCTGAAACAATATTTACTCTTTTTTCTACAAATTGGTTGTTTTCATCTGCTACTGTATTCTTGGGTTGGATGCTCCTTTTTCTTATCCTGTGTCATTTTTTGCTCAGCAGATACGGTGGTGGGGAGGAGGCAGGACATCAAGTTTCCATCCTGAACTGTACAAGTGATGTGCTTGGTTGGAAGGAACAAGTCAACCTTTGTATATCAGCTTCCCAGTGCATTAGATAAAAATAACAATCCTGGAGAATTTATCCTGGTAGGAGAGACAATGGAGGCTCAGCAGCAGCTACATTTTGAGTCAGTATATTTGATGACCTGATGTAACTACTCACTACCTTGGAGCTTGGGAAGGCATCCTATTCCCTAAAATCCCAAGTACCTACAAGCACCAACTTTCCTCTAAAACCAGATACTGCTCAGAGGCACCAGACTGTGCAGACATTTATGAGACATCACCTTTTCAAAAACTGGAAGCAGATAAGGAGGGAAAAAGAAGGAGAGACTATATCCCTAATTTGCAGGAGCAGATTCCAAGAGCAGCCTGCTCAGTGAATTGTCTGAGATCATTCAAGAGGTCTGTGGCCATGCCAAAAGCTGAACTCATGTCCGTTTGGTCCCTGTCTAGTAAGATAACACAAGTCGTTCAGTGAAAAAGTCCAATGGGTGAAGACAGCTATGTAACAGCAAGGCATTTGTAGCTCCTCCTGTTTCTTGCAACCCCTTTAGTCTTCTGATTTATTATGATCCTTGTTTTGCAGACCCAATGTCTTCTTGCCAATACAGATTTAAACATTTGGAGCCACGTGTAAGCCACACCCTATCTCTGAAACGCTTGTGATCACAAAGCCTAAGCTGTGCATGTGAGTGTGCGTGTGCTTTTGGCAAGCAGAGAGCTGGGAAGACAGCAACCACCTACAGCTGGACTGGAGAGAATTCCCGAACTTGGTTTCTGGAAACAAGGGCAAAAACTCCATTGAATCACAAATGTGGCAAAAAACATAGCAAACCAGAAGCTAACAGAGGAGAGAAATTAGGACTGAAGGTACCAGGAAAAGTGGAATTCCAAAGGGGGATGTGGCTGGTGGAGGATGAAGGAAGAAGGGAGATCTTCTGAGCTGTTTCTTTTGCATTATTCTCCTACTAAAGGAACAATTCTCTTTCCCTGTGCTCTGCAAAGCCTTCTGTATGGGGACCAGTACCCAGTTAGTGCAGGTGTCTCTATGGCTGCATTGATTTCCTCTGGTATTACACTGGTTTAGGACTGAATAACTGGTCCAGAGTTGACTTGCAGGATGTGTCTGCTGATCTCCAGTCTTTTCAAGGTTTCCTTATGCACATGTCCAAATGTTTACTTCAGCAAACTGTTAAGAGCAAACCCATGGGAGTCCAGCAAGAGCCGCATGGCTTGGCAGAAATGAGAAGGAACAGGTAGAACCTTGTGCTATCACGGAATGTCACAGTTTGGTTTCTTCTGGTGGGAAATTATAAAGGGAAAAGGAATACAAGTAAAAATACCAAGAGATTGGTGCTGGATCCAGGGCAAATACTAAACATTCATGTTAGACTCTCCTGTCTGGATGCGAATGGGGAATCCGAGTGCTGTAACCTATCCAGCTCTTTTGCACCTTACTCGGCCAAGATGAGCAGCATTCCCAGCTGCAATATGGGGATCATTATGGTGTGTTGCCATGGTTGATTTCACAATTAAAAACAAATACAACTTATGCTGCAGCTGATGTTATAAAAATAAATGGAGCTACTTTGCATAACAGCATAATTAGAGCCTAATTGCCAGCTGGTCTGTTAAACCATAAATGAAAACAAAAAGGACCATAAATTAAATTATTAGAATGATATTATGGCTTGGGGAGATATTATACCATGAAAGCTTATTTTAAGTATCACGTTGAAAAAAGAGAAAACCCAGTCAGAGCAGAAGCTAAGCAGACCCCTTCTCCAATCATCTTCCACATAACCCTGGGGATGATACAAACAATTCATCACTATCTTTTTTCCACTTGAGATCATCAGTGAATCCTCTCTATAAGGAGAACTCCACAAAAGATAGACATTAGTTTTAGTGAAGAGATGCAGCAAATGAAGTCACATGGAAAGACCCAGATACAGAAAAGCACTATATATATATATATATATATATATATATATATATATTTACACACATCCTTATTTATTTTTCAGAAAAGGACTTGGGACTGAGGGAACTGGACTCAAAGTTTTCCTGGAGAGTTTACCTTACGCTAAGACATGATCCATCATTAGCGCTGATCTAAATTTTTGGCAGTCGTGTTTCTGCCTTACTATCTTCTGCTGTAATAGTTTGCTTTAGGGTGAACAGTTGGATTTACAGAGACAGACAGAGCGTATGCATAAACACGGTGCTGGGAAAACAATCATAGAATCATAGAATCACCAGGTTGGAAGAGATTCATCGGATCATCGAGTCCAACCATTCCTATCAAACACTAAACCATGTCCCTCAGGACCTCATCTACCTGTGCCTTAAACACAATGAATGATGCTAGGAGTCATCTCTAATAGAACCTTGTCTACAAGTTACTCGCCTACATGCACAGATACAGGACTCACTGGAGACGTATTGCAGTGAGAACTTAGTCTTTGTGTAATTCAACTTCCATAAATACATCTTAAAGCTCAATACATACCAAACTTTCCCTTTCAACCTGGTTCTTTCCTTCTTATTTTACCTTCAGGATGAGTATTCCTGAGTATTTCTATTCGAAGCAATAAAGCTAATAAAGAAGAAAAGCCTGACCTGTCAGGCAGCTGTTAAAAATGAAGTTACTTGCGGCAATAACAAACTCAGGACCAGAGCTGTTGAAAACAAAGCGTAAAACATCTGTTGAAATGTGACAGTAGAGATAAAAGTCCATAGGCCACAGGTGTGCCCACAGATGTCCTACACACATCTCTCTGCCGATGTATTTTTACTTGCAAATACTGTGATAAGGACAGGGAAAAACCAACCCAATGGAAAGTCAGTGGGTTAGAAATACTCAGCAGGGTGAGTTAATTCTTTAACAAACTCATCCTTCCCATGGCTCTACATTGGTTTTGACAGGATAGCTTACCCTCATTTCACTATGTAATTCAACTAAGTAACACAAACTGAACCAAGCACCAAACCAAGGGTCCTTAGGATCCCCAAGAGAGTTGGTAGACCTGAGGTAATGGCAGTTGTTGAGCTGGAAAGGATTTTCCAGCTCAACAACTGAGGATAGTATTACAATGTGGCTGGCAGGGTATTGTTCTGCCAGGACACATGTCACGAATAGATGGCTGAAGCGCCTATTAAACACGTGTGTTGCATTAACAGTAATAATCGAACTTCCCTTGATGACATTAGACACAGGGGCAGGGTTAGGATCTGGCTTTGCCATTTCCTGCAGTCTCTTCAACAATCAGGGTAGCAATTGGATGGGAAAACAGATTCCAGCTGAAGAGATTCAGAGCAAAATGGAAAAGAAATCACAGATATTGGAGGCTGCTCTGATGGCATCAATAAGCAGCAAGATGTCTCTTATTTCCTGGCCACAGAATTTGCTAAGCCTGATGATGTTTTGCATGTTTTGCAGTGGCTTTCACTGGAGGATCTCCAATCCCTTTTGAACAGTTGGTTTAATATTGTGCTAGTGACAACAGTTTGGCCTTTGGCTGAACATGGACCACTGGGTTTTTGACTCCCTATGACTCTTGTAAAGCACATCTAGAGAGCTCATTGTCAGTGAAGGTGAAGTATCACTGAGGTGGAGCACGATGGCTGTTCAGCAGGGCACAGGAACATTAAATAATGTTTTGGAAGGAGACACGGGTAATACCAGATTTAGCTCATAATGTCAGGGAGAGTTTTAGGTAATTCAGTCAATGTTGGCATTTAGCCAGACGAGCTCTTCAGCAGGACCATTAGCACAGACGTGCGGGTCTCCTGTTTCACATGTACGTCCAGCAACATGGTGCCCTAATCCCCAGCCTGGGTGTCAACTACCTGGCAAATCACCCTCCTCTTGTGCCCCCACACATTTTGCTGAGAGTGCTTCTCCATGACATTGCTCCCTTCTCCTCCCTTGGTTGGGCACAAGGCTGAAGATAAAATAAAAAGCTTCTCTAAACACAGAAGTAGCCTTCTTCTAACACCCCAAGTTTTGTGGTTTTTTTTTTTTTTTTCCCACTCCACAAATTTCCACCAGTGATCCCTGATTTTGGCTCCACTTAGGAGGAGGAATGTGAGACCGCGATCACTGCCATTGTGGAAATGATAGCAGGCAAAAACCTGCTGGCTTTCGGAGCAGATTGTGACTGCGGTAACTACGCTGCGCTAACAGAACCCACTTTGTCAGGCAGCCACAGGGTTGGCAGCCTCTTCCCCCTCTTCGTCCGGTGCCAAGCCAAGGGGCAGCCCGCAGAGATAGGCCATTTGATTTACTTCACAGTTATTTCTTGCAGGATGAAGGAAAACTAGAGAAAGGAAATTAAAAGCAGACTTGGATCACTGAGTCAGCACAGACACACATGCTTGCTGCCTGCTGGGTCATTGGTTGGCACTGGCAGAGCTCCACTGGGTGGAAGTTTATAGACTGCATTATAAAGCCTTTTGCCTGGAGTGGTTATCATGAGAAACGCAGGAGCAAATGAATCCTGGCAGGATGGGAAGAATGCTGTGAGGATTAAGGAGCCCTTTGCACCACCTTTTAAATACTGCTTGTTATTTATAACAAAGGAAAATAACTAGGACCAAAACCCGGTGTAAATCAGCACAGCTTCCCTAGCCTTTCCTACTATCTGCACATGTTAAACAAGCATCTCCGCTCACTCAGGCTATTCTTTTACGCACCAGCATCTTGTCAGCCTAGCATTTCACATCCCCTCTGCTGAGTGGAGGATTGGCTCCCTGAAGCCATGGGAGGATGTCTTTCCTCGCTGAAAGAACGACAGCTCTGTAGACGACAGATTCCACATGCAAGCTGCTGTCTAGTGTCCAGTGTGCAGAGCCAGCTGAGCATCTTCCAGGGTAGCAAGGCTTAAGGACTGGGTTTTAAAGAACATTTTGTATGAGCGGAGTAGCAGGAGGAGGGAGGTGGTTGTAGCTTATGTAATATATACCAAATGTACGTCTGACATACTAATATCACCACTCCACATCCTTTCCCCGCTGTCCCCTTTCGTTTCTTTTTCTTTTTTCCTTTAAGCAACAGAACTTCCTGGAATCAGTTAAACAGATTATTGAACAACTGGTACACACTGTGTTTTCCCTCAATTTAGAGCTATATACATCTGCCTGGAGGTGATCTAATCTCCTTGTTTTCAGGACTTTGAGGGAACAAACTTTTCCTGTGGATCAATACTATTTGTACGTGTGTTTCTGAGACCTGTTTCACCCAGACCAGGAAGGATTTGGATGTTTGTACGAGGCATTTTCTTAAGAGACATATTGCCATTCACATTTGTTTTCTGTTCTCTTTGGCTGCTTCTCATTGCTTTCCTCCAGAGCTGCGCGTCAGCGCTTCTGGCAGAAGGAGTTAACTAATGACTTTAGAAGGTCCTATTTCATGTAAAGTTTATCTCCTCCTGACTGACAGCTAAGTGGACCCTTTCCAAAAGCTTCAGGTTAGCTTCACTGGTTCCTGATGTCCTCTGATGTCAGACACAAGATTTATTCTCCTGCCAATACTCAGAAGGTCTGAATCACAGAATATGCCTGTCCTGCTTTGCCACTCCAACAACTTTGATGGGTATGTGGGGTTTAAATGAACACTTTCTTCCTTGGGAAAAAAGGACTTTATTTTAACCTTTTTGCTCCTAAAAGTGGCATCTGTGAAAAAGGAGAAAGAGAAATAAAAAGTGAAAGAAAGGTGTGGAAAATTTAAGCAAAATCAAAGAGAAAGAAAACGAACATAGGATTAATAAATATCAATAAAAAGTGTGGGAAATTTAAGCAGAATCAAAGAGAAAGAAAACGAACAAAGGATTAATAAATATCAACAAAAAGTGGAAAGGTCTTGAAATATCCCATGGAAAGACTGCAGATGTCAAAATCTGCTGAGAAGCAATTTAAAACTGTGACCATCCCACGAAGAAAAGGCAAGTCCTCAGCTCAGGGAGCTGCAGATGAGGTTAGAGGACGGAGGAGAACATACAGAGAGGAGGTGACCTGGATCTGTGTGATAAGAAACATTTGTGCATGTGGAGATCCTAGTGCTGATCTCAGCTGCCAGGATTGGGTCTGATCATCTTATAGTGCTCAGGTAGGAGAGGGGACTTGAACAAGTCCCAGAAGAGTGAAGTCTGTGCCCTGTCAGTGCATGGGGCTGCTCCCAGAATGGAAGAATAACTGACGAGTAAGAAGTGGAAATCCTGTTGTCACTCAGCCACCGAGTTTCACAGAGGAGTAACTACAAAAACAGAGAATAACCTGAAGACACAGAGTGCTTGCTTCACTGTCGGCTCAGGAGAAATCTAGAAAAATCCACTGTTCCTAAAGCACCTCTTGTAAGGGGAACACAATAAAACAAGATAAAGGAGAGAGCCAAGACAAGCATAACATGCCTACACATTTCAACATTTCTTCATATATATTTTTTTAGAAAAAGAAAATACAGACTAAGCACATAAATGGGCAAGACTTACTTAGCTAAGTCATTTTTTTCCCTCCCATGTACCACTTCGGAAAATAAATAGTTTTTAAAATTTAGGTTTTTTTTTTAAAAAAAATCAAGGCCCGTACGTACAGTAACAGCAAACCTTTAAGAGGTACATTTTTTCCTTTTTTTTTCCTACTGTAATTATGGTCTCATTAAGATTCCAATAAAAAATAGTCAAGAAAACCATTTTTTCTTCTTCTTTTTTTTTTTGAGAAAACAGAAGTGCCCACAGTGTCTCTCTACATGTTACGCTTTTAAAATATTTGCATTTGAAATTCCTCACTGCAAATAATTCCAAGCCAAATGTAAATATAACACTTAGATTACTCCCAGAAGAACATTCTTTTGACCATTAATCCCTCCAATTCAGAATCAAATTTTTCCCTCTCTCTCCTCTTTTTTTTTTCCCCCTCTTTTCCCCAGGACTGTAATTTCACTGTATTGACTGGATCCTGAAATTTGACAGGCAATGTGTGCTTGGAAAAAATATATCTTAGAACCCACTGGAGCTCACTTTGTCTCCTCTGCTTGCTTTTTGTCAGCCTCTCTGTCAACTCTTGCTGCTCTTACGCAGCCCATGGGGGAAGAGGTCTGTTTGTTATGACAGAATGACTGGGATGAGGTTCTTGGCAGGATGTAGAGTGGATTATGAGCTTCCAGGCATGAGAGACAAGGTGCATTAACATGCTGAGCTCTAGAAGGCAAACAGAGCACAGCACTGAGCTATAGGAACATTATCACTCTTGCTTTTCACCTACATTTTCCTAGAATAGAGATCTAAGAGGCAGGAGGAACCATCCTAAACCTCTAGGCAAACTTCCTGTAGAATATCATCCAAAAGATTTCACCCAAGAATAGCTATTTGAGCAAATCTTTTGGAAATAGACCAAATCGTGGAGGAATGATACTAAGTGACGGAGCTTCCACCATCCTGCTAGTTAATTTGTGCCATCCTGAGTTATATTTCTCTTTCCCTCTTCCCCCTAATTGCATTTCTTCTTGTAGGACCGTTTCACGCATCACCACATAGACTGAATTGGTTTTCAGAGCCACTACATCCAGAAGCTCCATGAAAAGATCACCTTAATACAATCTGATCACCATAATACAGTCTCTGACTGAACCTGGAAGTAACAGAGATGATGCTATGATGCCTAGAGGTTGCCAATGTAGTAATTTGCCTCAATGCTTTTGACAGTTTACCCTGTCCTGTCCTAAATCCAGGTGAACTGCAGCTCCAAGTCAAGCCCTACCATTCCCCAGGGTGACTACAGAACACAGGCATCTGCATCTCTTGATAAAATCTTAGTTTTTGGATTCATTGGACACTTTGAACCTGATCTCTCAGAGTAGTCGTGGCTCCTATGAAGATAGGGCAAACACTCATTTTAGTTTGGCTAACAGGCTCGCGCAGCAGAGACACCATAAGGTATAATGACTATGCTGGATCTCATCATGGGCTCCTCTAAGCCACAACCCATCATGGGTAGAAGAAAGAACATAAGCAACACAGCAACTATAGAGCAACTTATATCCACTTTGATGTCTTTCTAGCACAGCAGATGGGGAATGAATCATAGAATCATAGAACAACCAGGTTGGAAGAGACCCATCGGATCATCGAGTCCAACCATTCCTATCAAACACTAAACCATGTCCCTCAGCACCTCACCTACTCGTGTCTTAAACACCTCCAGGGAAGGTGAATCAACCCCCTCCCTGGGCAGCCTGTTCCAATGACCAATGACCCTTTTTGTGAAAAACTTCCTCCTAATCTCTAGCCTAAATCTCCCCTGGTGGAGCTTGAGGCCATTCCTTCTTGTCCTGTCCCCTGGCACTTGGGAGAAGAGCCCAGCTCCCTCCTCTCCACAACCTCCTTTCAGGTAGTTGGAGAGAGCAATGAGGTCTCCTCTCAGCCTCCTCTTCTCCAGGCTAAACACCCCCAGCTCTTTCAGCTGCTCCTCATAAGGCCTGTTCTCCAGCCCCTTCACCAGCTTCGTTGCTCTTCTCTGGACTTGCTCCAGAGCCTCAACATCCTTCTTGATGACGCTTTGTTTATTCTATTCTTTGCAAAGGAGCTGTTTGACCCAAGAACTGGAGTTGTCTCTGCTACGCTAGGACAGGGTCAGTCAGAAAACTGGGGCACACGCTCCCACTCAAATGACGGTGACGCCAAGGGGAGTTTGGCTCCTGAATTTGCATCTGGGTCCATTACTGGTGGAGAGAAATGAAAGATCTGATCCAGAGACTTCTACGCAACTTGTTTATTAGTATTTGCGCAGTGTTCTGGTCATAGCCCTGTCCAGCGGGGGATTTGAATATTTGAACAGAGCACTTACCCAAACAGCAGCTGGCTCCTATAGCCAGCAGTGTCAGGGACCTACGGACAATGCACTTCTATGCTGCACTGCCAGGCGTTTGTAGGCTTTCCTCTACCAGCCCCCCTCCTCTCCCACCCCTCAGGAAGATGGTTTATGAACTGTGTACAAATGTTTTCATTCAATGGGAGGAATGTTGTTTTCCTAAAATCAGGAATTGGGACTGGGGCTCATTTTAGGAATTAAGGTGTTAAGCCTCAGGAATCCAGCTGCAAAGACACACAGCATCCAAGGTACAGAAATGCCAACCGTCAGGAATCTGGGTGCGGAGACTGTGCAATGTTAATTGGCTTTTTTTTTTTCTTTTTAGGATAGGTTTGTCCTGGTTAGTGGAAGGCATTTTGTGCACTCTCCTTCAAGCAGCACTTGGAAAAAGGCCCTGGGGGACTTCTTCCCAGACCTTGTATTCATTGGAAGCAGTTGGGTTGTATCATCCTACTTTATCTGTATTTTTTTCCCTTGTGGGAATTGAGTGTGGTGGTGTTGGCACACAGTTGCCTCCCACCTCTGTGCCTGGTGTGGAATGCAGGGAGCACAGACAGATCATCCCAGGAATGCAGTGGGTGTTTCCTTGGGTCTTGTTTCTATGTTCTAAGTGCTTTGAAAATAATAGCAAGTGTGATTAAAAAATAAAAAAAAAAAAAAAAGAAAAATGTTGTAAGGTGAAATTAATTTGTAAGACAGCGGAGCAGACTGCGCTGCCTTGAGCCAGGTAAAGTGAGTCCTGGAGCAGCTTTCGCCACCTCCCCTGCTTTGCATTCGACCTGATGTGTATCTCCCAACTGAACCTACACATCTCAGCTGACAAACCTCAGTCCTAACCTGCATCTCCCACTTTTGCTCTTATTATGGGGCACTTGATGACAGGTTGATGCCTCTTCGGTCTGGACGTGTTGTTTCAGACTGACTTGGCATTGCTAACGTGGTTCAGTCCTAAACCTCTCTCAGTGAGCTCCACGGGTAGAAGTTGTCAGTTAGGATTTTAATCTCTCCATCTATGGTGCATTTTGCATAAAATAAAAAACAATAAAATAAACAACTTTAAGAGTTTTCTTCTCTTTTTTTTTTTTTCTCTCAGGTCTCCACGGTACTGCAAACTATTCATTAAAATGAATTCCAGTGTATAAACAATCAACTAAGCTCAGGAACACAATTGAAATACACTGAAGAAAGCACCAGAGACAGCACTGCTAAATCAGACCAACACTTCTTGGAAATATTGCTCAGTCAGGATTTTAGGCTCTTTTCTTCTCTATGCAAAAGAAACATATCAGCCTCTGGCCTTGATGTGAAGGGAGATAGAATCTCAGGAGAGTCCTTGAACTGGGAAGAAATCAAAGCCTTTAGACTGGCCTCTTATTTGGAGACACTAATTTCTGTGTTGCATTTCAGAGTCAATTGTAACATTTACCATAAAAAGCCACTTAGAAAATATAAACTTCACAGTTTCTCCACGTTACAAAATGTATTTACTTATTGTCAATGGCAAAGATTATCCCTGTACATGGAATCCATAACACGCCCTCTAGATTTAACCTCCTGTGTCCAGCTGGGGCTTTCCCTTTACCACACCATCCGTACAGCGAGGCTTCCTGCTCAACTGACCCTTTTCCATTGCTTTGTGTATTTTCTTCTGGATCCCCAACAGCTGTACTGAGATAGAATCATAGAACAACCAGGTTGGAAGAGACCCATCGGATCATCGAGTCCAACCATTCCTATCAAACACTAAACCATGTCCCTCGGGACCTCTTCTACCCATCCCTTAAACATCTCCAGGGAAGGTGACTCAATCCCCTCCCTGGGCAGCCTGTTCCAGTGCCCAATGACCCTTTCTGTGAAAAACTTCCTCCTAATGTCTAGCCTAAAGATGTAATCTAGAGGTATCACATTTGCTCTATGGATTTCTTCAAGGGATATGCAAAGGGTGAAAGGATTGGTAAGAACTAAATGAAATGAAAAAAATAGAACTCAAGCAACCAGCAAGAAATACCTTGTGAGCACTAGCATTTCCATAGCATAAATAATAATTTGAAAGCAGAGACAGTTGAAATCCCCCAGAATTTACAGCAAGGCCAGTTGTGGGGTAACCTTATCCCTATCATGCTCTGGGGACCACATGTCCCAGTCCAACATGACACTGAGCACAGCACACGTACTAAGTTTGAAGCACATTCAGAATCCCAGAAAAACTAATAGGTCTTGTGGAAATGCTTGAAATAAAGCAGGTGTATGAACACTCGGCTGGGGCAAGGTCATCAGATTGGTCCCTCAAGGCCTCATCAAAGCCCACTGCTATATGAGGGAGTTTGGCTCTAGATGTCAATCAGTGGGATGTAGATAATGAACCACATGAATATAACTATGTGGTTATACAACATCCCTGTCAGGTGAGGTGCAGGTAGCTCTGTAGTAAGAGAACCTTCTGCATTTATGTCCTACAGCCTTAGAGTTTGTCCTCAAAATTTTCCTTTCCAAAATATGTTTGAAGGAGGGGGCTATGAGGTATAGTAGGAGGACAGCAGGCACACTGGAAAGCAGGAAAGGGGAAGATAGGGCTGACTTTTGATGGACGTAGAGAGTTGGAAACCTGAGCTGTCAATCAGACCTTCCACATTCTTGAAACATCTCTCCCCCAGCACAACCCTTTTCTCCCACATCTTTAGCAGTAAGGAGAAAGCCACAAAACTTTAACGCCCAGGACTCCCCTGGGAGAAAGGTGGGAGACAGACTAGTAGGTTTATCATCATCCCAGGTAAAGGCCGGTGGACAGGAGGAGACTCCTCACCAGGGGAGCAGAGACTGTAAATCCAGTCTGTTTCCAGAGTTTACTCAACAGTGCAAACAAAAATAAACGGGTGTCAGCTCGCCTGCTTAAAGAGGCCATGAAAGGTGACACTGTGTCACTAATCCCTTGTTGCCATTCATTAAATACATCCTCTAGGCTGTTAATCTTCACACCTTCCTTTGGGGGCCACCAGGCAACGAGCTGGGAGGTCTTGACCATGGCAGAGGATGGCAAGAGATGCCTAAGGTCAGCCTGTATAAGCAAAACCAAGAGCACTGGAATTGTAATAAGATCATGTGTGAAAAATGCATGTTAGATATGATCAAATTAGCTGTGTTATGAGAAGCAACTAGCAGCCCAGCAAAGCTGACAGAGGATATCCCAGAATGCCCAAAGTAACTTGACAAGCCCAGATTCCTACTGTTTCCCAGATGTGATGTTTCTACCAAAGCATGTTAGCACACATCCTTGGCCGTGCTGGGGACAACAGCAAAGGTGGGGAAACTTCTGGGGCTAGTGAGGCATGTTCACAATCACAGTGGATCTCTCTGGCCTGCCTGTAATATCAAATACTCAAAGAAATGAAATGAACTTGGATTGGTTTCCCACAGAAAGCAGAGAAGTGGGAGGAAGGAGGGACATTTTGGGCTGTATCCCAAGCAGCCCTACATCTCCAGATCAGATAGGCTGCCCCAGGACGACAAGACAAGAGTTGACACAGGGACCTCATATTCCGTGCAAAGGCAGGGCAAAAACTCTTCACCTTGCCTGAGATTACATCTATATTACACTCATGTATCCCATCTTTTTCCATAGCAAATCTGTTGGTAGATCTTTCTTGCCCACTTTAAATCAGAAATGCAATAGGGTAATCACATCCTATGGCAATAAAACAAGCAAAGACATCTAGGATGGAATGGACTGGTCAGACCCAGCAGCCGTGGTAAAGCCCCAGTCTTTAGGGGTCGCAGGGTTAGAAAACATGATAGTATGTGTTGTATACTGAGATACTGCTTAAAACTGGTCTTGTCACAACAGCTTTCCAGGTTGGGACATCTATGGTTTCTGCCTTTTTCTAGGTCATTCTTACCCTATTCTGGAGTACAGAGAAGAGCAACAAAGCTGGTGAAGGGGCTGGAGAACAGGCCTTATGAGGAGCAGCTGAGAGAGCTGGGGGTGTTTAACCTGGAGAAGAGGAGGCTGAGGGGAGATCTCATTGCTCTCTCCAACTGCCTGGAAGGAGGTTGTGGAGAGGAGGGAGCTGGGCTCTTCTCCCAAGTGCCAGGGGACAGGACAAGAAGGAATGGCCTCAAGCTCCATCAGGGGAGATTTAGGTTGGACATCAGGAGGAAGTTTTTCACAGAAAGGGTCATTGGGCATTGGAATAGGCTGCCCAGGGAGGGGGTTGAGTCACCTTCGCTGGAGGGGTTTAAAGCACAGGTGGATGAGGTGCTAAGGGACGTGGTTTAGTGTTTGATAGGAATGGTTGGACTTGATGATCCGGTGGGTCTCTTCCAACCTGGTGATTCTATGCAGCTGTGCGTGTAGGTTTTTTTTCACTTATTGGTTTGCTCATCCAAGCAAACATGTTATAGACCCTCATTGCAAATGCCTGTTGTTCTGGGCTTAGCTAATCTGTTTTAATGAAAGACAACAAACAAACAGAAAGTCAGATTTGGGATCCTGGCCGCTGTGGAGGACTGCCCATGCAATACTTGCGCCAAACTCTAAGGAATTTGATAGATCTCAGGAAGGACAAAACAGCTTTTATTCAAGCATCAGTTTGTCAACTCAACTCTCCCTCCCGACCTACTCTAAATATAGTTCTCTGGGCCTTCCTTGGGCTTGAGCATGGAAAGGAGGTGAATGTTTGAAACTACAAAGTTTCTGCCTTTAGTAGATAAATTTAGTAACATGTCTGCAATTTGGTTCAAAGGGATGACAGCAAATCAGCAAGGCTTGATATCCAGCCCAAATTTTTTGCAGTGTTGCATCACCATATAACTCTCTACAGGTGTTGTTGTTATTGTAAGGGGATAAATAAACCAAACACGTGGATGCTTCTTTACAGAAATATCTCATTGGCACATATATCCACTTATTAGTCACTGGCTTTCTGTGCTACTGTTGAAATACAACAGCTTTTTATCATGCAATAGCATTCCCCTTGTCTGGAAATGAGAGCTCAGGCTTTACTGCCAAAGACACAGAAAATAAGAACGACACCTGGCAAGCAGAAATAATTCAGTCTGTCTCATCATCCAGCCCGGAGTCTGTACATATTTTCCCATTTTTCCTTAGTTACGCTGAGGTGTCAGGGCGACTTTGCTGGGTGAGAAACAGATGGACAAGTCACTGACTCCCTGCCCTTTTGTGTCCTGTGGAATTACTCTGCTCTGAAAGAGCTGCCATAGTATCCTTGAACTAAAAGGAAACCTCTCATTTGGCTCAAAATGATGACAGCCAAAAGAGAATCAGCGTGGAGGAAAACCCCACCTTTTTTGTCACATTAAATTGCCAGGAAATAAGATATTTAGAAGAATTAGCTTGTAGAGATCAAGCTGCGCTAGGGAGAAATGGACAGAGAGGTCGCTGCAGCTGGTGGTGGCTTCAAGTGACCCTGTGATGAAAGATGGGGAACTTTCCCAGCATCATTTCAACATGGCAATGAAAAATCAGCCCCTCCTTCCCTCCCTTGGAGCTGAGATGCAGACCCCACAACCTCTCCCTTAGATGCAGGAGCTGCTTTGCCAGAGGGCAATGTAGCCGCTAGGTCTTGCAGACCAGAGTGTGTCTGTCCAAGTGCTTTGCCACCAAAATTAATTTGTGTTCATTTTTACAAAAAAAGCCTTGACACGCAAGACACATCCTCACAAACCAACAATCCTGCTGCATACATCCCTATTTACTATTTATCTTTGCTAAGAACATATGGTTCCACTTTCTTACTGTTGGTCTCCAGGGTTAATGACATATGACCATATGGCCAAGAGCAAAGAGTGATGGGACCGACATGCAGGACTATTAATCTGGAGGGGGAAAGAAAAAATAAAAAAGAAATACTGAAATGCTCCCCTATATGCATAAAATGTCAGATTCTTGGGCTGACGTCTAGACAGATGTTGTTGACATCTATGAAGATGTTAAGTGTAGGCTTTCTTTTTCCCTTTTTACATTTAAATGTTCCAAATGTAAATATTACACATAAAAACATTTATAAATGATACTGTCTTCTTTTACCCTGCTGAGGCCATGGTTGTCTCCGCACCACTTACATCTCAGCTTTTAAAGGTTTTCCAGTGACATACTCTCAATGTGTCCAGTGACAAATGATGTAACATGTTATTAGACCATTGGTGCTGTTTCAGTGGAGCCCTGGGTTTCATTAAAGTTAGCACGCAACATTTCTTTCTAACTAACTCTGCAGAACAACAACACCTCCACACACACACACAAAGTGATGTGAAGTCACTTTTAGGTATTAACAAACTGACAAAAGCAAATAGCCAGAAGTGTCTTTCATACCGTCCTTTTCTCGTATGCCCTTCCTGGGGATTTTAGCCTTTCTGTTTGCAGGTGAACAGGCACCCCCGGGAGACATTTCGCAAATGAGTACCAGGCACAGGATAGAGACCAAGCTGGAAGCCCCAAGGGGCTTGGGAGAGTCTGTCCAGGTCAGACCTAGAGCCCTGGACTTACCCACTGCTCTGTGCTTCCAGGAGCTCAGCTCATTAAACATGTCGATGGATTTATATGAGTCCTAAGCAAAATGGGCTCAAATACCAGTTCTTTGCAAGCTGGCTTGCTTTGTAAAATCAAGCCTGCATCCTAAAAATTCTTTGTTTACTGCTTGTTTTTAAGTAATAGGCCCGAGTCTGACAGAAACAATTGTTTTACTGGTGTCACTTGAAGGAAGGATTTTCTTTAACAGTATATGTCCACATTTTTATACTCATAACACTAACAGCAGACACAGTTTTGCTGAAAGAAGAGTGCTTTTTTGAGGATCGCTTATTTTGTTTGGGGCACTAATATAAACTGTGCTGGCAAATCCTTTCTCCTGTAGGCAAAGGTTAAGTAGTCCATTGATTTAATTGGCTTAAAGTTAAGTAGGTGTCTACAAGATTAGAGCCTGAGAGCAGACCTTCATTTCAAGCTGGCTTCCTTCTTCCTCTGACATCACAAAAATGCCGTGTGATTTCTTTTCCCCAGCTTTGAAACGTCAACATTATCTCTCGTCGACATCTCAAATGTTGGCAGAAAGATGCAAAGCAATGGTTCGGCAATCTTTTCAGCTTGCTATTGCTTCACTGCTTATACAGCTTCACTAACTCTTTGCAAACAGCAGAAGTCACATTTGCCCTGCTCTATGACCATATCTGAATGAATACAAGGAGAAGCTCAGCCCACTGGTGTAGTATTTGAAAGGCTATTTTTGATATTCTAACTACAACATACCAGCACTGTTAATGCAGATCATGAAGTATGAATACAGAGAGAACTCTAGGGAATTACGTGACAGGCCTTACGAGGGGCGGCTGATATAGCTGGGGGTGTTTATCCTGGAGAAGAGGAGGCTGAGGGGAGACCTCATTGCTCTCTACAACTACCTGAAAGGAGGTTGTGGAGAGGAGGGAGCTGGGCTCTTCTCCCAAGGGACAGGACAAGAGGGAATGGCCTCATGCTCCGCCAGGGGAGGTTCAGGCTGGACATTAGGAAATACTTTTTCACAGAAAGGGTCATTGGGCATTGGAACAGGCTGCCCAGGGAGGTGGTTGATTCACCTTCCCTGGAGGTGTTTAAGGGACGGGTTGACGAGGTGCTAAGGGACATTGTTTAGTGTTTGATAGGGATGGTTGGACTTGATGATCTGGTGGGTCTCTTCCAATTTGGTTATTCTATGATTCTATGATTAACATCCTATTTAGGATAGAAATACTTTCTCAAGAAACAGGCAGCTGGCAATCTCCTCCTTCCCTTCCCTCCATCCTCCTTCCTTCCCAAGGTCAGCACCCCTCTCTCCAAAAAGCGAACGACATGCCTTCAAAGCACCTTACAGTTTCCCACTGAAAAGAAGGCACTTGAACTCATCTACTTATGTTATAATCTCTTCAGAATGAGAACAGAATTTCCTTTCTGTTTCCACAGTACCCAGCAGAATGAAATTATGATTTCAGCTCTCCCTTAGGTGCTTTCAGTAAACACAATAAACAGATAAAACAGATAGGTCTGGAAGAAAACATAGGTTTTCATAGATGTTTAGAGTTCAAAATGCAGATAAATATCCATTCGTGATTTGCCACAAAGTGAATCAAGTTCCTAATCTTCAGGGAAAGTTCTGCAAATCCCACTAAGAATGCCTCTTCACCTCTAGGTGCCTATGAATGTGTCAAGTTTGCCCCTAAATTCCTTCTGCTATAATAGAAATGTTATGAAATATGTAAAAAACCTTTCAGGAAACTGCATCAATGGGTAATTGCTATGTAGACACTTGAGAGTTTTAACAACGTTGCTCCTGAATTAGCTTGCGGAATTATTGTGCTAACTATTCTTCCCTGATGTGACTCAACACTCCTGCCATTTCTGGCTGGTTTTCATGCCCTCAGCTGCAGGACTGAGAGTTGATGTAAAGTGCAGAATGCGCTACGGGTACATTCCTGTTTGACAAAACCAGGCTTGGAACTGGCAGTGCTTTCCGAGTGTGAAGTCACGTACGTTGGGATTTTAATGCCGGAGAGAATTAGAGCTTTAATTTAAAACTGCAGATCCCTTAATGCAGAAATTGCCAATTAAGCAGGATAACACAACACAGAGCCCTGTTGGAATGAGTGTTTATGTAAACAGCCTGAATCTGAGCAAGAGAACATCTGTAGGTTACAGTTGATGTCTGTGGGTGTGTGATGGAGACGCACTATCTTTTCTTTCAGCTGGTACTTTGAATAGTTAGGCTAATTACTTATCTCATTTTCTAATCTGATTACCTCCGGCTTCAAACCCATCCACAATTTGCCTCATGTGTATGTTTATTAAAAGTGTTTTGAACTGTGAAAGGCCTAAAAAGTGCGCACCCCTTACAAAAGAGAGGTTAAAAAAAAAAGAATAAATAGCCTCAGGGTTTGTCTTTTACCTGTTTCCTCAACAAGTTATCTCAGAACAATCAGACTTTATGGTGCTTTCTTTGGAGCTGGCTTTGTGCTTACAGAGTTACAGGAGAATGCAAAATGAAAATGGTAGCGTGTTGAAGCAGGCAGTGACTGTTGCAGACGGCCAAAGAGCTGTGCACAGGATTTAGCTGGACTGGGCTTTGGGTAACCCTGTTTAATGGAAGTTGTCCTTTCCCATGGCCGAGGGGTTGGAACTGGATGATCTTTGAGGTCCCTTCCACTCCAAACCATTCTATTATTTTATGATTTCCCCACCTTCCTGGGCAAGGGAATGATAAATACATAATTTAATAATAATATATACATAGCCAACCACTTGACCAAATGGATCTCTCTGCAGAGAGCACAGATGTTTTCTCATGAGAAAACAAGAAATTGATAGCTGAGCTGCCCTTTGCTTGTCCCATTCACCTCCTTAATCCACACTGATGTAAAAGGTGTGAGAGAGTTGGGGGTGTTTAGCCTGGAGAAGAGGAGGCTGAGAGGAGACCTCATCACTCTCTCCAACTACCTGAAAGGAGGTTGTAGAGAGGAGGGAGCTGGGCTCTTCTCCCAAGGGACAGGACAAGAGGGAATGGCGTCAAGCTCCGCCAGGGGAGATTTAGGCTGGAGATTAGGAGGAAGTTTTTCACAGAAAGAGTCATTGGGCATTGGAATAGGCTGCCCAGGGAGGGGGTTGATTCACCTTCCCTGGAGGTGTTTAAGGCACAGGTAGTCGAGGTCCTGAGGGACATGGTTTAGTGTTTGATAGGAATGGTTGGACCCAATGATCCGATGGGTCTCTTCCAACCTGGTTGTTCTATGATTCTCTGGGTCAGTCATGCTAAGCACATTGGTTCCAAAGAAACTCTGGATCCCGAGTTTCATGTCAGAAGTGACAAATAAAATAAACCTTTCATATGTTATCAATATAGCTGTAAAGTGTTATTTGGAACAAAAGCGGAAGGTTACTGTGCATTTTTCACAGGTAAACACTAGTCAGAGGCACTGTTAGAAGCAGCCGAGAAGCTTCAAATCCAAATGAAAATGAGATGAGAATCTGCTTTAGTTAAATAATATTTTCCCAAGAGAGAAATAAGCCAGTATCACAGTTCACTGACTACAGCACTCTTCTGCATGGGGGACTAAAGCAATTTTGGGGGTTGCTGTCCTGACCATGACCAAGCTCTCAGGTGTTGCAGTCTTTTCCTTCAGTTGTTTTGGGATAACACATTTCACAAACCTAATTTTTTTTCCCCCTGATGTGAGATAAGACAATTCTTGGATCTCAAAATGTTTCACAGGTTGGGAAAAAATCAACCAAAGTCATGACTGCTCAGTTATTCCAGGGCACAAACACCAGGACAGTTTTAGAATGGAATTGTATATTGTCCTTTACCCACTGCACTTTCATATTTCATCTCTAACATAACCAGCTGACTAGAAGAAACCAATCATTCTCTCACGGAGATTTATAATAAAATATAAAATATTTTGAAATAAGTTTGAGTTCTCTTTGGAGCAGACATACAAAGCTGAAGCACTGAGGGAGAAGTGAACTTAAACGCTCTTCAAATTTATTTGACTTAAACCAGTCCACTTTGCCTGCGTCGACTTAACGGTTCTTCAGAGGGGAAGAGAACCGGGAAGTCGATAGAAAAGGAAAACCTGCCTCACTGAGCGATTTGTGTGACAGGCAGTCATTGAATCAGACAAAATAAATTAACAAAAATTTAATTAGCTTGTATCATTTCTGTCAAAACTGACAACTCAAACATGGAGAAAAGATCATGTTTTTACCCTGGGGAGCATTTCTTATTATTTTTTTTTTTTACTCTCTGTCTGAGAGGGAACCTGAAGTCGGATAACTATTTATAGGTTTTACACGGCCTACTGCTTCCTGTGCTGTGGGAGGGTCCAGGATTGAAGCCATAAATGAATTCAATTTCCTTTTCTCCCTCTAGGACTGTGGGTATGGACCCTCTGCTTATTTACATTCTGACTGACAAGTTTTTCAACTGACTAAGGCCATTTTTCTGTAATCCCCACTGAATCCTTGATATGGGTTTCCATCACAGAAAGTCCTTTCAAAGCATTATGCCTTGGTTCTGGCCTAACTATATCTATATATGTGTGTATATATATATTTATATATATTAAGACTTTCTTAAGAAGAATGAAATAACTCAGATCAATTTGCTATGGCCATGAACAATTCCTCTCAGGAAAAAAAAAAAGTCGAACTATCACTAACTATCACTTTATAAAAGAACACCAGAAAGAGTTCTACAGATTTAAATCTTCCACTTTAAAATCCATTTTAAACCTCCTGCCAAACTCAGACCAGACTGTGTTTGTAGTGACAACAGTTTAGTGGATGCCACAAATACAGCAGTAAAGGGGATGTAATCTGGGATGTAAAGATGTTGTCCCAGAATCCAGTCCTACAGTTCTATGGGTTTCTTGCCCTGAAGATGCAAAGCAAGTTGTTATTGTTGGACTAACTGCTTGCCTGATGTTAGCTTAGTAATGATTCTGGGGTTTGAAAGCAGCCACTAATTGCTTTAATTAAACAATTATCCATTAAATCAAATAAATAGGAAATAATAAATCTAGCAGCCTTGGAGTACAATGCATTTCACTTAGATAAACATCTGCTGGGAAATATAATAGAGCTTCATTGTTATTATTAGTTCTAATTGATGACTTGGTGCTTATAAATCACAGCTACCTGAACTGTGTAAGACAGAGGAGATGCGGGCTGCTTTCCCAAAAACCTCTTATTTCTTGGGTTTTTTTTTGTTTTTTTTTTTCACAAAGAAAACTTTGACTTCACTTTTCATCTCTCAGATGGGACAACTCTGTGCGGTGGGGGAGGGAGATGTTAACACCTTTCTCTGGCTCTGCTCTACCTGTGAACTAGTCAGCAGGAAAGAAAACATAACTTCATTCATTTTTTTCCCCCCCTTTAATTTCTGTGGTGTGGTGTAAGTTTGGCAGCTCACATCCCCACACTAGTCTATATTCACTCACACGCCTTGCAAGGAGTAATTGGGAAAGGTTCAACACTGATTGGGGAATGAGAGAGGGAGACAAAACATGTGAGAGCTCCCCTTGGAGAGCGAACTTCAGGATCCTTAAGGAAGTCTGTGCCTGAAATGTTATGGTTATTCTTGGTGGGTTGGTACAGCTACTGCATGTCCATTGCAACCCAGAGCCACACGCTGACCACGTGCTGTGTGACAGAGAAGAAAGGAGATAGCTTCTGCCTAGTGCCACTTTTCAGGGCACTCTGCCTGGTGACACAGTTCTCCTTCCCATCCTCCCCAGGTACGGAGCTCACAGGGTCACACGACAGGGTTATCATATTAAAGCTTAACTTAATTAATTCCATGCATCTTATTAAATAAATAATAATCCATGAGCCCCAAGTGTTTCTTATACCTCAGTGTTGGATTCATTTCTGGATCTGAGCCACCAGCTTCCCAGTCTATTCAGGAGAAGCACAAAGGAGATCGTTTCCAAGTCAGTAACCAAGCAGTGATTTGTGACATGTCAGGAATATTTAGGGAAAAATGATGGTGGCAGCTACCCTAGAGAAGGGAAATCCATCTTTTGTTTGGGAAGTGGCAAATAACTCTTGGAAACCTAACACATTTTACCCTCCCTCCTTAGTTTCAGAGAGGTGCAATCCATTCCAAGATGGAAGATTAGTTGCTTGCAACCAAAAGAATGTCACATAGAAAATAAAAGGAACAGATTTCCAGGAGCAGAAATGATACTAAAAGCAAGCACTGAGCCACTTTCTGTCCTCCACTGAGAAATACTGAGTGAACATTTACTTAGCAATTAGGTTTTAATGGCAAAACTTTCAAGGCAGAGCTGGGCAGAAAGTCAAGATCTACATTTTAAGGAGATATTTTAAGTGCCCTACAATGCACAGGAGCCCGTATGGTTTTTCTTTCACTGTAACACAGCACTTTGTCTTCCTACAAATACACATGGATGAAAAGAGATAAATGCAGAAGTCATTAGGCATCCCATAGAGCCCATTTAATTAATCTTTTCTGAGTGGACTCCTAATATTACCCACCTGAACCCCAAATGCATAATCCGGTGGGTCTCTTCCAACCTAATTATTCTATGATTCTATATTTTCTGGTAGAGCACCCAGACAGTTGCTTCTGCTGCTGATGTACCGGACACAGCTCACCTTCCTTCCAGGAATTCCCTGTGTCCCAGGAGCTCAAGGGGGACATTTGCTCAAGAAGGGATTAACTCTTACCACTTGTTTACCAAAAGCCTTGCTTCTTGGAAGCTTAATACAAATATAATGAGAACAAGGGCCAGTTTATATTGGCTTATCTGGTACTACTCCCTGCATTGATATCAAGGCAAAACCTCCACCAGGGAAAGAGAAGTTGTACTGACCAAGATGAGTCGTGCAAAGAAAGGCAAAGCTGTGAGAAGAACTAAGCATGAGATAGACAAATCACTTCCTTACCCCATGCTTCACTTTCCCTTTAAAATAGGAACGTTAAGAAAAAACTAGCTTTGTACCGAGCTGATATCTGGTAGTTCAAAGTGCTAGAAAGGAACCACCTCTCATTATAAACAAATTGTTGATAAAAAAAGAAAACAAGCCTTGAAGAGAGTGTGGAAAGAAAAGCTCAGGATATGGAGACTACATCACAAACTGCTCCACTGAACTCACAAGTAGACTGAGACGGCTGGAGGTTACCGGTCTCCTGCCTAGTACTGCTTGTTTATCTCTGTTTTGCAGTAAATGAAATACTAGAGAGGAAAGGTGGGGGGAGGGGTGTACATTTCCATGAAAGCTTCCCCCATCCTTTTTTCTCCTTTCTCTAATGCTGCCCCGATACATTAAGCTACATTCCAGCCAGCTTCAAGGACATGTTTCTGAATCCCATTCAAAATGCTGACAGCCACTGAATGTGTGAGAGGAAACATGCCCTCAGATGGACTGCATTTATTCGTCTGCTTATACCTTTAATCTGACATGTTTAGTAAAACCTCTGCAGCGACTGTTGAGAATATTCCAAGAGAGGAAGGAGAAGCAAGATTCAGGTGTTGCCTTTGAAAGTTGCTGTGGAGTTGGTAGGGCAAGCTCCAAACTCGAGAAGGAGAAACTGGTTCAAACCAGGCAATGGGTTGATGCTGATGCTGCTGTGGTTTGGGTGTTGCTGACCTTGGGGATTACTGCTGGTTTTGATGGTCTTTTACTGAAACATTTTGCTATGTGAAGCCACAAGGATCATAGAATCATAGAAAGGTTTGAGTCAGAAGAGACTTTGGACATCATAAACCTGAAAATCTCAGTAAACTGACGTAAACGTTTTTTCACGTAAACTGAAAACCACACTGTGCCAGCGTGGGTGGAAGAGGAGCTGGGAGTGGAGCTGCTAAAATAAAGGTTAAGTGGAGTCACAATGCAGCTGCATCTGTGGACAGGAGAATACTAGGCCTCTGGTTTAATCCTGAGAGTTTCTGATCTGGTTGGACTTGATGATCCAGTGGGTCTCTTCCAACCTGGTGATTCTATGATTCTATGACCATTTAGCAACCCCCCTGTGATGGGGGAATGTCCCCGCTTTCATATTCATCAACACAAACACACACAGGTCTAAACTCAAATCCATGCAACGCTGAGCGTCACAGAGTATGATTTCCTTTCTGAATTGTTTCAAACAGGACTCCAGTGGAACTACTTCAGGTGAGTCATGAGCTAGCCTCAAGACAGATAACATTTCAATGCAGGCAAGGCCTCTGCCCTTGTTCTGCAGACAGTAAATTGCCAAAACCATCCTCACATTTAAGAGATCTGTTGATTTACATCAGCACAAAAGGACAACTTTCCAGTCCCAGTTCTAATAGACCAGAGATCTCCTGTATTTTATTTATCTTTTTGGATTTGCCCCTTTCCCTGGTTGGGACCAACTCAATTACATGTCCTGTACCCCACTTTCTTTCTCCTTTTTTTTGTGCTGAGAATACACATTTGCTCTGTCCTGGTGAAATACTAGTTATTCCTATTTCATTTACATCAACATAAGTTAAGGCTTTTTTACCAGCTTTAAATAATGTTGACTTAACTTGGGATTAAATAGATCAAAAAATGACTCGTGGTCTGAGGGACTTCAGAGGCCACTATAATGCTGAGCAAAGGACAGAAGGTGTAACAGTCTAATCAATTCTTTTTTTCTGTACTGCTGAAATGGAAGGAGATAATTCCACGTAATGCTGAAACCTGGGTGATGGGAAAACAAGATCACTTTGCAAAATACAAAGCAACTTTAATCACTGTGATAAGCTACTTTCTAAAATGTTCATTTCTGTCCTGATAGCCTTGCCGCAGAAGCATTCATTGGCACAGAGACCTTGAGCCTTGTTAAATTGTATTTTCTGTCTTGAGCATTTGTCGTTACAAAGTTCACGCAGGACAGTCAGCGTGGACAGCCCAAGGATGAGCTGCTGCTTTAAGGTACAGCAGTGGGTTTGGACTCGAAAGGTAGTTCAAGGCACAATCATTCTTTCCTCTGCGCACTGCTTTCCAATCTCTCAGATTTGCTATATTAACTTTGTCTGACCCATTCAGATTTTTAAAAAGAGAAAAAAAAACGTATCTACCTCCTAAAAAAAATAATACTACAAAAAAAAAAAAAAATCACATGCCTACATATTTTTACGGCCTGCCCCTAAAGTCAAGCAGCTTTGTGGAGATGTGCCCTCTGTACGGCTTTGTACAGCATCTCTCATACCATGGTGCCCCAACAAATTGGACACAGGTTCTCCAGGGACAGCAAAGGTCTCTGGAAGAACCCATCCTCTGGTAAGAGAGATCTTGCATGGTCTGGCTATAGCGAAGGAGAGGAACTGAAACCGCCTCTGCTTCCCCACACACTTGGAGTCTGTCATGATGAGAGCATTCATCTCAGACTGCAGCCCTTTGAAGATGGAGCTAGACGCTGATCCTAGTGGCAAAACCTTCACAGGGGCTAGAAGTTGGCAGTAAAAGCCAAATCTACATTATCCAAGTGCAGACACTTCAGTTCACAATGACGCACGGGCCTTAGATCTCCACTTTGCTCCTTTATACCAAGTAGAAAGAGCAAATCATAGGACACCCCACAATCCTTTGAGGCACATCCAGCTTTGGTTTTACAGCCCTGACTTAGCTGCTAGCATTGGTTGCCACTCTCTACATCTAGAATAAAAAGACAGAAAAAAAGCACCTTTGGAGCCTTTAAAACTAATTAAGTAGTGTATCAAAAAAGAAAAGAAAAAAAAAGAAAAGAAGAGAAAGAGAGAGAGATACATTTGGCTGACTGTGAATGAATCTTATAAAATGGAAATGGGAAACATGTGCAAACACTTTAAATATTTTTTGCCCCTGCAAGATATTTGAAGACTTCCCTTGTAAAACAAATAGGGAACAAAATAAAACCAGGTTTCCTTCAGTCAGCACATAATCATTTTCATGTTAATTTTTATCTTGTTAACCCAAAAATCTATTAGAAGAAAATTATCTGCCTGAAATCTAGCTTGTGACTCATGCTAAGTGGTTCTGATATTTTGAGAAAATAAATCTTTACAGTGTTTACACAAGTCTATCTGAAATTACAGTGTGTAAAAGAAATAAGGGTTTCGAGTGACCATAGGTGACAAATGATCAGGCTTCTGATGTTATTCACTGTGGACTTTTTTTTTTTCCTTTTCTTTTAATCCCTATTAGTTGTAACAATGGCAAACCACTACCGGAGCCAAACACAAAACAAATTGAACTCATTCAACAGAAACAATCTTTGAGTTCACGGTGCTATGGATTATGCCCACGTGTTGAACAAGGTTACGTGGTTAAATCTAACCGTAATTACAATGGGCAGAAGAGCAATTTAATAACATCTTCATTGTGACAAGTCTTCCTACTTATTATACCAATTTATACTAGCAAAGGAGTTAACTTTTGGAAAAGATCATTTGTACATCCAGGGCAAGATGGTTTTTAATTGAATAGAGATTCTTAAATCTCAGTATTGATTTGTGAGCGTCCGACCAACTGACTTTTTAAGGCAGCTAGTTTATACAGAAAACACAGAGCACTGTTGGTCATGAAATTTGCGTGGAAGACACAGTCGGTATGGGCATATTCCAGGAAAAACCCTACAGACAGGAAAATACGCCTCTTTTGTTTGCCACAGTGTGCTGAAAAAGAAAAATAAGCTGACAAGGCAAGCCCGAATATTGATCCCTCTAGATAATTTCCACGTTTACACCTATAAGGAAGCATTCTAGGATGGGGCAGTGCATTTGTGTGTGGATTCATTCTGGGACCTTGTGGGAGCCCTTCTGCCTTTGAAAAAAATCTAGGGGGTGAATGCTTCCTGCAGTAGCTTTTATTTAGTTCTTCGCATTTGTTGCATGCTGAGTGTTTCCCCAAAAGGTACATTTAACGTGTGATATGGTGAAATGAAACAGTTCTTTCAGTTCACTCTGGCAGTGATAACTTATAGATCTTTGCCCAACATAGGTTCTGGGGGTTAAGTACAGGAGTACCAGCCTGTGCCAGAGATAGGAAGATGGAAGGCAAGATGTGGGGAGAAATGAGGGACTCTAGGATACATCCAAGAGATTTACAAGCAATCTAAGATATTTGGCTGGTAGAAGAAAGTAAAGTGCTGTTGATGTATCAGTCTGAGGCACACGAGCAAAAGCACAAGCAAATGATCAAGATGAGTTGTGATGAGCACAGCTAGTAGGAGGTTACATAGGATGTCACCTTAATTCTTCATTTTCTAAACAGGTCTATTTATTACCATTATCATTGTTATTACGAGGAAGAAAAGAAGGGAGAATTAAAGTGAATTTTTAATTTAAACATTCCTGTTTCTTTTCATAGATTCCATCAGTCTCCGCACATTCCTTCTGTCATTCCCAAATACAGTACAATAATAATAATAATCCAACATCTGTGTCTAATCCTTCTAGCTAAAGACTATAATTAATTCTAACCCCTTTCTTCTGCTTGAATTTCAGCAGCAACACATAATAGACAGAAGGAGATGTTCAGTATTGAGAAATTTGGGTAAATACACAGAAGTTCTGATTGATTAATAAGAACATGTGTGTTGTTTTGGCAATAGGACATGTTTTGGGGCAAAGGGATGGAAACAAACTAGGTGAAAACTAGACAATTTTATTCCAAGTACATTTTCTGCCTGGTGCAATATAGATTAATTAAAAGAAGAGCCAACAGTTGAAATTTTCTTATAAAGAATTTTAGCCAATTGGCAAATTCTTCACTTGGAAGTGGCCAGCACAGGCTGCATCTACAACCAGATGAAACCACAAATTGCCTTGGGGGATTGCATTGACCATCAGACTGTACCCCTTACAGAGAAATGAGCTTAAGTTTCTCATCACTTGATGAATATGCTGAAAGAGCCTTTTCCTCACTTTGCTGCACAGAAATCATTGTGCTAAAAAAGAATTCCATGGATAGTCACTTTCAAAGGACATCTGCCAGTCAATGTAACTGAGCTATTTCTGTCAAGACCTGATTTGAACTTTCCATTTTCTACATGCTCTTCCGTATTCTACAGGCTCTTATCAGAGCCTGTTGCAACAGGTCAAATGCAATGGTTTAAAAGAGGAAAGATTCAGACTAGACACAAGGAAGGTATTTTTTATGGTGAGGATGCTGAAACACTAGCACAGGTTGTCCAGAGCAGAGGTTGATGCCCCATCCCTGGAAACATTCAGTGTCAGGTTGGACAGGGCTCAGCAAACTGGTTTCATTAAAGATGCTGAGGGTGGTTTCAGTTACACAGCTGCCTTGGCTGGATTTGGGGGTTCGTGAAGAATTTACCCATGTGAAGAGCAAGAAGCATTTGGACAACACCCTCAGACACACAGGGTGAATATTTGGGTTATCCTGTGTGGACAGAGGAGTTGGACTTGATGATCCTTGTGGGTCCCTTCCAACTCGGGACATTCTATGATTCTATACATCTAGTTGCTTTAATACTTGATCTAAGGCTATGGCAGGTGGTTGATTCACCTTCCCTGGAGGTGTTTAAGGGATGGGTGGACAAGGTGCTGAGGGACATGGTTTTAGTGTTTGATAGGAATGGTTGGACTTGATGATCCAATGGGTCTCTTCCAACCTGGTGATTCTATGATTCTATCAGTAAGGTGAATAACACCTTGAAATTTCTGGTAGAATCAGAAAAACAGCAAGTGGGTTTGTCTGTAGGTGAAGGACAGATGAAGTAGGGGAAAGGAGGTGGGAAGACCTCATGGAGTGCAGCCCAGGCTGGAAGCTTGGACACCTTTGTGAGTTTTCTCCCATTTCAGATTTGCTCCTGTGGCTTAGCTGGGCACACTTGAGTTGTTTAGTGAGAAATAACACAGATGCTTCCCCCTTCTCCCTAGGCAAGATATGGTAGAAACCAAAAAGAAAAATTTGTTTTAGCCAGAAAGAGAAAAAAAAAAAAACCCAACCCATGATCCGACTTTGCTAGTGTGGTATTTTCCACTGCACAGTTCTGGATTAAAGCAGAACCATAAAGCCAAAGTTTCCTTTTCTTGTGCACTTCTTGTGCCCTGTTTGAAACCTTGGCAAGCACGTGCTGTGGCACTAGGTTGATCAAACCAGAGCTGAGGGCTGCCATGGTCTGTTTCACCAGCGCTCGGAGCCTCCCACATCAGAGAAGGCAACTCATCATCATTTGAGAAGTTAGCTATGATTTGATTCAAGGCGGGGAAGGAGAGGAAAAGCCATTTTATTGCAAATCGGCACATATGCTCTGAAGACTGAGAATTTATGAGGTGACAGTATCTCTAAGTATTTCCTTTATGTCAGGAGGTACGATGCTGTCCTCAGTGAAAACAATATCCCTGCCCGCAACGGGGCAGGGCAGGCAGAGCAGCCTGATGCCTGTTACCATTCTGGGATGAAATCCACTGCATTTTTCTGCTGTTCGCAATATGAGAACTTCGCAAAAATGCTGGGGGTGAACTTCCCACCAAGACCACAGAATTAATTCTGTTTAGTTTAAAACGTAGATCACCCACCACAACAACTAGCACTAATGGCATCTGGTTAGCTGGCTCAGCAAAGACGTCAAGAACGAATGGATCAAGTAAACTTAATCCCATGCAGCAGGGTGAAGGATGTCTAGAAGGAAAGCATGGAGAAGTCTTTCCTGCTGCTGCCTAGGAAGCTAAAACACAACCCTAACTGTATCTACACACATACCTAACAAGTCTGTTTCTTTCAGGCGCTTGAGAATTCAAGTTTAAAATACACTATAATTTCACAGAGCTTAACCAAAAAGGAGAAACCATTCTCAACACTACCATAACGTCAGCCACAGGATTATACCCTGTGTTTCCTGAAACAAGGAAAAATTTCTTCTCCATTACCCACAAAATGACACAACTGAGCACAGTGGCTTGAAGCTGATATCATTCAGAATGATATAGAGATTTTAACATGAAGTGTGGGGCTTCTGTTAATAAATTGTGCTGATGGCTCTTTGCCTGCTGTTACAAAGTGTAAAACGTCCTCTGAATTTCTTTAATTTCATGTCCGTCTAGTTAGCTTTACGCTCACTTAGATCTAGCAACCCAGATTCTTCTCGGTGTATGTGAATCTTAAGCTTATTGAAACACTGTGAACCAAATATTGACAAATAGGAAAAGGTCATAAACTGGGGCAAACAAGAAAAGTAATGAAAAGTGATCAGCATATACCTTATTCTCTGATCAAAATCAAACCCAAACCAGAACATGGTTGGCAACCATGGCACGGGTAGATGAGGTCCTGAGGGACATGGTTTAATGTTTGATAGGAATGGTTGGACTCGATAATCCAATGGGTCTCTTCCAACCTGGTTGTTCTATGATTCTAATAGGGTAGTCTAGCTTTCTGATAGGAGAAAGGAGTCAAGTAATACTTTTGGCAAGGGGGGTTTCTGTGTAGCACTATGTACTTTTCTTAACTCAGGAAAAGTTCTTTGCCTTACACAAATGATACCTTTTGAGTGGATGACTGTGAGGTTGGCTCCTGGGGAAGGAAAGGTCTGTCAGCAAGAGAAGTTTTGCAGAAACACACCTGAAATTCTGTTCTAAAAGACCTTCCCTGGAAAAGGTCTGGTACCGTCAGTGAGAAGCAAAAGGTATGCTTCATCCCCATAACTCCAGTAATTAATGCCACCATGGCCACTGCTGTTGATTGATCCTGGGGACCCTAACAGGTGATTCTATTCAGACATTTCACCTGCTGTTGAAAGGCATTTTTCAAATGGTTTATTGCCCTAATGAGAATGGCAGGGCTGGGCATTATCTCAAACCCAGTGCCATCAGCCAAATAAAGCAGAGAGCTGTCTGCCAGCTACTCAACAGGGATTAATAAAGTGGCAAGATTTACAGGGAAGTCAACTCAAAATGCTTTCCAAAAAACATGAATCAAAAACGTTATATTGTCTTGAATATGCATCATTAGTAAATGGATTTGATGGGATTCTGGCAGAAGGAAGTTTTTTAGCCTTGATAGGCTAAAATACTTTTTACTGTAGTTTTGACGATAAGGACAGGAAGCACGTGGAGTGACTACTAAAGCCCCTATCAAAATGGTTACACTGAAGCTAATAGCATTTTACTGCATTTCATCAAAGCCATGAAGATGTGCAAATGGAAAACAAAGGTAGCGAGACATCATGGAACCTCTCTCAAGTTGGTAGAATAGCCTCTTCTCCATTAACATGTTTTAGAGAGCATCTTTTTTTTTTTTTTTTCATACTTGGAGATACTTTGGGGTTGAACAGCCTCCAGGAAAATGTACTGGTTCCTCCAGCATTACCTTTACAAACAAACAGCCATTTTCTGTGCCCCTGAGTATCCTTTTAGCAAGTCCTAAGAAGCTATTGTAGGACTGAATCTTTCCTAATTCTTATAACATGTAAGGAAAGAGTTTGATTTGTTGAAATAAAACAAAAGATAGAAAGTGATTTTAACGTTGTTTTGACCACACTCACGAAAAGTACTTTTCATGTCCATGGCTGCAAAATCCAAACAATTGCCCAAGAGGTATAGAGTTAATGACTGTTAGAGATGTGGCTGGTACAAAAGTTTGGTCACACATAGCTCAGTTGCCCAAGTGAGACTAAGGTTTGGTTGTTTGGGCTGTTCTGGGTCTTTATTTTTTTTTTTGCACTTGCCCTAGTCTCGTCTAATTTTTGTACGTCTAAGCATGTTACTGCCACCTCTGTCTGTTGTTTAAGAAAATACAGCAGAAAGCTGCTGCTTATAGATAGTTAGCCTGATTATTGTGGATAAACCAAACGACGGGTCCAGACACATTCAGGATGTCTGAACAGTAAAAACCACCCGGTAATACACTAGTTATCTAAGTGTTTGACTCACAAAAGACCTTCATGTTCATTAGAAGGGGTGACAGCTCATAAAACCGTATTATTGAAGGTCTGACAAATCAGAAGAATACATTGAAAGATTGTTTAAGGCTAAGAAGCATAGACTGGATGATCTGGAGAAGAGACTAGGTCTGGATAATTTCTGTACATCTATCTTGTGTTTAACATACAAACAATAAGCACTAAAAAGAAGGTAAAGACTAAGAGACAGAAGGACTATGATTGAAGGAAAAGAAAACTACATGCTTAAATGCTAGAGAGACAGCAGGCTTTGTCCAGGGAAGGTGAGCTAAGCCTTCTGATCTGGGTTTAGAGTGCTACATATACTTTGCAGAAGCTTTCCCAATAGACAATTGAATCCTATGAGGCAAGACTTCTCCTTTGACACATAGAGATGATTAAATATGGAGACAGTCATAGAATCATAGAACAACCAGGTTGGAAGAGACCCACCGGATCATCGAGTCCAACCATTCCTATCAAACACTAAATCACGTCCCTCAGGACCTCATCTACCTGTGCCTTAAACACCTCCAGGGAAGGTGAATCAACCACCTCCCTGGGCAGCCTATTCCAATGCCCAATGACCCTTTCTGTGAAAAACTTCCTCCTGATGTCAAGCCTTAATCTCCCCTGGTGGAGCTTGAGGCCATTCCCTCTTGTCCTGTCACTTGGGAATAAAATTAGTCAATAAATTAAAAAAAATTAGTCAATAAAGAAGAAGAGAAAGTAGCACTGTCTTTGCAACTTAAAGGTGACTTAAAGCATGAAGCTTTGCAAACTATGAATACATAGGCTGAGCAGTTCTTAGGAAGACATCTCTGGGTGCTTTGGTAGAAGTTAATCTGGATGAAAATAAGACCTATGCAGCAGTGAAAATATCTCTGACAGGATAATGTTCAATTTAAATAAACAGTTCTAATGAGATCTGTTATTACCTGCTATTTTGTCGTGCTCTGGCATGCAGTCTTAAGCCTAATGTTTCTAAACGCTGTCATAAATTTCTTAAACCTAATCTGCTCCTGAAAATTTCAGCTAACATCTCTCACGGTTCGCAGTAAATTATAGACAACGTTGAACCTGCTAGTGAATCTAAATTTCTCTTAGAAAATCCCAACAGTGAACAAACACTCATTTTTCTCCATCCAAGAAAAGATTGCTGTGATTGGTAAGAGTTCTTTATTAAGCTTAAGATGTATGCAGTGGGCATACAATTTTGCCTAAAATATATATAGCAAATTGCATAGTTCATTCCGAGTTCCCTACGGAGTGTCATAACTCAAGTTTGTCTACAAATCGTGTAACATTATAAATCTTATCACTATCACGCAAGCAAACAAAGGCAATGGGAATGCTTTTTAGTTTACTTTCCTGTAATATATAAGTTTGAAGAAGTGGTGTTGTTTCCACAGTCCAAACAGTTTATTCAAAGACTAAGAGGAGTTTCAGTTTTCCACGAAGGTCAGTACAACTTTGTTTTGCCCTGATATTCCCCAAGCAGGTAATACTTCTAATGCTTTATTAACACAGGCTGGGGTCAATAAACACTTTATACTCTCTGCCTCCCGTATCTATGAATGTAATTCCCCAACCTTAATGCTTAAAGACCAGAGGGATTCCCAGACCCAAGCCAGTGCAGGCTTGGCAGTTCAGTTACATTTCAGCTCTTTCTAAGGCCACCGTGTCTGCCACCTTGATAAATGCAATTGTTACTAGGAAAGAACAAAATCCTTTAATCATTTTCAAATATTAAACTCCATCATGTCTGGCCCATAAATGCAAAGTTCACTTTGCAGGAAGGATTTACCAAAGTTGATACCTGGTGCTGGCAGAACATTAACTGTACATTTGGCAAAAATTTTTTTTTGGGGGGTGGGGGGTGCATTCAGTTCCAAAAATATGATGATAACCTAATTTGTCCTGAGTGGCTAAACTGAATGTTGTCATCTGTACCTAATAAGGTGAAGTGCTTTGTTTGTCACAGGCTTATCCCAGGACAGTTAACGCTGCAAAAAAAAAAAAAAAAAAAAAAAAGTGACTAAGCTACAAGTATGTTCTCCTTCTCCATCCAGCCTTGAAAGCGTTACGTCTGTGCTGGTTTCTCAGAGGCAACGTACAACATCTGGTGCCGAACCAGTGGGGTCAAATAATGTTCTCACCATTTAGCGTAATTAACTCCAACCGCCCGTCTGCTGCAAGCCCCCGCTGCAGCCAACACAAGCAAAGCTGGGCCAAGACGAAATTTCTCCTCATTATTAAACCCAAATCTAAGCACTTGTCTGTCTGTAAAAACAGAGCAAAGGGAGGAAAACTGAAACCAGCGAACAGGGTCTGAGGTTTCAATAAATGTCAGAGAGCGTCAAGTCTGTTTGGATTGCAAATTATTGCTGGCTGATGGTCTATTATTTTACAACTAGCGATTGCTGTCAAGGAGTTGGGGAGAGGGTGGGAGGGAGAGGGTTCTCGAATCCCAGCCTGAGGGGAACAGAAGTTACGAAATACTGTAACAATCATTTTAAAAAAAATAATAATAACAAAGCAGCTTTAATGTTTGTTAAATTTAGAACTTTTATAGAGTATCTCTTCAAAGAGCGAAGAAATCACCCTGCTCTCTGCCCGTGATAGAAATCATCACAAGGTCTGCTCTGCTGGAGGTCGTTTGCCATCCCTGCCTCTTGCTTCCAAACACCATCACCAGCAGAATTAAGACAACTGGACGGCTGTGAACATGCAGGAGTGAAAAAAGGCCATCCCTGCTCCCCATGGTGTTTAGGGAGAGTTTGTATCTTGACAATCATGCTTAAACAATATATATGAAGATCATTTAAATGACGTATCTTGGACCTGACTCCCATTGGCCATAAGCAATAGGAATGGTTGGACTCAGTGATCCGATAGGTCTCTTCCAACCTGATTGTTCTATGATTCTATAAGCACAGAAGATTAGCCATAGTTTGTTAGGGGAACAGAGATCACAGAATCACAAAATCAAATGATGGTGGAAGATGGAAAGGTCCTCTGGAGCTCACCCAGTCCAACTTCTCTGCTAAAGCAGGATCACTCAGAGCAGGCTGTACAGGAATGTGTCTAGGTGAGTGCTGAATAGCTCCAGAGAAGGAGACTCCACATCCTCCCTGGGCAGGTGGTTCCAGTACTCTGTCACCCGCAGAGAAAAGAGGCTTCCCCTCATATTCAAGTGGAACGTCCCACATTGTAGCACCGAAAGGAGCCTACAAGTATACTGGGGAGAGACTTTCTACAAGGACATGTAGTGATCAGACAAGAGATAATGGCTTTAAACTGAAAAAGGGTAGACTTAGATTGGATGTACAGAAGAAATTAGTCACAATGAGGGCAATGAGGCACTAGCACAGGATGCCCACAGATGCATGGATGCTCCTCCTCGGCAACCATCAAGACCAAGTTGGTTGGGGCCTTGAGCAGCCTGGTCTGGTGGAAGGTGTCCCTGCTCATGGCTGGGGGTTTGGAACTACTTGATCTTTAAGGTATCTTCCAACACAAATCATTCTATGATTCAAAGCCTGTTTGTGGGACTCAATCCTCTCCTGTGCTTTGTAAAATCATCTCTAATTCTGTCTATTGCTCCCCCTGGGTAGCACTTCTGCCAGTGATGGTCTTTACTCAGCTAGACAGAAGTCCTGTATACTATTGGGCTCCAGGATAAGTGCTAGTAAGTCAGATTTTTGTTACCAAAACATACGACTGAAACTTTTTGCAGGGTGAAATGTAGGCATCACAAGAAGAGAGGATAAACCCATATACCCCATTTATTTCCTTTTTTTTTTTTTTTTTTTTTAAATTTTTCAGCAATGCAGGCTGAAGAATTTGACAAGTTAGAAGAAAAGCAAACTTAAAAATTACTGTCACTGTGTCTGTGTTTGACAGTATTTGGAAAAGCAAATTCTACTTTTCTCCCCTTAAAATTAAACCTGTGTTTTGCAAAGAAATAAAAGAATGGGTTCATAGTTACAAGAGTGGTTATATTCTCCTATACCTGCCACCTCCTCCTCTCTCTCCCCCTCACACACGCACACAGCAACTGGTAATAAAAGTGTAACTTACGATTTCGCACCAATAATATCCCAAGAAGGGTGCCTCTATTTTACCCTAGAGCAAAGGAAAGAGGCCAAAACAATCAACCTCTCTTGTGCAGAGCTGAACGTGGGCTCCACTTCGACTCAGCTGTGTGTACCCCTGATGTCTGTGGAACATGCTTTCCCTGCCAAACTACTCAGCCCAAAATGCGATTGTGACCTTGAAGCTTATTTTGGCCCAACACGAAGTCAGGGGAGAAACAGAAGGAATGTGAATCACCTAAAGGCGTCTCCCTAATTTTTCCTCCACAAACACAACCTGATCTTTCATGCAGAGCTGATCGATATTTTTCCAGTGCAATAGCTTTCTACTGTGAAAAGCAAATGTTTTCAAGATCTGTATCAATTTTTCTGACTTTTCTCAAAAAATATCACACTTTCGGGTTTCTGGAAGCAAGAACATATTTTACTCTCTCCCCACTGGCTTTTACTGAATAGTACAATGACATAACTCAGAGAAATCAAGTTAGATTTAATCAAGGGAAATTTCTCATAGAATGGAAATTCCTGATTTTGGTCAGCTCTGCACAGAAATGAAACCAAATCCTGGTTTGGCCAGAAAGTTCTTGTTGTATCACAACATGAAGCAGCAACATTTTATCTCCCTCAACCACGCACATGTAAAACTGAATTGTAAACCATTGGAAGCACTTAGTCCAGAACTTTATACATACATTAAATGGATGAGATATAAACAGAGAGGATTGTGAATAAAATCAAACTATTACATTCTGAAATGCCTCAGGAAAGCTTGATGTAAACGTAACCACAGTAAGATGCCCCGAGACAGGAAAAAAAATGCACTTTCATGGTTAAAGAAAGAGTAAACAGAAAAAAACTTCTCAAGCTCTGTTCCTTCACTTTGACATTTGTTCACTCAGAATGAAGGATTAACAACTCCAAATTCCAACAGGTTCCCCTACTCCCTGTATTGGGATTGGTTTAGGGTAATTATTTTCTAATTGCTATGTCTAAACCATAGGAGTTTATGGATACATGTGCATCTCAGGTCTCCTTAGGCAGGAGGGAGTGAAATTACTTTGAAAGAGAGACTGACTATTCTTTAATGAGCAGTTATGGTCTGACAAATGATTGTGTAAAACACTTCCTCGCTTCACATGTGCTCCCTGCATGCTTGGGTCCTGAGAGTGCCAAGCTCTTGACTCTCGTATTAAGTATCACAACCTTTTCAATTATTTTGTCTACTTGTCAGATCCTCACTTGGGTAAAGAGGCCACTGTCTGTGCTATCTGCATGGTGTTAATGGGCTACTCAGTTACCTGAGTCGTATAGAGCTAACACATTTCTTCGCTTTAAGGAGAAAATTTTTTTTCTCCTGTCAGTCCCAACATTCACAAACAGTTCTCTTGGCTTCACTTCAGATTCAGCATCTTCTATAGACAGGGAGAGCTGCTCCACTAAATCTGTGTTAAACCTATCTACTAAAACAAGATTATTGCACGTGAAGCACAGGTATATGACAAAATAGCAAAAGCACATCAGTTGTTACAAGTGCAAGTACATTTGCTGGAGAACTATAGAAGAAAACAAGCGACTTCTGTTCATGAGGGGCAGTGCATAAGGATTCAGGTTTGAGGGGTTCAAAAGCATATCAGGTATCACCAATCTTCCAACCAGAGGAGTGATTTTAAAAGTTATGAGAGTCCAGAGAAGAGCAACAAAACTGGTGAAGGGGCTGGAGAACAGGCCTTATGAGGAACGGTTGAGAGAGCTGGGGGGGTTTAGCCTGGAGAATAGGAGGATGAGAGGAGACCTCATTGCTCTCTCCAACTACCCGAAAGGAGGTTGTGGAGAGGAGGGAGCTGGGTTCTTCTCCCAAGTGCCAGGGGACAGGACAAGAGGGAATGGCCTCAAGCTCCGCCAAGGGAGATTTAGGCTGGAGATTAGGAGGAAGTTTTTTACACAGAGGGTCATTGGGCATTGGAATGGGCTGCCCAGGGAGGTGGTTGATTCACCTTCCCTGGAGGTGTTTAAGGGATGGGTGGATGAGGTGCTGAGGGACATGGTTTAGTGTTTGTTAGGAATGGATGGACTCGATAATCCGATGGGTCTCTTTCAACCTGGTGATTCTATGATAAAGGCACTATCAATATGGAAAAGCAGAAGGCAACTAAAGCAAAGCAATAGTTTGCTCTGTGTTTGGATCTCAAGCCATCTGATGCATCAAAATTATATTTGAAGACATGCATCTCCAGTGAATTCCACACATGGAGCTAGCTGGTGTGCTGCTGAACTGCTTGCAGCTAAGGAAGTACAACGATCCTCTCAGTGACCCTCTGTGATCTTCCTGGGTCCCTTCTAACTCAGGATATTCTATGATTCTGTGAGCCTAAGACTGTATGGAAATCTAACAAGAACGAATTCTCACACTAAAATTTTAGAGCTGGAAACTTCTGAAAATAAAAATTTCAGTGAACTTCCATTAAAATGTGACCCAAAATTGCACCAACTTCAATAAATCTCGTTCTACTTGGCAAAAATATCCTTGGAACAACTTTTCCAATAGTAACTAGGCACATCTATTAATCTGCCTTACCAAGAACACAGATGAGAAAAACACTGAGAAAGAACATTACAGGTTTTTGGATCTCCAGAAGATTTTCCAGTCAAAAAGGCCATCCAAACTGGGAGTTAACATTTAGAAACTGGACTTCACATTTTAAGATCAGGTTGGCTAATACCTAGTTCAGGACAGAACAAACCAAAACAGATTGTTGCACAGAACCTAAAATGGGCACATGATGGATGTACTCTTTCTTTGGTTGCATTCAGCATATTAAACCACCCATTGGGCTGACCACCCTGAGCTCAAATATTATTTAATGCTCATGTAAAAAGAAAATAATAATACTGTTATGTGAGTGTTCCATAGTGCGGCTTCCAATTCACCTCTGGCCTTCCAGACGCTGGGTAATGATTCATTTTCTCCTGACAGGAGGGGTACAACATTCTCAGGACTTCTTGGGTGGAAGAAAGTTGGTAGGAAGCAAATCCACAGTGAGCCATTAAACTTGATGAGGATTAATACCCTCCCTTACTAGCTTAATGTACGAAATGCATCGATCGCTTTGAGAATTGTGCTTAAGTCTACAGCTGGGAGCAAACCTGTGATCTGAGGGTTTTTTTCGAATGTGTACGTACTACCTAACTAATGGTGAAACAAACCCCAGTGCAGTAGAGTTGGGTAGTCCCATTACAGCAATAACATATTGTAAAGGATCAAGTTTCAGGACAATTAGCTCCTGGCTGCAGTTTATTACCCCATCGGAGATTTAAAACATGATTTTTCTCCCCTCTCCCACTACTACATTCCAACAATACTTAAGTGTCTGGAACTAACACTGTAAAACAATAATAGAGTGACAAATATCTGTCTATCCGAAGGCAGACGCACTACCTGGGTTTGTTTTGAGACAATAAATTGTAAAATATACTTTAAAAGTCTTTTCTCCTTCTCACCAGTTACAGAACTGAGTCAAAGCATTTTCTGTGCGTTGGTTTTTACTGTTTGTTGGGATGTCCTGATGGGTGTATGCTAGCCTGTCATGCTGAGCTCTCCACAGAGATGTAGAGCATGATGTTGTTTCTGAATGGACAAGGGCTGAAGGAAGAATTCACTGTTATCTCTCTATGGGAGCAAAAGGACAACACCGTAAGCTTCAATGGTGAAGAAGAATGAGGTGGACTAAGTCCCCCCCTATAAACATGTAGTTCTCCCTAGGGGTACATCAGGAGCCCACTAGGACTCACCTGAGCATCCACTTGAATGACAAAAGTTAGCTATGATGAGATTCATCTATTTGTTTCATCCACATTTTATAGAAAAACTTTGGCAGAGGAAAGAACTGAATGGAGAGTGTAATACACTCTTACATTTAAATGCTCTAAGGCTTCTTAAACTACCTCCTTAATTCAGAGTCAGTTGACTCTGAAAAAGAGTCTCTGACAAAAATAAGTAAACTAACAAAACAATTTGTTCATCACTGACAAACCGAAAACTTCTCTCACAAGTAGGGAATGTGAAAGTCACTGACAACCACAGTTTCTGTGGGTGTCAAGAACCTAATCAGTGGCCTGGAGAGTGGACTCATGGCAGTATTAATCCATGTAATAGGAACGTTCTTAAGGGCAGTTTCCCAGTCAAGTATTTTTGTGTTTGCACACTAGAAGACATGATTCAGATCTTTGTGTAAAACATCTCTGTCTCCCCTTTGCTGCATGGACACTCATGTCATTGACAACATTGTAGGTCCTTTCCAGATCAGTTCTGTAAGGAGCTTACATTCCAACTGCTTTAAGCAAACTGAATGTGTTCAGGTGAGTACAACCGAAGCCAGGGGATAAAACAAAATGAGATGGAGAGGAAAAAATCCTCACACCTTGGATCCAGATTTTTTTTGATCATTGCAATTATCTGTCAGACTGCACTAACCATTGCCCATAAATGTCCACTGCCAGTCTGAATTCTACTAGTCTGTTGTCTCCGTTTTCAAACCAAATTTGTATTAAGTGTCTCCAATCATAATTAAAATTTTTGTGAGTGTAATTGCACAGGGACCCCTCTTGCAGCTGCACCACTGATGGTGGCAGACTTGCAGGTTTCCTTATTGCTGAGCACCTTCATCTTACATTGACTTCAGAAATGAGGAGAAAGTATTTCCTGAAGCACTGAATTTCCCAGTAAGCCAACAGACCAAACTGTGCCAAACAGGTAACTTGCTGCAGTTCTTTAAGCCTCCCCTCTGCCAGAACATACATTAGATCAAACAACAAAGACTAAACTGTAAGTGAAAGTGTAACATATTTTGTTGCACTTAAAGTCTGCTTTACTGTGGAGAGTCTGTATTATTTAAACCAAACTGTATCTTTGCTAGAAGTTGGAACCTAAAGAGCATTAGAGCATGAAGACAGCTTTATTTCCTTGGTCTGGATGTCTACTACATTGGAATATCATTTGCAGAACATGACGAGTAGAAAAATATTTAGGGACATCTTGCTTCTCTGACTTTTACTATGTAAACCCTGTGACCTGCAAACAGTCCTGCAGCTTCGGAAGTAGAGTGCCAAGAATCATCAGGAGAAATGAAAGCACACAGGGGAAAAAGGAAAAGTTTGGGAGATGTCAGGGTCGATCTGCAATTTTTTTTCATGTATTCAAAGTGAAAGTATCATGCATTTTGCAAAACATGAAGCTGCAATTACAGGAGCAAATTGTAGCGATTATCCCATATTTAATACTTCTTGGTGACACAAAAGGGAGCGCAAAGTTATTAAAATTTAACTCAAGTACTATTTACTTAGAAACTGATGTTTAAATCATAACCAGAGGCTCCCAACAGGACCACATTTCCCCCCATTGTTTGGGGTGTTGTGCAAACCTGTATATGTCAAGGTATCAAAAGCCCTTTGCTTCTGCTAAGCTGACTGCAGACAGCACCCTGGAGGGTCTGCAACATAAAGCTCTGCTCTGCGAATGGTATCAGCTGCAGCAGAAGCTTGAGTCTCCAGGAATCTCATTGTAGGAGTGGGGCCTAAGAAAATATATAGCAATTGACGTAGCAGAAGAACGAGGCTATTCAATATGTTGTTTTTCCTCCAATCACTTTGGGTGGGATTCAACTCACTAAGCTCTACCCAGCTATAAGTCACCTGTCTAGTTTAAGCTATTTCTCTAGCCTGTTTCAAAGCCAACAGGAGAGAGAAAAGCCATGCTAGAAATGGAGTCATGCCACCTTAGCATAGGTCCTCTCCCCTCTTCAGGTAATTGTAGAGGGCGTCTAGAGACACCAGCTTGGACTAGGTGTCTCATCTTTAGACATTAGCAGATGGAAAAGCTGAATCCCAGTTTTCCTGCATAAGAACTGTTCAAAAAGATGTCACTGACGCCATTAAAACTAAGTCCAGTCTTTGTTGACTACTGTTTGGGTTCCAAAGAGACCAGGACAAGAGGTTTTGGTAATCTTGGTGGCTGCCTACACAGGGTGGTTTTGGACAGCAAGGCACAGAGACTAAGAGTAGCCTAGTTTCCACAGGTTAAGGCAAATTGGTGGAATGGGACAAAAAGTCAGCTTGCGCTGCCAATATGTTGTGGATAAACACAGGCTGCTCTCCGTGGATAAACAGCAGCACTGGAACGTCATTTTCCAGTGATGCCGATCTGGCACCTTCCTGCTGCACAAAATTCACTTTAAAGGAGTCAAGTGAAAAAAAGAAGTGGGGAAACTAACAATGCTAAAAAAAGGACGGCTAAATTTAGAATAAAGCTGAGGACATATTGGTTAGTCTCCAAGGGAAATGGCCCAATGACCTGATTACTTATTCAGCAAAGTAGATGGGAAAAGCTGAAGCTGGAAAACTGGATCGGTTTTGTGACCTTTAAGAACTGCATTTAGAAAAGTGAGTTTAATGCCACTATCTTAACATTTGTTTATGATATTAGTCATTCTTAGAAGAGGGCCTGACTCATGTTGCCACAGTTTCTCCTCCCGTATAAACTAAAATGCTGTGACATTAAGCAGTTTGTTTAATTATTTTAGGCCCTTCCCAAATTAATGCTCTCCTTGAAATACCTTCTCCACCCAGTGACACCAAGTCTGCATAGAGTAACACATGGCACATGTTCATTCCACTTAACTTCAGATGCCCACTGAGGTGGCATTCTCACTATTGATTTCTTCTAGATGCAGCCTCTATTAGATGGAAATATTTTCCTGTGAGGATGGCGAGGCACTGGCACAGGTTGCCCAGAGAAGTTGTGGAGGCCCCATACATAGAGGTGTTTAAGGCCAAGTTGGATGAGGTTTTGAACAATCTAACCTAGTGTAAGGTGTCCCTGCACATGTCAGGGACATTGGAAGTATGTGATTGTTAAGGTCCCTTCCAACCCAACTCATTCTATGATTCTATACTAAGAGAGAAGGTCAATTTACAAACTACAATCTTGCGACATCTGAATATAGCCACCAGATCTGAGCTCAAAGTCCACCTATAACTAATCCCCAAATGTGCCCTTCAATCCCTCCAGAAAAGGTGTTCTGGCTGGAGACCTTTAAAAATTGGCTCCTAACCACCATGCAGGTGTTTAGTTCAAGGACTGAACAGAAATATGTGAGAAAAAAAGAAAGCCATTCCCATGTGGACTGGCTAATATTTATTTTCTTTCCTGCCAGTTGTACCTGCAGAAAGTAGATTCCCTCGTTAGAAATACCACTGAGTCATCCAGGCCGCTTTCTCCTTCTTGCACATCAGAAGCATTATTCCTAAAGTGGAGAGGCCAGGAACTGGCCAGGCTCCAACGCCCACAGTGAACCAGCTGAGATGCCTGGAACAGAACCATTGCACAACTCTCCCAAGATGTTGCTTCCCATGTTACCAGCTACACTGGCAGAAAAGCATGGCCACTGCCTCTTGTCCAACCATCCTAAGTTCCCCTAGGAAAGCTAAGTCTTTTAATACAAAATTATGCTTAAAAACAAAGACACACATTAGTGACAAAACAGCTAAACGTGACTATGGACTAAAAAAATATGATTAATTGTAAGGAAAACTACAATTTGATCATGGTGGAGTGGTACAAACAGCCCAAGAACCGCACAGTCTTCATTCCCACTTAAGTTTTCAGGGATTTCATTTCAGTTTTCAAAGTCTTGGTGCCAGTGTGTGTTATTTCGTCTCCTGTGGAGCGACTTGTAGCTTCACCAAGCAAACTCCTCTTCAAGCCAAAGCGGTGCCTGGGTAGTTAGCAGAAGCAGCCTTGGGGGCAAGTTTCTCGCTATCACATTTGCTTGGTGGGCATAAGGTCTACTTGAATTCAGCTGTGAGGGGGAACATAATTCACCCTATACTCTAAAAAAGGGTCAGGGAAGAAACTATCTATGCAATGAGCTGTTCCAGCTACACATCTCCTGGTGTAACCTGCCTCAAACAAACAAAAGTTCTCTTTTCTAATGAAGTGCTTTAATTCCATCTAGGAAGCGTGTGGATACTACCCACATTAACTGCTGTCTTTACCTTCCAATAAACACAATAGGAATATTAAAAATATTTTTTTAACATAAAACGCTACACATAGTTTAAATGCACATTGACGATTTTCCACTAAAGATTTACCAGGGGTTTATGATACAAGCCAGTATCAAACATGTTTTGTTTAAAGCACAGCTACGTCTTCGACTGAAAATCCTGTCAAACCATTCATGAGGAAAAAAAGCACCCTTGGCATCATATTCATTTAAGTCTGTCAAAAGTAATTGTTTAAAGTCATTGAATGAGGAGAACGGAAAACATCACCCTAAGAAAGCAAAAAAAACTTTCAGCAAGTATCTGAAGAAAGAAAACGCTGACCAACACTGGTTGGAAATGACTGTTTGTATTCTAATTAAAGCAATAGTGAGATGCTAAACTTAATTCTTGAATAATGTTTCTCAAACAAAATAGAGTGGCTTTAGAAGCTGCACTATATTAGTGTATTACGCTGCCAGTCACACAGGCATTTCTCAAAAGATGTGTTCAGGTTTTAAAGACCAGATACTCTCCAGGACAAGTTTTGCAAACAGCGACCTAACTCAGATCTGGCAACAGCAGCAGAGGGAAGATGGACGGCTATGAAGATGGGTGGCTATAGGAAAATACCACATCAATCCTTTCATTGTGGGGGAGATATGCATCTCCTCCTGCTTCTTTTCACTTCTTCACAAAAAGGAAGGATGTGGGTTGAGATATCGATAAAAATTTGATTGGTAAGTCCAAAGAATTGAAATTATTTTGCCTTTTTTTTTTTGTAGTGTGGGGTCCTGTCTATCACTAACAAAACCATATTATAGATTATATCTTTTGAGAGCAGTTCTTGGTCCAGTCATAGAATAACCTGGTTGGAAGAGATCCACTGGATCATCGAGTCCAATCATTCCTATCAAACACTAAATCATGTCCCTTAGCACCTCATCCACCACTCAACCACATAACATCAATCCTTAAGCTGTCTTTCCAAAACCTATGCTCACTCTTACTAAAGTATTACTCAGCACAGGCTCTTGGATAACATATAATAGTCAATATCTCCAGTCACGTTTTACGTAAGTTGTGTTTGCTCTGTTGTCCTTGCACAACATTGACATCACAGCCTTTTATTGATTAAGACTAGAGAGTATGAGAATTTTAGTAGCCTAGTGGAAGGACAAGAGGGAATGGCCTCAGGCTCCACCAGGGGAGGTTCAGGTTCAACATAAGGAAAAAAATTCTTCACTGAAAGGGTCATTAGGCACTGGAACAGGTTGCCCAGGGAGGTAGTTGACTTGCCTTCCCTGGAGGTGTTTAAGGTGGATCAGGTGCTGAAGGACATGGTTTAGAGATTGGTGGGAATGGTTGGACTTGATGATCTGGTGGGTCTCTTCCAACCTGGTGATTCTATGATCCTAAGTCATACCCAGAACCAAACTCGGTAAACCAGGGAGCCAGCTTTGTATATGGGAATAACATGGTGAACTTTGCCTGGACACTCGCTCTACTGGCAAGCGTCTGGTGGCAGTTGGAAGTTTTTCTGTGGAAGCTTTCAGTATCATCTGCAGTATTTGTGTGTTACCTTCAGGCAATGCCCAACCTTCAGCTTGGACAGCTTTTACCCTGTAATTATCCCTTTTAGCTTCATGCATTATTATTTCCTGGTCTCACCTGGGAAGGGAAGCAAACACATTGGGTGTGCATGGGAAGCTCCCCACACCCTTCATGAGTCTGTCAAACTTTGCAGGGTGCTAGGGCAGCACTGGTAATCAGCATCCTCCACGCAAAGCTGGAGAACAGCTCAACCAGTTTGAGGGGCTCTGTGCATGAGAAGGGACACATTATTTCACCAGTCCTGTCTCTCAGCTTCATATGCTTAGAACAGGGCTGATTGTGACACTTCCTTTCCAGTTCAGGTCCTTTTATAACTTCTTGTACTATTGTTATACTGGTAGCACAGTGAACAGCATGTGTGCGTGTGTGTGAATACCAGCAACAGCTACTGCACAACACCCATGTATTTTGTCTCCATCCAAAAAGAGGCAGAAAATGTTTGGAGGCATGAGGAAAACAGGGATGCTGTGGAGGCTGAATCATCTGATTATAAGGATAATATGACCAATAAGGACAGGAGTCATCCAAACAGCATATATTTAAAGCTCCTACACGCTTGGACACATCTTACAAAATGATAAAGATTTCTCTAAGCCTTGTGAAGCTGGTTCTTACCAATGGTTTCAGGGTTTCTTCCTGAAGCCATAAGAACTGAGAAAAAGAAGGGCTGGGGATGTAAAAAGAGGGAGATCTACTTCTGAAGCTGTGAAAGATTTCTTTAAAAGCGTTCATAATGCCAGCATGGTTCCAGGCAGTTTGGGTTTCCTGCTGTGGCTGTGGATTGGCTAGCGGTCTGGGCAGCTGGAAATCAACAGGAGGTTGGATGGTATACGTAGTCTGAAAAGCGAGGACTATGCGTACTGGGAGGGACTGGCAAACACCTTCAGCTGGGTTGCTAGCAAACATGCATAAGGGCTGCATTTCAAGCCCTGACTCTCATTAGCAGTAGTTCCCTGATTCCAGGTCCTTTACAGGATGGAGGGTTTTAAGAACACATTTTACCATCCATTTAATGTAACAATATTAAGCTAGATTTGGCAAGGCCACTTCAGACATAAAACTTTAAAATGAGCTTTTTCAGAGCATAAAATCACAATTGGTCCTGCTAGTAAAAGGATAAAATAAATGTCTATTCACCCTAATTGCTGTCAAACTTGTGATTTTTTTGTTTTGTTTTCTTTTATATGTAGTAAAGCCAACTTGGTTTTATTGTATAGGGTGCAAACTCTTACCGTATAATATTATAAATCCTGCAGAGAATTAAGCATCTGCACATTTTTCCTGGCTGTTTCTTACTTTAACTCAAAACGTCTGTTAGCACTGGCACAAAAGAAAATTATGTGGGCGAGCCTGATCCCACCTCTTTTCCAATTCAACTCTTTCCGAAGCCCTCGCGCTCGTATATTGGCAGCGAGGATTTAATACCCTAAGTGCAACTGATGACATACTTAGGAGCATGTGAGAGTGTCAAGAAAGGATTGTGATACAGAACATTCATGGGTTTTATCCACCTCATTATCCCAAAAGGAGAAAAAATAAAAGCTGGAAGGAGCCAGCCTCCTACAAGCTCAAGATGGAAAATAACAATTATTAGATCAGCTACTCCTACCTCAGAGCCAACAGAAGAATTGTCAAATCCACAAGCTGAGATCTCCGACCTTTGCTAAACGCCGCTTTGGTTAACCAGGCTTCAGAAGTCCCTGTGGTTGCAGAACAACTTTGCCTCACTGCAGCTTCCTCAGTAGCTCCTACTCCAGCTTCATTTTGTACCTCAAAGCACCCACAAGCCCCTGGGAGGGTTTTTGTGATTCATTTGTCTGAATTAATCACACCTGCTAATACCCTAGTAAGCAGGTGGGAAGAAATTGCTCTCATTTCACCTGTTTTGTAGTTGTAAGTAGGTTCCTATTAAAGGGAACAACCTCTCTAGCAGGCAAGGGATAACCTCAGATATTGATCCCCTGAGTGAGGAGATATGAGATAACCTGGTGTGTGAATTCAACTTACGTTGGAGCAGTGCAACACAAAAAGAACAAAGGCTTCTTGGCTGTTACTATATTCTTTTTCCTCAAAGGTTTCTCTAAGGTTGATTCCCCTTCCCTGGAGGTGTTTAAGGGACGGGTAGATGAGGTGCTGAGGGACATGGTTTAGGGTTTGATAGGAATGGTTGGACACAATGATCCAATGGGTCTCTTCCAAGCTGGTTGTTCTATGATTCTAACCTTAACAGAAGTGGTGAAGCTGCCCAAGAGAGGTACCTGTGAATGACTGTCCCAAAGCTGTTCACTGCAAAATGGTGCATTTCAAGTTTGCAGCTCTCCTCAAAAAACAAGCAAAGAATTCCACAATATGGCCTTGTCCATTCCAGGGCTGAGTGGGCTGGAGACAGCATGTGACAGACCCTGTACTTATAACCTTCCTTCTGCTTTCCACCATAATTTTTCCTGCTTTTTAAGTGTCTCTAATCAGATGGAAATAGTCCTTCTCACATTGTTTTGTGACAAAGAGCAAGAAATGTATTTGCTCATTTGGAAATTGAACAAATTTCCTGCTAAAGAACAGCATGAACTTCAGGTTTCTCAGGTTTCTCTGGGACGTGCAGCCATTGTGAACACTTGGGCACAGTAACACAAGACACAACTTAAAAAATTATACTTTCCCATCGTTACTGGTGATTCCAAGGAGACCTAGTCATGCCAGGCATCCCCTGCTAGTAATACTGCACAGATGTGAGCCAAAAAGTAGGCTCTTGTTTCCAAAACAATTTCATCATTTCCCTTATTTACTTTATTATCACTTCAGTCTGCAAACAAGGCTTTCCTGAAGCTGAGGATGGAAAAAATTCTCCACCTTATATTTTTGAATTAGTTTCTTCCAATTTTGCAAAAAGAGTTATTTTCCCCCAGTGATACGAAACTTTTTATGTCACGATTTTTTTTATTATTTTTTTCAATCTTTACCAGTTTGAAAACAGTAAAAAAAAAAAAGATGAGATTTTGGATAATTACTTTTAAAATTATGCTAGGGAGATTTATACTTCCCTTTTTATTGTTCCTTCTCATGGGAGCACTTTGGAAGTGGGGATTTTCCCATTACAAGCTTTATGTACTTGTAGGAGAACTTGCAGTTTCCCAGCCAGCTTTAGCACAGATAAGGGCTGTGTAATGTATGCAATATATTATACTCCCACTAGATGTCTCCAAGTAAAACATTATTTACAGTGATTAGGGCTGAAGGACTTCCCTGGAATGCAGCTTATTTCCCCATGATCAGAGGAACGCTGCGGATCATAGAATCATAGAATCACCAGGTTGGAAGAGACCCATCGGATCTTCTAGTCCAACAATTCCTATCAAACACTAACCCATGTCCCTCAGGACCTCATCCAGGGAAGGTGAATCAACCACCTCCCTGGGCAGCCTATTCCAATGCCCAGTGACCCTCTGTGTGAAAAACTTCCTCCTAATCTCTAGCCTAAATCTCCCCTGGTGGAGCTTGAGGCCATTCCCTCTTGTCCTGTCCCCTGTCCCTTGGGAGAAGAGCCCAGCTCCCTCCTCTCCACAACCTCCTTTCAGGTAGTTGCAGAGAGTAATGAGGTCTCCCCTGAGCCTCGTCTTGTCTAGGCTAATCTGAGCCGCTCCTCATAGGGCCTGTTCTCCAGCCCCTTCACCATCTTCGTGGCTCTTCTCTGGACTCGCTCCAGAGCCTCAACATCCTTCTTGTGGTTTAATTTAGCCCTTGCTTCATTTTTCAAAAGAGTCTGGAAGAATTAAAAAAAATTGCACATATACCATACAAACAGGGATGTGCTGGGTCCTACCTCCAGCTGTCTACTGTGTAATTATAGCTGCTGGTTCTGGTTGACTTTCTTTTGTTCTAGTGTGGTGGTCTGTTCTCAGCCTGCCACAACCAGAAAAAGCATCTCACTTGTCCCTTCTTGCACAGCTTTCTGCTGTCCTTCAAGAGAGGGGAGGCTTTAATCAGATGCTGTAAATGCCTAGAGGCAAACTGCAATGCAGACAAAGCAACCCCCCAAAAAAAAAAACTAAACTCCAAAATACTCCCAAACTGCTCCAGGTGCAGAACATAACATATGTTGAGAAACATGTGAAACTGTGTTCCTTTTTGAGCTGAAATTAAAGGAATTGGATTAATGATTATATAAGTAGACACACATGAAAACAGATTGACTACAGATAGGGAAACAGGTGAGTGCAAACAGGATAGGAGATAAGGGGACAGGTGGGTTAATTAAGTTGCTTTTTAAATACAAAATATTTGTGTGAGGTAAGAGGGATGTAGTGACTGGTTTTTATTTTAACTTCATATAATCACAAAATCACTGTGCATCCTGTCAGCTGTATGACCTTCAAAAAAAAATATTGATGCTTAAAGAGAAGGGCAGAGAGTGCTTAGAATACAGACCAGAAAACAGATTTGGAATTCTCTCCTAGCATGAACTCCCTAAACCTCCAATTTAATCTTCATATCCAACTCCTTCTCAAGTCAACATGAAGAAATATTTGCAAAGAGTTTGCCTTCTAAAAGTGCTGTCTAGGGTAGCCAAAAGGAATCAGCCTCTCTAGGTGATTGCAGAAGGAACTTTGACTGCAGAAGGAACCCAGGAGACTCGCTTAGGCCAGTCATCTGTGAGGGTAAAGCCAGCAGCAAGTCCTGTCCTTCATTCCTCTAGTAAAAATGCAAATAAATCAGAAACAATCCTGAAGATTATTTCAGTAACTCTCCTTATACATTTCCCTTCTTTAGAGAAAATCTTACTCTGAAATACTCGCATTCAGCATCTAGTTTTTCTGGTTGGTAGAAGGATGCTGCTTGGGGAAGAATTTAGGAGGATTGGGATTTTTTTTTTCCATTTTTCGTTTATTTTTCCCTGGGACAAAGTAAATGAACAACTGAACATGGAAGCCCTGACTGGAAAAGCATGTCCAGACCAGCCTGTAGAGGAAAAAAATACGATGATAACAAGGCAAATCCTGCAATTTCAGGTTTATATTTCATTCAGGGGGCAGTGTAGAAAAAATAGTGCTCAGCTTTTAAAACTGTCCTGTCTGCAGCCAGCAATCTTAGCCTCCCCATTATTTGAGCAGTAAAAGTCAATAAAAGATGGAAACAGACAAAATATAGGATGAGAGTGCAGTGGCTGGAGGATGATTGCTGTGGTGTTGCTTTTGTACAACATGATATAGTAACCTGCAGAAATGCTGGTGCACTTTGACAGTCCAATGTAGCTGGCAGGATCTTCCTAAGGGGAAGCAAAAATGGACCATGTGTTTTACGTATTTCCCTGGGCTCAGATTTCCTTCGCTCTGAATGCAAGAAATCCTGGGTATCCTCTTCCATCCATCAACACAGATCTTTAGCCAGATGACATTCAGGCATAAACATTTAGAAGCCCATCAAGAATGAATTAGGTTACAGTCCAGCCAAACCCTCTGTCTCTGTGTATCTGCCTTTGCTTGTCTCCGAGTTTGATTGATCAACAGTGTCAATGAACAGTCAGTCGGTACTGGGGATTCCCAACCTTGATAAATCACAAATGCAGACAGCAAGAGTTACACAGCATCCTCAGACTTGGGGGGGGAAGAATTGCTTGAGATATGTAAGGATTAAAACGACAGGAGAAACTGAGATAGGGGAAGAGAACAGGAAAGCTAATGTTTCTTGAATAAAGCCAAGTTTTATAAAACTACCTTAATTCTATTACAGAGTACTTGGTAAGAGCATATGGTTTTATCTCCAGTAGCAGAACAGCTTCAATACTTGGAAATCTTCTTTCCTTTCCTAGATTCATCACTGGCTTACTCTGGTAGTCTTTCAAAAACGAGGATTATGATAAACCTTTCCCATGGGAAACTGTAAGGCTCACTTATTGCAAGCTTGCGATGCTGTGCTTTGAGATTATCATATGGAAAACAGTTTAAGTAGCAACACATTTCCATGGAGAAATAGGTATCTAGTATGTTTGCAAAGAATCAGTCTAAGTGCAAGATTCCAAAAGACAACCAGGGAAAAACAAAAAACCCAACCAAAACCCAAACTAACCTGACATTGCAAACCATATTAAAGATTAGAGTTCCGTTTCCAACTATAAAAGAAACCTTTGGTTGACTTAACCTACAAAAGATAATAATGTGCAATTAACATGTAACAAATGACAGGTCTTATTATTGCTGGAACCAAAAGCACCTCTAGGACAATTTTCCATTCTTGGCTCTGTCTGACCTAAGTGAAGAGAACTCTTTTTTTTGTTGTTTTTGTTATTTTTTGATTCCCAGAATCAGGTTTTAAGAGCCCAGGGTGCAAGAGGGCACTATGGGATACGGCAAGGAATTATTTTAACTAGACCTCTTCCTGAAAGGCAGTTATTATGAAACCTGAAGAGATGTGTCTCTGATAAACAACACCCACCTTCCCCAGCCTGCAGCCTGTTTGTAGTGGCATGTGGCCAGAAATGAGCTTTGTCAACAGGTTTAATTTGGGTTCTTTTAATTCATTCAGGGCTTGGTCTGCTTCAGAGAGAGGTTGCAGGTCCCCCCACACTAGGAATCCAGCAGATTTTCTCATTCTTTAAATGTAGATAAGTTGTCCACAAGGTTCAGAGCACCAGAGGACAGTGTATAGATGTGGAGAGAAAACCAACTGACATCCAACTGGATCCTTACATGTCAAATCAAAGTATGCTGTCCTTAATTACAAATCACCTTACAAAACCTTTCCGGCCTCTGAAAGCTTAAATGCAGACACTGGTGCTTTCAGGTCAGAAATTCATGCCTAATATATAACACTTCCTAGCATTTTCTGTGAAAAAGTGTTAATGGATGTCATCAAGGTGTGTCTTTGATCCAAAGACCAGTTCAAGAGCCGTGCTAAGCACTCTGTCAGGTTCAATGTATGAGCAATTAAGTTCTACCCTGTACTAAAAGTAGCCACAATCCCTGGCTGGGCCACTAGGAGAACACACAGGTCAGAACACTGTCAAAGACAAAACTCTTCAGCCCTCTCCGAACTCAAGGAACAGGCCACGTAATAAGGAACAGATTCATTTTATAATTTTGGTAGTTCCTTTCCAAGCCTTTACAATCAGTGTATGAACAGCAAATAAGCCTGACATCCCCGTGAGAGCTGCGCTGTCGTGTGTCCATGGGACAGATGTGCCAATTAAAACACAAAAACAGCAGAGAGAAGGATTTCAAAGCAACCATCAGTTTTAAGTGCTGAAGTTCTCCTATTTTTTTTCTTCTAATTTCGATTGGAACAGTAGAACCAGTGGATTCTGTTGCGGCACCCAAAATATAGAGCATTCCCAATTGGTGGAAGTAGTTGAAAAGCTTAGCTTCTGTGGCTTGACTCAATCCTGTGAGGGAACTCAATTATAAAACTGATTCATGAGCTAAGATTTCTGGCTCCCAATTTCTTTCATGACCTAGCTCCAGTCCTCAAAACCCAAGCTGTCTGGACAGAAGAGCTCAGAGTCCATCCTGCTTGTCTATTCTCTTCATTATATTTTCTTTCTCTTTTCCTTTTTGTTTAAATATGGTTCAGGACATTAAAATATTTTCAATAACTAAAGCAAGCTGCTGTTGGGCTGCATGTGCTGCAAAGCGCTAAATTTCATCCACAACTACTGTAATAATTCTTACAGCGACCATTATGATACTTCCAGATGTTGGTACACGCATTATGCTTTCCAAGTACAACTTGATTCCCACATGTATCCCAAAACCACATGGAAGGGAAAAGTTAGATCTGGGGGTGGACAGTGTCTGCGTAATTTCCTTAGCTTTCTGCAGTTGCATTCTCTCTCTCCCTATATTCCCTTCTCTCTCCTGCCACAGATTAGTTTAATGACTGCAAATAGGTAGGAAGGATTTGCTGCAATAAAGGTAGCATGTCGTAACAAGCAAGACTTTGAAACAGCCACCGTATTCTGCATTCTAGCATTTAGATTTGTTCCGCAGATTTGTGATGTTTCACGTTGCCATCCTACAAATCAAAACTGATCCATCGTTATAACTACTGTGAGGCATTTAAAATAATTCCTGAGGTTTCCAACATGACTGTAATACTTCTCCTTTTTCCCTCTGCTTTATCAGAAGCAAAATCCCAGGTGAGGGTTCTAAACAAACAAACCAGCAACAGACTTTGCAGGTATTTATTTTTCATAGAATCATAGAATCATAGAACAAACAGGTTGGAAGAGACCCATCGGATCATCAAGTCCAACCATTTTTGCTCATTTTTGGCTTTATTTGGATATTGTGTTTTCCCTTGCTGCTCCTTTGACTCTTGACTGCAAAAAATATACAGAAAAATGGAAGTTTGCAAAATGAAAGTGACGTCAAACCCAGCGGTTCTGGGATTTCCATATTAAAAATAGACTGTGCTGTTGGTTATAGGTCCAGATTAGGTAGAGTGCTAGGCAAGCTTTATTTATTTATTTATTTATCCATTATTATTTACTAGTTTCTAGTGCCCTCATAAAATCTGATGACTCTCCTGTTGACTAACTTTAGAGTTCCCAGGCCAGACATGCAGTCCTTGGTAAGGAATACAACCACTGCCAGAGAAAGAGGACTTTTTAATCATGATTGGCTTTAGATATTACACTGTCATGAATCACTTCGATTCCTCCTACTCTGATTTTAGTACTTTTGTTGGCTGAGGCTTGAGATTTCCATGCTGTCCTTTGAACTGCCAGGTATCTTGGTCACATTGAGGCAAATCTGATTTTTAATGATTTGTCCGAGTTAAAATTCTGGGTTTTCATCATGTCACCTGGTAATGTAACCTCAATGTAATCGGTCTGATGTGATTCCAAATCACTCAGAAAGGATGTGGGCAACTGCCAAGTGCTCCAGCCAGTTGAGATTGCTAAGGGGAAACCACAGAGACTCTTCTGGAAACTGAGTCTCATCTGGGGTAGCATTTAAAGATGAAAACCTTATGAGAAATAAACCACTATACATTACAAGAAGGCCCTTTGGCTTTGGTTCATGCCACCTGGCAGTGTCCTCACATTTTGGAGCAAGTGCTCTAGTCCTTGCATGAGTTGTCTTTATTACAGAATGAGCATCATGGAAAAATGACACGTCAAGGCTTCCAGGGCAGGAACAGCATTTGGAACTCTTTCTTATCAAAGGCTCAGGTTTGGTCCTCTGCCTGACAGCAAACCACACTTGTACTTGGCCACCTACTGAGCGGCAACATGTTTCAAGGCAAATCCTTTTCAGAGCCCTTCAGAGCATCAACATCAGTTGTTGGGGTTAAGCACTCTTTTCCCTGAAAAACATTTTCTCTTGACATTCATTATATATCACAGAGCAAAAAGCAGCAGGTTTGAACAGGAGAGTGAGTGAAAAAGAGCCCCATTTGCTAACACGCGGCATTATATACTGATGAGACAGGTAGATAACGCCTCTCCTCCTAGTTATACGATCGGATAGGAAGGAGAAGTGAAGACCACATGTTCAGTGTTGCTCTTTGTGGGTGACTTATCACTAGAGATGCTCATTTTTCCTCTTGTTAGCTGGAGTGTAAATACAGAATGAACACAAACAAATGGAGTTGGAGATAGTGGGAAAAGAGCATATCCTGAACTAAGAACAGTAAAAATACATTTCTAAACACTGGTATAGTCACTGCTGCTGCCTAGAAGTGTCCTCAAAATCACATGTACATTCTGTAAAGGTAAGATTGAAAGACCTAAGAAAAAAAAAAGTAAAATTACAACAATCTTTTTATAGCAGAATAGTTGTTTGGGTGAAATTTGGGTCTGAAATTTCTGCAGCCTTGTTGCAGTTGTGATACAGCTTCCCTCTGATTTGCCTTGGCCCAAAGGGCATCAACTGCTGAGCGAGTGAAAATTTTCTCGAAAAAAAATTTTCTTGGAAAGGCTCATCGTGCAATGGAACAGGCTGCCCAGGGAGCGGGTTGAGTCACCGTCCCTGGAGGGGTTTAAGGGATGGGTGGATGAGGTGCTGAGAGACATGGTTTAGTGATTGATGGAAATGGTTGGACTCGATGATCTGGTGGGTCTTTTCCAACCTGGTGATTCTGCGATTCTGTGTGCTGTTAGATTTTGTTCAGCCCAAGTAAGATGCTAAAAAGACTGGAGAAAGCCCTGGAATGAAGACCATAAGCCTACACTAAACTTAACCACACAGTGCCACTGGCTGTCTTGCCACCCTTCCTCTACTTCCCCACCTGCAAACCAAGCTGATTTCTTGCTCTAAGCCTCTTATTGGCCTGGGGAATGAATAAACCCCAGTGCAGTCCCCAGCCAGCTCCCTCCCCACAGGCCTTGCAGAGTTGGTCTCATGTAACATTCCCAGCTCCCTGCGTACAAGAAGCTGTCCTGGGCAGATGGATTAATGAAACTGTCTGCACTGACGTAGCTGCAGTGTCACTCGAACAGGAAACCTGGTCAGCTGTGGGAGGCCTGGGGAAAACTGGAACCCATGCCAGTGATAATTTTTAAGTGCAGATCAGGACTTCACAGTGGTGTGGTGAGGACTTGGGCTCATAAACTGCTTAGGTTATAAAAAGTGCTAATTGGCATTTTCTGCCCTTGGCAAGAACAGTCTTTGGCTCCTAAGTGAAAGAGCAGGGGGATGATTTTCCATCTTGGATTTCAGCTGTTGGTGACTGACTGGGAACGGAGGCAGAAACAGCTTACTCTTTCCAAGTAGGAGGAAAAGGGTTAAAATTCCCATTCACCTCAGTGTTGCATTGAACCAAAGGCCATTCAGCATCATAGCAGAATGTATATTGGAAATTCAGTCAATGGTATCAGATAACACTGCTGCAATGTTGGTTTAAATCTTACTATTTTAAAATCTCCTTATATGACAATACTACTAGAATCCATTACTTTGAAGGTATGATGTTATAAGCAGCTTTCAAAGCACTTTGCTAAGGTAATCAGTGAAGATATAGACCCTTTGGAGATACTGGCTTCCTCCGAAGCAAGGAAAGAAGAGCATTTTGCTGAAGGCTACCCAAGAAGGCCTCTAGCCAAGGGGGAAATAGAGCAAAAATATCTAATCTTATAAAATGTACCATAACTCAAGCTAAAAAAAAAAAAATAAAAAATTATGGGGATTTATTATAGTTAAGACTGCAGAACAAATATATGTCCTAAGACTGAGATACTTCAGGAAAAATTAGATATGAATATGTTTGAAAGAAGATCTGATTGTGGCTGTAAGGGCTGTGACTCTGGGGCAGCTCAACTGTGACAGTGACGTTCCTGCCAGGAGAGGATGCTGCTCCTCTCTGAGTGAACAATTTAACTTCTATCAGATCTTTGGTGCTAGAAAATGATTAAGCATTTAAGAAACTAAAACCTTAAGTGTTCTGTATTTGATTTGAAATAGGGAGAGCAACCTAAGCAGAATCATCTACTATAATATTTCCCGCATGGAATCTGCTCGTATCAGCTGGTCATAACTTAATGAAACCACAACAGGAGCTGAATTGAATTATCTTCCTCTGTGACTATGTTTTGACTGCACTCCCATACTATTTATGAAAATTATAGGTAGTATTTATACTGTTATCTTGGATTATTTGACCTTCTTTCTGCTGAAGGGCAAATGTGAAGACTCTTCAGGAAAGGCAGCTGTTCAAAAGAGGAGATATTTTACTGTTGGCACATGAGACAAGTTAATATATAAATAAGATGCTCAATAATCTCAAATCTGTAATGTCAGTTCCCTATATGACGCACTGAAAAACCCACAATCATGGATAAAGCATTATTTGTTACACTGTTCCTCATCATTTTGACATTAAAAAAAAAAGTGGAATTAGAGCAAGTGTAGTCCATTCTCAAGAATCGTGTTTGTTCTTTATGAATGAACCTCACTCAACAAGCCTTTGTTTCAAAGCCGGTTTTTATTCTCTGTCAGCTGACTTTTCACATCCTGATTCAACAAAGCTCTAAAGCTTGAACAATTATTTATGGTGTCACTGGTGCTTTAAGCTGTTCTTTGCTTACCCTCATTCTCAGAATTTATGCAGGGAAAGATGTCACCTTATGGCACCAGGAAAAAAAAAAAAGCAGTATGACACTCAAATGAGCTGTAGGAGTGGGATTCACTTTTCTATTTCATAATGATCAGGCTTTTTCCTTGTATTACAGAGAAACATGATGCAGACAAAGGAGAGGAAAATACATAAGCCAGGCCAGGACTGGAGTCCTGTATGCAACAGGAGGCAACAGCAAGGATTGGATCTCAGAGGTGACTTCTCTATTTCAGAAGGACCACAATTCATTGCCATGAATGGTAATGAAAGACGATGATGGTGATTTCTTTGTCTGAGCTTTGGATGAAGTGGAACCTAATCAAAGCAGCAGCAGTATCACTGTTCTTCGAAATCAAACTCCTTTAGGCTGAACTTTCCCCAGTTTTATTTTTCTCCAGCAAATGGCCACTAGGCACTTTTTGTTGTTGGGCAATGGTAGCATGTATTAAAAAGAAATCAGGAGATTTTGATATCAGGAAATTTTTTTTTGAAATCAGGAGATTTTGATAGGAATGGTTGGACTCGATGATCCGATGGGTCTCTTCCAACCTGGTTGCTCTATGATTCTATGATAAGAATACCAGGGGGTTTGTCTGTGATCAGCAGAACTAGCATACATCCTTTTTTCCCCACTTTTCTCTCATTCCTAATTCTCTATTTTTCCTATCAATTTCTTCTCGCTTCTCACATAATTCATCAAGCTCACAGACAAGACACTCCGGTGAGTCTGTGACACGTGCAGCACCAAGCACGCTGGCGATACAATCTCCCTTGGATCTGTCAGGTTCCTCTGAAAAGTAAGGGAAGTGGCAGAACAAAAGGATCTGATATTCTTCTTGAAGTTGTCTGCCTAATGCCTTATGCATGAGGAAAAATATTCTACAAGAGGCACAGTCAAACCCATCTCCTGTTGCGATTGTCAATTTTCTGGATGACTGGAAGTCTGTAACCTGTACCTGAACCTTTCTGGTCGCTCAGTCTGTGGGAATTATTTTGGCGGAAGGCAAGACAAAACAAGTCCCTGCTGACTGCAGCAGAAAAGCTGACAGCCAAACGTAATTCAGGAAAACCCACAAGCTTACTCAGGCACTGTAGCCTGCGGATATTAGGGTCGGATCCTGTGAAGTGCTGAGGACTTCCTACTGGTTCTCTCCACCCAGGTAACAAAGCTGTGGAGAAGAACAGATTCCCCCGACCCCGAGTCCCAGCTCAATCGTCTACTCACTTCATCACTTCCTTCTTTCTGGTTAATCCTCTAACAGATTTGAATGATCTAATTTTTAATTAAGAAAGGTCTCAGCATTTCAAGGTCACAAAAGAAAGACATGGAGAGGGAAATGCTTTGGAAGAGCATGCAAGACAAGTAACAATAGCAAGTAACAACAAGAAGGAAGGTAAACGCCAAATTTCCTCTTCAGTCATTTATTTTTTGCATATTAAGAATTCTAAAATCCTTCTATGAAGGTCCAAGTTGTGTTTGGGACAGAGTGTTTTTCCTCTTTGTTTTGTTATAACTTGTGCTTGATAATTAATTGCAGAAAACCATAAGACTGTTCCTCCTGGAAATTATGCATTTACACTTGTCAAAAATGTCATCTGTTAATTACTCATGGTGAAGATCTGCATAATTCTGCTTTGATGCTGTGTTTCATTCTGGCCCTGGATAAGTTGCCTACTTGCGCCCCAGGTCACACGCAAGAGAACAGGGAAAGGAAGACATACATATGTAGTCGCTAGCGATGTCTGCGACAGAAAACTCAAAGGAACATTTGGAAACAGAAAAAGTGAGAAATCATTTTATAAAGATACTTCTTCGCTCATGGCGTCCAAAACCAAAATGAATCATGAAACAAAACCTTGTTGAATATTCTGTCATTCCTCATCAGCTAATTTCATTTTGAGCAAAATATTTCTGCTGTCCCAGTTCTCCCTTAAAGGCAGAAAAACAGCTCTGTAGCCAGCTCTGCATGGCTCTTACTAGGAGAGTGATAATCCAGTTTATAAATTTTGAATCCTTTACATGCCTAGATGTGCACAGATATAGACTACCAAGAGCTCCTGTGCATTCTTGTCTGCTACTGAGAACTGGAAATCATCTTGTCTGAGGAGCAGAGTACATCTGACTTCTGTCCTAAGCCCCAGGTCTGCACTAGGATTCACTCTCCATTCAGAACTTTATTAGGCATCAGACACCTCTTTGCTCACCTTATCACTTTATGCTTTAAACTTCCAATTTAACCAAATTTGCAGCATTACAGCAGTTTCCCTGCTTTCTCTACCCTCATTGTTCTCAGGTTCCCCATCAAAGATGTTGAACCATCCCTTCGGCTGCTCTCTACCACTATCTGAAAGGAGGTCGTGGAGAGGAGGGAGCTGGGCTCTTCTCCCAAGTGATGGTGAATGGGGCGAGAGGGAATGGCCTCAAGCTCCACCAGGGGAGGTTCAGGCTCCATGTAAGGAAAACATTCTTCACAGAAAGGGTTGTTAGTCACTGGAACAGGCTGCCTAGGGAGGTGGTTGACTCGCCTTTCGTGGAGATGTTTAAGGTGCGCGTGGATGAGGTGCCGAGGGACATGGTTTAGAGATTGGTGGGAATGGTTGGACTCGATGATCCGGTGAGTCTCTTCCAACCTGGTGATTCTATGATTCTCTCCCTGTTCATGACAACAGACACTTCTGAAGTGGTTCAGGAGGCTTCTAGTCCTTACGCCCACCCCCACCTCACGGTGCTTCAGGCAACTATATTTTCATTAAGAAAAAATGGAATAGCTAAAACAATTTAGATTTGTCTGGAGCTGTGCAACACACACTATATTACATCATAAAATAGAAATATTATGGGTCTCTTTTTACCTTTAAATAGCAGTTGTGGAACAATCGATTTCCATTTATCACCATTGTCACACTTTGAAAAATATTTTTAATCTCTAAATCTTCCAGAAGCCCAAATTAGAGCTTTTTAGCCACTGAGCAGCAGAGAATAAGCCTCTCTTCAGACTAAAACAGTAAATCCTTTAAGAAGTTAGAATACATTTATTAGAGAAAAAAAAAAAAAGTTATGGATGTTTCGGAGGTCAGGCAAAAATGCCTGGGAGACCCATTTCATTTGATCCATGGAGGTCAGTGTTTATATTTTTTGCTATTTATGTGTGAAATGTTGTATGAATGAAGGCTATTATCTGACAATTTACTGCTGCATTTTGCCTGATTTTCTCTAAGAGGTGGGAAAATATATATTCCAACGGTCTGGATCCCCAGACAAGAAAATGGCATTGAAATCAGTTGAAAGGGCTTTGGCTTTGTGGTCAGGTTTCCTCCTGGGAGTTGCTGATCATTTTCAAGGGTGAAAACAAAGGGAAAAAAAGAAGTGAGGCAGCAAGAAAGGAAGAATGCCAGAGACATTTTTATTCTGACGGAGGAGGTATGTGGGGATGACACTTTCCCTGTTTCAAAGCACTTTCTGTGACGGCCAAAACTTTCCACTAGTTGGACCAAGTGATGTATTTGGTACCTGCTCTGTGTTTAATAAACTGTAATCAATTGACTGCCCTCCCGCCTCACCCTGGTGATGAGACTGCTGGGGAAGCAGCAACGGTAAAGGTCACAATGATGCTCTGAAAGATCATGACATTTGTGGAAGAAAGAACAGCAAAGGAAATTAAATAGACAGGAAGCTCAGATTTTATTTTTTTAAAAGCCAAACCCTCCTCTGATTAATGCTTATTGTGGACCAATGTAAATGGTTGGACTCGCTGATCCGGTGGGTCTCTTCCAACCTGGTGATTCTATGAAGAATGTAGGGCTCTGTCTCTAAGACCAGTCAATGATCACCTGCCCTGACTTTATCACCTGTCGACTGTGATCTCTGTGAATTTAATCATCTTGGATAAATGGAAGGACCAAGACTGGGTGCTCCGGGCAGCCTCCCTTTGCAACATGGAGTAGTGACCAGTGGAACCATGTATGTCTGAAGCTCTTTAGAATATGTTTTCTGCTCCTAGCATATCCTCAAGCAGAGAAGAAGGAGATTTAGGAAAACTAAATTGACTTGATGGTACAGGAAGAAAACTGATAATTTTCTTTGTACACCCTGTCAGTTTTCTTCTGAGCACAGTCAGGGTGCATTATACAACAGGGACATGGAAAATCTCTGGCGTGAGATCTTTATCCCTCTTGCATAACTGCTTGGGAAAAATGATGTAGATTTGTAGATGTGCCCTTATGTTTCAGTCATAACAAACCTTACAAGGTCCAGAATACTACAGAATTTGGACCAAACTGAAAGAAAATAAGTGGCAAGAGAGGAGCACTTCCAGAAGTGAACAACGGAGTTTTCTCTTATTATTCAGTCTGATCCTTTTCACATGAGGATGTTCTTTATAGAAGTTTTTGGAAAAGTAATTTATTTTCTTCTACTTTATAAAGCAAAAGAATAAAAATTCACCGGACACCTAGATTTCTCCTTAAAAGCGTTTAAAATTTCTACTTTTATGTTGCTATTCTAGAACAATAATAATTACCAAATGTACCAATTTTCAAACATTTTAATTTATGAAACTACCTAAAAAAGTGAGGGAGAAAAAAAAAGCAAAATATCAAGAGAACTTGCAACAGGTTTTCTCTAAGCATGGGTGGAGTGGAAAAAGTGAGCCAAGATAATTACCCACACTTAGTCATAAGGAGCAGGAAACACAGTAAAAAAAAAAAAAATCTAATTGGAGCTGTTTTTCATATATATATATTAAGGTGTTAATTTCCATCACATCATACAATGCAAGAACACATGACTCAAAGTACAGGATCCTTTGCTTGCATATGAAAGGACTAAAAAAAGAAAGTATATATGCAGATGTTGATACACTCGTGCACGTACTCACACATACACTGACTTCTGCAATACTTTGTGTTCATGGAAAGTTTTGTTTCTTTGCTTTCAGTCATAGGCTGCTAGCACTTCTTCCCAGGAAAGATAAAAACCAGAACTGCAGAAGCATCAGGCTGAAAGCCAGTTGCACAAGCTGACAGCAAAGAGGTCTCTATCTTATTGCAGACCAGGTCTGACAAGGTGTTAGATAACCACAAATCCTCAAGGTAATTAAGAATGACCACAACAAATCCTGAGTCTTTCAGAAAGGAATGGAAAATTAATATTTTGGCCTCAGGCCTTCTTTATTCCAAAGAGCGTGGGATGAAAAGCCGGACATACAGCTTCATAGAATCATAGAACAACCAGGTTGAAGAGACCCACGGGATCATCGAGTCCAATCATTCCTACCAATCTCTAAACCATGTCCCTCAGGACCTCATCCACCTGTGCCTTAAACACCTCCAGGGAAGGTGAATCAACCACCTCCCTGGGCAGCCTGTTCCATTGCCAATGACCCTCTGTGTGAAAAACTTCCTCCTAATCTCTAGCCTAAATCTCCCCTGGCGGAGCTTGAGGGCATTCCCTCTTGTCCTGTCCCCTGTTCTTTGGGAGAAGAGCCCAGCTCCCTCCTCTCCACAACCTCCTCTCAGCCTCCTCTTCTCCAGGCTAAACACTCCCAGCTCTCTCAGTCGCTCCTCATAGGGCCTGTTCTCCAGCCCCTTCACCAGCCTCGTTGCTTCATGTGAGGGCTGGTGGGATGCAGTCTCAGAATACTCTAACACAATTTTATTCAAGGGAAATTTGACTTATCACTCTAGCTGCATTTTGAAATGGTCCGTGTGACAAAGTGTGTGAGAATTTGAGGCTTCCCCAGAGCCAAACCTCTCTGCTGGTATGAAGTGATGTAGTTTATCCAGCTAAGTGACCGGACCTTTGGATCATCAAGAACCACAGTGTTACAAGCCTGCCTGCTAACTTTGGGTGTTGCCCTTGTTCATCTTTACATCATGCCATGTCAGGTTTTTTAGAATTACATGTACCGATGGGTTTGTTGTTCTAAAGGGTGGTGGTGGTGTTACAGGCAGAAGTTCTGCTGGAGCAGTCTGCTTTCAGAGCTGCACAAGATGTCAAAAGGAAAGTCACCTAAGAATTAGCTTGGAAAAAAACAGAAGTAAGCAAACAAAAAACCTCATGTATTTGCAGTGCGAGTGCCTCTCTCCTCCCATTTCTACTGTCATTGTTGTAGAATGGCATTCAGCAACACTAAGTCATTAACCTCTAAAGAGGGAGAAAGTTAAATTGGGTGGCAAAATGGAAAGATGCTGGCAAAACTAGCACAGGTTAAGAAATAGATTTGACTAAGCAAAACAATGTCAGAGACAATTCATAAACTGTTCCATGAGTTCATGTCTCTTACTTTCTCCTCTTCCGCGACATTCCCTCTAAAATTAGCAAGTGCCTATCCACATCCTTGAGAAGTGGCAGTACAAATACCTGTCAGTAATACCAGTAGTTTAACTGTCTCCAAATAGTCTAAGAAACACCCATTGACTCACAAGGCTCTTGGATGCCAATCAATCTAGGCAAAGTAGGTATCCTCATTTTCCTCCTGCCTGCTCCAGTGAACTAATACATAAAGGAACCATCTTCTCATTCTTTATCTTTGACTTCAATAAAAAAAGGAAGATCATATCAATCCATAATTTGCTGAAAAATGTAAAATATATCATAGAATCACCAGGCTGAAGAAGACCCACTGGATTGTCGAGTTCAACCATTCCCATCAATCACTAAACCATGTCCCTCAACACCTCCAAACCTCATACGGTTTCACTTGATGGCACTTTTAATACCACCACAACCAAATCATCGACACAGTGATTTATGTGTTTTTGTTTGTTATTCACAGTTCTAAAACTGCAAACAGAAATGTCAGAGTCCTCTAGCATGCCCCCTTCTCCTTTCATCCCCATCACATGTGCCATTGGAGCAGTGTGGTGCCATTTCCTCGTGCTGCTCCCCTGTTCCTCCCAGGACTTCTGACAGTCTGGCTGGGACAGGGCTGACTCCGTCATTCATCCTCCTGACGAACCAGCTATGCCACTGCGGAATTTTTATTGACCGTAAGTACTTTATTGGTTAGATTAATATGATTTAAAGTGTTGCACCTAGTAAATACTGTGTGCTATTTACTTTAGCAATACCTGTGGAAAAGGGCAACCTGGGGAACCAGACAATGTCAGGGCTAGTGTAAGAAGGGGATCTGAGTGACTAGAGGGGGGCCTGGATGAAGAACGATCTGAGGTTGGTCTTGGAGGGAGGTCCATGTAGTGAAGGGACTCTCCATTGGTGTGTGCTGCTACCATGTGTTGTAATGTTCCACTTCACTGACTGTCAAAGCTTTCGACAGCCTCGCCTGCTGACTTGTGACCAGGGGATCCCTTTCAACACAGGGAAAGTCTGCTGAGGGAAAGAAAGAAAGAAACGTTTTTAAAAAGAAATAAATGGTAGTTGGTTTTCTGGTGGTCTCATTTTTATAGCCTGTGGATTTGCTGCTGGAGTCCTGCCTTCATTGTTGAGGTCAAAGCTGATGAGTATTGTTATGGGATGCCACAGACAGCTTATACCTGCTTCAACTACTGCCATAATAATTGGAGGAGAAAAGTCATATTTGTTAAAAGGTTTTTATAGTTTTGTAAAGAAACGTGGATTCCTGGCCCAAAGAGAGAGAAGAAAGGATGAGTTTACTTCAGACGTGAACTTATGAAAAGTGAACAGGACAATATGCTAAGGACCATCTGTTTTCCTTTCCCTGACAAACATTTGCTCATGACAACTGGGAAAAACTGATGACCAGCACAGACCAAGGAGGTTTATTTCAGACAAAACTGGTACATTCAACTTAAAAAGTATGTGAAACAGCAGTTCTCCTGTCCTGTGTCTCATGGGGCTGCTTGCTGGCACTAACACATTTCTGAGCCACGGGGGCTGAAGGGGCACTGGTGCAGACAGTCTACACTACTTGTTATTGCACAAAGATGTTTTGCTTCTAACTTCCTGGATAATACACCAGGAAAACAAACCCAAACAACTTAAAAATTGAAGTAGGAAACTGGTTGAAACATTAGAAAAGATGGTATCAATAGATATGGCTGCTAAAATGCATGAACAGAAATGGATGAAGGTGCAGAAATGATAGTGTCTCGTCCTATAGCTCATTTTCTTTAATGGAGACAGACTGTCAAGAAGAAAGTCAAACATCAAGACATGGAATAGAATCATAAAATCATTAAGGTTGGAAAAGGCCTCCAATACAATCAAGCCCAACATGCTATGATGCATCTGAATTGGACAATGGTTTTGATAAAAAAGTTTTCTTGTGATTCCTTGGGTGTTTTTTCTGGCCTCTGCCTCATTGTATGACAATGTCCCAACAAGTCAAGAAACCCTGAGCATGGGGACTTTGCAAACTCTTTCTTCTGGACATTAGGAAAATATTTTTCATAGAAAGGGTCACTGGGCACTGGCAGAAGCTGCCCAGGGAGGTGGTTGATTCACCTTCCCTGGAGATGTTTAAGGGACATGGTGCTGAGGGACATGGTTTAGTGATTGATGGGAGTGTGTGGCCTCAATGATCTGGTGGGTCTCTTCCAACCTGGTTATTCTATGATTCATTCACTGCCAACAACTCCTTCTGTAGTCTGTCTGACACAAGACAGGAAGATGTGGAGACGAGACAATCCTGTTTTCGTCCTTACTAATCAAATCTGAAGATCACCCAGGTGAGCCATGAAAAGGTATGTTTTCATCTGAAGAACTCCGACAAAGGTATGGAGGTGAAAACAGTCTTCCCAGGCCCAGTGAACCTTTAAAGACAGCTCAGTCAGAAAACTGTCCCATCAGCAGTATCCCAGCCACAAAACGTATGAAGCCCAGAAAAGAAAGGTTGAAAAGGAGAAAAACTATTGCTAAACAGAAAAGAATGGTGGTTTCATTTGCACAAATATCACAGTTTTCACTCTCACAGTGTTGAGCCGTTTGACACTCTTGGGTAGCAACAGTAACGCTTACACGTGGATTAATGTATAATCTAAAAGGAGAGGGGATAGCCGTGAAAAGGGAATGCCTGGGATGGAATACCTAGAGCTGCCTGCTAGCACATCTGCATTACGCAGAGAGCCTGTACTCTGCTAAGGGGACAAATACCTTTATCATATAGGAACAGTGTTATTTAGACATTATCATCAGAATTTTGATAGGAATGGTTGGATTCAATAATCCGGTGGGTCTCTTCCAACCTGGTGATTCTATGATTCTATAACCACATCACATGCAAACGCTTTTGTAAGACACCTCTGTAAAAGTCTCCATAACATACTCTAGAACATACAGTTGCAATATGCATTAAAAATAAAAATATCACAAGAGAGAGGCGAGGACTAGAAAAACACAACATTTGTCAGCTCATTATGTCACAATAAAGAAGTAAAGGCAAACTTTCTGCATTGCCTAAAGGACTGCATTACACAATGACGATAAAATATTGCCATCTGTTGGCATCCTATGCACAGAGATCCATATACACTGTCTAATTTGCTTGTGTACAGCGAGAGGAAAGATAGTAGAGCAGAACACCAAAAAAAAAAAAAAAAAAGAAAGAGTCATTTCAAAAGACAACTTTTTTCCTGCAATTTTCTATTTTTGCTTTGGGGATTCATGGTTTTTATCTCCCTCCACTCCTTCCCAACCATGGTATGTAGTGACACAGGTTTGGTCAAGTCCAGAATCTGAATTTCCAGAGTTCAAGGCCTCCACTTTGGAAGTTGTCTGTCCAGAAAACCAGCCCCTCAGGGAGAAGCACCTCAATATTCTTATTAAAGATAAAAATCAGGTTGCTAGAACCAGCAGAGACTGAGGGGAATTTCTGGGAGGCAGAAATTCACCTCGAGTGAAACTGAAGGCAGCACAAGAGACCTTCTTCCCCTACTACTGTATTGGGCTCTTGAAGGCTGAGCAGAAGGTAATAGGTTTTATTGAAAGGCAGGGGGGAATCTAGAGAGCCAGCACGCTCACCCATGCAATGAGGCAGGTTTCAGGAAAAACAATAAAACCGCCTGCTGTTTCTTCCAGTTTGAGATAGAGAAAACCCTTTTAGTCAGACATTCCACATGACCTCAGTGCCTGGTGTGCCAGGAAAGTGCATTTCATGCGACCGCGGGGATTTCCAGGGTTGCTAAGGGGCCCCATGCTGGAGCTTGCTGAGGGATACCGTGAGACACATGGTATCCTAGGGCCTTGACACCCACGTTATGATTCTCAAAATATCAACAGCACAAGCCTCGTATCAGATTCATAAGCTTCAGGGCTTGGTTACCAACCCACGTGACTCTATTCCGTTAAAATACTGAACATACTCTTGAAGATATGAAGCCCAAAGCTAAAGATAGGAGAGCTAACCTGCAAAATTCCACATAAAGCTTTGCACACTACCTCCCAGGAAAAACACCTGAATACCTTCATGCTATTACAGGGACCTTGAGCTGAAGAGGTAACAGGTAACTTTGCTTCCATGTTTATCTTAACCACATCTGTCCTCAGTCTCTTCCGTTTGACACCTTTACCTAAGGGCTCCAGGATGTTGTTAACTGTCACTCACACTCACTTCTCCAGTATCAGAATAAAGATTCTATGCCTGACATACAGCATCACCTTCCAAGAGAAAATCGATTTTCAACTAAGAGGTCCTCGGTTGAGTAGGAAAGACAAAGGGTGGGCAAATGAAATATCGTTACCTGCCTGGCTGGTCAAAGTAAAATCGTGTTTTAATCAGAAAAAAGCCAAATTTTTCAGCCTCAAAAACCGACACTATTAGGAACAGACATCTTAGTTTGAGCAGAGTCACAGAATCATAGAATCATCAGGTTGGAAGAGACCCACCGGATCATCGAGTCCAACCATTCCTATCAAACACTAAAAAGAAGAGGTTGGTGGTGACTTGTTCATGGCTGGTAGCTGTGAAAACAATAGGCAGGCAGGAGAAAAAAAAAACCCAGATGGTGATACTGTCCAAGATTCATAGATTTTTATTGGTTTTTAAATACTCATAATTTTAATATAAGTGTTACAAAATTTTAACTGAATAATATTTCTTCTATTTCATCAAATACTTCAAGTTAGCCAATCTGCTGCAGACAATCAGGCTTTTGCACTGGGAACGGGGAAAGAAAAATGCCTTCCAATTATTTTTCAGTAAAAGAACGTTTTATTCTGGAAAAAGTTGAGAGGTCTATGTAAAAATCTTAAACAAAATAAGATGGTGCTGACACTGATTTTATTCTAGGAAACTGAAAACATGCAAATTTATCCTTTTGCAGGCTTGTAAATATTGTTTATTCTTATCAATTGTTGCAGCCATTTCCATAAATTTCATTTTAAGTAAAATCTGATGATTTTATTATTTCCCTCAGAAAAATACAAAACCTAATCTCCTCCATCTGCTTTTAGTTTTAGCTAAAAATATGTCTAAAACAAGAAGAGTGATGCTTCAGAAAAATATTCCTGAAAGAAAAAAAGAAAAAAAATGAGTTCTGGATAAAATCCAAAGATGCCTGACAGTTTTCCCATCCCACAAAATCTTGAGATTTCAAAAACATCTTTGCTCTGCATTAGGAATTAATTTTTTTAGAGAAAGAGAAAAGATCCGCCCAAGAACATATAATAGTCCAGTCGTGAAAGCTCTCACTTGGGACCTTGGATATTCCAATTCAAATATTCTCACTGTCTGTTAGAGAGTTTTCTTGATGTCCAAAGCCAGGAGCCATCCTGGATCTGGGAAACTCTGGTCAAAATTAATACATACCTGCAAAAAGCTGTGGTTTGATGAATCACGACGAAAGTTTCCTCCAGAAATTCTCAACTCTTTGTGAAACTATGACTAAAAAACTTTCACAAAAAGCCTCATGTGTTAAAAGGACCGTGAGCTGCCAGTATGATTTTGCCATCTCAAATGATTAGGATCTTTGTTGTTTACCATCAGCAGAGATTTACAGAGTGGGATGTTAAGAGCTCTGGAGTGTTTGTGGAGGTTTTGTAGCCTTGGCAGAGGCAGTACCAGATCACAGAATCATAGAACAACCAGGTTGGAAGAGACCCATCGGATCATCGAGCCCAACCACTCCTATCAAACACTAAACCATGTCCCTCAGCACCTCATCTACCTGTGCCTTAAACACCTCCAGGGAAGGTGAATCAACCACCTCCCTGGGCAGCCTATTCCAATGCCCAATGACCCACTGTGTGAAAAACTTCCTCCTAATCTATAGCCTAAATCTCCCCTGGCGGAGCTTGAGGCCATTCCCTCTTGTCCTGTCCCCTGTCACTTGGGAGAAGGGCCCAGCTCCCTCCTCTCCACAACCTCCTTTCAGGTAGTTGTAGAGAGTAATGAGGTCTCCTCTCAGCCTCCTCTTCTCTAGGTTAAGATGACTATTAGAGTGTATTTCAGTTGAGAAAATGCATTATCTCCTAGCAAAAGTCTTAGCGGCTGGGATGGCTGATGTAGACAGGAACTGGTAGAGCTTCATAAAACATGAGAGCTCTCATTTAAATACAGATTCTTCTCAATTTTTCTTTTAGAGGCAAATCTTGCCACTGGCCAATCAGGGCTGTCAGAGTGGTTCAAAGTAACAGAAGTGATAACTCCTTCCTAAATTTATCTTTAAAGGTAAAAACTAGAACCTCCAAAAATGCGCTTCTTTGAGTCAAACTCCTTCCAAGGGAAACGATCCAACTCCTATCACTGCTCTATTGTCAGCGGTTGAAATGTTAATGGCAGTGAGCAAGAACTGGAGGTGAAATTACCATTTTTGACTGACACTTTGGCTTTTGGAAATCTGGAGCTTGGCTCTGTCACAAAAAGATCTCATCAGGCAAAGAATGCACCAGGGTGCGGCTGAACTTGCAGGTAACAGACACTTTCTCCACCTCTTCCTTTTTATTTTTAGGCACATTAGCTGAAACGTCACATTTACTACAAGACACAGGAGTCTGGGCTCTCCTGTTAGCATTGAGACTGTCAACAGAGGTTTTTTTTCTCTTTTTTTTTCAACCTGCTTTGAAGTAAAACTAATAATTAAGAAGGAGGCCTAGCTGCATAAGCTGAGGAATCCATATCTTGACTATTAGTGTGTTTCTACTCTGTGACTACTAATAATAGGATACCTAAACTGTCTACGGAGATTTTTGTTGGAATTAAACCAGTGATCTGAAGAAGGCTGAACTCTTCTCACATCCATTAAAGATTAAGCCATCTCTCTCTTTCTGTTGTTGAACGAAAACACAAAGTAGCTAAGTGTCTTGTCTAGCCTCATAGTATGAGCTGGTAGCAGAGCTTAGAAATGTGACTCGGGGATTTTTGTGGCTAGATTCAGAAGGACTTGATGATCTAGTGGGTCCTGAAGGAAAGCTGTGGCTCCTGTAGCATTTGCCAGGGAGCATTGCTGCCCTGCACCCCAGGCACCCTCCTAGAACAAGCTGACAGGGACACGCTTGCACCCCAATTAGCATCAAGGCACACGTACACAGGCAATGCCAAGCTGCTAAGCACAGACAAGAGGGTGTCTGTGGAGCTCTAGTACAAGCAGATTTTTTAAACAAGAGCAGATACAGCTCTTCTGATTTCCGAAGAGACAGGGGACGGGACAAGAGGGAATGGCCTCAAGCTCTACCAGGGGAGATTTAGCCTAGAGATTAGGAGGAAGTTTTTCACACAAAGGGTCGTTGGGCATTGGAATAGGCTGCCCAGGGAGGTGGTTGATTCACCTTCCCTGGAGGTGTTTAAGGCACAGGTAGATGAGGTGCTGAGGGACATGGTTTAGTGTTTGATAGGAATGGTTGGACTCGATGATCCGATGGGTCTCTTCCAACCTGGTTGTTCTATGATTCAGTATGATTCAAACTTCCACCACCTTGGGTGGACCCACCAGCATGTCAGATATCACCAGTTTGCAACCCATGCTGGAAATACAAGTGCTGCCCTGAAGCAGGAGATGGGAGTGACAGCCTCTCCCTGGCTGAAACTTTGCACTGTGATCCTTCCAAGTTTAAATTTAGGGTTCTGTAATGTGAAAGCATCACCTGGCTATTACTGGCCAAAAATAAAAGCCAGCCCAATGCAATTTTAGTTCCCAGCTGAACTACAACTTTAGCTGAAACAAGACTGGACTGACTTGACTTTCTGATATAGGCAGTGGAGAAAGGACTAAGGTTTTTCTAGCAAAGTCTGGAGACCATAAGGCTCTTGATGCAAAAAGTTACACGAGGGTGGGTGGTAAAAAAAAGCAGCCAGAATTAGATGTATAAATAGCAAAGGATGGAGAGGGGAACAGGGAGAGGGGGCATTTCGGACATTTTCACACTTCACCCATGTCTGTTTCTCCCAAGGAAAAATCTTGGCTACCTGTGATACTGGTGCTCTTGGCACAATGCACACCTCTCTTGCCTCTGGAAATCTGGAAAGTGGTCTAAAGGGAAAATATTTTCATTGGAAGTCATGAGTTGATACCTAAGCAAGGTGGAAGTAGATCTGACACCTTTTGCTTTCGGCATCTTGGCAATTGCACCTCTTTCCTGGTTTTGTTCTCAGACCAACAAGCCCTAACCCGTGGCTCCCCCCAACCCCTTCAGCTTCCCACAACCCTTTCAGCTACTCTGACTTGGTCACGGGAGTTTCGACCCCGCTCCCTTTCAGTCAGGTGCCATGAAGAGATTGACTTGGCTCTAGAATTCATAGAATCATAGAACAACCAGGTTGGAAGAGACCCATCGGATCATCGAGTCCAACCATTCCTATCAAACACTAAACCATGTCCCTCAGGACCTCATCTACCCGTCCCTTAAACACCTCCAGGGAAGGTGAATCAACCATCTCCCCGGGCAGCCTATTCCAATGTCCAATGACCCTCTGTGTGAAAAACTTTCTCCTAATCTCCAGCCTAAATCTCCCCTGGAGATTTCAGCATCTAGCAGAATTAATTCCAAATGCCGCTGCATTTGGAAGAGAATGACACAGGCTACATTGCACATACAGAGAGGATGAAGGCAGCCGAGCAGCAGAGACCAGACACCTGACATTGTCTGCTGAAGCGTGACTGGCATTTTCTTACAAGACTCATCATGAGAGATGTTTTTCACACACCAGCCACCCCGAGTTTCCCCACCGCACATACTTCAACTGACATAGTGTACTTTGGAAGGCCGCCAGGTTCTATTAATTAGACAATTATCTTTTTTTTTTTTAATCTTTGGTTTATTGAAGATCTCATAGCTCTGAGGAAGCCATTGTTTATGTTAATTAGAAACAAAGATTTGTCTGGAAATATATACGCGACGTTAGCTCCAGTAACCATGCTGTGGCTGGACTTTTGTTACATTCCCAGGTGAAAATGAAAAGGTTGTTAGCTTGAAATTAAGGTCATAAAAGTATCTTTCATTTCAGCACAAACCTCAAAAAAGAATAAACCCACAGAAAATCTCCAGTCAAGACAAAACTGAAGATTAGCCTCATTACACATACATTTATGAACTCAAATTCATTCACGGCTAGTTACCTCCAGGATACAAATGTACAATCATCACTATGAACTTTAAGAAGATTTCTTTGCTAATTTGACAGATACAGTGAATGAGAAAATGAGGGTAAAACTCTTCCCTGACTTCACATCCAGGTTTTTGCACACTCTTGTGTGTCTGACAGTTAGGATCTTCCTAAGTGCCTTACTAGACATAGAACCATAGAATCACCAGGTTGGAAGAGACCCACCATTGAGTCCAACCATTCCCATCAAACATTAAACCATGTCCCTCAGTGCCTTATCCACCTGTCCCTTAAACACCTCCAGGGAAGGTGAATCAACTCCTTCCCCTGGGCAGCCTGTTCCAGTGCCCAGTGACCCTCTCTGTGAATGTTTTTTCCTAATGTGCAGCCTAAATCTCCCCTGGTGGAGCTTGAGGCCATTCCCTCTCATCCTGTCCCCTGTCACTTGGGAGAAGAGCCCAGCTCCCTCCTCTTTACAACCTCCTCTCAGGTAGCTGGAGTGATCAATGAGGTCTCCCCTCAGCCTCCTCTTCTCCAGGATAAACACCTCCAGCTCTCTCAGCTGTTCCTCATAAGGCCTGTTCTCCAGCCCCTTCACCAGCTTTGTTGCTCTTCTCTGGACTTGCTCCAGAGCCTCAATATCCTTCTTGTGGTGAAGGGCCCACAACTGAGCACAGGATTCAAGGAGCGGTCTCACCAGTGCCAACTACAGAGGGAGTATAACTTCCCTGAACCTGCTGGTCACACCGTTTCCTTTAGCACTTCTGGAATTCTTTACCCTGCTTGTTGAGCAAAAAAAAAGATATGCACACACACCCAAAATGGTCAGTCCTAAAGGCACAGCTTTGGAGCTGTTTATACGTTTGAAGTGGATGCAGAAAATTTCATTTGGCACTGTAAGAACAGAAAGAAATTATAACCTGTATTTCCGCTGCAGGTCACAGCATCATGAGATATGATCAGCTAAGGCATTACCTGATCTCATGGTCTTTACTCAAAGAGGTAAGTTTTGTTTGAGAAGTGAAGCATAAAAGATTACACAAACCTGCCCGTTCAAATTGTTGCAACCACAAATACAATTGATATTTGGAATATTATATTTCTGGACAGATACTTTATTAAAAAAAACAAAACCAAAAAAACAGGAAAAAATCCTAAAATGCAGTAACTACCACAACACAGAAGTAAACGCAGTTTTAAGCCTCAGTGCCGTAAACCCTGGCTTCCAGGCTTCATGGGGTTTGGGTCTCTATTAGATATGACTCTCAAGGACTCTTTCTAACTATGCTGGACTCTTCTGCTGACTCATCTCCAACCCAGACCAGGTGGGTCCCATTAACTTCAATTCAGGAAGTTAAAATATGGAGAACGTCTCCACAATCAGCCAAATATTTTGGCAAGGAAAAACCCTGGAAAGGAGCCAGTTCAGGAAGCAGCTCAGGATAATAAGGTTTATATTTGTTGGTGAAGTAAAGGAAAACCCCAAGGTGAAGAGTGATTTGGGTGACTCAACCGGCTTAAAATCTGCCATAACTGCAATGGGTCCAAGACATTGTGTTTCAATTCCTATTTGGTTCTGAATATCTGGATGAAAAAAGATATTCAGGGTATAACATTTAGAGCAATCATTAGCGTGCCCGAACTTTAAAAAGAAAATAGGAGAAAATTCCTTTGCAGCCACATCGCTGCGAATTTGAATCCAGCTGACTTTGGAGTTTTCCTATCATTTTTGAGAAAGATCCAATCACTTTGAAAAACTGACTATTAAAATGTGCTAAATGTTTTTTCTTAAGTCGGATGACCAGATGGTAAATTAGTACAGCGAACCTCACAGGCAAAGATCTAGAAATCAATTTTGATTTTTTTTTTTTTTTTTAATTGAGGGATTGTCTTTCTTGGGAGAAAAATTAGCAGATAAAATAGTTGGAGATGAAAAAATTGTGTTGGAGCCCAGTTCTCTGATTTACTAAGTATTTTGCAGTCTTATTCTTACGCCACAAGAATTTTGCAAAGCATTCTTTAAGAGCAAATTATATTAGATTAGAGGTTCATGAAAAAAAAAAAGAAAATCGAGGACAAAGTTCTGCTGCATCCTGGTTGGCCACAGGTCTGACATCCTTAAGTAACACCAGTTTCCATAGCTGGTGATATAAGAGAGGGAAACAACTAGAATAGGCAGAGCTTTTTGCTTAAATCCAGTGTGATCCTGGAAAACTCATTTTTATTTTTAATCTAGATTGAGATATTTCAATTGGCTTATAGCTATGCACCATTAATAAACTAGATCTGCTAATAGAACATCTATTCTAAAGAAGAAATGGTAAAAATGGTAATTTTTTTTATGCTTTCCTAGAACATCACTGTGACTTTTTAATAAGGGGTTTACTTCTAAACGCAGGGCTTTTCAGTGATTAGCATTTAAAGCTAAACCGTAGACATACAGGTAATTGCGGAGCTTTAGCTTCTGCAGTTTATGGAGCTTTTTTTGATCCTTTGTCTTTTCAAAGTGACTCTTCAATGAATTATTACACCAAAAGTACTAGAAATGTCACTGGTATTACTTGTACTACTGCCTTCCGGCTCCTCTGTAATTGGGAAGCTGGTGAATCCAGATCTACAGAGGACAGAGAGCAGTGCCAGATTTACCAGAAATACTTGTATTGGCTAAAGCTGTGACACTTCATCCCATCCAAACCACCACTCACTCAGTTCCCAGGCATGAAGGAGTTGCCCCTGAAGAGTGATGTTGTGTGAAAAACCCTTCTAGTTAGGTATTGAGTACTTCCCAGTTCCATATTCAACTGATACAGACTATTTCCAGCTCTACTTCCAGTTTCAATGAAAAGCTGTTTTCACCTTTTCTCATTGTCTTTTCCCCACATCCGCACATGCCAAAATACCAAAACTGGACCAAACCCTGTTTAAGGACAGACCCTGGAGGCAATTCCTCCATTTTTGCCACTTGACCTAGATGCTTCCAACAAAGAGAGCCAGCTTCTAGCGCTGGAAATCTTGAAACAATTTTCTTTTCCATTTCATCTCTTGAACGTAAAGAGGGTGAGTAATCCTTCCTAACAATTGAGACCAGCTTATATCCATAGCAAACAGAAACACAATCCCAGTAGCCATGTAACTTGCCATTTGACAAGATATGACATATTTGACACAATATCTGCTGTTTTGTTCAGTCTGGCAGACTATCATTTCCTTGCAGAGCTTCAGTAATAAATTTACAGACCCATTTAAAGCCATCCCTCAGGGGCTATTGAACAAGGAAAGCGGTGCCTTACTCATAAAGCTAAGGATACTTGAAACAGAACTGAGCTCCCGTGGAGCAGATGGATTTGAATTGCATCACTGCAAAGACAAAAACAAGCAAACAAAATCCCCCGCTCTACAGAAAATTATTTATATGTTGCATAAGAAAAGCTGCTCAATAAAGATTTGCCCTTTCTTCACTCTAAATATGATACTCTTTCACTTACTCAGAGAACTAAAAGAAAAAAAAAGCCATTTTCAAGAGAGATTGCAACAAAACCACAAATTTTGCCAGTTCCTTCAGTCTTTTAAATTCATTCAATGATTTACTTATTTTGATGGCAAAATCATCAGTGGCTCACTTTGTTCCCCAAAAAGAGATATCTGCTGCTCCAGTATGAAAAATTCCAAAGAGAAAACTCTTTTTAACTTACTTTTTATGTAAGTCCTGTTCTCACCTAGTGCAAGCACCAGGACTGCTTTGGTAAAAGTTTAGATTAAAAGAACAAATGGAATTTTACTGCTGCAGAACTGTGGCCAATAAGCCTCATTTTCCATTTATAGGGAGTTTGCACATGCTTTTCTTTAACACAGGTCTGGGGTATCTGAAGTGATCACAACAGGCAACATATTTAGAAGGATATGTGCAATAATTTCAAACAACAACATTAATGGCACAGGTCTCCCCAGATTTTAAAAACAGAAGTGGACTCACAAAGCCAAGGGGGATTAAATGAAACCTCAATCTTGCTTGCTGCTTCTCGAGGCTGAGACTTAACAGACTTGAAGAGCTCACTGAATTTTCTTCTCCCTTAATAAAGTCTTCCAAAAGTAGTTTACCAAGATAAATGCCAAGAAAGAAACAAAACTGAAGATTCTCTCTTGTCATCCCTGATTTAGTTTCTAGATTATTCTACAGGAACATTCTACCAGGTCACAGCAGCCAGATATTCGTATATGGTCTGGTCAAGGGATTTGCTAATTCTTCATGCAGGAATTGCACAAATAAATCTGACCTTTTGTGATGTAAGTGTATTTTCACTCTGTCTCTGGAATATTTATCAATTGGCAGCATGCTGAAATATTGATCTAGCAGTAACAAGTCAGAGTCTGTACTTGTGCCCTTCTTGTCACTCCAGGATGGTGGGTGATTGACCCCCTGGGATGGGCACCAGGTAGAATCTCCCCTTCCTAGGCAGCCAGATTAGGCACAGATTTATCCACAGCTTTCAAAACTTTGAGTCTTTCTTCACCTATTGGGGCAATCACGGTTTCAAGCTTGTTGTGACCTACACTTCCTCTTGCTATGTAGATCTCTCTAGCAGGTATATTATTTCCATTTCCCCAAATTTACTCTTAGTGTTAGTTTAGCTTTCAGCTTGACTCTTGTTTTTAACAGGGCTCCTAGGAACCATGGGCTGGTTCCTCTGCTGGTTTTCCCAGATCAAAATGTCACCTGCACAGACTTTGGTCCATTCTATATCATCAAACAGTGGTTGTGTTTCCTTTTGAACACCTCAGGTGTTGAACATAGCCCAAAGGGCAGTCTGAGGAAACAGTGTCTCCCAGAGGGGATGTTGAATGCACAGAATGTGCTGTATTTTTCTAAGGGTACCTGCCAGTACCCTGCTGACACGTCAAGCATAGAAAAATATTTGCCATCAACCATCTCTCCCAGAATTTCTTTGCCTTTTTACATGGTTATTTAGTCCATCGGGGTCTATATGTAAACAAAACGCTATACAATATAGACCTACCCTGACAGCACCATGGATGGAGAACCACCAAGCAATTAGAAGAACTGTCAGGTTCAGCTTTCAGTTCTCTTGCTTTGGCAGGAGGAAATTCTGTCCCAGAAGCATCACTGAGGAGAAGCTGAGTTGTTTCAGGTGTCTATTCTTTTCTCCAAAGGCTGTGTTCAAGCTCTTCCTTGATGACTTAGACTTCTTCCCCTCCCAGTAATTCACTGCCTGAAATTTTTTATTACGGTTTTCTGTGCTGCTATTGCAAATGGTTTATTTTAAGCTGCTTAGTAGTCTATATATACCCCTGCCGGAAATAAACAGCCAACAACAATGCTTAGTTTTGCTCATTTAACTTATATTCACTTTCTGCTGCAACATTTTCTAGCACCTTCATGAAAAATCTTTTCGTAGAATCACCAGGTTGGAAGAGACCCATCGGATCATCGAGTCCAACCATTCCTATCAAACACTAAAACCTGTCCCTCAGGACCTCGTCTACCCGTCCCTTAAACACCTCCAGGGAAGGTGAACCAACCACCTCCCTGGGCAGCCTGTTCCAATGCCCAATGCCCATACTTTCATACCATACTTTCCCCAATTCATAATGTAGATAGATATGTTCAGTATTACATAGGACTAAAACCACAAAAGTAAACAGTATTTGCACAAAGAACTCGACTATCAAACAGGGACATCAAAATAGAGAATGGACTCTCACCTGGCTGGATGACTCAGGAGATCAAGTATTGAAAGGCAATGAGAAAAATGACACAAAGAACTCAGTGGTTTATCAAAGGACCAGCTAATGAATGAACACATGAGAGGTCACGGCCTGAAGGCAACAAATCTTAACACGAGAAGACACTCCTATTGAGAGGGACCCCTTTCTAAAGCAGAACTTTTAGACACCCAAATGACAACAGCAAAGGCTTCCAGTTCCCCTCTGTTGAATGAACGCTGGAGTATATTTATTTATTTCTAGGTCACATGGTGTACACACAAGCTTCCAACAGGATAGGACTGGAAGTCACTCAGCTTTTCACCTACAACCAGCCACAGCTGGAACTGCAACACTCCTCTCTATTCTGGGCACAAACTGCAAAGAATCAAGACTATAATGTGTTTGCAATTGTCTTATTTTTGAAACATCTATATTTTCCTTGGATATAAAAATTCCTGTATTTTCCTTTGCGGGCAAATGCATGACATATGGCCTAGTTTCTCCCTTCAGAAAAGGCATAATGCCATCACTGAGCCATGATTGCACAGTTGTTAAACAGCAGGGATTATCAGGCAGGACAATATTAAGTGGTATTTAACAGCAAGACCAAAGTTCCTTGTCAAATGCTTGACTTAGTGTTCCTTGATTGTTAGCATCCCAGCAATGAGACCTTTTGCACTGAACCATTTTTCATTTTGACAACAAACTACCGCAGCTATCCAACGTTGCCTTGCTGGAGCTGACAGCAAAGTATTTTTGTGGCAGAAATATTACTGTGGAGTGGGGTTCAGGGCTGGAGGAGAGACGGTTTTATCCCTTTCCTTTCAGAGCGCAATGGCATTCCAAGCAGTAGGTGTCCTGAGTCATTGCCTGGCTAATGTACTCAGTATGATCCTCTGTCTAGTCATAATAATGGTGGAGAAAAAAAAAAAGAGAGGAAAAGAAAAATCAAACCCTCAATGCAATTGTTTAAATTAAAGATTACCTTCTTTCAGATGCATCTTAATGAAGATGTATAGTGGGAGACTAGGGCAGAAGGAAGGAAGGTTGAATTACTGATTTAGGGGTGAATTTCCAAAAGGTTTTTTAGAGAATCTGAAGTGCCTTTAAAGCCCCACCAAAGCTGTTTTTATTAAAGCACTAAAAACCAAGAGTGCTTATGAAAGTTATAGTGTGATGTGAGCAAGAGGCAGGAAATAAAGGGGAAAAAAGGGAGGAACTTAATGAAGGTTTAATCTTCAGGGGAATATGGACTCAAGACTGTAAATCTAATGGAATGGCCCTATATTCTGCTGTCAAAAGTTGGCATCTTCTGCCAGCAAATTTAACATTTTCTGTTGAGAAATCTAGTTTTAACACCAGCTATTTATACTGTTAAAAGATGAGATGTGGTAGTTGGAGAAGGCTAAGAACCATGTTATTTTCAAGGTTCTTTCTACTGACAGATTTATTAGGGAATTTATCACTCCTTTTCCATCCTATTCTGTATGTATGTAGTCCCTCTGCACTTCTAGGCTGGAAAATTTCCATGAAATCCTGAAAATTTGATTGTGAGGTACTCACAGGGAAAGAGACATAAACCCGTACTGGTTTTCATTGTAAGAGAAACAATCTTTGGAGTTTAGTATCTCTGTTTCTAATATTAATTTTTAAATTAACTATGTTTCTTTACTTTTCCTCTTCTTCACATTTCTCTTTGAATAGGAAAGCAATAGCCCACCTTAAATTCACACCTTGAGATTAATTCATTTAAAGTAATTCTAGTAAGATTCTTGGAGAAGAGATGCATTAGTACCAGGATTTAATATATAATTTTTTTTTTTGCTTAGTCTGATTTGAAATGGAATTTTCTGGACTCAGCTATCTAGAATGCTGGTGGCTTTGAGACAGTAGTTGGTGCCTATTCAAACCTTTCAGAAATACAAGAGAGATCTAATGAACATCCAGGTAAACTGAATTTCCAATGAAAGCATTTTCTCTCCTCTATTCTCCACAACTGTTAGATGTTCAGATAAATATTGGAACTGTTGTCTATCTCTGACAATATTATTGGACAGAGTGTTTTTAGAGTCTTTGATTTCTGTATAGAGCACACTATGAATTTAGCACTCAAAACTTTCATGCTGTGGGTTGGAAACTCCACCTGTGGTCTGAGCGAGCTCTGTTCACTCCATTTCTTGATTTACCACAGAAGATTAAAATGCTGCGCTCCAAGCTGCACAGATATCATTATGAAAAATGCAGAAGATAAAATGTAACCCAAATAGTAATCGTTCTGATACATACTTCAATTGAGTCATTTTGCCGTTTTGACAACTGTAAAATGGTAGGTTTATCTTAACATAAATGAGTGACCTTTTCTTAAGATCTATTCATACCCAACATAAAATTAAAAAAAAAAATTATATTATTTTGAACAAAGAAAATGAGGATAACATTTTTAACTACTCTGAGAATATTGCCAGACTTCAAAATACGAAAAAACCTATTCATTATGCATTAAAGCTTAAATGCTATAGCTATTTTATCTTTTGTAATCTAACCATTAATTTAAACCATACAGAGCAGAGTTCTTCAACTCACTTCACACTAGTAGACAAATACTGAAGGAGTAACATAAACTGTAAAAATAAATCATGGAAAGCATTCATCCCCATTACTGCTTTCGGTGAAATAAAATAACATCATCGTCAATAAACAACAGACTCAGTCCTATAATAAGGAACTAGAGAATGGAGTTTCTACATTTTCATGTCTGTAAAATGACACTAGACTTGGCTGGTTATAATGTGACTTGGAATTAAAGTAAAATAATCAGCATGCACTTTAAAGGAGCAAGAAAACCTCCAAATTTGTACCTAAAATACAGATCTTCAAATGAAATTCTACATGAATTCCTAGTGACTGGCAGAATGGACACTGGACCATAATCCTAGCATTTCATGAAGCGCTTTGTACATACACCTTTTCCTGCTTGCACAAAAATAACCTGTAATCTTGTCTCTTGGCAGAATGTTTGGTTTCCAGAGTGCTAAGGGAATTTATATAAAACAGTTTGTTCTCAAGTAATTAAAACATTTAAAATAAAATGGTGATGCCAGCAATAATCACGCCTTTCTAAAAATGGATTAAAATTAACACCTTTGGCCCAAATATCTGAATGCTGTGGTCTTTACTAGCATTCAACCCAGTATCTGAAAGCTGTAGTTACTCTCTAATTTCTATAATGAGCAAACCTAAAAACCTGTATCTGGATAACCCTTAAATTAGGGATGTTTGAGGTCTGGAGCCTGATCAAGTCATACATTATGTGGTTTGGGCACCATCTGCCTTCCTTTCACATCTATCTTCTCTGTGGATGCACTTGTTTTAAGTGCTCGTTGCTTTATATGCTGCGCACGCTGCTCGGGAAACAACTCGGGGAGCTCCACCTGTGGTACTCTCGAGTCAACCAACGTAATGACCCTTCTGAAAGCTCCTCAAAATGCCATCTTCTCACTTTGTTTTATCTCCCACCTCAGCTATTCCAACAAGATGCTTGCTGAATCTTGTAGCAAGTCTCCCCAGGCTACAGGACCAGGGATTATTCCTTATAGGAAGGTGCCTAATAAACTGCCAGAGATGCAGAGCTTCCTGCCCTGTTCCATCCTTGGCAAAGTTCATATCCAAAAGTCAAATGAACCATCAAGTCTTTCAGATCTCTCTACCAGCAGTGGCTAAATTAAAATAATTCAGATGTCTCCTAAAGTGAAAATCGATCTACTGGCATTTCTTGCCGTGGATGAGGCTTTGCTGGGTCAGGCAAAAATGAGACGCCAGATTTGGAATTTAGATGCTTTTGGCAAGCCTTCAGCTCCAGACCCCTCAGAGCTTTGTCCAGCCTACAAATGCAGAAATACAATATTGCACATGGAATTTTATAGGAATAGTGAAAATCCTTAATTTTAACAAACCATATTTACCAAAGAGAGTACAGCACTTGGAAACAGCTGTTTTCCCCAACAGACATGAACCACCTCCACTGTTAGACCCAAGAAAGAAGCTGCTGCTCAAACAGCATGAGGAAGGAGACACAAATAAACCTGCTAAGGCAGTTTCAGTGAAGTCAGAGGTGAGATGGGTGGCAGAGAGGGTGCGTGTGTGCCTGGCAACTGTTCTTTCAAGAACATTTGCAGCCTTTACTGTCATTAAGATAACTTCAGACTGGCAAGAAAAAAAATTAACAGGAAGGAGCTCATTGCCATGTTGTGATGTACACGAGATTAAAATCTTGCTGTACTTTACTCCCATATAACCCTAAATCTTCTACACCTGTAGGCATAGAGAGATAACTATAAACTTGGAAGTGATTTCAAGAAAAGATGTTATAAAAGTTTTAAAGTGACTGTTCTCTGCATTTCAGATAACACTGATGACAAACAAATGGTCTCATTCTGTGCTGTCATAGTCAACATACAGATTAATCAGCTGGTTAGTTTAAAGCATGGAGTGTTCGATATATATAAAATCAAAGTGTGCCTCAGGAACTTGTTAAGATATACATGGAAAATATATTAGTTCACGAGTACCCTAACAACTCTTCCATCAATGCACCTTCTTCTTAGGAAAACCTCAAGATATCACAGGGACATTTATAACTTTAACAGTCTTTGATCAGGAAAAGAATCAAGAAGGGTTACGTTCAGCAAGAGATCCATATGCATTAACAAAATAGATGATCCATAAATCTGTGGCAAGTGGTGTGTGATAGGTAGGGCTCTTCTGGCACGAAGTGAAGCCAAGCATCCATTACCAAAGGGTCCTCTAAACTATTTCTAACTCCTATCCCCACCCCAAGCTATATTTTTCTCTTCTCTGCTCTGAAGCCACAAGTCTGGAGGGCTCTCAATGTGAGCTGTGCCTATGTCAAAATCACTTCACACCCACATGAAAAATTTTTAATATGAATTGGGCTTTAAAAAAAAAAAAAACAACTTTACCTTGATTTAGTGAGAATATAAAGTGGGGCCAGAGTCAATGTGTTGTTTGTATGCATCCCAATGAATACTGCAACTTGAAGGATATCTGCTACCAAGGCAACATAAAGTACTAACTCGCATTTAAAAAGCTCCCAAAGAAGCTCTTTATTCAAAGTAGAGTTTTTTAATGAGCAAAGCAATGTTATCTAGAAGCAGACATTCAACATACACATAAACATACAAGGCTTTTAGAAAAACATACTTCCAGCGAGGGTTTTTTTTTTGCTGTAAGTGATAAGTTACCTCATGACAGCAGCATCTACTGTATTTTACAGCTTTTCAGGAGACGGAAGCCAACAGTGAGAGTGAAGCAGCTTAGGCTGGGAGTCAGTGGGGACACCACTATTTGCAGTCGTACAGTCCAACATAAAATTGCAACACATTTATTTTCATTTGCCAAAGACGACAGCGTAGCTGTAATTTCAAATTCATTAGCTTCCCTTGTGCCATCACTTCAAGAAGGGTAGAAAAAGGAATCAAGGGAAAAAAAACCCAAAGGGAAAGAAAAAGAAGGTAACTACAGATTTTATGGGCTGACAACAGATGGAAAAGCTACTGGACAACTGGGTTTGAGTGTAGGATACCTAAACTACATTTTATGCATAAAATACATTTCAGCAGCACTGTAGATAGCAAACTCTGCAGGAGAACACAGAAGCTGATTCACGTCCATGGAAGGTCTGGTAAACTGACTGGCATAAATGTTAGCATATATTATCTTCTGGCATAAGCAGATGTTAAGCTCAGGAAGAATTTGCCTCCTGATGCAATTGGGAAATCACATCAGAAAAGAGATTAAGGTGCAGGTTCTCTCCTGACACTTTGGTTGAGGCAATCTCTTTGGATGACTTGATGTCACATAACAAACTCACCAACTGGCTTAAAAATAATAAGGGGCTTTTGTGTACAGTGGGACATGTGTGTTCAGACCTGTAAAACCAGGTAGTCAAAAAACCCAGCCAGCTACCTTCAAACCTAAGTGAGTCCTTTCCTCACAAAATCTTCTTTAAGTCCTTTTCCAAGTGCTATATAATTTTACTAAACTTTGCAAGTCAATCTGTCGCAATATCTCTATTTAGAGCTGTTAACACTGAGGGATGGGACAATGAAATGGGCCACCTAAAAGGGATAAGTACAAAAGAGTTTGCTGTCCTGACCCTCGTGCTCTAGCCGAGATCCACAGGTAATCCTCCTCCTGTGCATTTTCAAAGTATGAAAACTCAGTAAAGAGGAACTACAAAGTTTTTTTAAGGAAATGGTTATAACTGATTCTCTCAGTGTACCCAGTGGGAGATATGGGAATATTTTTACCCATCTCAGCAGCTGACGAATTCTCCCACAGATCTTCTAGGGAATTTAGATGTCTTTCCAAGGCAATAAAACCTGAGATTCTGAATACTGACATGTTTCTGTTTCTCTCAGAAAAATCTCCTCAACACTTTGACTCCCCTGAAAGATTACCTTTAAGCAATGGACATTGATTCTCCAGGAAAAAGGCAGCCTCCCTTTAAAAGCAGAATTTCTTGAAAGACCATGTGCCCATTGCATTATCTCCCTTTGCTTGCATCTCAGCTTTGATCTCATAGCTTTTCATCCTGGTGCTGAGAAAGACAGCTCTTTGGTGCATCCTGAAAACTGTCTCTGGCCAGAGCACATTGTTCCCTATCAAGTCACTGCAGGGCCATCTCTCAGCAAGCATCCTTGATCCGTCCAAGGCAGGAGTTTTCAGGCAGCCAGTCTGCTAACAGAACCTGTTAACGATGAACTCCTGGCATACGACAGGACAGAGATGTTTCACATTCCAGCCTTTGATGCCTTTTGGACCTTAGCTGAAAGACATGATGTCTTCAGACATGGTGTAGAAGGGACTTTACAGGCAAGGAAACCAGACTGAAAAAGCAGCGTGGCTGTTCAACAAATTATCAGAGGGGAAGTCTTATCTCAGACTATTTGGAACAAGCTGGAAATGATGGGCATTCTTGTAAAATTTGTTCCCTTTTGTTTTGTTTTCCCTTTGCAAAAACATTGTTTGAAGAGAGATGATTGTGGCTGAAGGTACGAGTCAGATGTTCTGCAAACATTTAGGTGTATGGTATCTCCTGTATATCACAAAGCTTGTTAAAGCCTCTGTCTGCATCCAGGTACCCATTTCAGTAATAAACCTCTGCAACACATTGCCTTGAGATGTGATAGAATCTAATTAATTAAAGGTAAAAATAATGAACAAACCTGTTCACTGGGTGACCTCTAACGGTATTTGCAGCAATATTTTCTATTATTTACCTTTGGTAAAATACAACGTCTGTTTCAAAACCTGATGCGTGGGAGATATCTGGTTCTCTAAGACATCATTTGGGATTGTTCCCTGCATATCTATTCACCCATATCAACAAGAAAACAAGAATTATTTATCCTAACAAAAGAGATGCTTTGAGAAATCTTCTGTTGAAACAAAAGAGAAAAATGAACACCTAATTAGTCTCTTAATGACTTATTTTCTACCCTCTCCCTACCTTATTTTAAATAAAACCTGATGATGCAAAGTATTCCTTGGCTTCTTGCTCTGTAACCAACCAGTGCTCTGTGGAAAGAGCTTCTTTTTTTATGGCTATGTATTAAAAGTAAACCAGCCCATGCCAGGTTTGGATAAAAGGCTATTTATTTTCAACCAATTTGATAGCTGCAGTTTTCAGTAATTGAATTTTCTGTGGTCGGAGAAGCAGTAATCTTAGAAACCAAATAAATATTTTTTAATAAAATGGAACACTGAGAAACCCTATAATAATGTCAAATATGTAGCCACTTATGGATGGATAAATATTTTAAGAAATTTACATCTCACCCAATGCTTTAGGCCTTAAACTTCCCTGGAAATTTCAAACAACACTATTTTATTTTGGGGAGGGGATATGGGGGGAATGGAGTATATTTAGGTAAAGAGCTAAATATTAATTCCTCAGTTTGCAGCAGGTTTTATTTCCAGTATTTATGCAGAGGTGGCTGTTTTAATCAAGAAAAGAATAATCAGAAAACATTTCTTCAACCCTTTCAGTAGCACGTTCCAGTTCATGTGATGCAGGCTGTGCTGCAGTCACATATGTTCGCACAAAAATGACCAACTCGGCCAGAACCACACTTAGAAACCCCTGAAAAGTTACAAATATCTATTACAACACTGTCCCCACAACAGAAAAATCATCATGAACCCTTGGGAGAAAAACAGATTTTGTTGAAGCCTCTTGTCTCCTGCCAATCAGAAGACAGCATGTGAATGGGTACTAGACACAGGGAGAAGTTTGAGTCAAAAACCTTTCAGGCAAGCCAAGAAGGAACAAGAGAGAAATAGAATGAAAACAATAAGATACTCATTTATGTAATGGACAGTCACACAATAAATTACAGTTAGAGGTCACAACATGAATCTGCATGTTCCCCATAGCTTTGATGCAAATGCTTGTATCTGAAGAGGCTACTGCCTTCTAATCACAGATGAAAACATTTATAAAATACATTTCAGTGCAGGAGATAGGCTGAGGAGGACAGCTGCCTATGCTCTCAGCATGCTAGACCCTCAGAAAGTCTATAATTCTGGGACACCATGACCCAGGAGCCTATACTTCTCAAACTTATCCCAGTTCCTTGCTGCCACCAGCGAGTAACCTCTTCACAAAGTCCCTGATAAATTTTCTAAGCTCCTTTTCCAAACTTGGAGTGTTTTCCTTTAGTTTGGGGTGCTCTGCCTTTCAGGACAGGTTTGGTTTTTTTTTCTCTCCTAAAAAAGTGACTAGTCATTATGGAATAAAAGTGTTCCAGCGACATGCAAACCAGCAAGAACTGCAGAGATAGAAGTTGCATTTCCTGCAAGATGAGGTTGCATTCCAGAGCTCGATATTATTGTTCTCTTATGGTGACACCTGCTGGCAAAGATTGACTCCTGTAACAACGTCTGGAAAAGGATCAATTGCAAAATTAATCAGGATTAGGGCTTTTGTGAAATGCTACACGAGAAAGTGGAAGGAACTGAAGTTATTCAGGCAAAGTCAGAAAAAAATAGAAAGAACATACATTAAGTCTTCAAATATATGAAATGCTATTACAAAAGGGTATGAATTGCTCTCTCTGTCCATGGGATAAGAAAATAAAGCATCCATAGGCTACTGAAGCAACAAAGATTGAGGTAAGATTCATTGAGGTAAGATTCCTGTTTAGTAAAAGGTTCCTAGCTGTGAAGCTAATGCTGTGAGATATTCTCACAAAAACTGGGCACACGGAGCCATGTCGGTTCCAATCAAATTTTCTCTCCTTCCAGTGTATACGCTTGTTCAAACCTGATTGATCCATTATTCGGTTAGAACAGTTCAAATATAGCCACCATTTTTCAGTCTACGTCTTCTTTTTTTTATTATTTATTTTAAATGTTGATGAAAACTGAAACCCAGGTGGTTTTCAGCATGACACGCTGTGGAAATCAGGTATGAAATTACCTGTTTATTAATGACGTGTCAGGAGAATGACATGCTAACAGCCAATTCCAGCACTGGCAGCGCTAAAGTAGAAATAACAACTGCGCGTTACACACAATATGTATTCTGCAGGACTCTAGCTTTGCATCCCTGGAGGCACGACTGAAACTCATATGTTTAATCTTAAAATTTCAGTCCCAGAGAGTAATAATTCCAAAATGGAAGTTAAACATATGCTTGGTCATTATTTTGCGCCTCCTTGGGATTCATGTGTGAGTGAACAATAGTCAGACATGCAAAGATTTAGAATGTCACTAGTCAATGCTCTGGGCATGGAAAAGCATTGATGGTGGGATGGGGGTTTTGCAAGGACATATCCCATTGCTTAGCAGTTTGACAAGAATCACTATTAGCATCTGACCTGGCACAGACATAGTATTCTTGATGTCACATATAAAGATTATTATTTCATGATTAAAAACTACGAGTTGTTTCCACAATACTGTCCACCACATTGAACAGAGTGGAAATAGCCATAATTCACAGTAGATGTTGAAGTAAATCTTGTTCAACTGCAAGATACTTGAAAAACCTTCAGTACATTTTCCAGTGAGTTCATCTCCCTTACAATAAGGTTCATATTTCTTTTTCTTTCTTCTTTCTGGAAAATTCTTGGGATAATACATAAGTCTGTCAGCATGGAACCAGAAGGACTAAGCTTGATGAAAACTTTTACTAATGATGTATCATGTAAATGGCCACTGCGGATTGTTCTGTTTATGCCAAAGAGGAGCTTCTTTTTCATGCTTGGAGAGCTCACCCTCCAAGTTCTTGTCTTCACGAGTACCATGTAACACACGATATTAAGAACAGTTGCTAACAGTTTTTCCAGGAGACAGGGGTTTTGTCATGGAGACTTCATTTTACAATATTTGCCTTGTTCAATAAGGAAAGATGGGTCTTTGAGCAGATTTGCTAAAGCAGCTCTGGGGCATCGTGCAATATTTATATTCTGTTAATCTTGTAGCTTTAAATGAAAGATGGAGGAGGTCAAATCCAACCTTCATATAAATGCCATTGATTTTGGGTTCTAACAGCATTGGATTTAGGCCAGTATTTTCCCTTGCTTCACTCTTCGCCTTTCAGAATGAAAGGAGTAACAGGGTCATTTGGTATTCAGCCCTGGGTATGAATTATAATCCCAGTATAAGCTATACAGAAATTTAAAAGGCAAATTTTTCACCTCAGAAACACATTTTTCTTCAACCAGCCAGAAAACCTGGTGCCAGATTCAGTCCATGGCTTGCAGGAAAGCAAGGGAGCACACACTTTTGCACACACATTTGCACACACAGCTACCCACTGATGTCTGATGAAGGTTTAACAGACCCCACTTCAAAGCCAGTACAAAAGGACAAAATATTGCACACCAAGTAAGAGGGACAGTTTGGAAATTGTTCAGAAGCCTGAGGGGGTTGACAGGATTGGCATAATCAGGTACATAAATTTACATAAAATCTGCAGGGAAAAAAAATAGAAGCAGTCCACCTTTGTGATCTCCCACACCTTTATTTAATAAGGACTATAATGCAATTAAACTACTAGATGCATTTAGCATTTCCCAGAATGATTGATTTCTGATCCATTCAGAGCTGTGAGTACAGCAAAGCAACAGCAGAGTGAGGTAGGAACTATTCAGGTGCCCTCAGCAGACAGTGGGGCTGGGAGGTTACTCTGTCCTGAAGGAGATGTACCTACCAGGGAGATTGTAGGAGACCTTGAATGTTAAGGAAGATGCTTCAAATTCTTGAATTTGATGAATTAATAATCAGACAAGACCTACAAAACCATAATCCTGCTGGATTTAGTTGTCTTAATATTCCTGGACATGTTAAATCTCAGTCTGAACTTGTACTTGGCTCTGACCTCATGAGCTTATATTCAGATGAGAAAAGCCTGAACTAGAGCAAATTAGCCTGTGTTTTAGGGTGCTGAGATCAAGGCTCAGAAGGGCTGGGGTTGGTCACAGCACACAGCTAGAGCAAGAAAAGGAGGTTCATTACTCAGTGAAAGTGTCTAAACCATAGATTTCTATACCCCTGATACCTCCATCACATTGCAGCTTTCCCTCTTTGAAACTGAATCCTCCCTCCAACTACGCAGAGTATCTTAACACATCCAGTCTTTTCTGTTAGTTTCTCCCTCCTGTCCTCATCTCATAGCTCTACTTTCCTTTTATCTTAACTTCAGCTCATTTCATCATTGCCACCTAAAATATCAAGAAGTGCCACATATTTCCTTTGCAGCTTTTTAATAACAGAAATCCAAATGTCCTCCCCTGAGCTAGAGGGAGAAAAAGAGAATGTCAGATCTTCCTCCCAGCTCTGCTCTGAGGTCCTTTTCTATTCTTTACCTCCATGTGTCCATCAACACAGGCAGTTCCAGGAATTGTCTATGAAAAGCAGTCTTTCCTCCAAGGCTTTCCTTCACCCTCACATCTTGCATAACAAACAATTGCTTGAGTGTAGGGCAGCCTGAACATCAACTGGAGTTAATGCAGTGCTGGTTCGCTCAGACACTAGCGTATTCTACCAACTCTGTATTAAATTTGCAATTGATCCTACAAGCATAAGCCTCTTTCAGCTTGCACACGAGCTCAATGCCCAGACATGCATGATATAGGATTAGTAAGAAGCTTTCATTATGTTCTCTGAACAGAAATGGTCACGGTTTGTGGAGGACCCCTTGAGGAAAACTTTTCTCCATCCCCAAGTGTGCTCCAAATTCAATTCCATAAAAAAACCCAAATCATAATGCTCCTCAGAACCACACAAAGAAAGGATTTCATGCCAACATATAGCTGGATGCATTGTTAACCAGGTACAGATTTTTTTCCCTCATGCTACATGATCAAACTATTAGGCACGTGGATGCTGTTTATCGATCTAATCTGCCTAGCGTTGTCCTGCCTATAAGGCCACAATTAAAGCATCTTCTAGCTGTATGCACAGTTGTGCACAGAAGGTCATGGTTGTCAGTTTGTAACAATTATTCCTCTTTTCCATAAGATGAAAGCCTCTTAATTTAATTGTGTGCGTTATTTCGAATTATCTGACTAAAGAAACGTGGATTACCCAAGCCTCCAGTGACTTTTCACTACTTTCATTTGCTGAGTTTTCTGGCCTCGTGAAAACAACAATAGCATCTATTCCTCAGGAGGAAGAGTCAAGTAAAATGGGAAAGTCAGCACCCAACTAATTTTAGCGAGTAAAAAAGGAAACTCCATGCCAGAGGAACATGCTGCATTTCTAGTTCACCTTAAACTTTCCCCTTGGCATTTCAAGCCCTATTAATAAACAAAACAAACTTGTTTCAGAAAACAGATGAGTAAACATCTTTGATGGCTGCACTCTTATTACCGATTCCCTTCCTTCCTCTCACCCACCACCCCAAGCCTCCGCTCTTTGACTCTGAATATTTTTATCATTAAGGCAACAGTGCTGGGACATGTTGTGGTAAATATCCAAAAAGAAAACACTTGGCAAGGTCAACCAGCAGCATGGGACCTCACCATTCACTCTCTCCTTGGAACAAAACCCCCTGTATCGTACAGCTGAGGAAAATGGAGCAGGGGGGGAGAGACTGGGAGAGCCAGGCTGGCACCAGAAATATAATTTAGTGTGCAGGTATTTGATTTGATAAAAACCCCTACCTTAATTTAGAAAAATACATATATGCATGTATATATGTGTATATATATAATAGGTTCCTGACAAAGTTGTAATTCATCGAGAGGGGCCAGGCCTACAGTTTGGATTTGACATGTCACTCCAACCTAAACCATGACTGGTTTTACGTGATCCCCTAAGAGGGTAGCATGTTGCAGCTGGCAAAAAAATAAACAAACCCGAGCTCTACGCTAAAAGATTTTTTTTTTCTTTTTTGATTTATGCAATGAGCAAAGGAAAAACAGCAACGTACTTGTGAATCTAGGTTTCATTTGGCCCCTCTGTGCTTGCAACAACAGTGTCCTGCTAAGGAGATGGACAGAGTGATATACAAAGCAGGCAGCCTGGAACAGGCAGGCTGGGGAAGCAGGTGAACGGTGGCTCTGTGGAGCTTTTTTGTGACAATACCTCACAGACACATGAATGACCCTCTTTTTTTCCCCCCCACTTTTCCTTTTCAGTTCCCAGGGAAATCTGCACCTCTGCTGTGGAGAACCTGGCAGCAGTCATAGAATCATAGAACCACCAGGTTAGAAGAGGCCCATTGGATCGTTGAGTCCAACCATTCCTATCAAACACTAAACCAACTTGCTTGACCAAGTCAAGCAATAGTTTTTAGTATCACTCACTAAAGTCAGGTTTTTATTGTAAAACTACTCAGTTGTTCTGAAGAGTCAGAAAACCAAAGATATTCCTCTGCAAAGCTGCATTTTCTGCTCCTGGATGTTCCTGGCTAGCTGGGTGGGTTTATTTCCAAACACTGTCTTCAGAAACAACTGTATTTAGACCTTCCCCCATCTTCGTTCTCCACTCCTAGGACTGTATTAAGAGTACAAATTCAGATACAAGTAGAGCCTACTGAGTGAACTCATTTAAGAGATTAAGTACCTGTATGTTCCTGTCAGGCATATTTTGTTCTAGCCTAACTGAACACATCGCAGAGGACAGTAGTGACAAGGAGAAGACACTAAACCTAGTCCATCCCTTTCCTCCCAAAGAAAGCAAGCAAACTACTTCCAGCTCACACAAGACCACAGACAGTACTGGGACTGTCCCTTTTATAACTGGTATATGGGAAATTACTTAATTACCCACTGCAGTCCCAGCCCTGTCTCTGCACAGATCTTTGAACTCCATGCAAGGCTCTGTGGTTTCTTCTATTGTTTTCAGTTTGTTTTTCTTTCCAGCAGAAACATAAAGCTACAGGGTTGGATTTGCAAGTACAGACACCAAATACAGAGCATCGGACCAGCACATTGCTTTTCACCTTGAACACTTTAAATGTTTTAGCTGGATGCCTAAAGAAACAAGGCTTATGTGCAAGTGTTTTAAGGACTTCTCCGTGTCCTTTGGTCTCTAAAGTTTTTAATCGCTGACTGATTTCAAGAAAACTTATCAAACAAGTAAAGACCTTAAAGATAAGTGTCTAAATAAATTACACAAAACAGGGACTTGGATAGGAACTACTCTTGAGTGTTAAGAAAAGACTACCCCCTGCAACCAGGTATCAGAAAACACATTACAGGGAAAAACCAGAAGGAGTGATGTTGAAAAGTAGCTCTCAATAAACTCTCCTCACACAAAGCTACTTGTTTATTACAGTGAGAATTTTTATATCCATCTCTGCTTGCAATATATAAGAGCTGAGTCCTAGAAACACATGAGGATTTAGCTTTATGCACTCTAGTCCATAAAGTTAAACCCGTGCTTAGGAGGTGTGGGTATGAAATCTGGTATCACGCTGTATTCTTTCAGAAACAGAACCCAAAGTGACACTTCAGCCCAGTTAGCTTCCATGACTACATTCAAATATAAACATGTGTGGCAAAGTAAAGTGTCAGTGTTACTGTTTTCATGATGAAAAGACAGAAATTAGCCAATATCCCTTAGAGCCTGGAATAGGAGGATTTTCTTTTTAGAGTTCGTTGCCATACCAACATGGTGCAATCTTCCTACTATTTAAGAACAACATGCACAGATAGAGAAACAGATTTTTCCATGACTTTTGTCCTTTTTGGAGACATAAGCACTAATTTGCAGAGCAGCAGTAGCCACTTGGGTTCACATGCCTAAGCTTTATACTACATAAGTCTAATATAACAGTGTGTCAAATGTTTGCCTTGGCGATAGCGATTCCTCAAATCCCCTTTTTATACTAATATTTAAAATGGGAAAAGGCTTTAAAAGAATGGGCGCAAATTACCAGTTCAAAGGTTTTATTAGGCTTCCAGCTGAGCACTGCTTATGCTAAAAATGAGGATTTAAAAAAAAACCACAGTGTTTAGGCCAGTTTATTGGGGTTTATTTTGTCCAAGATGTGGCTACTGTGATTCTGGAGGAGTGGAAGGAGCAGTAAGAGGCAGAGGGTGGAAAAAAATATTAATTTTTTTCTCCTGTAAATCCCAGTAACTGATTACTCATAGATAAAGACTGATCTGTAAACTAACCCAATTATGAAAGCTAAGGAAAATTCAGCTCAGAAACAATGAGATGGAGTTTCCATCACTAACAGCCACCACTAAAATTTATTATTTTTTTAACATTACAAAACATTTAGGCCTTTCTGGGTAAATATTTTGTTGAAAACTTGCAGTTTTTTAAAATTTCACCCAATTCAGTTGTTTAGCTCAGGGAGATAGGAGCAATCGTGTGCAGGCAGATGGCCGATGAGGCAGAAGTAGCCTGTCTGAATTGGACAGTATTTACATAAGGGCAGTTTAGGATGTTACTGTGACAATTCCCCTGAATTAAGCTACTCTATCACTTTAAGGAGTTTATCAGCTCAGGAACAGCCCTGTTCTTGTGCAGCAATGCTGGCTCACACTAGGCTGCTGTGGTGCACAGGCAGAGCAGGATCTGTTTGTACCTGTCTCTGGAAGAGAAAGAGCCTTCAGGGCACTGCAGGCAGCAGATTCCTGGCAATGACCACTATGGTTCACCTCTTCAGCACTGAGGCTGCTCTTCCCTTGGCAGGAGTTTGGCACTACGCTGTTTAAGATGTTGATGAGTGCAAAGGTCATACAGATGTGCAGTACAGGATACTGCAGGGATCCTGGGAAAAACAGCTGGGGAGAACAGCTACGGGGACAGCACTCGGAATTCAGTCTGCTTCTGATCTATATTTGCCAAAGAAATAAAGGCCTGATGGAGAAGAGACTGGATGAGCTGACTTGTGGGTAGCATGAACCCCACAAACTGTGGTATTTTGCCAATGACACAAAATACCTATAATACAGAAAGCAACATCTAAGCAGCAATATGCTCATGGCCTCATCTGACTTGTTTTTCTTGCTATTTCTTTTCTGAATCCATGAGTTTGAGTGCACTTATTAGAAATCTGCTTTGCTGCTATTCTACTCAGCTCTAAGCTTCTGTCCAGTTTTCCCTTGATTGCCAAGTTAGAGCAAAGAGCAAAACACACTGCCCAGCACTCCTGTAGAAGTGCAGGCAGAAGAGCTGCTGATTTGGGGGGTGGGAGAATAAAAAGCCCTATTATCCCTCCTAGCATAGAATTTGCTGTGCTTTGGCCAGAGGCACTGTGAAGTGCATCAAACCGCTTTTCATCTGGATGCTAATCCTGGAAGCACCAAAACAAACTGCAGTGCTGCAATCATCCATCCTACGTGCCAAGGGCAACCCATGCCAAGGAAGCCCTCTTTGGTGGGTAGTAATAACCTAGAGCTCATGGGTTTTAAAACTTTTGTTAAGAAAGTGAGTTAAATAAGAGGGAAAACAAAGAGGTTAACACAGTTATGTTTCACTGCAGGATTATAGTGTCAAACCACAGGAAGTTGCCTCTCGTGGTTTGCTGATCTCTGTGGTCTGACTCAATTGAAGCCATTAGAAACAGTAACTTCAACACTGGAAGTATTATCACATGTACTTCTCATCCGTATCCTAAAGGACCACTTCTAGGACCTGCTTCTGCAGTATCTGGAATGGATCTGACTCTACTACCAATGAAGTCAGGAGGGAAACTTCCATTTACTCAGCAATTGAGAATTGGGTCTCTACACAAAGCAAGTAAGCATAAAATATAATTTAGGATCCCAGGATCTGGAAAACCAAAATCTACCACACAGTTCAGATATTCAAAAGCAGAGTGCATTAATAATCCCTTGCCTTACAACATCATTTCTGATGCTGATTCAATGTACTTCACAAAGGAGTTAATTTCCATTAATCCATCTTGCAGTTAGTAAAACTGAGCCACGTGAAAGAGGTGCAGAGTCAGCAGAGACAAGGTACAGTGACACAGTCAGTGAAGGAAGAAGACAACTTAGAGTAAGTCACACACAGTTTTAAAATTCAAGTAGACGTTTTAAACTATTTCAGGCACTATTTTCTTAACAGGGATTAGAAATGATACTTCAAATACATCATTTTAGCATGATGATACCCTTTCAAATGAAGGGTTTCTGTTGCTGCTCCTGTCTGTACTAAAAGATGACTTTCAAGTTTTGTCAATCATTTTAAAAAAAAAAGTAAAAAATAGCAAGCCTGAAAGAACAAAGACACCACTTCAAAGCCTTCAGCAGAGAAGGAAGTGCTTTCTAGCAAAAAATCATACACTTTTGTCAATGAAACCTTTGTCAGATAGTTCCTCTCCTGCCTTGGCTGCTATATGGTTAAAGATATAAAAGCAACTGAAGACAGAAGTGAAAGAGAATCCACAAGAATATGAAAAAAAGTCATGTCCCAGCAAAGTCCTCTCTTTGCCCTCAGTGTTTATCTGACACACTGTTATTGATAGCTCTTTTTCCAACTCCCCTGACTAAGGGAGCACATACACCTTTTATTGCACTGAAGTTGATTTAAACCATCCTGGCAATTTGTGAGGCTGTTTTTCACTTACTGAAGGAAGTTCTTGAGAGGATTTTGAAGCAATACAGTACAACAGTTAAAACCAAGGCCATTTCAGAAAGAACTACATTTCCTCAGGCCATCTATAATTTTTCATTTTCCCAAAACCACCAGGGAACTTTGCAGCTTTCATAGGAAGAAGTCAGTTAAACACAATGATCTTTAGATCCCTCCAAAGCACCAGCACAAGTTTATTCCCTCTTAGACCAGCATGTTCTTAAGTCTTACCACAGCCAACTGAGATTCTTCTTCCCAGCCATTCAAATTGCCATGTGGATTTCTCTGGGAAACAATTTTCAATTTTCCTTAACATATAAAGACCTAACCAATTACCCACATTAACAAGAAACCATCTCTGCTAAAACAGCCCAGCAAGGTGGTACTTTATATTTGCTTGGCTTTAACGTTATTCAGCTGAGTTTCTTCTGATAGCTATTACCCCTAACACATTTTGCCTGAACAACCTTTTGACCTCAACACACCTGGAGACTTCACCCTTGTATTTCACCTCTGACCTATCCCAATGTAGTTGACATTCTGCAATTATCAGCAATTTGTTAGCTTTATTTTCGTTAGCACCCAATTATGCAAATGATAGGCCTCTAATAGAAACTGCATCTATCGGGCTCCAAATTTGTGGAAAAATGTTTCATGCGCTAATGACAGTGATAGCCTGAGTCCATTGTGCAGGAAAGGGAAATGAGCATTCAGAGAATACTTATCCCATACAATCTCTCTTGAGGTGGAAGGAGGACGTTTAATACTTTTGTCATTATCTTTCATGATCAGAACTTCTTAACATTTAACTTCCCTGTAAACATAATCTTCCTACCCTGGCTCTACACCCACAGCATTTCTCCAGCAACCAGGGAAGGGCCAAGATGTGTGATACTGTCAAATGCCAATGAACAAAATATGTTTTCCAGAACCAAAGAGAATCAGATTGATCTAGAAAAGCTTGTGGAAGGAGAAATCCCAATTTTCTTAATGTAGACAGTGAGCTGTCACAGGGAATAGGGAAGAGCTGTTCCCTAGATGTGTCTACATTGGCTTTTTGTTGGAGTATACTCTTTTGTCTTTTCCTTTGTAGGCTCTCTATAGCTTACCATACTCAAAATTGAACAGCTGATCCTGTCACATTCTGTCCTATATGTATCAAAAAGGTTTTTAACCCACAGCATTTCACACGCGCCAAAGATGTTTACAAAAATATACTGAAAAGGGGCAACACTGGGCCCCATTTCCTTACCTTTCTTTACCCACAGCAGCACTCAGCTCTATTCAACGCGTCAAGTTCACCATCCTCCTGACAGCAAGCAAGTCTTTTCCCAGTCTTCTGACCTCATCCACTTCCCCGTCGAAAGATTAAGGCACATTTTCAAATGCTTGAGGATATTTTTAGACTGCACTAGAGATACGTGGGGAGGGAAGTAGCTGGTGTACTTTCTTCATAATGTAATAATCTCTGTGTCTAGAAAACCCATACAGATTTGAATGTCACTTCGCATAATTACCCTGGGTAAAGCTGGATTAGCTGCATCAGTCTGAGATGGCTTTGTTCAAATCGCTTCCCTCCGGAGAGGGGCTGCAGTGACTCTTGTGGCTGAGAATGCACAGCTACAGGATGCAGAACGTGGGCTCTTATCTTTGCCATTGGGAGATGCTCTCTTTCAAGTGTCCTGAAAAGAGGAATGAAAGCAGTGGAATCAGAAAACACATGTGAATGCGTTGTTGAGATCTGATGAGGCAAAGAGCATTGTCCTGTGGGTTGAGACCCTGGACTAAGCTCTGAACAGGGTTAGAGGTCCTATGTGGTGCTTGGATAAAAAAAAACAGGTTCCTAAACAGCGATATTCTTTAAAAATGGTGCGTTCCTGAGACAGTCAATGTAGGCATAGGAACAGTATGAATGAGCTTTGTGACCCTCATCTAAGTACTGTTTCTCATCTGGGTACTAATTTGGTACCCAGTTTTATTTATAGAATCATAGAACAACCAGGTTGGAAGAGACCCACCAGATCATCGAGTCCAATCATTCCCATCAATCACTAAACCATGTCCCTCAGTATTTTGTCCACCCGTCCCTTAAACACCTCCAGGGAAGGTGACTCAACCACCTCCCTGGGCAGCCTGTTCCAGTGCCCAATGACTCTTTCTGTGAAAAATCTTTTCCTAATGTTCAGCTTAAATCTCCCTTGGTGGAGCTTGAGGCCACTCCCTCTTGTCCTGTCCCCTGTCCCTTGGGAGAAGAACCCAGCTCCCTCCTCTCTGCAACCTCCTTTCACTCCTCTCCAGGGACTCAATAAGAACTTGTATTTTTTAATGAGATTCTATCTGAAATCAGCAGGCAAGGAGGGGAAGGAAGACAATTAAAACAAAGCAAAACTCCAGATGAAACAAATCACAGAATACAAAATCAAGACAATAAAGACATTACCCTTTCTTTTTCCCTCCTATAGTACTAGAATATTCAAATACAAACTCAGGAAAGGCAATCCAAGAAACACTTCCCAGGATCACCCTTGATGATCTGCCCACTTTGCCAAATACTGAATTTACTTCCAGCCATGCTTGGCAGCTCTCCACCCATGAATATGTGCATTTGAATGCATAATGGTTATTGCATGTCATGCTCATGGGCATTTGGCCCACGCAGCACTCTGTTTCCCAATCTATACACACATGAAATATAAGACTAAGTAAAATCTGAGACATTGTGGAAACTGATGAGGGCTTGAATGAGCTCCTGGAATAAAACTTGAGCCCCTCCCCACCCAGAGCAGTATTTTTAGGAAGTCGACTGAGAAATGTTTTCCTTGCTCCATTTCCATGTTTACTGGGATACAACATTGTTACACTCGATTGCATCAGAAAACATGGAAACAGCTCTACAAATTGATCCGACCACAAGATCTCAGAGGAATTTACTCCTTGTCTCCAAGGAGTTTACCCAGCATAAACAACATCAAATAACTACAAGGTAGCCCTCAGGCCCTCAGAGAGTTAGTGTTTCTCAAATAAGCTTCATAAATATCAGAATATAGATAAATGTGTTAGGTAACTTTGGATGGATTTTACGATGGTGTAATTCTCGCAAGACCTTGGATATAGCCATTCATAAAACTATGGAATATAATTGACATCAATGTGAAATTTGTTGTATGTTGGGATATCATATAACTAAAAAAAACCACCGGGACCAAAAGATGGATGACGTATCGTCTCCCCCCCAGTGGTTTTCAGTGTCTAAGCCACTTCTAGAGATGTAGCTGTGCTCTAGTTTAGTGTTTCTGAATGTTTTTTTAGGCACATAAATTCTTCTGAGGTTCTGAAATCAGATACTCATGCCTGGGTAGAATTTGAGGTAATAGATTAGCATGATAGTGGGAAACATAGCAGTTTAAAAATTATTAGGTTGAAATTGGGATCTCTTCAATTACACAAGGTATAAAAATGTAAAAGCATTGATTTTCAGATATTTGAGTTGCCTTTACATGTAATCAATTAGAAACCAAATCAGTTTCATGGGAAAATGACTCTGTCTTAGCCAAAAGATAATTTTTGTCATATAAGTAAACTAATTTTTCCAAGGCCAAGCATATCCTTGAACTCCTACCCACTTTCTGTTTCTTCTCTTGTCTTTCCTATTAGTTTCAATTCCTTAGTAGAAGAGCTGGCTGAAAGTGGAATTCTGTTTCCAGAAAAGTCGCCTTCATTATAAAGTAATGATTTTACACAGAGGCATTTTCTTTCAGAAAATAATTCTGATGGAAAATTGCCCAGTAGACCTATTCAGTCTGTGTGGTAACATTCAATGAGCAGCCACAGTCTTTCAGGTAGACTCACTGTAAGACTGCTTTTGCCATTGGAGTGAACAACCTGTCTTCTCCATCATGCCCAAGTAAAGCTGAGAATCAAGAGGTTTAGTAACAGAAATTCATTGCCTAATACAGGAGGAAATTTAGTCCTTACTGTGAATACCACTAGATTTAAAACTCCACAAAAAAGTGGCTCATTCAAAACTAAATGGACCACACAGTAATAACAAGGGAATAGCATCAGCTTGTTACTGCTTTGTAACCCAGGACCTGAAATCACTCCGTTCATAAACTCCTCATATCTAAGTAAATATTCTTATCATTATCCTCCCCATTCTGAGAGTGAGGGAACTGAGCCAGAGATCAAGTGCCAGGGCCAAAGCTGCAGTGGCTCAGTCACAACATTGTGATCAGAACCCATGAATCTTGCCACCAGGCCCTCCACCCTCCCCTCTAACCACAACACCACTCTCCGCAGATAGGAACGGAGAGCTCCAACGCCTCCAAACTGGAAGTGTCTCGCTGATCACGTGGCAGCCAAGCTGTTCCCAGAGTTTCCCCACGAGAATGATGTCTGAGCAGGCATATACTTTGGCAGCAATATTCAATTGTTCCTAGAGGCTGGCACACAGGGATAATTAGAGAACATAACACATATAAAAAGAATTTGTTCCCTTCTCTGCTTTGTACGTGTCAGGCTGTCCGTATAGACACCAAGATTAACTTTTTTTTCACCTGAATTAAGACAAAGTGTTTTGCTATTCTCTTTCTCTCTTTTTTTTCCCTCCCCTCCACCTCTTTTGCTGTCTTTTTAATCTACAAAACAGTAATGGGTCTGCAGGCATCCTGCCAGAGTACAGCTTGCACTCACCTGGCAAATGCTGGGATCCTTCTCCTGGCTCCAATTAAAAACCAAGACGAAAAGGAGGAGCCAAGAGGTGATTTTTGAGCCAAGGCGTCCGCCTGGGTGTCCAGACTTTATAGGAGCTAAATTTATGGAAAGTAAAGACTTCCATCACTCCTGTGGTCTTTCTCTTGCTCTGGAAGATCTTTTTATTACCCTTGATAGCAAAGTTAAAATATTGTAAAAGGCTGAATTTTTGAATATTGATAGTATCAGATTTTTTCCTTAATAAATAAAATGGAAATTGTATGGGAAAATACACCGAGGCCAAGAATATTTCAATGCATTAACAATTTTTACTTCTGGCCTAATAGCTAAATGGGAAGTGTTAAGAGGGATTTCAGAACACAAAGTCTCAGAGGCTCTCAAATGAAAGAGCAGGCCATCCATCAATTCATTCCCACTAATTGTCTTTCCCGCAATAAACCAATCATAATTTATTTGTCCACTTTTCAAGTTTCATTGAGGAACCTGGTAGCTGTTATTCACACATTAAATGCTTCTTCAAATCCAACCTAAATCGACCGAGTACTCACAGCAGCTGGTGTATGAGGAATACTTTTCCTCAGTCATATGTGCAGCTATAATTTTAATCCTACCCTACAGCCAACCGTGCTATCAACACCACCTGTCAGGCACAGCTGCCCCTTCAAACTGGCTTCTTCCACCCAGTGGTCCAGCACTGGTCTCCACTCTGGCATCGTGCCTTTGATCTTAGTGCTGGCATTTGTCAGCCTCCCTCATACTCCACTTTTCTTCCCCACACAAATCCCCCAACTACAATTTCAGCATTCTTCTAGAGTGAAGGATGGAGGAACAGAGCCTTGAGCACACCTCAGTGACCTGGCGTGCTTTGTTAAATGAAACTTTACACACGCGGGTTAGGTACAGTCCTGACAAACTTCATTTACATTTCAATAAAAGTAAGATGGGAATTCGTCCCACTTAGTGACATGGGAACCACTATAAAAGCAGTGTGAATAAAACAGAACTTCTTCGCACTGCAAACTCTCCGGGTCAGGGAAGCATGCCAAATTCTGCCATTGTTGAAGGGCAGATCACTTGGCAGGGACGTGAATGGGGGCAACCTAGATCTTCCATCTATCATGTGCTCTTCTAGTCCAGTCTGATGTACATGCCTGATTATCATCTCAATTCAAACAGTGCGTAATCATACTTAGCAGTAGAACATCAGTGCCTGAATTAATGATTAATGATGACAGGGTTCTTGGAAACAATTTTTTAGCCAAGCATCGCACTTGCAAATGACTCACTGGAAGTAAACTCTGGTCATTAGACAGAAGTTACAATGCAAAGGAACTCCAACTGATTTCAGTGGTTTGCTCTCTCTACTCAAGGGAAATTAGAGATACTCATTGGAATGCAATTACAAAAGTAAGGCTGTGCATGGGATCAGCTCATGGTATATCAAAGCTACTGTTAAGCAACACGAGGCACTGCCCTGGCAGCCAGGACCAAGGAACTGCTTGGTGCAGATCACTTGGCTTGTTTTGTGATGTTGGAGACCAGAAAGCGAAGTGGAAGATGAGTATGGCATCATGTCCAGGGCCTCAGGGCTGAGAAAACAATCATCAGGGATCATATCTGAGCAGACAAATAAGGATGAATTCATAAGATTTATGTCGTTCATCTTGTCACAGCTTTTAACTTATTGATTATTTGGAGTTATCCTGTTGTTGTGGAGACAGTGACACATTCTACAGTGCATGTTTTTGCCACAAACCCAACTTTTCAATACAGAACCACTCTTCCAGCAATTTGAAAACACCTCCTCTGTATTTCCTAAGCCCAAAGCTACACCATCAGATTTCATTCACTCCTAGAGAATTACTGACAGAACATCTTCTAGCAATGAGCTTTATCTTAACCACTCATCTTTATGTGGCTATACCCTTAATTTCAATGAAATAATATCTCTGGATAGAAATTTTCAGTTGCCTCTGAATTCATTGCCATTATGCCCATTCATCTCAAGGCAGAATCTAACTGCTTGGATTAGTCATACATGTATTATAACTTTATTTTTCTCCTACTGGTTGGATTGAATGCTACAGATTTTCGTTATGAGTGAAGGATGTCCTCTTGTACATCGTTATGGCTCTGAGTGCATACAAACTGAATTTTAGAATTCAGTTCCAAAATCTAGGGTTATTTTGAATAGATTGTCTTCTCAGTGGGGTTTGCTGCCTGTACGAACAGTAAAGAACTAACGGCATCCATCTCCTGAAATTCTCCTTGTTGCCTTTTGAGTATTTTTTACTGCAGTCACACACCCTCAGTGTGGGGGTGAGGGGAGGCAGGAGGATGTGGAGGGAGAGCAAGTGACTCACTGTGTGTCCAGACTGCTAGATTTGAGAAAGAAGGTGTCAGACATCACCTAATGGTGGAAATTAGGAAACCCAGATAAGATAAGTGCAAAGAGACTTGGTAACTATGAAGGTTGCAACAGCCCAGAAGTCAAAAATTAAGATGATATAAAAGCCCGAAGTTAAACAAAACAACAGAAAACTTGACAATATTAAGCGAACTAGCAAAACAAGACAGAGCTACCAGATTATGTCCTGGAAATTCTGCATCTCTCAGTTAATTCAGCTCTTGGAACCTTTCCTAGTTCGCTTCCATACCAACTTGGAGCAATTGTTCCTTATCTAGTTGGCAGTTTCTTTAATCCATTTTGGAAAAGAATTACAGAATAGGTGAAAAAAATGTTGGCTATTTATATCCTTCCCAGGTCACAGCTGTCAGTCTGCAGGGTTGCTACCAGCACTGAGAGCGGAAGACAGGACCACAGGGGAGATGACTGCTGATGTCATGAAGAAAATATGTCAATATAGGGTGCCAAAACCAAGCTTCTGACCACTTGTGGTCATTCAAGATTCCAAGGCACATTTTGCAAGAGTATGGGTGTTAGCCCTGGTACACTGTCCAAATCCAATCATTGCTATTTATACTTACCCTCCCTAAAACACTCCTTGGAGCTTCAACTGGAAAAGTTAGTTTTGCTTTTCTGTCTGGAACTGTGCAGTGATGCAGGTCCAATGGTCATATGTGGCATGTCATCAGAATAATGTCCCAGTGGCTGGGAAGTACTGGGAAGACAGGTTTTTTTATCATCTTACATCAGCACTTTAACATTCACAGATTAAAAAAGACACAAAAATTTTAAAAAAATGACTTATTTCAATTCCTGACTGGCTTCAGAAAGCCCAAATCCATTAACCATGCTCGACAGCCATGGATCAGTAACTACAGCAATTTTTTTCCACCCCATACGTCTCAAAGTTAGATATTGCCCATAGTGACCTGGGTTCTAGATTGAATCTTTGTATTCCTCTCTTCCTCTATTGCAGCTGTTGACCATCTGGTTTGCATGATCAGGAATCCCAGCACAAGTAATATACTGAACATCTGTTGAATAATTTGCTCTCTCCTCATCACCTGTCATTCATCTTGAAGAGAAACAGCAATCTTACTGGTGGCAGCAACCTTGAAGAGCGTTTCAACAGACAATATGAACATTTTTTCAAAATGAATGGTTAACTCCACCGTCCACTGATTTGTCTTATTCCAAGTAACCATATTGACAAAAAATACAAGAGCCAAGCTTGTAAAAGAGCCTGTACACTACATCTAGGAGTTTGGAGACAACAAGGAGTAAATTAGTCCATTTCCAATAAAGCTGAATAAGACACGAAAAAAATAGGGAAACATATTGGCTTATGGAGTTCTCTATTTTTCATGTTCCAAAATTAACGTTCTCAGTTTAAAGTTCCCAAATATAAATAGAAATTATCTCACCAAATTCAACACCTCAAATTTCTTTCTGTCCCTTACAATGTAGCTTAAGATCTAAGTTATTGATATTAAAGGAAGGCATTTCAGAGCAATTTAAGTTTTGTCTATGCTTAATTGTGCCAAGTTAGTGAACAGAGTTGAGCTGTCAGAGAGGTGAAATGTTAAGAGGATCCAATGTTGTGGAAGCTACCTGGAGATGTAAAAAGTGCTTCAGAACAGATCAGGCAAACATTTGAGTTGAGGTGTAGTTCATTCTGACTCAGTGTGGGAAGTCTACTACACGATCTATTTAGTTTCCTCCTGGTTACAAACTTCTATGATTTTATTATCACCAACTGTATTTTATTCAGAGTCTAGCAGTTCACCAGAAGTTCCTGAGCTACCCCTCTTCCTTATGAAGTTAACAGGATGCTCCAAAATAAAAGGGCTGTTTTATTCTGCCACCTGTGTAGGAAGGAATTACAAATAAACAATTTACATTCAAAGAAAATCACTGCTGTAAGTGAAGAACATGATTCAAATAAAAACACAACAGCTCCTCTTTACTGGGGATGTTAGCTGTAAGACAGTTGAATGAAACCAAAATAAGCTGAATCACTTTTTATTTTCTTCCCGATAGACTGGAGGACATGCTTCAGTAGACTTAGCTGCTTTTCCTCTGTGCGGAAGCCAGGCCTTCATGGGAAAGTGCTGGGCACGGTTTGCTTTTGCCTGCCACCTCCTCCGAGTCACTGGCCAGAACCTGTGCCAAGCAGTAGTACTGTGCTCTCCAGAAATAACATACAGCAGTAAGACAGGAGGAAGGACCACACGACAACACCCTATGCGGCTCTGGAAAAAGTGATGGGGAGCAAGGTGACTGATGAGCGTCAGCACTGAGCGAGGAAAAGAACAGGTAACGGCAGTGGGGAATTTTTTCTCAGTATCACTCTCCTCTGCGAGAAGGTGGAATGTAAGAACTGGGTTTTCCAGATGGTTTCTCAGTCATTTTCTCACACCTCGTGTGGCAAGGGTGAAAGTAATACAGCAAAACCCATCGTGTCTGTCACTACACTTGACAAGGAATTACCTTTAATGGATATAAGGAATGTGAATCTGGCCTTGGCAGTCCAGAGGTGACTTCTGAAATGTAGGATATGAACATAAGCATCAGAATAAAATAAAACGCTAAATATCTGCCGTGAGATGCTGAGGAAGAAGTTTCATTTGATTGTCTCAGGAGTCTGACTGCATATGACCCTGCTCATTAATATTTTAGGTTCTCCAGAGCAGGGTCTATTCTCCAGAAGTATGGAGTATTTTAGTACTCAGATTGCTGCCCTTGGCACTGAATAAACACTGGGTCAGATTTTAGAAAAGCATAATATGCATTTAATCATGTCAATTTGGAAAGAGTGGGATTTATTAAAAGCACCTAGATATGTTCCAGGTCTTACTCCTGTTAACTTCCAGTGGTGACTCACAACCTGGTTTTATGAACTGTCTGGAAAAATCCCTCTGGGATCTTATCAGCATCTTTAAGCATATTGTATAAATTTGACCTGCTGTTCCTGTACAGTCCTTCGAACAATGGGGTCATACCTTTAGGGACTTTTAGGAATACACCAAATAATCAAGGGATACCTTTGCCCGCGGCACACTCAGTAGCCAGACATCCACCTTTCAGTCCTGATTCAAATATATACTTATTTCTGATGTTCTTTTTGTTTACTTTCTTGTAAAAACCCACTGGGCTTTTACTACTTCATTAGCTGTCTAGACTGTCCTGCAGGTAAATACACAATGCTTCAAAATGGGAATGAACACACAGGAGAAAATGAAGTAAAATAAATAGTCACAGGAAAATACCCAAGACGTTGCTTCTGCTGAGCTTAGCTAAGTGTCTAAAGCATTTGGTCAGATATTTAAAAGCATCACATGGTTTTGTTCCCTGGGAGAAAGAGCAGGTTGCTTTGAAGGATTGATCTAGTGGGATGTGTCCCTGCTCATCGCAGGGAAGCTGGAACTAGATGACCTTTAAGGTCCCTTCTAAGCCAAACTATTCTATGATTCTATGACTGGTTAAGGATGAAGTTACTAAAATGGCTCCAAAAAGCAGACACTGAGCTGGGGATCTCGCAGCTATGAAGAGAGGTGGCAGCCACTGTCGGTCCCAGACACAACCACATCTCTTGGCTTCTCCCTCAGGAGAGAGTCCCTTCATCAACCCCAGAACTGCCATCACCCCTGGGGCCACCATCATGCCCAGCGGCTCTGCCATCTCCTGAGGGCAGTGAGATCCTGGAAGCTCATGGGGTGATGTGTTCCACTTCATGAACTAGTGGGAGAAAGACATGCCTGGGTCCTGGGTGTGGGACTGTCGCCCTGAGCCATGGCAGGGAGAGTCCTGAGACCTGGTCTGGATCACAACTCGTTACCTTCCACAGAATCTAAATGTCTCTCTCTCTCTAACCAGTTCAGCATCTCACACACTGAAAATTCTAAGGGGACCTTCTACCTGAATGCTCTATAGAAATGGTGATAAATAAGTATATGTGTGTGTGGATGCATACATCATACATACATATATATCTGCGTATGCATACGACTATAGCATAATTTTATTCCAGTGGGGCAACTTTTGCTTTAATAAATAAAATGTTATGAAGGGAGGGTGGTCAGCTTGTTTGGAAGAACAACACTGAGCGGGTGCGACTCAGCTTTCCCTGGCTTTTTCACAGCTATGAACTGCTTGATATTTTTGGCTCAGCTCTATTATTATAATTTTTTTTTTGCTTTTAAAAAATATGAGGCAGTAGGCTTCCTCCCAAGACACACTCAGGTGGGGCTGCTTCTAACTGCTGGCTTTCCCCTGGGACACCTAATTTTGTTTTTTTTTTAAAAAAAGGAATAAAACAAGGACATCTCCACCATGACGTGCTTAGTGAAGCTCCAATTGCCCTGCTGTCTCCCTGCCCTGTCCCTGAGTCACTGTGTGATGCGCAGCTTCTTACACCACTAGTGTAGTCCCTCAAAGCAGTTTAAAACACTGGAGATGGAAGAGCATTGACATTTATCACTTGCAAATGAGGGCCCTAGCGTCATTTCCAAGTGAAGAGTTACGTTCTGTAGTCCTTATTCCAGTGTACTTCTCTGCTTACTTTATTCCAGGAGTTTCAGTAAAAATGGACTGAGTGTGCTGAGTTTTATTGCTGCAGGATTTGAGTGACTATATGAGGCTGAGGATTAGGCTCCAGAAATCTCACAGAATCACTGAGTGGTCAGGGTTGGAAAGGAGCTCGGGAGATCACCCAGTCCTCAAGGCAGGGTCACCTCGAGCAGGTTGCACAGGACCATGTCCAGGAGGGGTTTGAAGCCAGAGAAGGAGTCTCCACAACCTCCCTGGGCAGCCAGTTCCAGGGGGCCATACAGTAAATAATTTTTTAGGAACTCCAAGTGCCCCAGTTTGTGCCCATTGTTCACCAATCTAAAAGTTTTAGGTACTCCAAGGAGCCTCCTGGTTCCACTTTCTCCCTTTTTACTATACAGAAACTATGTAAAAGCTACTATGTGAAGCTACTTTCCCAAACTGCCTTTCTAACTAGAGGTGCTTAAATGTAGGTAGTGAGTCCCCCCACACCTCCAAAGGGATTCCCAAGGCTGCCCAGCAGGGCAGTACTGGAAGCACTCTTAGATCTCATGGTGCCCTGTTGCTTAAAATTTAAATAACTTGTTCTGCCATTGGGCTGAGGCGAGAGAGAGAGTAGGAGAAAGGAGGAGAGAAAGCACCATCAGCTTCATTCATGGGGGGATGCAGGCATTGCCAAGTATCATTATGAAAATTCTTCCTTTTCATACGATATTAAACCCTCCTTTTGGCAGGTCCCCCGACGCAGTCAGTGTTTTTAGTGAAAATACATGAGGTACTGAATTCTTTAACCTCAGTTCATTTCTCATTATATTACTCTGTTAATAGTCCTGGGAAATACACAAAACACCAAAGCTGTGTCAGTGATCCAGCAGGGAGCTCTGACTTGACGTTTAGGGTGGCTTTTGTCAGTGAGTCTACTGGAGAAGAGGAGAAAACATTTTCCAAAGGGAAGAGGGATCAGGAAGAGTTGATTTTTCTGATTTTAACTAGATGCTGGAATCAGAGCCAGGATTTGGACCTCATCTTCCCAAATACATCTACTATGCAACTACCTCTTTGAATATCAAGGATTTGAGGTTTGAGTCTTTACAGAAGAGTGTTGGTTATCAGCTCTGGATGTGATCCCTCTTGAGGGACTTGGTTCAGTGTTTGATAGGAATGGTTGGACTAGAAGATCCGATGGGTCCCTTCCAACCTGGTTGTTCTATGATTCTATGATTCAGTTCCTCCTCAAATTCAGGATTTCAGTCACTTGTTGTAGTCAGCAAAGAGAATGGTGATGTAGAAAAATAACGTAAGTGAAGGAGGAAAATAGTGTAAATGGTACAGTGAAAATCTTACTAATTACGGGGAAGAATCTGTAAGACAGACCTTTTGACCAGAAATTCTAAGCCCATAATTGCAATGGGCAAATAGCAACAAAAATATAATCACAGACAATTTTCAGAAAGAAAATGAAATTTCATTTGAACAGGTTTTTTGCTACACGTTGTGCACCCTGTTTTCAAACAGCCATGTCCTTGGAGACCGGGTGCCTCTGGCCGCGTAGAACATAATGTATTGTGATCAGAATATCTGATTTATAGTCTAATGGCATACACATTCTCAAGTGAGAATGAAGCTTCTGTTGGGTGGAACACTGCCAGTGGATGGGAAATATCACATTGGAAATGCATCAGACAGGTAAACATTGAGAGTATTGGCTGTTGCACAGAAGTGTGAAAAATGAGGGGAAGAGGCAAGATGTTTTCATAGAATCATAGAATCACCGGGTTGGAAGAGACCCACTGGATCATTGAGTCCAACCATTCCTATCAAACACTAAACCATGTCCCTCAGCACCTCATCCACTCGTCTCTTAAACACCTCCAGGGAAGGCGAACCAGCCACCTCCCTGGGCAGCCTGTTCCAATGCCCAATGACCCTTTCCGTGAAAAACTTCCTCCTGATGTCCAGCCTAAATCTCTCCTGGTGGAGCTTGAGGCCATTCCCTCTTGTCCTGTCCCTGTCTCCTCTCAGCCTCCTTTTCTCCAGCCTAAACAACCCCAGTTCCCTCAACCATTCCTCATAGAACTCAGTTTTAGCTAAGAAGTACATGGCACAGACAGAAAACTATGGCAGTTGTTATATGTCCAGTCCCTCATCATCATCACTACCCTGTCTTCTCAACTCACTATTGCATTTACAGGCTGTTTTCAGAGTTGCCCATCCCACTGTGTCCTAAATGCAAGGTTTCAGGCATTCTCGTGCATACAGAGAAGAAAGCTAGATTTGCACAGCACTGCACTTTAGCATTGCTGAGAGACTTATTAGCTAGTCGCTGCCTCCAACAGAATCAGTCTTACTGGAGCATCTGTCCCAATTATCTTCTCCCACTGGCTCTCGCGAATAATTAATTTCTGTCAGGACAAACTAAACAGAAATTTCAAGGCTCATTCACTCCTCTTCCTCCCCTTTTTTATTTTCCTCCCTCGTTTTCATTTTAGTTTCGAGCATGATGGCTTTAATTTGCAGTCTAAGACCATTCATAGCTCTATTCACAGCCCCTCAAGGCAACCTCTATTTGTGCCTATCTACAGAAGAAGGGGGAGGAAAAAAAAAGTTCCATTTTCCAAAAATTCCTCCCATTTCCTCTTCCCTGCCTGTGCCTCTAACCACTGCTGTATATGCAGTTAATTGAAATGGTGTTTGTTTTATCTTGAATAACCTTGTAATTGATTGAGGTGGTGGACAGCGAGACTCCAGAGTCATTTACTTACCTGTGCATGCAGCAGTAATTTCTAGGAGGTTTTCCACTGCTTCCCTCCTCCTCCACCTCAGGAACTATACTCCCCTGTCTGTGCATGTTTGCATACATCTACAGCTCTCTCTATAGATATTCACATTCATATAGATCTCCCCACAGTCCACTCACTCTGGCTTCAACTGTCCATTTGCTGCTCGTTGAGATCTTATGTTACCTAGGGTGGGAAGGCTGCTGGCACTCTTCCCTCCAAAAGAAAAACAGCCTGATTGCCTCGTACAAGGCCTCGATTGTGTGCGAGTGCCGAAAAAGTAACAAATGCAGTTTAATTACGTTGGATGCTTGGTGGCTGGTTTGCAAATCTTTTATTTGTTTTGAGAAGTGCCCCAGCAGCAGCACTAAATTTTGTGTGCATTTGGGGAGCCTAATATACCACTTATGCTGGGGGAGGGAAGACGGTCTAATTAACTGGGCTGCTGTCAAGCTAATAAACTAATGGAGAGCTTAAACAAATAAAAAAATAAAGGAAGTAGACATGATGGGGGAAAAATAAAGTGACTAGACATGAGGTCTTACAACACGCGTTTCCACCTTCCATGAAAAGGTGTCCTTGGGCACCCAGAATTTTGCAGATGAAGTTTTATGCATCATAATTCAAGCCCCTTTTTAGAGGCAAAGCTTTAGCAGATCTATCCAGGAATGAGTAACAAGAGACGAGCTTTTCCCATCCTGCCCAGAAACCAATTCCAGCTCATCAGAGTTGTTCATTTTGGACAAGAGTCAGATTCATATTCATGGGACAGAGAGGAGTGGAAAGCAATCAATGTTTAAATCTTCTCTTTGCCAGGCTGAGATGTTACATAAGGTTGAGGAAAATGTTTTATTATCCCAACTAAGCCTGAAGTGTCAGATACTGACAGCGTTTCAGAGACAGGATACTGGGCTTGATGGTCCAATAGTCTGACTCAGGCTGACAGATTTTCTATTCCGCCCTCTCAGGTTATTATTTGCTCTTTTTTGGTCAATTAGGTATGAGGTGATTTTAAACTAAAAAGGTTAAAGAAGCAGACATGCTACTTTGGGACTGGGCTGAAAGAAACCTCCCTGTTCAAGCCATTATGGAGCAGCAGACAAATAAATAAATCTTTACTTATCCGATTCCTCAAAATGTTCGGCTGCCACAATCCCATCAGCCGAGATAAGTACATTGCTGATTGGCTGTGGACTAACTGTGGTCAAGGCTGATGTGGTTTGCATTGTCTCTTCCAAGTCCTCCTCTGCACATGTCTCAGATGCCATAGTGCCCTTATATGAGACATGAGGGCAGCACATGCCAATGTTTTACTCAAGTTTTCAGCTCTCATATTCACTTAAGTGGTTAGTGGCTGTCCCACCTGCTTTTTTCAAGGCTTACTTTAGAGTTTTCATATGAACTCAAGGGGCTTTCAAATGTTTCTGAACAGTCAATTATCTGACCCAGCGGTTAACAAAATACACAGTGTTCCATGTTCTTCTTCAGGAAAATATTTACAAATCAATACCTGTGTTATTTGGCCATCTTCACCTATCAAACACAGAGAGGTTTATGCTAAATAAGTCAAGGGAACCATTGCCAGGTCATAACTTGAAAAACATCCTTTCAAACCCTAAAGAAAAGAAGTTTTGCACTTAGAGACCTACAGAAAATGATGGATCCCGGCCAGTGTGGGACATACATGAAGATGCATGATGCCTCAGCGCTGGAGCTAAGCCAGGCTCAGCTTGGTGCAGGCAGGCAGTGTTCTAGACCTGCTTTCAGAAGCATCTGAACTGTCCACTTTTCCCCCTTTTATTTCCAGGATGAAATACCAGCGCAGAGGCCAGAGAGATTTCTTCACTGGATTTGACAGCACTTCATGAGTGTGACAGCAAGTCAAATAAGCAGAAAGACTTCATGACCTCAGAACAAAAAAGCAAAACCACATTTTAAGTACTTCTTTTCTTTTTTGGAGATCTCTGCGTTGACTAGTGGTTTCCCTTAAACTTGGAAAGGTTTGAAAGAGAATGAGGTTGTTTGGTGCATTCTTAGAGACCTCCTCATACGTTCTCCACAACGTTGCAGACAGATTTTGTAGCACATTACAGTCATGGCTACAGTCTGCCCTAAATTACACCCTCTGCAACCTTCTCGAATCCAAGGATTTCCTTCAGCAGAGTGTGGTTCCCTGTGTTCTCATGAAGTCCCAAGTGGGAGGCAGCAGTCACACAGAGAGCTACTCAAAAGATTCTGGAGGAAATATTTTCTGAGGAGAAATCAAAATCAACATTTTCCAGGAAGAAGGCTGATTGTATGTGTATATTGTCATTCCTAGGGTACTTTAGGCTCTTTTTTGATTAATAAATCTGAATTAATTATTTTGGCTCTGGAAGCAGCTTTTGGTTGCCTTTAGTTAATATCATGCTTACAAAATGCTAAAATTTGACACAGATGCCTGAGGCAAAGAAGTCCCTAGAACAGAGGAGAAGGAAAACTTTCCATTTCACTCAAAAGAAAAGCTTTTATCTTGCTCAAACAAGACTGAACATTTTCTTCCCTCAAAAGATGATCTGTTTCAACTTCACATGCCACCAAATGGGAAGAGCTGGATCTGTGTTTGCTACTCACTGCATGGCATAGTTTATCATGATTTACCCTGCTCATTATTGCTCACGAGGAGCTATTTCAAGTGTAGCCTTGAATTTCTGCTCTCACTCTCTACTGGTTCATCCCTGATGATCCCCTAGCACATAGGGCATCTGAAATTTTGTCAACCCTCCCTGTCCTCATCTGCAAGACAGAAGCCTGTATCAAAGGGCCCCTCAGCACAAGAAGGATGTTGAGGCTCTGGAGCGAGTCCAGAGAAGAGCAACGAAGCTGGTGAAGAGGCTGGAGAACAGGTCTTATGAGGAGCAGCTGAGAGAGCTGGGGGTGTTTATCCTGGAGAAGAGGAGGCTGAGGGGAGACCACATTGCTCTCTACAACTACTTGAAAGGAGGTTGTGGAGAGGAGGGAGCTGAGCTCTTCTCCCAAGTGACAGGGGACAGGACAAGAGGGAATGGCCTGAAGCTCCACCAGGGGAGATTTAGGCTGGAGATTAGGAGGAAGTTTTTCACAGAAAGGGTCACTGGGCACTGGCAGAGGCTGCCCAGGGAGGGTGTTGATTCACCTTCCCTGGAGGTGTTTAAGGGACAGGTAGATGAGATGCTGAGGGACATGGTTTAGTGTTTGATGGGAATGGTTGGACTCAATGATCCGATGGGTCTCTTCCAATCTGGTGATTCTATGATTCTATGAAAGGAATTAGGCTTTGCTCAGTATCTTTGAACTCACTAAGGAATTTTTAGCCATGAGGATTGCCTGGGACCAAGGATTCAGTTACACTGCAGCAGTGTGCAGCCTGCATGATGTCCTAAGAAAGGATAATGAATATTCAAACTAAAGTGAGTTGGGAGCTCTCTACTGTGATCCACAAGCAATCACAAAATAAAAGAATCTAAGCCACCTTCAATGAAATAATTAACATTTTTCTTATAAAAAATTGTAAAGAGAATTTAAAAGCTCATTTTAATCAGGAGATTTGAGATTTTATACAAGGGAATATTGCTGGATGGTGTGGATGGAAAAACTTGGATCATTAAGAATGCCTACAGAAAGAATTGTTTGTTATGAATATTGTATTCCATTAACAAATCATTGTGAAGCCAGTCTCAGCTTTATATTTGCTTGAAAACTCGATTCCAAATATTCATCACTTGTGTAATGTGGTTAGCCAGATGGATCTGGACCTAGAATCTGATGACAATACACAGTTAAGAAGTAAAATAATGGGCAGTGAATAAGAAGTAGACTTCCATGATCTATTGGGCTTGCACAGTCACCGTGTTGAAGCCTAATTTCTTTCTTCTGTCCCTAGTCAGTAATTTAGTGCTTTTATCAGCATATTTAGAACATCTGAGACATTTGACTAACTCTGCTTTTTTTCGTACATCGTACCCCTGTGACATAAATTCACTTCAGTCATAGAAACAAGATATTCACAAGCAGGTTTGGGTAAGGTGTGCCATACTGTACTTCTCACCTTTTTTTTTCCTGATGCAGTATACGTCAAGTGTATTTATCCTGAGCTTATTATACATCATCTATCTGTTTGTCTAAGCTTTTTTCTAGATAAGAGGTGAGTGAAGGAAAATGAGGAGACTGGTAAAGGTCTGGTTTAAATGGCAACTTCTAAGTGGAAGTGAATTTGAAGAGAAGTGGTGTGTGTGTGTGTGTGTTTCAAAATACAGCAACTACAAGTGATTTCATAGAATCATAGAATCACCAGGTTGGAAGAGACCCACTGGATCATCGAGTCCAACCATTCCTATTAAATGTATCCTATCCTATTTCAGTATGTTAGAATAAAATACATAAACCCCAACAAAAATAACAGACCTAAGTTCCAGTCTTTTTTATTTCCTACGTTCTGTTCTTTTTGTTAGAAAAAAATTATATTTCAAAGTATGTATCTCAGCTCTCTTGAAACCAGTGAATATACTTTGCTTTGAGGGCCCCTGACACAACGTAATATACATGACAGATTCACGACAGTTGGTAAAAAACTGTTAAAAAATACATTCAGAGTTTTTCTTCTTCCTTTAAAAAAGCATGTATATTTAAACATGTAAAAAAATAATTGTGCAGAGGTCCAGGATGGAGTTTCCAGCCCAAAAATAAAGATTAGCATTTGGTATTGCAGTTAGCCACAGATAAAATACAAATTTGTAACACTTCATTTAGCAGAGTATTAACCCCTTGGGAAGCGAATGGGAGACCTTCGGTGAACAAAACTCCTCAGTGTACAGCAGGTAAAAATATATCTACAGGAGCTTTGCCCCTGCATGTTACAATGGTGTGAAGGTGACCAGCCCAGCTCCAATACGTTTGTTTAACTTGCTCGGAATTAATCAGAGCACTCAGGGATTAATAATTACTTAATCAAATAATCGCTTCGTGACTCCAACACTATCTTTTTTTCCTTCCAGCAGGCTGGAAATAAGACCCGTGAATATGTAAATTGGAACTGATTAGAGGATTGGGTTTCACTCTTTTTTTTTTTTTTTGTTATTTGGAATAAAAACAGCCTGCAGATCCCTCTAAGCCAAACCATGTCTCTGAATTACAACACTAGCGCCTGTCGGCTGTGATAATTTCACTTCATTAAGTTCCAGATATAAATAGAGAAAGTTTTTTCTTTTTTTTTTTCTTTCCATGCACCACCTTTAATAAGCATGGGCTGAAAACACAGGGGTTATTGATCCACACAGCTATTGGGTCTTTGCAAGTCTAGTGCAACAGTGAAAGAAGACCAGACACCTTCTACCTGTGGGCTTGTGCAGCCAGGGACAATTCATCTCTGTTGAATCCATTTTAAAGCTTTTGCAGAAACTGCCAAAAAAGTATAGCAAGAATGGAAGTGTCAGCAACACCGTTCCTATCAATGCAAACCAAATGCACCTGATAGGCCCACGGCAGTGAAAATGTCAGCAGGACTCAGCTAGGATTTCAAGGGTAGATGTCTAATGTTAAGCTCCTCTGTGAGGTGGCCCCCACAGAACTTGGCTGGCACTGCTAAGCAATCTTGCTATCCACTAATCCACAGGAAAGGCACATGCTAAGCATCCCGAAAAAAATCTTCTAGTGAAATGACATTGCTTATAAACTCATCTTTCCTGTAATGTACAATATTGTGATTTTAAAAAGTCTTGCTTACAGACCAGAATGTGGCCCACAGTAGCATTTTTAACTATGGCATCTTATCATATCCACTAAGCCTGGAGAAGAGGAGGCTAAGGGGAGACCTCGTTGCTCTCTCCAACTACCTGAAAGGAGGTTGTAGAGAGGAGGGAACTGGGTTCTTCTCCCAAGGGACAGGGGACAGGACGAGAGGGAATGGCCTCAAGCTCTGCCAGGGGAGATTTAGGTTGAACATTAGGAAAAGCTTTTTCAAAGAAAGGGTCACTGGGCATTGGAACAGGCTGCCCAGGGAGGTGGTTGATTCACCTTCCCTGGAGGTGCTTAAGGGGACGGGTAGATGAGGTGCTGAGGGATATGGTTTAGTTATAGATAGGAATGGTTGGACTCGATGATCTGGTGGGTCTCTTCCAACCTGGTTGTTCTGTGATTCTATGATTTTATAAGAAGGTTTGCATTTTGGATTATTATACATAAATGTCTGTAAATCCAGCTGTGGGATCATTGCTACATGGTAGAGAGCTCACAATCCTGTCATGGAAAGCGGGCCATTCTTTTACTTTGTGACTTAGAGATTGACACTAGGCTATATAAAAGTGCTTTACTAAAGCCAGAAAGGAATTCCATGGCAGGATAAAACAAATATTTCCTCAGAACTTAAGGATTACACTCTTTATTCTCATAAATTGGGAATGCCTAATAGGTCAGGACACAGAATAAAAGAAAGTTCCTAATTTTGCACTAAAAATAAAGCTCCCTTTGCTATAAACAAAACAGAAAATGAAGGTGGGGGATTACTGGTCCTACAAGCAACTCTTCAGGGCAAAGGTTCCCAGATATGTTTGGATGTTCAGTGAAAATTAATTCAGAGGGTCTGTAAATGTAACAAGAAACCTGAATGGAATCTGGACATGTCCATCTGTGGTTGACAACCTTTCTCTGCTCAGGAAAAGGGGTTGAGTAAAAAAGGTTGTTGTATGTCAGCAATAAAAATTGTCTTTTTAAATCTAGTTGGTTTTTTTTTTTTAATGGGGTGAATGCCAAATTGAACTACAGAGATCACAGCAACTGAAAACCTCAGCATGCAGACAAAGTCACTTAAGCAAAAGCCTTGCGCAGAGTCTGTCTCCACCAATCCTGGCTCCAGCAGGTACTTCTAGTAATCCCTTATTTATCACAAGCAATAATTTTCTACAGAAACATTAAAATAAAGAGGCTTGGGAACATAAGGAGCTGGGGAGTGGAAAAGGGATACAAAACCTTCCAGCCTGTGGTCAGCAAAAGGGACTCGAGTCTCCTTTGTGAAACATCTGTGCTTTGTTTAGTAAGTTCATTCTCTCTGAGAGGAGTGCAGAGAGAGAAGGGAACACAAGACAAAACCTTCTGCACTCTGACCAGTCAGAAAAAAGGAAAGAGTGTTCACTTCAGTGACTTAATATGCCCTGTGTTAAAAGCCTCTGGTGGTTTACATACAGGGTGAGGGCCAGAACAAGACATGGTGAGTGTAGAAAGGACTAAAAACTGCCAGAGGAGCTGACAAACTCTCCTCGTGTGTTTAGTTCAGAGTCTCTTTGCAGCCTGAGCCACACAGGTTAGTGTTCAGCCATCCCATGCTGCTGCTCAGTCCCTGGAGTGAGAAAGCAGTACATGTGGCCTCAATCTTCCAGGCAGCTTGAGGAATTTCTCTGCGTATCAGTGGATTTGCAGGTACCAATTCGACTCTGTAAGGAAATAATAAAGAGCTACCTCCCCTCAAAGGTTCTGAAACTCAGTTTTTCTTTTCCTCTTGTAAATGAATCTTGGGAAGGTTGACAGCCTTGAAAAAGAAAGGTGTTAACTGAGAAGTGGGGAATGTGAACTACTTGTGCAGGGAAGATACTTATGTAGGAGAATGAAAACATTAAAATGAGATCTCTTAGTTTATGCTAAAGGAACAAATCAATACAATACAGAAGCACCTATGTCTTTAAAGCCATGAGCAATTTAAATTAGTAAATCCTGCAAATAATGATAATTTCCAGCCTGAACCCAGTAGGAATTGATCCTGGTTCTGAGATGACACACAGAAATAACTAACCTCCAACATAGATCCTCTGAGATGTGCTTATATTGATGTCCGCGGCCTGCCAAAAGCCAACAACTACTCTACCAGATGAAACCCGCAAGTTTGCTCTCATCCTAGGCTGAATTTTAGCTAGCAAGGTACACGGAGAATGCCACAGAGCCTCAGAAGGTCTACAACCATACCTGTGTGGGCAATGGTATGGGATAGAGTGCATCCTGCCTCACCTTTCCACTACAATATTACACAGCCTAGAAACAGTCACAAACCCGCAACAGTCCAGTGCAGATGTGGAATTTATCTCAGCTGCATTTGCAGAAGTCAAAGAACATGGTGTCTTCCTACACCACAACTACGGAGGAGGGACAGCAAACTCTTGTATAAACAAAGTTAAATCATAGAATCACAGAATCATAGAATCACCAAGTTGAAAGAGACCCACCAGATCATTGAGTCCAACCATTCCCATCAAACACTAAACCATGTCCCTCAGCACCTCATCCACCCGCACCTTCAACACCTCCAGGGAAGGTGAATCAACCACCTCCCTGGGCAGCCTGTTCCAATGCCCAATGACCCTTTCTGTGAAAATATTTGACTACATGCTTAGAATAGGAGAATTCAAGTGTGCAAGCTGTAAGTATATTTTTTAATGTCACATGCATGGGGCTGCTTAAGAATTACTGACTAGTACAGGGATTCTTAAGGAATTAGGAGGCCTTGTAACTCTAGAATAGGAACTTCGTCACTGCAGCTAATTCTTACAAGCACCTTGTGGACTGTGTGTGTTTTGCAGGCATTTTCTGAAGAACTCAGATGGTGATTTCCTGGAAAAAAAAAGGAAATAAAAAGAAAAATAATAATAAAAAAGCCATTGCTGTGAAACTGCAATGCTGCTCAGAGAAACCTTGATGCTTTTAACAGTATTCTCAGGTACTTTAAGGCTAGGTGTGCTCAAAATTGAAGTCTAGGAATTAGAGAACATAAACTTCATTTATTCAGGAGCAACTGGAAAACGTGAATGTGTTTCCATGGAGATGGGGTTATTTCCTTTCCCAGAATTCAAATCTTTTCCACAGGTCCTGTTTCATTCTGGTTACCCTGATGATCTGTTGAGGAGAATTTTTTGGATTTTGATCTCAAAAAGTTGGCCAAGTTCCATGCAGAACAATGAAAAAGCTGTAAATTACTTTAATAGATATAACAAAACAAGCAAAAAAAAATAAGGCAGAGAAATGGAGGGATTGAAATATGGCAGTGCCACTACATCCATCAGATGCTTTTCTTGAGGTACGGGGAAATACACCAATTAAAAAATGATTAGATCTGTTGTGGTGTTTTAAAGGCTCTGATGACTGAGATGTCTTTCATATTTATGTATTTAAAAAAATCTTTTGATATTTTATCCAAATTACAATGGTAAGGAATGTTCTGTATTCATAGAATCATAGAATCACCAGGTTGGAAGAGACCCACTGGATCATCGAGTCCAACCATTCCCATCAAATACTAAACCATGTCCCTCAGTACCTTGTCCACCTATCCCTTAAACACCTCCAGGGAAGGTGAATCAACCCCCTCCCTGGGCAGACAGTTCCAGTGCCTAATGGGATGTAGGTTAATTTTCCTTATTGCCAAGCCTGAACCTCCTCTGCCAGAGCTTGTCCTGTCCACTGTCACCTGGGAGAAGAGCCCAGCTCCCTCCTCTCCACAATCTCCATTCAGGTAGTTGTAGGAAGGAATGTGGTCTCCTCTCAACCTCCTCTTCTCCAGGCTAAACACTCCCAGCTCTCTCAGTTGCTCGTTGTAAGACTTGTTCTCAAGCCCCTTCACCAGCCTCTTAACTACTATCACATAACAATTAAATTACAAATCTTAGATTTACCTCATCTAATTCAGGGCAGGTTGCTCAGATGCGGGATTTATCCCAGCTACCTTTTGCCATCAAAACCATCGTTACCTAGACTGTATCAGTATTGCCAAGGGAAAAATGAGATATTTTTAGAGAGTGACTCAGCCCCATGTGAGATATTCTCTTCATAAGATGGTGACACAGACCATACAGTCATAGAATGGTTTTACTTAGAGGGAGCCTTAAAAGAACATCTAGCCCAACCATATTCTTCAAGATGAACTACTGATAAAATAGCGAACTGTGTACAAGTAGAAAATGCACATGTATTTGTTCTCATAAAGTCAAGTAAATATCAAAGCTATAGTAATACTCCTTATTCAAAGCACATTAACTTAGTGAGTATCATGTTCTGTTGCTGAGAGGCTGTGCAGTGTGGACTTTTCAGGGATGTCTTATTAATTCTTGTTCATTTTTTTTGCATGCAGTCTACAAAACTTGAGTGGGTTAGGTTGCTTTGACATTTTGCATCTCCTAGGGATATCACTAAAGTTCTATAGCAGGTGCCTAGAAAGACAATTATTATATTAGTTCATTCCCTGCCCCTTTCAGCAAATCTATGGTGGGTTTGTAATATTTTTTTAGCAATGTACAGGGGGCAAGAAATTACAGAGTTTATGTGAAGAATATTTTTTTATTGAAGACGTTTTCTTCATCTCTGCTCTAATAGTTTGGTATACACAACCTTTCTCTTCAAAAGCTGATAAATGGTTTAGCCATTATTTAAAGTTCGGGAAAAGGCAGCTACAGAAATAACATTTTAATGTATTCCAGATTAGACTTCATGCTATATTTGTAATAAAGACTTGTTTCCAACATTGGTTGGCAGATCACTCATACGGACAATTATCCAAATAGCTATTAGGATACGATTGCGCTCATTTCCAGGCAATGCAAGATTGCCAGAACTCAGCTTGGCTGGCAGTTGGATTTTGGTCTGACTTTTGGAAAAAACCACAAGAATTTGTCAGTCGTTTTGGCCGTAGGGGAGTCTTCTTGTCTTGAGGCTATTCTTTTTCCTCTCCACATACAGAAGGCAAAACATTCTCTTGTTGGGTTTCTGTTCCTTTTTAATTATTTCATTATCTCTCACCTTATTGGTACCAGGAGAAGACTCAATTCCTAAGTTAGGAATTGAAAGACCTCTCCCATCATTGATAGAAAAGAGCGGTGTCAGTATGAGAAGAGCTCATGTATTCTGAAGGGAGAAAACTGAAAATAAAATCAAAGGTCATGAATTTCTTTTACTGGGGAAAGGGATCTTAAGGGAGGGAATATTTAATGCCAAGCTAAATCAGTGTTAGTTGGGAATGGAGACTCCCTCTCCTTATGCATTATGCTAATGTGTTGCTTGGCAGATCTGAATCACACTGGCTAGTTTAGTCAAGAGCCTGAGTCGAAGAACATCAACTCCCTCAGAAGGAAAAAGATCTCTTTGTGCCAGGGAACATGTTCTGTGGTGAGATGATGTAATTGTTTAAGTCACAAATGCAGTGGTCAGGAAGCTTTCTCGTATTGAAAGATAGGTAGGTCCACAATGGTCTGTGAAACTTCAAGTAACTCCAGCCATTCCCTTTGCTAGAGCTTAGAAGAGAAACCGATTCATTATTTATTGCCAGCCTAGCATGGGTGCTGCTTAGACCAGGAGACAGAGGTTCGGGATGCCGGGGTTGTCTCTGTATCCCAAAACTTACACTAGTTCATTGGAAGGCATTTCAGTGGTGATATTTAGTGTTCCTCCCTTTATAAAGTGGAGATAATAAATCTGGAACTAAATATTGAAACAAAAATTCTGGAAGATAAAGCGTTCCTTGTGACAACATGGGACTTGGTAAAGGATCCAAAGTTCCTTTATTCTTCTGTATTTCTATAATCAGATAAAAGGCTTTGGATAAACACATCACATTAGCTCCTAGGAGGTGCCAGTTTCTAAAAAGTATGTTTCCAAACTCTTTTATTTCTCAAGAAGAGAAGAAGTTTCAGGACTAAAACCATATTTTTCCTCATTTGCTCTACACTGTAACATATGGACATGGTTTGATGTTTGATAGGAATGGTTGGACTCGATGGTCCAATGGGTGTCTTCCAACCTGGTGATTCTATGATTCTATGATTCTATATACTGTACTCGAACTGAACAACGAAGCTCTGCTTCAAACACAGAACCTGCTGAACAGAGTAACAGTAGGCTAGTGAAGATGAAAACATTTAAAGGATGATAACATCACAGGGTATTCATTAAAAAAACATATATATATATTTCAAGGTCTTCCCTGAGCTCCAGTCAGGTCTCCCAGTAAAGACTTTTCCATGGGGTGAATACTGCAACATTTAATGTATAGAAATCCTTTCTTGCTGGCTACACTCCAAAACAACGGCTGCACCAAAAGGGCTGAGGCATATCCTACCAATGGAGCAGAAAATTGCTTCAAGGTTAATAGCAGTAACACCTTGGCGAAGCAAACACTATAATTAGCAATAAAACAGCACCCATGCCCAATAGGTCTATTGTGTCCCATATATGATTTTGCTCCTTGATGCGAAGGGGAAACGTGTGTGTGAGTGAGAATGAGTGTATGGAGGTAATCCCCATCCAGTAAGTTAATGATGAATGTGCTGCAGTTGGCATAAAGTGGAACACATGCCAAGAGGAGGCCCTCTTGTTCCTTTCAATCCCCCATCTACATTCTCCCAAACACCATATTATATTTTTAGCATTTTTATTTTCTTGGAAAAATATATAAACTGCAGTTATAAAATGTGTTTGAACAAATGAAATGGAGCTAGCAGGTGTACAAAATGTCCTAAAATGCTTCCCATGGCTGCAGTTAAAAAAAAAAAAAATAAGAGGTAAACTTAAAAAGTTCCATAGTGGAAAAAAAAAAATCTCTAGGTAGAGTTTATAAATGTCACTTTTTCACACAATCACTTTCATTTGTGACTCTTAAAGTCCAGCTAGTATCGTTCTTGGTTTGGATCTTCATTTCTCACCCAGATTAAAGGGATTAATTTTGCCATCACCATGTCTAAGGAAATAATCAAGCAGAGGTAGCACTATTTTAAATTCTAAGATCCTCAGCACACAGCGTGGAAAGGTAATCTGCAGAGCTGTGAACATATTCCGTTATTTACTATTTTCATCATCCCCATGTTGAATCTGGAGAAGACTTAGATTCAATTTAGAGATTATTTATATTCAGGATTTAATATTTAGCAGAATAGGGTTGCGTTTCCAAGTTTAATCAAAACCAAAGGACTGCTGGCAGCGCACATCAAAATATAAGCACATCTATATAGATTTGTATATATGTATGTATACATATAGAGAAAATGTCAGTCCAAAATAATTTATAATCAAAATACACCATTAGCCAAGAGACAGGAGGCTGTGCAAAGAAAGAAAATAATTCATTCTAAGTAGAGCTGGATATTTTTTTTTGTACTTGGGCTGCCTGGTTTGGTGGAAATCCTACAGGAAAGGGACCATTTGTGAGGTTAAATTTGGATGGATTCTAACTTCTCTTTGTCCTCTGAATGCTCAGAGGAGTTGATACCTTGAATTTTGGATAAGGCCCGTCACTAGTTCTTTGTAACAGTTGCTGAGCAATTTCAGCATAGGGAGGGAAGAGACAGGCATTCATTTTACAATAAAAAGTGTCCTTTTTACACCTGGCTCTGAATGTTTCTCTCTACCTACTCTAAACCTTCCCAAGATGTTTTTCTCCTAAAATGGTTGCTACCTCAGAACATTTTATCTTCTTTTTGTCTGATTTTTTTGCTTGTCTCTTTCTCAAAAAAATGAGGAATCGGTTTTATGAGTGTAGGCGATTTGAATTCTGTCCACTTGAAACTGAGTTCGGGATAACAGCAAGATATTATATTTTGCTCTCCTGGAGATGGCTTTCAGTTTCATGCTGTCCTTTGAAAAGTTACCAGAGGGATGGACTGTATTACAGAAAGAAGTACGGAGGAAAACCATTGCCCTTGAGGGAAGAAGTACTCAAATTAGATTTCTTTATTCCAGCAACATATCTGATCATGTTTGGTATCTTGCTTTAGTTTTGCTACAGTTAACACCCGCATTATTCCACATTCTAAGCATAAAGCCTCCATCCATTTTTACTATTTCTTTTTTTCTAGTGCTCAACTAGTGGTTCTGTACCAGTCCATTAGCTGAATTTCTTTCCAGCAAACAAGGATAACAAGATACATTATTTTTAAATTAAACAAACCCTCTTTTTTTTTTCTTGGGAAATTACTCAGAGTGCAGTAAATTGTGTCACATTAATGCTTCCAATCTTTCTGAAAGAGTTTGTTTAAGTATAAATTTTTTAATGCATAAATTTCACGCAAGTTCAAAATTTGTTAGAACACATTTTCCCATCTCTGCTCATTTGTTTAAGCCTGAGATATCCTTTTTATCCCCGATAGCAAAGTTTTATCAATTATTTTTACAGGAATAAAGTCCACAATCACTATATGAATCATCAAATAGATTTAACTGGCGTTGTTTTGACTAATCAAACTTTTCAAATGAACACCAAATTTCAACTGTTCACCTCAGAGTACATTCTCGAATAATCTGGCTCTGAACAGTTTTCTGAAATGTTTGCTTCAAATCCTCAATCCTGTTTATACTCTGCTGAGCACCCACTGATACTCAGATATGCTAATTGAAGCACAGTTCTCCAGCCCCACTCAGTGTGTTGATGTGAGTATTAACATGTGATGCTGACAATTGGATGACAGTTGTGTGTCCCATTTTCTTCTAAAAGATCATCTTCTTCTGAATGGGTAATTCATTCCACCAGTGCTCTAAAAAACTAGACACCTGGTTTAAATTTTTTATCTGCTAGATGGCTGCAAGTGTGATGTAAGTTCTGCTAATTGGTAGGGATTCATTTAGCAGCCGAAGAGGAAAAGAAATGGAAAAAAAGAAGATATAGTTCGTTGTCTGAAATGCAAGTTTTTTGGCTGCATGAGAGTAACTGCAGAATGAGGCAAAGACAAATGACACTAAATTAAAACATTTTTGAATGCAGAGGACTGTTGAAAACATTTGGAGATGTCTTCCTATCTAGCATAACATTATGATTGTGCCAGCTTCAACAAGCTTTTTGGTATCCCCATCACTGAACAGAATTACAAACCTAATTACCAGCAATGATTTCTTAAATGCTGAAAGCAATCCAGCTCACTGTACTAACAGTGGTAGACCCAGAGAGAAGCTATTTTAAACTCATTATCCTCGTGCGGTATGAAGTTTAACATGGTTTGCAGTGAGGCTAAGAGGACTGGAGCTCTGTATTCGAGCCTTTCTGTATTCACAGACAAGTGAAATCTTTTCAAACAAACAGGGTGGAAATTCTTGGCTTCTCCTGGAACCAGCCTTATTTCCAGCAAATCGTGGTTTGGATTCTGAGTCTGCCCTTGGCATTCCAGTTTTCCCCCTGCTTGCCACAGCTAGATTGTGTTTGCTGTTTCTGGACCGAAACGCTGAACAAGATCCTGGTGCCTCAGGTAGGCGATGTTTTACCATGGAGGAAGAAATCCTTGTCTGAAGTCGGGGAATGGAACCTCCTAGCTAACAACTGGCAAACCTACAGGAAAGGAATTGAGCTGCTGTCAGTAGGTAACGTATTAATGGCTGGTGTTTAATTTCTTATAGGTAAAACATAAGAATATGGTGGTCCTCACATTAGTGGTCTAACTACAGAAAAGTCTGTGTAGAAAGGTAGCACCGTTTCCTTCCATCTGCTATTAAGAGCCTTGCAGATCTGCCAGAAAAGGGAAAATTAACCTTCTGTGGAAATCCAGCAAAAGGCCTTTTCCCCTTTAAACCATTAAAGGAGAACTTAATGATGCATCAGTCTGCAGAGTGCATTTCAGCCAGATCCATACAAGCATTCTGGATATTCCACTGGCTGCTTTGAAGAAGATGAAGCTCCATATTTCCTCCCAAGAGTTGCCAGACTTATTGTAGACAGTAATAACCACATTTCCCTCTACTGTTTCTGAACTGGTAAAGATTAGAGGTTGTTGTGATCAGTAATAGTATCTGTTGTTGCACTTAGCTCTGCTGCATTTGACATGTACTAGATTCTCTGTTCGTGGCAACAAGGAGAGAAAGAACACTCAGTCCTGTGCAGGGACAGATGAAAGACGACTGAAGACTTGCTGACAAAAAGCTCAATGAGGCATAAATGAATAGGCTATGATTGTGCTCAAAATGACAGTGACAAAAAAAGACAAATCCTATATTTTCTGAGGCCTTTTTGAATGCAAAGGTTCACCTAGAGGAAACAGATGCATGGTACAGAATTTTCATCGGCTAGAGATCAAATTAAGGACAATGCTATATATGAAACCTGCTCATTTGACCAGTGTTATGCTTCATTTTCATCAGTGCTGTCCACGGAATATTAGATATTCTGGCAGTTATTTAATAAGGCAAATGCACACAAGGAGCCCTTTAAGGTAAAAAGTAAAATAATCTCTATTTTCTCTTCAGGAGGTTTTGGCAAATTGGGAAAGATGGAGAAAAGGGAATAAAAAGTGTATGTGAAACAAAAGTTTTAACAGTCTGTCTAACCAATTGGTATAATTAAGTTTTACTTCAGCCCTCAGGAAACCCCAGGGAAGTTTGTGGCATCTCAGTTCATGTGCATATTAAGTAGGGGATCATGTAACCTTCATGCAATGTTGGAAAGGGCTGTTTTTTAAAGAGGAGTAGCACTCATTTATAGCAGTGTCAGTCTGAGGTAGTGTTGGATACTGCAGAACTGTATTTGGCTGCTCAAAGTTGAGTTAGGATTCACCAAAGTTCTCCAAATTAGACATGGAAGCGATAGAAAAGAATGGAGGAACGTGAGCCAAACCAATTGGGTTGAAGCCCTGACCAGTCACCCTTTGGACTCTATTAACACTAGGATGTCACTAAATATCCATAAAGGAGGTGTACAATGTGCTGTGAGAGGCTGAACAGTGTTCTGACGTCCCACACAAAAGCAGTTCCCATTTTCTTCCCTTCTGGCTGGTTTGAAGATGTAAAGGCTCTTTCAGCACTCTGGGTACAAAAACTTTGAGGTCTATCAGAAAGGATGGAATTTGGTCCCACTTTATCCACTCAAGCCACTCTTCCCATCTACATCTCTGGAAGAAAGGGGATGCACAAGGAAGGCTCAGGACCTCCAGGAGTTCTTTGGAGGGTGCAGAGTGGAGTCTGCCATGGACTTCTCCCAAGCACACACTGTCCTGTGACTGTGTAACAGCTGTGGTATAAGAAATCAACGCAATAAGGAATAATCGCTTAAGACAGTCATTAACAGCGTCCCCTAGTGAAAAAGTAGTAACGAGAGTAACCTCTTCAGCAAGGGCAACTTTGTCTGGTAAGGAGTTTGGCTGCCAAACCGGCAATCTTAGTGTCTTCCAAACATACTTATCTGCCCAATGTACTGTGCTCACCCTCAATAGGTTCAATCACTTAAGTTTCTTAAAAATGATCCAGTCTCCTACCTACACCAAGACCTCCTTTAATACTTATACCTATCAGTTTACACTGACATTATTTCTTCCATTCAATACAAAGGTAAATGCTCAGCTGATGAGATCAGTCCCGTTGCACTGCAGTGAAATTGGGTGAAATTTAGAATCATAGAATCATAGAACAACCAGGTTGGAAGAGACCCATCGGATCATCCAGTCCAACCACTCCTATCAAACACTAAACCATGTCCCTCTGCACCTCACCTACCTGTGCCTTAAACACCTCCAAGGAAGGTAAATCAACCACCTCCCTGGGTAGCCTATTCCAATGCCCAATGACCCTTTCCGTGAAAAACTTCCTCCTAATCTCTAACCTAAACCTCCCCTGGCGGAGCTTGAGGCCATTCCCTCTTGTCCTGTCCCCTGTCCCTTGGGAGAAGAGGTCAGCACCCTCCTCTCTACAACCTCCGCTCAGGTAGTTGTAGAGAGTAATGAGGTCTCCTCTCAGCCTCCTCTTCTCCAGGATAAACACCCCCAGCTCTCTCAGCCGCTCCTCACAGGGCCTGTTCTCCAGCCCCTTCACCAGCCTCGTTGCTCTTCTCTGGACTCGCTCCAGAGCCTCAACATCCTCCTTGTGGTGAGGGGTCCAGAACTGAACACTTGCATTGGAACTTCCTTCCAAACAAAAAATTTGTTTGGTTCTTTTTGTTTTCCTTTCTAAATCAAAAGGAAAACATGCGAAAAGTTTGTGTACAAACAGAGTCATTACAATTTTAGAAGGCTTCCTGAGAAGATTTTGATCATGCCTCCTCATTGTATAGGTAGGGGAATAAAGAGTGAGGAGAAGGAAATTGCAACTCATTTTAACATGTAAATTACTAACGAGTTCAGAGTTACAAATTCTAACCCTTACCTCTTGTTCCCTTCATTAGCAATCAGTCCTCTAGGCAGTCTCAAATATGATAAAACACTTTAGCAAACAAACACTCCTATGGTACTTCAAGGGTGCTAAGGTGGGAAATATAGATTTTCTAAAGCTTTACAGTAAGGATTTTTTTTTTTAGCCCCTTAAACAATGCTGTTATAGAACATGTCCTCACAAAATATTCAACCCTTGCACATTTCCATTTTGGGCTTGCAACCAGGTGTGTCTGAACTCTCTGCAGCAGGGTTTTACCCAGCGTGATTCCTGGAACGTAAATGCAGTTTGTCCCCATGTGTTTTCCCCAGCAGCTTCAGTTCCTGAACAAGCAGTTCTTTCCTTGCACGTAAGTCACCTACACGCTGGAAAAAAAACAGATGGAACCTGCAAATAGCTGCCTCGCATAATGTCCTCCAACCTCCTTAAGAATCTTCTCTTAGACATCTCTCTTGGACTTCTTGGCTTAGCTGGCTCAAATGCTGGGATTGTGCATACTGTGTGACTCCCTGAAAGGAGGTTGTGGAGAGGAGGGAGCTGGGCTCTTCTCCCAAGGGAAAGGGGACAGGATGAGACGGAATGGCCTTAAGCTACACCATGGGAGCTTCAGACTGAGTATTAGAACAAAATTTTTCACAGCAAGAGTAGCTGAGCACTGGCAGAAGCTGCCCAGGGATGGGGAGGAGTCACCTTCCTTTGCGGGGTTTAAGGGACAATTGCGTGAGGTGCTGAGGGACATGGGTTAGTGTTTGATAGGAATGGTTGGACTCAATGATCCTGGGGGTCTCTTCCAACCTGGTGATTCTGTGATTCTGTGGTACTCTGACTTTTTTGACAGACAACAGGAATGGAAGGAGTAAAGGGTATGGCACCCTCTAAACTCACTGTTGTATCAGCAACAACAATTAGTAAGTGGGAGCAAACTCGGCATTTGCTTCAGAACCCAACATATTCGAGTTCTGGTACAGAGGATTAAACACAGCCCAAGTCCATAATTGGCTTTTTTTAAAATCAGTGGTGGTAGCACGGTTGTCTGATACAGGACATCCCAGGCTTGCTGTCACAGGTGACTTTCTGCTACAACAGCATTTTTACAGCTGCTGACTGAGGCTGGTAAAAATCTAGCATTTTATAAATTAGGTCTTGTGTGAAAACGCTGTTCATAGCTGCCTTGCTAGAGCTCCTGTGGAATGAGTCCGACACCTGCTAGGGATGGCGTGGGTTTTGTATGATATTACCTCTTGGAAAGGCTTTGGACTGGATGATTTCCCTTCAAACCCTACTTTGTAGGATTCTAAACATCTTTATTTTCACCCTCACAACAGTGTTTGTCTTTACGTCTTTCCCAAGCCATCAGTCTACTTATTTCTTCTGAGAAGCAGCACTCCTCTCTAATGCACAGCATTAAAGCCACCCCACTAATCACATAAGGGTTAAAAACATGATTGGTGGGCAGAGACCCCCCTTTTTTTCTGCAAGGTTGGTTGAAATTGTGAATAGAGACTGACAGCTTGCCTGAGTGTTTGTGGTTCAATTTGAAACCACAAGACCCAGAAGCACATGGTTTAGATTCAGTGTCTTTCTCCAGCTAACACGAACCATTTGTTCAGGCAGCTTGGCTATCTCTTGGAGAACAGTTTTGCACCAGGATCAGCCTTGATTCACCCCAGACTGCCGAACACACTCAGATGAAACCCAATGAGAAAAAGGCAAATTTCCCCAAACAAAGGCTTGCATTTACTTTTTCTTGTTTATTTTTGCAGCTTGTAAAGGAGCTACTAATATCCTGGTGAAAAAAAAAAAATACAAACCCCAAACAAAAACAACAAAAAAAAAAAAGAAAGAAAATCTGAAATGCCAATCAAAAGCAATGCCAAATTAGGTAGTGTTTACTACAAAAATACCTTTTTCAGTGCCTTTTTAAAAGCAAATTCCTGTAAAATAGTAATGTCAGGGAGGGCATGGAAAGAAGACACTCAAAAACATATTTAGACCAATCTTTTCAAGTTTGGCTGTGTAAAATGAGGCACGTAATGAGGCTAAAGTTTAGTCAATGAGCTTTCACACATAAATCATCTAAATATACACCTAACAGTAGACATTTACTTAAGTCCACTGTCCAGAGAAAAACATAAGCTTAAGTGCTTTATTGCTCCAAAAACGCTGAACACTCTGTGTCAAGCTGGAAAATTAAAATACCCAAGAAGGGATTTCCAAGTCCAGATGTTTTGCACAGATACAGCATAGTCTCCATGTGGTATCCATAGGTCCCAACCACCTTTGCACCACACCAAATTTACTTAAATTCCTTTACACACCAAGTGAAAGCATCATTACCCAAATCATGTAAAGAAATTGAAAAGATTTCACAGAATCACTAGGTGGGTCCCCACAGGATCATAGAGTCCAATTATTTGTTAAGGGCAGTTGGAAACAAGTGCGACTAGAATTGGGAAAGTCCATGAAAAACCAAGTTGCTGGTTATATACTGACACACACTGAAAAGAGGTAACAACACAACATTCAGACCTGTTGCAAAGTGCAAGAGAAGTAATTTGATGGATTATTGTGGTGAGGCAATAAACCAAGTGTTTGGTTATCCCAAATCACAGGTATCAGGACTGAAATTAATTCTCCTAAAATGATTTCCCATCATGTAGCCACTTGGATTATTCATTTTATCCTTCTCTTTCTTGATATAAAACTAGTTCCAAGAGATCACACTGCAACACAGGCAACCACCTTCTGTACTCAGGGGTGAGGTACCTCAGAAGCAAGAAAGAGAACTGCTCTGCTATGTCTTTCTATCTCCTAGTTGAGAATAAGTGAGCGTAAAACCTGTGTATGTGTGAAACCACAATACATTCCCCTATTCTGTCATTAAAAGCCACACACAATATAAAAGTGAATCAGAGGTGGAAGTCCGTTCACAGGCAGGGAGGAGCATGTGGTTATATACCATGAGTTTACTTCCAAGAAAAGATTATATTTCTGGGAATCCAAATAACATCTATTTTAGTTTAGTATTATGGGAATATTGAAAAGACTTCTAATATTACTGCTTTTAAAGCTACTATATAATCACAGTATAATTTTTATTAACAAGAAGACTTCATAACTTTAGAGAAGTGCAGCAGTCATTGCAAAGCTAATGAAGTGAGCTTGAGGATTTAAGGGCTGAGATACACTGAGGCGCATCAGGAATACTGCCTTAGCAATTTTAAAGCTGAATAGAAATGCAGGTTTAAGGTTAATGTCTGTTTTTTCAAGCTATTTGGTGGAGTATTGGAAGTGGAGCTGGACTGAGCTGCTCACCAGACACACACATTCAAAGAGTCCCCATCTTTTCTGATTCCCTCTTGCTTCTTCAGATTTCTGAAAGGTTTTCAGCCCTTAACTTACGTGATCACCTTTTGCAAAAGAGAGGCCTAAAATTCTACTTCACTCCTGAGGTTTTTGTAGCAAAAGCTAGTGTACAAAATAACCTTGAAAGGGCACAATGACTACTTGGAAAGAGCAAACACTCCAGGTACTCAAGACCTACAAGATAATCAAAACTAAGATGCTGTACTTGGAGAGGGATGAAAAGACCCTCCACCAGCCTCTGCTAGGTCGTGTGTGAGCTCTTGTGCTAGTGGCTGGGGAATCTGTGCACAGGGAAAGGAGTCCACATTCCACATCCACAGGGAGGTTGTTGACTCGCCTTCCCTGGAGGTGCTTAAGGGACGAGTGGATGAGGTGCTGAGGGACATGGTTTAGTGATTGCTGGGAATGGTTGGACTCAATGATCTGATGGGTTTCTTCCAATCTGGTTAATCTATGATTCTATACAAAAGAGTGACAGCAGCATGGAAAGCCACCTAGGAGGAACATACCCTTAAAATACAAAAGCATACACTTGACTCATTGTCTTGCCTACTTTGCATTTAAATCTGTTTCTATATTTGGACACTGGTGGGTGCTTTTTAATCTTCACCATCATGCTTGCTGGTGGCTTGTAGTTTGTTTTTTTTTTTTTGGTTACAGCAGGTTTTATTTCATAGATCAATCCTTATCTGCTGAAAAGGGAAAGTGTGTCCCTGATACTTGTCATGTGCTCAAGTAATAAATAATCTGTGACACAGTCACGTGGAGAAAATAGGAGAGCCTTGGCAAGAAGACGATCTTGATCAGGAGGCCAATTTTATCCTCAGTAAAAGTGAAACTCCTTCTCCAGATGTGGAATTTCCCTTATGTAGTGTCACATAGGTGATGTTGCAGTGACAGTTTTGTACTTCCAGAGTTCATTATTTTGCTCTAGATTTACAGTACAAAGAAGGCATCATAACATACCAAGAGCCTTACAGCATGGTAGTCTTTTCTCTAAACACAGGAAGGATAAGAAATGCAAACTGGTCAATTCTTAGAGAGTTCTGTTTCCATTTAGTGTGTTTTGCTTGCAAACGTGGCTTCAAATGTCTGGGATTATCGAACTCCTTTTGATGAATGATATTATGACAAGTTACTTCTACTGTTTTTTCTATTGGGAGAAATCATGTTTATGGAAACATAGTAGGGAGGAAAAGATAGCTTCAGGTTTAGGTTCTACTTTCCTATAAATAAAGCTTTCTGAACTCTGTCTTATTTGGAAATTGAATCATTTTCTGTTAACAAAAATAATAAAAAAATCAGGATGATATTTTACTGAAATAAGATAAAAATATTAAATTAGAAAATGAAATAATATCACTTTTACCAGCATGGGAAACTTTTACTCTTAAAAACTGAAAGACTTCAGTGTTACAGCTCTCAAGAGAGCACAGAAAAGTTTCCCTAATTTTAATGAAAGTTTGACTACCTCCTGTGGATAAGAAGAAAGAGCCTGGTCTGCAACTTACTGCATTTGTTCAGATGAATACAATTAATTCTCTTCTTTGTATGCAAGCGATATCCAACAGAAACAAGCTCCGTAATTATTTAGAAACCATATGAAGCTGGTTGTGGGTTTGCTTACTGTGCATGTGGTGCCGTTGTTTGCACCAGCGCCTCTGAGTTCCACTCCTGGTGCAGAAACAGAGACCTGAAACCGATGGGGCTGACAAAGTGGTGTGGGGGCTTGCATGGACGACTGGCTGGGAGAGGAGGGGCTGGAGGTAAGGAGGTCCTGCCTAGCTCTACACTGTTTGTCCCATTGAGCGAGTCAGATGCCTAAGTAGCTGATGAGTGCAAGGCACTGGAAAGTAAATAAGAAGCAAACAAAGCATGAAGCCATACCCATTAATAATTTTTTTACCTACAATGACCGCAGACCTGATTCTCATTCAGATTAAGGCTCCATTTTGCATGTTACTGGAGTGTTGCGAAGGGGGCTGGATTAGATGAGTTTACAAGGTCCGTTCTAACCCAAACTATCTCATGATGCTATGATTACACTATTTACGTGCCTGCAGGCATCTGTCTGTCATGACACACCATTTCCCTTTGTTGCAATACAGATTTTGAGTTCCAATCTGATATATGATGGAAGATTCAGCCCTATCTGGTCATCAATGTACTATTTTGTTTCAGTATGACATAACATGACATCTTTGCTTGAAGGGAATCCCCATCAACTACAAAGGGGAAACAGTCACAGTAGCAAAGTCATAAAGAGATGAGCTGGAAGCCTTCATATTTCACACGAGCTTGGGTGCCGTGGACATCATCTGCTTTATGGTGGTGCACAAAACGAGGGAGGGTGCAAGGGGTGCCAGTGACCTCAGCCACCCCAGACACACATTTGAGTCCAGGTTACAGCTGACTGGAATCCTGAGGTTTTACTGGCTGGGAGCCAGTTTGAAACCCACTCTAGCCACCCTAGTATTTTATAACATTGTAAAGACGGTATTGTTTAAAACATTTCAAAAATTCTCCACACAACCTGGCAGCCTTCCAAAACCGTCTTAAATGAGCCAAAACTATCAGCAGCCACCCACCTTCCTGTCCATTATCCTCTGATTAATGACATTCCACCAACAGGGTTCGACATTCAGAACCTCCCTGCTGCAGGACCTCTGCGTAAATATGATCCCTGAGACCTGTAAATTGTCTGTATAGTTTGCAGCTGTGTTTTATATGGGGGTGTCCCTGTGTCATGTGGTGACCATGCAGGAGGGGGTTCTCAGGGGGTGGAGAGAGACCAGGGCTTGCAGCATCTTGTAAAACCTTAATTAGACATAGCAAGGCAGGAGAAATCAAATCATGCTGGAGGTACAATACTCTGTTTCTGTGATCATTTCTATGCTCCTTACCCAGTCACCTTGGACCTTCTAAGTCAAAAGAGCCATAATAAGAATAACTATAGAAATAATTAAGAGCCAGCCTCTTCAGGTGGAATTAATTATTGAACAGATATAGCTGCATTAGGGACAAGGCCAATGATTATTTCCTGTTATAGATTCAGAAAATTGATGGTAATTAGTTACAAGATCAATGTTATTTAGGTGTCTATATCAGTGGTCACGTAGCTTCTTTATGCAAAGTGGATACAGGCTGTTCTCCAGCCACGATGCTTGGAGACAGACATTGCAGTACCTAAGTCAGTCTGGGAATACAGATAACCTCTTCGGCAGCCAATGTTCTTGTGTATTTCCCTGTAACTGCAACAAATGCCCAGTACAGAAAAAGGAGAATTCAGAATGTAGTAGAAGTGAGATGTTTTCTCATCTATATTGGACTTCTGTGAATGCTTAAAAGATTGGCTGAAAATATCTCAACTCCATTGATGGGTATGCCCCAGAAATTAGGACAGGATGAATCAGGTATTGGGAAAGTGAAAAAAGACAAATAATCTTACCCTTTTCACTAGTGTTACCTCCAACTGGTAGACTTCTAGGTAATTTTGACAGTGACAAAAGTGTAAAGGCAACACCATCAGCTGGTAGGATTTCATACAATGCCATTTTGCAGAACAAAGAACTACTCCTACTAGTCAAAATCTGATATTAGTATTTTTCATCCATACAGCCTCTCCTGTAATTGTGTATTACCTAACTGCCTGGAAGGGGAAAATTCAAAGTAAAACCATGAAGAAAGGCACGTTACTTTGAAGTCTGTTGCCTTGGGCATGTGGAAGATGAGCTGAACATCTGGTTTGTGATTTCACCAAGAGCTGGACATTGAAATACCTTTAAAATCTGGATTTGATGTGCCTCAGCTCTTCCACAGAGGATCATTTCTTCATGATCATTGCTTTTCCTAAATGATAATTTTATTTTTCAAAGTAGGCACGTGGTAGCATGCTGTACAATTCCTTCAGCAGATTTTTGGTTTATGTCCTACATTCACCCCCATCCAGAATTTAGTGTTACATGTTTATGGTCACAGGTTTCTGGTTGCACTAATAGTTGAGTCTTTCTTTGCCCGTATGTTTATATCATAGAATCATAGAACAACCAGGTTGGAAGAGACCCATCGGATCATCGAGTCCAACCATTCCTATCAAACACTAAACCAGTACATATATGTACATATACACATATGTACATATATGTACATAAACATTCTTGTGTCCATATCAATATATTGAAAACATACACATAAGGACACATCATATGATTTTTAAGAAAGCCCTATTTCCATGAAAAGCTACAGAGTACATTTTCACTCAGCAGAGACCCATCTTTCTAGCTATTTTTTTTCTTACTGTTTAATCCAAGAAACTCTGACTAAGTCAGCTCTGCCACGTCCCAAGTGTAGCAGGGATTTCTCACAGTCCTTGATGCAAACAGAACTAGTAATTCTCCTCAGAAATAGCAAGAAATTGCTATTTGCGGGCTCATGCTTTACGCAATGATGACCTTGGCTGAGGCAACCCAAATGGAAAGGGCTGCAGCACATGAAGTCAATGCCACTGTGGTAAATAAAGGCAGCGCCAGGAAGGCACAATTTCAACATCGCCTGGCAGATGAAGCATAGCTGGGCAGGGGCACTATGCGTATGAGCTATATTTTCTTAATAGCAGTCTGGGAACCTCATGGCACTATGTCATAGTGAGACAGTCCAGTTTTGTATCTCGGCTTGTTGTTTTTATATGTTTTTTTCAAAAAGACGCAGACCCTTTCCATGTTCTACACAACCACTTAAAAGAACTATAATAAAAACTAGTGGGCTACAGAGATAGACTAGGAGCAGAATGAGAGCTATTTGTCAGTGGCCTCAGCTAATGTAATGTCAGAGGATTTCATGTACTGAATGAAAAAAGCTTAGAAAAAAAAATACCTGAGAGCCCATTTCAGCTCTTCAACATGGCAATAAGGAATCATTGAGTGAGGCAGGTTGTAGACCATGATTTAGACTTAGACGATTTTAAACAGTAAGAATCGCATTAGGTGCGTGCCTAGAGCCCATAAAACCTAATTACATGTGTCAAGTTTTCTGCTGGAAATGTTAACTCAAAGTAAAATGAAACATTCATGAAAAAGGCTCATGGCAGCTTGCTCAGCCCACTGCTTTTTGAGGCTGATCTGCCTTTTTATCCCTGAATAACCTTAGATAGCATCATGAGTAGCCAGCACCCATCACTTTGGCTTGGTTGATCAAAAGACAGTACAAAATAAGTCTTGGAGAACACCAGGACCGAGATCTTCCTTTTTTTTTCCTGGGGACAATAATCTTCCCAAGAGGAGACCCAACAGAAGCTCTCACTATCTCTTTGAATATGGGTTCTACTCTCTAATATCCCCCACCGCTGCATTTTATCACCAACAAAACAGTTACCACCATTTATTTGCTGGATATGCACATGCTTTCAAGACAGTTACATATTCATCTCAGATCCATGTGTGAGATAAGAGTGAATCTCTCAATGGATTTGCCGTAGCTTACTTAGCTTAATTCTGATGCCTGCTAATGGTGATTTTCCCTCTGACTTTTTCCACATCTGTTTACTGTGTGGCTTCTTCGCTGAACAGGCTGTATACTCATTATCATATGAAATAATGTTTTATTGGAAGAAATATTATCTCAGAAATGCACTCTAGGTATATAAGCTCACTGTTTCTCCCTGGGTTCTCAACTTTCTTTCATCAGCACAGTTTTGTTAAAATGATATTACCTCTCCTGGGCGTACTTCACAGGAGCTTTACAGTGATGATGAATAAAACAACTGTGGCAAGACTGCAATAAATTAATTGCACCATTTTATATGAGTAAGAGAATGGTCAGGAGACCTGAGACTGAAACACAAATCTGACTATGACTTGGGACTCGTGGTTGAAAGAGGGGTATGAAAAAGAGAAAAGATGTCATAGAAGGAGTGGGTTTGGGGTGGGAAAAACCAAAACCAGCCCAGTACAGTGTGATTAATCATAAGAGATTTGGAGTCGCCATTTCCATTCAGCCAAGTACATGGAAGAATTGAATTTCTAGTTTAGCAATTGCATTTTATATTTTATGAGATGCAGAAAGTTTTTATGAATCTATGTCTCTGCCTTTTAGTGGCTGGAAACTGTCTGACTGTATAACGGGAGCTCTCCTAAAATCAAAGGCTTTTTGAGAGCCAAGAAGGAGATACCCAAGTTTTTGCTTTGTCCCAAAGAGGATCTGAGTTCTAGCACTGTTGCTACAGGTCACTACCTACACCGACAGATTTAACCATCCAGGTGTGCCACAGCTCCACATGTTGCTCTGTTAGTGTAAACATCATTTTACTCTTAGTCTGTAGTGAGAGAGCTGAATTTTGTCTAGTTTGATGAATCTACAACAAATTCTCTTATCAGCATGTGCAGGGTGGAATTGGAAATGCTCACAATAATTGTCGGAGCCCATGAAGATGGGAGACAACATGCCCTAAAACCTGGTGTCAGACAGGTTATACAGGATCGACTTCTTGTCGTGACCATCAAGAAAAGTACCCGAACACAGTATGTAAAGAATCCTGGGAACCAAAGGTGAGCATTGCCTAAAATATCAACATCCAGTCTCAATCTGTCATGTTTACTGGCACAATAAATTATCCTGTTGTAGGGGCAACCCCATGTTTTCCTGATGATTCATGCTCAGTATAGAGGAAAATACTTTCTGTTTGCAGCTATCTCCAAGGCCAGCCACATTTCTTCTGGTGCCGGCAATAATATGGATTTCCCTCATCCTGGAAGGACCAGGAGGGAATGCTGGGAGGATATCCAGAGCAAAGTATTTTTTTTGATAATCTCAAATAGATTTATTTAGAGAGAGAAGCTGACTTCTTGGATGCCACTACATTGCCAAAAGGAAAATGTAGACTCACAAAGAAATGTTTTCAGTGACTACTGGGGCAAGGAAATATTTTGCAGTGGCAAGTCCCTGGACATGCTACGACATGAAGTCCTGACTATATTTGGGTTGCAACTGTTTTGCAATGGGGTTGCTGTTGTTTCCCTGTGGTGTAAGAACGCTTCTTAAAGGTCCTGGTAAGACACTTGACTGTTATGATCATACTTTTCTGGGATTTCTTTTTTTTTTTTTCAGATTGACATGCCTTTCCTTTGCTGTTGCTGTCTTCCAGCTACTTCAGAAGAGGTAAGAAAGCAGCTTCCCATACTGCCATCAACAACACAGGGAGAACATGGAGTGGAAGGGGAGGGGAAGGAGTTTTTTGCTTTAACAGGGTAAGTAGCAATATCTATTATGGAGTTGTAGCAGTGGGAGAAGGGCCAGCCTTTCTGCACCTGGCTCAGCTGATGGGGACAACGAGAGGGACCAAAATATGGGACATGGTTTAGTGTTTGATAGGAATGGTTGGACTCGATGATCCGATGGGTACCTCCTATGATTCTATGATTCTATGAAAATATCTTTCACGTTGGGGCAGTCACAAGGTGAGATTGACCTGATACCAAGATGTCTGGATATGCAAACACTTGTTAGTGAGAGGAGTCCAGGCAGCAGAGCTGTGCCCCATGTGCTGACCCAGCCCCAGATCACTCTGGTGGGGTTTTTCATGTCCCACCCACAACTCCATCAGCTTCCTGCAGATTTACAAAGATTTTGTAATGCACCTTTGCAAAGCAAGCTGGACACTGCTCTTACACACAGGGGTCTCATCCTACTCTGTGGGTCTGCACTGAGATTAGGGAGGTACTAAATGGTCCCTTGCTCTTCTGTCATCTCAGATGAGGTTCAACATGGGTGAAGGTGACACATCTCATGGTGGTCACTGCTCCCACCTGTGCAGCTAAGACAGGTAACCTAGTGCTGTGCCCGTGAGGTGGATGCTGCATATCAGCCTGAATTACTATCACTGAGATAATAAACAAGTTTTCTCTGATCTCTGTTCCTTATACATAACTCCCCCAATTTTTACATTCATTTTTTGAGGGAGAGCATGTTCCAAAAAATATCATTTTTATATCTGATATATTATGCCTATCTAGACACATTATGATGCCATTTCTAAGACAAATATCATTGCTGATTATTCACTAATTTTCCAATCAAGAAGTAAAGCTAACACTGCTATTTTTAAGTTGCTGTGATGCCTGCCCATTAGCGCACTGTCACAATCCAGCTTTTAAATCTGAATACAGCTATTCGTTTAGATTTTTTTTTTTAATTTTGTGTATAAACCCCTGAAATTTCACAGTTGTAAAGGGAACAGGTGAATTTTTCCTGTAGGATTTGATTCAAAGTTCTCCAAATCAGATACTGTTCGGTACCTGAGTTGAATAGGTCTCACTGCCAGATAGGTAAGAGTTAGTGTCCTCAGGTTGTAATTAAAAATAAAGCCAACGAAAACCCAGAAATGTAGGCATTGAGAGGGTAGAAAAAGTCCTAAATTCTCTAACCTTTTTTTTTTTAAAATTTTAAAGACTTCCTGAACTGACTGGCAAATGTTTTTTCCATCATTTCGTCTTGGGACAGGCTGGGAAGCAGGAGGTAGGATTTGGTACATGGAGTTATGAAGTGTGTGATGTAGTGACGATAGGCAGGTAACAACTTGTGGTGGTAATACCAGGGCGTGTAATGGAGGCTAAAACCAGAAAAGGCCTTCTCCGTTCAACCAAAGATCAGTGAGAGAGTTTGGTGCCAGCACAGCATCAGGCATCACCTGATAGATTACCTTGGATTGCTTCACAGGGCTCAAGCGTTGCCTTTTCTCTAAGGTAGCCAAGCGTTAGAAAAGCATTTGGATGTTGGCTCAGAAACAAACGGCCGGGGAGACGACAGGGTTTCTGCTGGTGGAGCTTCAAAAGACGTAGGGAAAGCTGTACAGACTCTGGTGGGAGAGGTGAGAGAAAATGGTGTCGTGCCCTACTCGCAACTTTCCAAATCTGAGTTTTAGCTGGTATTTGGACGTAAAGTTTTCCTTTCTTTGGGTCGCACAGTTCATACACTTTCGGAACGTGTGGTCCAGTGAGTTATGACTTAATGGCAGGGCATGAGGTGGTCGCGTCCAGCCATATGGCAGCTGGGCCTGATCCATCCAAACCCTCTGGATTTTCCTGGTCTGCTCAAGAGACCCTTTGCCTGTAATGCAGCCTTTCCCTCTGGAGAACATATAAAGAGAAAACTGTTGTGTAAAGAAAGCCGATTCCCCTTCTGTTTGAAAAAGACATCATAACTTTCTTTCTCTTTCACAGCGGGAACCCCTTCCTGTAAATACAAGGCAGCCCTGCCGAAACACTGGTAATAAGGTTTTAACTATTTTCTTTGGATGTTTCACCCTTCACCCCCTTCTTTGTGGATAGTGGTTGAAGTGATAATTAGTAAACCCTGGTGCTCATCCAAAAATGCTCCAGCACTGAAATTGTACACAGATTCACAAGGAAAACACATACACAGATTGTAAACCCCCCTACTTTCTGACGCTGATAGAAACAAAAAGTCATGGTGTAAGCCCCCTGCCAGAGCCTGTAAACATGCAGTTATAAAAGAGTACATTAAATGGTAATGACCTCACATTTATACAGTGCTTTTCATCCAGGAGAAACCTAACAGCTTTGCAAACTGCCAAAGCGTTTCTAAAAGTCACTGCAAGGCTGCTAATGGGAAGCCACTTTGGGACACTTAAGGACAGGAAGTGAAAAATAGTAAATTCAGTTGAAATGAAGGAAAATTCAAGGTTCCCCCAAAATAACTTGTTTACAAAAAGCACAGAATAAAAAAAAAAGTGTTGAAGCTGTAAAATGTGCAATGGATTATTTACAGACCATGCAGTGGATTATTTATGTGATGCAGAAACTCTTGTGAAGATCAAAATAACATTGTATGAGCGAAAAGTATATAACAAATTAGGACATTTTTTCCAGCGCAGGTTGGATGTGCTGACTTTACTATACTGCATGTCAATGCGAAGGTTCTTTTAAAGGAGTGCACAACGACAGTTTCCATTTGTAATGCTAATTTAGTCATAAATTCTCCAACTGCAAGACACAAGACGAGTCCAGCTCCATGCCAGTCCCTTATGACAAATGTTCCCAAGGTTCCAAATCACCAAAGCTTTGGTGGGGGTCACAGAAGGGGAAATAAAACGAACCTTATTTAATTGGCTGAACTAAAAATGATGAAATTTGAACTTCTTGAAAAAAAGTTAAAGCCTGGTATTTTTTCAGTTTGTAGGAGCTGCAGTGTGGATAAATTAAAGCATGATTTTCCTACATGGATCAGCTCACCTTATCCCATTACATCCCTCCCAATGAGTCCCCGCCTCCCATCTCACTGGAGGCAAAAAGTGCCCAGGACAACCACTAACAGACTAAACAGGAGACAGTTGAAATACCCTTCCAAGAAACACTGACATGATCTTTCATAACAGGACTCTTTTAGGCCTATGATAAAACATTTTAGCTTTCAGTAAAGACAAAAAAAATTTAATGTTTTCCAGGATATATATTTTTTTAATAAAAGCCTGATTTTCTCCAAAAACCTGGGCATTTTATTTGAATATTTTCATTTTCGTAAAAGCCCGATGTTTCTGGTAAAGACCAGTCCTAGTTATTCAGTGCAAAGTGAGCCAAGAACAAGTGCTGAAAAGGAGAAGCTGTGGAATTATTAATTAGAATCATAGAATCACCAGGTTGGAAGAGACCCACTGGATCATCGAGTCCAACCATTCCTGTCAAACACTAACCCACGTCCTTCAGCACCTCGTCCACCCATCCCTTAAACACCTCCAGGGAAGGTGACTCAACCCCCTCCCTAAGCAGCCTGTTCCAGTGCCCAATGACCCTTTCTGTGAATTTTTTTTTTCCTAATTAGCACAATTACATTGACTCTAGTTTAAATACAATTTATGGAACTAGGTGGAATTTGATAGAAAGTAATTTTCTTTCTCCTGTATTACTATAAATGTGTAGAACATCTTGTTTTGTGGTACCACAGAGAGTAAATTCTTCATTTCTACTTATCATTAGGACCCATTACTTTGTTGGAAAGAAATCCATGTTGCCTCCCTGCTCCTCCTCCTTATTTTTTAATTTTTTTTTTAGGAAACAGACACATAAAAGCAAAACAGAGAAGCAAAGCAAAGCACACTCAGCATTAATTTGGCAACAGGGAAACTTATTAAAACAGCTTTTATTGTTTAAAGCTGAGACTGAAGTATTCCTTCTATAAAAAACCAAACCTCTCTGACATTTGTTGGAAGCATTGCTAGCAAATGGATCACGTATTCCATTGCGCAGGAGATATAGCTAGATTTCTGCAGGTTTGTAAAACTAACTATGGTTTAGGAGAGTTGTCATGGAACCAGTGCTCTGATTTCCAGTTGGATAACTGAGCTTTTAACTAGGGATCCAATGATGCAACTGCTTTGCAGTTTCTAAAGCCACCTAAGGGATTTGAATGTCAAATTCTGATTAGAATTATCTGAGCATGAACTGAGCATGGTCTGAGAGGATTTAAAACTTCTGGTCTATATATTCCCTTGGTATAAGAAGGAAAGATTTGCTTAGTGGGGAAAAATTTTTAATCTACTTGAGGTATGAAAAATTATTGAATGAGATTCTCTGCTACTGTAAATCAGCAAGTTTTATCCAAGTTCAGTAGAACCAAGACGATTTTTAACTATGAAGTCTTTTTCCTGGCAAAGAAAGAGCCTTGCGGAGGCCACAGAATCCTCACCTCTTAAATGACAGGTTCTTTGCCTTTCCCCTGAATCATCAGGTGTACCAATATCATAATTTCTGCTTTGGAGAGATTTTCACCATGATCTTGTTTTAAACCTGATAACAGGTTATGCATTTCTGCTGACTATGAAGAGTTCTTTGTCTATATGGCATTTCCAAAACTTGCAATGAGTGAGAGGAATGGTTCAATATTCAATTTATGCTTCAAACTAAAAAATCATTGCAATTTTTGTTTTAGTTTGTAACTTATTAAAAGTGGAATATTTCAGTTATTGCAGTGCTCTCCCTCTACCTCCTGCTCTAAATGTCATTGTTGAAATAGCCCCAAATCTGCCCTTCCTTTTGCACAGTTTTCATTTCAGGTAACAAAAAAAACCCCAAAGCCAAGCAAAGGGTCTGTACATGATCACAGCATCTAAGTCAGGATCCAGTTCTCACTTCAAACAAGTTTTCACTGTCCTCCATTCCGTCCCCAAGTCTCCGCTTTGTTTATTCTGTTGCTACTTCTGCAATTCCTCTGGTTTTTTAATTTCCCCAGGGATCTTCAATCAGAAGGGAACCCTGACGATGAAGCTGGTAAATGTACGTGCCATCGACACCCTTTTCTCTGATCTTGCCAAGACTTTTAACAAGCAGCACGATGATTACTCTGCTATGATGAGGGCTGCCCAAAAGCTGAAAGAGGTTTCTGGCTGCGCTCCCACTGCCAGTCTCACAGCCTGCATAGAAGCTCTGCAGCAGGAGCATGGTAAGCAGGTGAAAACTAAGAACTAACCGGAGTTAATATTAAAATAATCACAACCATGTGAATGAACAGCATTCTCACAAGTGCTGCTATGTCACTGTACCTGTGTCTGGAGCCTATTCAGAGGTCCAGTCATTGCTACTTGACGTGCTGTATGACACAGTGTAGATTTCAGGTTTCATGGAAATTCTGGCCATTTTTATAGCTTGTTTCTACTTTATGGTACAATATAACATTTCTGACTGATCTTGGCATGTCATGAGGTTTGGCACTTCAAGTGGTACTAACTCCAGCCCTGCCCTGTGACGCCTGCCTTTGAGATACCACAAAACCACCTGTGAAACTTGGGGGGGACCTGATCAGGAGAATAATAATGTGTCTAATGGAAGATTAGAATGGATTTGAAATACACTTTCCAGAAAGAGCTCAAGCTATACCCTGTGCTTTTCACTAAATGCACAAACAGAAAAGATATTTCAAATTTCACCAGGTGGAAAGACCATTTCACCAGAGGGAAGCCAGAGCAGCTGTATTAGGGATGATTTTGGACCTGTGTGCTTAAGGAAGTCCTTAAAGAAGTTATATATGAGTCTATTGGGTTGCTACTGGCATACACCTCTATTATATACCACACACAGAGTAGTGACAGTGATAAGGAAACTGGAAACAAGAATATTTTATAGATATTTTTCAGAGTCAGTCACCGGAGTGCTATTGCATTATGTGTTAAATCTTGCAGCAACAAAAGTGTTTATAGATCCCTCTGTTGGGCTGCAACCAGATGCAAGTCACAACATTATGGTTGGACTTGATGACCCGATGGGTCTCTTCCAACCTGGTTGTTCTATGATTCTATAAGATGTTGTTTTGTCTTTTCAGGTGCTTACAGAGTGCAGGTGCACATGGAAGGCTATAGCTTTTCACTCATTGTAAAGGAGAGGAAAGTGCCTGACAAACTGAAGCAGATCCAGCAGCAGGTGGGGGAGCTGAGTCGTTCCACAAAGCGCGTCCTTGCTAGAAAAACTATTCTGCAGGAAATGATCTTCTTCGTGCTTCAGAGCCAGACTCAGCTGGAAGAAAGGATCATAACTGCAAACACAGAGTATCTGGACCAGGTACGGCTAGAAGATAATTTGAGAGAGAACATCCAAAAAATCAGGCTGGCCAAGGAGCTCTCAGAGCAGTATGATGAAGCTGCCAGGAATGTGTTGAGGGGAATGGCCCAGCTAGCTGGCTTGGTGCTAGATGGGGCTTCTGAAACAGGGACTGAATAACGTACCCACATCCACAGAACAACAGCTTAAAGCACACCCGGGTGCTAATGTGACTTGTTACTGTCAGTAAATAGCACTGCAAATGGCATATAGTTAGCTCTGAGTCTTAGACCTGCTTTATTAAATGATGGGCATCCAGAAAAAGGTTTTATTTTCACCTGAGCCATTAACATGGGCGGACAGTAAATGACTTTTTCTATGTAGCGTGTTAAGTCATCCTTTGTGAATTACCACGTGACAAAACATGGAGTACCTGACCAAAATAAAGGCAATTTGCACTGGGTTTTGGTAACATTTCCATCACTGCTTAGTAGGTTATGTGGTTGTGGTAGAAGAGTGTTTAGGGTGACACATGATGAATCCAAAACCTTGTGACTAAATCCCTCAGTCCTAAGCAAGTGTCAGTGTTACCTGATGGGGTAACAGCAGCTGGAAGCAGGGGGGCAAAGGCAGTGGTCTCCTCTGTGTCTTTGTGTCTGCTAGGAGGAGGCACATAGGCTAGGACTGAGAGCTGACTTCTAAACAAAATTAAACTGCTTTCCAGACCTGAAACAGGGTAGAACAAGTGTTTAGACTGAAGGCTAGAAACTTTCCCTAAAGCTTTAGAAATACATTTCTGGCTGCTTAATAGAGATACAGATAATCATTTGACATATTTGACAACATTTGACAACTACTTGAAAGGAGGTTGTGGAGAGGAGGGAGTTGGGCTCTTCTCCCAAGTGACAGGGGACAGGATGAAAGGGAATGGCCTCAAGCTCTGCCAGGGGAGGTTCAGGCTGGACATTAGGAAAAAATTCTTCACAGAAAGGGTCATTGGGTACTGGAACAGGCTGCCCAGGGAGGTGGTTGACTCACCTTCCCTGGAGGTGTTTAAGGTACGGGAGGATGAGGTGCTGTGGGACATGGTTTAGAGATTGGTAGGAATGGTTGGACTCGATGATCTGGTGGGTCTCTTCCAACCTGGTGATTCTGTGATTCTGTGATATGACTTATACCACATTCACCCCCTTTCCCTGCCTGGAAACTTGTGAAGCCCATGCTTGCCGCAGGGACGCAGTGTGGTGGCCTGGCAGCCTGGCAAGTGCTGGCATGTCTGAGTGCATTGGTGTAATGAGTAGCAGGGACTATTGGAGATTGAGACTTATTCTTGAGACTTGGGGGTGAGGGCTAAGCTGGCAGGAGAGCTGTGCTTCGGGACAAAGACATTGACACGGGAGAGGCAGTTGGAGGAGATAAACATAGACTAAGATTTCAGGGAAGAACAAAAATACATCAGGAAATCAGGTCTGTTAGCGTTGGTAGTGCCTTCAGTCTCCCACTTACAGCCTATACGAACGGTGTAAAGAGATCTTTTCTTTAGACACCCTGCAAAACTTGGGATGATTGTTGTGAAGTACTGACAAGTCTGGTAAACTGTGGGCAAGGTCACAGCCTTTCAAGACCAGTAGGGTAACCCTGACACACTCTGGATTCCCAGAGTGAAAGTTCAGTTCGGAGAGAGGACTGTGTGAATGGGAAGGATCGGTTGGTTCTGTGGTGCCGGACCTGCTTGGTAGCCAGAAAGCTTATTGAATTCATCACATTTTTTAAGGATGAGGGAAAGAATAGAAACCACGAGTGAAATCCTACCCAGCACCACAAATAACTACAAAGGGAGCTCAACCTCTGGGTTTTTTAGGCTGTCTCTACTCTACCCACTATTCGTGTTTTTCAGTCCTTTTTCTCTTTGCCTCAGTTTAGCCCCTAAATACATCAGAAATTCCCAGGAGAATTTTCTGCCCTTAAATAGCCTTGTGCTTCCTTCAAGGCTCTATCTGCTTTCACACCCACAGGGCCTGTGGGCAGCACGTTTCTTTGCTCTCTGTCAGACTCCCCCCTGTAACAACCCTTCAGCCTCTGCCTTGCCAGACATATAAGGTATTCGGACATTTCCGTTAGGAACTTAAATTTGCCTCATTGCAAGACACGTTTTGCATGAAGTTACCAACTCGACAAAGAAATTTATAACTTCATTCATTTTTTTTCTATTCTGAATGAAAACAAGCGCCTCTGTATTCACATCAGGTACAGCATTTGGTCTCCCTTTCACTGCCCAGCCCAAGGGTTACTCTCCAGACATATTTATTCACGTTCATTTTGTTTGTTATGGAATTTTGCACAGATATTTGCTGCCACTCACTCAATAAAGCCTTGACAATTACAGCAGTGCTCCCTGCAGATCGTCAGTCAATCGTTTCTCAAACACATTGACAATTTTAGTTTCAAAATTCTCTCTACCTCCAAATTTCTGAGCAACAACTTTTCTAAACCCTATTCTCTCTGCCACTTCTGATGAAACAAATAACGCAGATCTCTTCTAAGAAGAGACGCTCAGTTCCCCATCTTCTGGATGAGACAACTGTGGTCTCTCCATGTTCCTTACCAGGAACTGGGACCCAACTTCCCAGAACAGTGTGAATGGATGACTACATGAAGGGTAAAGTTTCCTACATACTGTATTTCTGATAACAGTATATCTGATCACAGATATAACCCCACATAGTTATGAAGACTGGCAACACTGATATTATTTTCTACACATCTAAAGAGCAGTTCACAGTGTATTTAATGGAACATAAGCAATCTATACTAACCCTACACATCTGGGAAATCTCATATAAACTTCTGTTGCTATTGTTACACTCAGACACACTAAAAACCTCAGAACATTTGTGGTTGATCCAGTCCAGTGCACCCAGACGTGTACTTTTCCAAATAGCCCCGTGCATTTTGGAATGCACACTGTTCCTCAGTTGCCATTTCCCAGGAGGGAGAGCTTGTGTACCTGAGGAGCCTGTGACCCTGGAACATCTCAGTCAGACCCTCAGCTGCCCTGACACCAAGGTGACAATCAAGTGGAGTTATTCTAGCTATTGGAAATATTAAAATGGAATGTTTGTTCTTCCCTTTGGATTATTAAAATAAAAAAATCTGTTTTGTAAAAATTAAAGGTAGTGCGAACAGAAGGATTTAAAAATTGTTCGTTTCATTTGTCAACCTATGTTTAGGTTTCATGCTTGCAGACCAGTTCAGGACTGAAATAAATTTTCCATCCTCAAAGACAATGGGAAGTAGAAGGTCTGGGAGTTTTTCATCTGAGCATCTTTCCTGAAAGCAAATTAGAATGTGAACCTTTGTACATAAGCAGTTGTTAATCAGAGTAAAGGTTGCAGATATGTGCCCTTTGATAGAATTGGAGTTTTCTCTCATAATGTCCAGGAAGTGCAGTAGCAAGAAGATTGACATGGCAGTCAAATACTAGCCCAAAGTTTGGAAATCTGTACACTTTTCTTTGTTTCATTTTCCACATTCTTTGTCTGGATTCTTCCAGGCTCCACATTTACAACATCACAGGATCATAGAATCACCAGATTAGAAAAGACCCATCAGATCATCAAGTCCAACAGTTCCTACCAAATACTAAACCAATGCAAATGTGAAGAGAGATAGGCTAAAAGCTCAAGAGGTCCTCAGGTAGAATTGTAATGTAGGAATGGATGTCCTATAAACCTCAGGTGGCCAGACAGAAAGAGCTCTTGCGACAACAGAGCCTCAGGAAGCTCCTTCAGTTCAAATAAACACTCCAAGGCCAGTTGCTTAGACACTCTATTGAAAACCTGCAAAACAAGAGTGGAAACCTCGTGAGCTACTCACTGTGTCTGTTCAGGTTAGAAATCGGAAATTCTGTTTCACAGTGTTGCGGCTCTTCTCCTCATGACCATGACTCAGGAGTGCAGAGTTTAAAGCAGAAAAAGAATAGTAAAATAGAGAAAGTGAAGCTTGGTAACCCTATCAAGAAAAGGTTTTAGTATTGAGAAGATATTGAGGGAAGGACTTTGGAGTAAATCTTGGTGACTGAGGCATGAACAAAGCCTCCCTGCTGAAAACATACAGTTTTTTTTCTCCTTATCACATTTACCTTTTATTTTTTACGTACTCTAGGATCACATTGCTGGCCTGTGTTTGAAGCAGAAGGTGGGACCTCCATGGCTGCTTAGTCTTTCTAGGAAAAAGGGCACTGCATGAAAGGATTTGGATCCTTAATTGGCCTCATTAAAGAACCTGGCCATCTGGACCTCACTCATTTTAATTAGTCATCAATAGGGCAGCAATTTGGTCATAAAAAAAAAAAAAGCCACCTCCACTCTCTGCCTTTACACATAGTTGTTACACACAAAGCTGTCTCCTTGGCTCTCAGGCTGGAGCGGGTGGATGTGTTCTCACTCAGCAGCCATCCACCCTGGTGTTTGCAGGCCAGCAGCTTGTTTCTTGGCAGGGACACTCAACCCAAGGCTGTTAGCTGCGGCAGTCTGGAAAGGATGGAGCTAAATATGGCAAAGAAGCCAGGAGCATGTGATTACCCCACCCTTCACTTGTAAGTCAGTCTGGTATCCACGCTTCCAAATGTCATTACTGTGCAGAAAGCCTTGGGTAACACATGAAGGAGGGTTCTAGTCATCACCGAAGAACCTTTAAAATTTTGGGGCTATTAACTGACACCTTCTTTTTTTCCAAGCAATTTCCCTTTTGGTAATGATTGCTCCTCACACAAGGACAGGTCAGGAGAAGTGAAGGTAGATGGGCTGGATGACTCAATTAGGTTTTCCAGATTCACATATTCCACGTACTGTTCTTGAGTCACCCAATTTGTGTACAAGTAGAATCACCAGGATAGTTCCCTGAGATGGAACTTCCCCATGTTTGTCCACCCTGAAACAGGACAAGCCAAAAGAATTACAGAAAACACAAAAAGGTGGCTCAACAAGCATAAATAAAAGAGCTTCAAGCACAACATCAGTAGTAGATGGGCAGGACTGGAGAAAAAATGCAAAAATCAGTTGTTAGAGCACTGATGATGCATTAGTGGATAAATCAGTTGTGGGTAGTCCTAAAGGCTGAGGAACTTCTAAGGTCATCTTCCCCAAAACACCACAGAATTCCCAAATCTATCACAACACTTGTGCCTTTCTCAAAATCTCACTTTTCATTCTTCCATCTCAAATGAAATTCCTTGTTCCTGTTCCCGGGCAGTCTGCATTCTGAAAATCCTGTATTTAGGGGATGCACCTGAAAATCTCGTAAATACATGCACAGTCCTCCCAGAACTTAGGTGAAGAGAAATGTATTGGCTGGTTAACAGGAAAACTATTGCTGTGTAGAGCTTGTCAGGGGAGTTGAGAAGCCCAACTTGCAATGATCCAGTTCAGCCCAGAACACTCCACTAAAATTAGTGACAGTAGGATCCAAATGGATGAAAAGTTGGAGGAAGGCTGCTAATCAAGAGAAATGGCTTATACACTCCATACATTTTGCATCTCTGTTGAGGAAAAATACCCCTCAAAACTAGGTTTTAGTGGGCCAACAAAGGCTCTGGCTTGCTAGACACCTTATTAATAATATTCTTCTGCAGGAGAAGGATGCAGTTCTTCATAAAGATTTATTAATAGTCATTATTATTTTCACAGAAGCTTTAATGTACAGTAAAAGACCTATAAAGACAAGCAACTGAAGGAACTCATCGATTTCACGCTGATCTGCACTAAAAAAATACCAGTCTTTTTTTTTTTTTCAAATAATAATAAAACAAAGAGCTTTCAGGAGCAGCAGCAGCAGAAGGCTAATGTAAAGTGATATATTTGAGACCCAGGAGTACGGTGTAACTTACTCTTGCCTCTGCAGCCTGTTTATTGTGTTTGTCTGGTTGCCTTGGGAACCAGCTCACGCCGTTTCACTTATTTTATAATGTTCCTGTAAATGTTAGGTAGGGCCGGGATTTATTATACACTGTCATCACCTAAAATGGAACGCGCCGCTTAGTGTCATTTATTTGGCAAGACGCCTTTCCATGCTCCCTTTAAAAAAAAAAAAAAAAAAGCCTTTCTTATACAGATATATGCGTGACCGTGCATGTGTGCATGTGTGTATGTGCATCTCTGTCCAAATAAACAAACCCTGTATGCTTTCCAGCAGCCTTTTCCTGAGGAGGATTGATGCTGGGTGGTATAAAGGCTGTGCTAAAGGAAGGTCTGAGCAGCCGGTGACCTGCTGTTGGGTGGGATCTATGACTCACGTTATTTGCGTGAGGTGAATATTTAGGGGCTGGGGAAGGCATGTTTACCAGGAGTGTTTATTATCCCTAAAGAAGCAGTGTGATCCTGTTGCTTCTGTCCCCAATGACTTCTGTTAGTTTGGAGCAATGAATCATCAGAATTATTAGTCCTGGAGCGAGCTGCTTTCCTTTCCTCTCCTCTCCTCCACCAGTCCCTCAGCATGACGGAGCAGATTTGATTGCAGACTAGTGGGTGTGAAGCTTGTTTTTTAATTTGCCTTTTTTTTTTCCTTGGGTGGTACCTCTCAGACTAGCACATGGTGTTAACTGAGAAGGCTCTTAACCTTTTAAATGCCCAAGAACAAATGCAATCAGCATCCCAACTCCTTAAAATGTGTTTCTGACTCTCCCCATCCTTTCCTCACTCCTGCACCAAACTGCAACCTTCTCTCCTTCACACTTTCCAGAAGGTGAGGTTCTCTCTCAACCTCCTGCTTCTCTTTATGCTGGAACACGTGTCTCCTCAAGCATCAGAGAGGAGCTCCCATATCCCCTCTGGTTGCCATATCTCCCCTGACTCTTCCTTTCTTTGCCCCGAGAGAAGATGGATTTGTTCAGTATGACTGCAAATGCCTTTCTCACAGAAGAACACTCACTCTCGACATTTGTTCTTGTCTCTGCTCTTGATGTGATTTGCCTCCACTCTAACAAAGGGACTTGGATTCAGCATTGAATGGGGACTGCTCCACCTGAAAACATGGGCTAGATGAAGATATAAGGTGGATAAATAGACTGGTAAAATACAAGAAAAGTGGCTTTGTTCCACCCCATGCTTGGGCCTGATCCTGCCTCCCACTGACCAGGAACATTGCCTCTTTGGCGTGAAGCTTTTCACTACTGAACAGCTCCAAGCCCATGGAAACCAGCCAGCACCCAAAGCACTAAACACGTTGGGATTAGGCAGTGCCCTGAGACTGAAGGTACAGAAGATGGAGAATCTCCAAAAGCTTTAGGAATGTGAATGGAAAAATGCAGAGCCTGGGGCCAAATGACTGGTGACAGCAGAAAGTGCTTAGGAAAAAACTCAGATGAGGAAAGTTGGACTTGACGGTACAGGGCTGCATAGCGTGAATTTTTCTTCCAACTGGAATGAGTTAAGGATGGCAAATTGCTTCGGAAATATTAAAAGCTAGAATTCCCATTTCCTGTGTGATGCTGAGCAATTTAAATCTCAATTCCTCACTTCATCTGACCATGATTCAAAACCAGAGGGAAGCATAATTAATTCATATTTCCAATGCGATCTGAGATCCCTGACTAAAGACCCCATAATAGTCAGCTTGTGAGAATGGTTTGTATGTGATTTGTGTGAACAAACAGAATAAGAGATTTTTGTTTTGTTTCAGACAAGAAGATGGAGAGATAATAGGGTTTTCTCTCTTCTTCTTTTTCTTCCTGATGGATTGCAAGAAAGTATATATTGTGCATAGAGGTCTGGTTTTTTTCCTGAAACTTTTGTGCACGCAAATCAGCTCTTGGAATCAGTAGCAGCAACAGCCTCTCCAGAAACATTTACCTGAACCACAGTCAATATAAATAGACATATGTACATACACTCACTCACCTCAATTTTAGGAAATGCTTGCAAATGTAATAAGTATTTCAACTTGTTTTGAAAGAAAAATGCCACCATTAAAGAAAAAATCAAATGACAAATACCTTTCTAAAGAGCCTAAATCCGAATGTGTATGACAGTGATAAAAGTAACTTACTGAAATTGCAGCTGCTCCTTTTAATTGCCTCCTAATTTGCTCCCGGGTGCTGGTAATTGGAACAATTTGCCTACAGAAACCTGTGCGGTCTCAGACACTAATTGATTTTGTCTTGCTTGATCAACTCTGCAAAAACCCATATTTCACAGAATATTTTTAGCAGTGTTACTGTGTGAAACGCTGGGAAGAATATATACCCATCCAGATACCCAACTCCTATATTGACCAAACTGGGTCATGGAGTTGAGTCAGTTCCTCTCAAGGAAAGCTGAAGCATCTCTTTGGTGTTATGGTCCTAAAAAAGACCTTCAATGAGATGGCACTGCACTGGAATAGGTATTAAATATAAAAAGGTGATACTTAAAGTTTATTGCAACTCAGCTAGTCCTAAAAAACCTGATGTTTGTGAGCATTATTCTTTCTTATGCCTGGAGGCCAGCTAGATTTTAATGGAAAAATAAACCATGCCTTGCATGTGCAACAAAAGAGAATGAAACATATAATGGGCTATTTAATTTTCTTTTGAAAAACAACACAGGTTTGCAATGTTATGGTTTGAGGAGGCCTGTGTTAATTTATTCCAGGATAATTTCATAGAACAACCAGGTTGGAAGAGATCCACCAGGTCTTCGAGTCCAAGATTTATTGTATTACTATAGTGGATGAGACATCTCACAAAATGCTGATGCACTTTCTAATAAGGTCATTATTTGGGAACAGAAACTGTCTTCAGTGCCTAATGTCACTTTGCAAAACTCTTCAGATGTTATTTCTGAAACATATGAGAGTAGGTGAAGCTCAAAGGGAAGCCTCGCTATCTGATTAAATTTGAATTTCATCACTTCCCTCGTGCAAACCAGAGGTAGCTTATGGCTCAGCAGCATTGTTAAGGTACTTTTCCTCGATGAAATGAGATAGATCAGTAGCATATCCTTTCTACAAGCATATTTCATGGGTCATTCCTGACTGATGCCTTTGCTGACTTCAGGCCAACCAGCAGAATTACCCCCTCTTAAGAGAGCAGATGCATGTTTGCTGCATCAAGCCCGGATGCTACCACCACTCGATCCTGTATGACTGTAAATTTCCATTTGCCAGTACCCACATTTTTTTTTTTTTTGAAAAGGAAGTAGATTGTAAGTCTGTAAAGATTTATAGTTTCATTCTAAAATACCTATCATTTTAAACAGAGCAGTGCTGCTGACATCCACTAAACTGCCATAGATAGACTGCTAAAGTACTTAAAAAAAAAAATTACAATATATCCAGATATGTTTCAAGAACTTTTGTCGGGCATGGACTAACTCGGAGACATATTTCATAAAAACTGCTATTTACATTTCAGCTATATACTTTCTCTCTTTATGTCCTTTTCCATTGCTCTGCATTGCCAAGGTTTTTGCACAAATAGAAATTTTCCCCGTCAGCTCCCCGACCCGAGCCCTGCTGCGGAGCCCAGGGGGCTGCGAGTGACATCACCGCTTGTCCTCAGAAACACCACCGCCGAGGCTCAGAAGATTTGACCTCAGGTGTTGGGTTTTTTGGTATAACCATTATTGAAAACACAGCGGTCAAGATTTACTGGCTGGTAAGCGTTTATAATGATCAGAGATTAAGGGTGGGACTTTCAAAACAGTATAAGCCTTGAGCGCAGTTGAATTTGTACTCCATTACCCAGCAGCTTTTCAAAGCTCCACCCTAAATCTGTATGAAATTATTCTAGAGGCAAGGAAAGTATATTTACCTAATGTCAAATATTAAACATTACTGCCCATTAAAATATAGGGCTTCATTATATTTGGCCTCATGCAGATGTGCAGGAGAGAAGGAGTAATTATCTTTTCCCAAGCTATGTACCTAGGCAGAGGAGTTGTCACTAATTTTTGGTGCCTGTCTGTGGGTAACGAGTGTCTACGTTTTGCAGCCCGTAGGAAAGTGAGTTACATCTTCAGGCCATATTTTTTTTCTGAGAACCAGGCCTTACAGAATGCAAGTAAGCCGAATTGACCATGTTAAAACTGATGCATCCAAGCTTGTGGGCACTTTGGAAAGTAGAGGCCAAAATAACTCACTCGCTGTCACGCAGTAAACTGCTGGCAGCTTGAGGATAGGAACACAGACCTCTTTATTCCTAGCCCCTTGTGCCTGCTAGACCATCATCCTGTGGTTCTTACGAGCTGGCTGGGGTCTGCGAGGCTGCGCCTCTTTCTTTTGTCCCGTTTCGCAGGCTGCTTGGGCTCACACGGTCAAAAGCGAAATCACTGAAGGAGGAACAGCTCTTGGAAAACCCTGCAGCGCCCAGGTGACAAGAAAAAAACTCAAACCCTCAAGCTATTTGCTCTAGAGGGCTGCGTATGACCAGAGTGTGGGAACTTGGCATCGCTCCATTTGCTGGGGACATTAACAGCTAGGTGACAAATCTGGCCTGTGGATGGCAAGTGAGCCACCTTAGCTCTGGATTTTGCTGACAGAGCAAGTCTTGTGAAAGCAAAGGAGAGAAAAACCTGACAAGCCCAGCTCTGGCCTGGCAGCTCACAGGGTCAAAGCGTATTGTGCTCTGGGAGTCTCCAGGCAGCAAGACGTGAAAACCCCATGCTGTCACTACTTCTTATTAAGTTTGCTCAGTGACACAGAAATGCTTTTCTCTTAAACTTGCTGAAAAGCTGTAGTGAATTTAGCTGAAAGTGCAAATTACTTTTGTAACAATGAAGGATGTTCTTATATTTCTCGGCTTAGGTTTTCCTCTCATCTCTTTCCTCCTGACTCCTCTCTGCTTCCATCGTGAGGCTTTTTCCTAACAAAGACAACCTTAGAGAGGGTAGGAGAGAGTCCCTAGATGTCTGCAAGGCCCAAGCTCTCAATCATTCTGCCCAGGAGTTTGCAAAATAGTAGAAAATTGATCCATTTGGGGGTGAAACTGAAGCTCTCAAAGTAAAGGCTAGAGAAGGACAAGCTTGCTACACTGTTGGACAGAAGCACTCATAAAGTGAAAGTATTGGACACATGGAAATTGTGAAAACATTAGCCCTGCATCTTCCACCTCAAACTCCTGCCCTCTTGTTAGAGAAACTCCATGTGGTTGTATAACTATACTCTGAAAAAAGTGAGAAATGACAATGTTTGAAGGAGCTGTTGGCTGTTTTGCCTGCATGACACTGTTGAAAGCAATTATTAGCATAAAGCAAAAATCCAGTGGTTGGTATGAAGCGCAGAGGATGACCAGGCTTTTCCCTTCCGAAGCCTCATAAAAACTCTCCTGCCCATAAATACTGTTTTCAATGCATTGTGCAGAATGTCTCCCCCCATGCTCATCAAATCAAGACCTCCAGTGAAGTTAGCTGATCCACACTGCAGCTGCATTTAACAGAATCATAGAATCATAGAATCATAGAACAACCAGGTTGGAAGGGACCTATTGAATCATCGAGTCCAACCATTCCTATCAAACACTAAACCATGTCCCTCAGGACCTCATCCACCCGTGCCTTAAACAACTCCAGGGAAGGTGAATCAACCACCTCCATGGGCAGCCTATTCCAATGCCCAATGACCCTTTCTGTGAAAAACTTCCTCCTAATCTCCAGCCTAAATCTCCCCTGGTGGAGCTTGAGGCCATTCCCTCTTGTCCTGTCCCCTGTCCCTTGGGAGAAGAGCCCAGCTCCCTCCTCTCTACAACCTCCTTTCAGGTAGTTGTAGAGAGTAATGAGGTCTCCTCTCAGCCTCCTCAATAAGGATGTTTAATGCCAAAGTAAGGCATTTGCTGAAAGAAATTTGAAGACATAGTGATACAGAAATAGAGACTCTGTTAAGATTAATGGCCTTTAAGCTTTTCTGCCCTTAGTGAATAACCCCTCTTCATTGCCAAAAAGTGTCTTATTCAACACCAGTGCAGTATTTCACGTTGGGTATTCTCAGGGAAGGCTAAAGCAATGCTCACATCACACCACCACCAGTGTCAATGGAGCAAGAGGTTTTTATCTTAAAGATGAGGAGTCCTGCTTGGACCTTGTTTGGCGTTTCTTCCCCAACAGGCTGCAGTGCTCTGGGCAGAGGGCAGCAGAAGTATAGGACTAACACCCAGCTCCTTGTTCTTAGCATACGGGAAAAAGAAACATAGATTTAACCATCAGATAGAGGAGATAAGATCTTATTTTCTAAACCAAAAATAGGCACTCAGCACTGAATGGAGGTATGATCCATTCTGTTGTTTCTTTTGGAAATGGACCCTTAAAATAAAGTGAATGCATCCCTTCTCACTGTCAAGGACTCCCAGCAGACAGGTTGTAATAAAATACAAAATTGAGTTTTTACCCTAAAAGCACAATTGTTAGTCTGTCCCCCTGCTCTCCCAGCTTGCTGGCAATACTGTTTAAAATTACTTCCCAGATATTTCTACCGTTTGGTTGGATTAAGTTAAAAAATGTTCTTCAGAGGAGCAGAGTAGAATCCAGGGTGAGTTCCTAACCACGGCAGACCCTAAAAGTCTCATTGCCACTTGTGAGCACCAAGACCAGGCTGGGTGAAATCCTTTTTTGGCTTAAGCATTTTGAGGTTCACTGTTTTTTCATTTTATTTAAGGGGTTTCTCATACAATGGCGGAACAAGCTAAAAATTTCAAAATAAATATAAGCAGGGGAAAATTCTGGTCATCTCACTCAGCCCAAGATCTACAGAGGTTATTTTCAAAGTTGTCACAGAATCACAGAACAACCAGGTTGGAAGAGACCCATCGGATCATCAAGTCCAAACATTCCTATCAAAAGTATTCCTACCAAAAGTATCAAAAGTATCCAAGTATCACAAAATCATCTTCTCTACAGTAATCCCTGGACCTGGTATTAGAAGGGGTATTTTGGTATCTTTTCAGTGATATGTGGTTTACTATAGTGATTGTCACCATAGCACGATAGCATTTTATAGTATTATTACATTATTCTATATATTATATATCATTTTATTTTATTATCATAGCTAGTACCGTAGATTTTTCTCCAGGAAAACTGCAGAAGTTGTAATTGTATACTCTTCATAGACATGAAATTGTTTAAGATCTGGCCTTCTCTGTCCAATTATGATAAAGAATAAGAAAAGAAAATTACTTTTTCATATATAGTGATTTTGGAAAGTATTAATACATAACATATAGACGACAACTGAAATGAAAAAATCAGTTCTGAGTCTTTTGAGTTCTGAAATGAGATTACTAACTTTGCTTTAATGAATATTTCTCCTTCTCTACTCCTTTTTTTAAGGGAGATGGGGCTAAAGGGAAGGGAGATGAAGGGAATGAGAACTAGAGAAAAAAAAAGGTGGCAATTAGATGATAACAGTTAGCAGCACGGTCGGCGTCTTGTTACTGTTCATTTCAGAGGTGCCAAAGCTACATGGGACATCATCATTATTATGGCTCAAAGTTGGCTAAGGTCACCCCGGTTCATCTGTTTTATACATTGGTAGCCTTCTACTTATTACTTGCCAAACAAACCTTTTTATTTTTGCACACGTTTATGTTGATTTTGTGGTTTCTGAAATTGGATTCTGTCTCCTACGGGCCTGAGTTTCCAAGGCAACTATGGACCTTATCTGCTGCTGCTGCTGTTTGGCAGACAGACAACAAGGCCTTTCAGTTTACTTCTCTCTTTACTTTTTTTTAATATTATTTTCTTTAAAAACCTTTTTCTTCTTCATAATTTTCTTTTTTTCCCCCCCTTTTCTTCCTTTTTTGTTATTTTTACTTTTTCCAACCCCTGTCATTTAAAAATCACGTAATTAATTGAGCACATCCTGTGCCACACGGGGCTGCCACGGCTTTGAAGTCCCAATAGATCATTTTATAGAGCCATGGGTACCATTTTTTTCCAGCACAGCACCAGGCGCCAGTGCGAGGGCTTGTGGAATTTAGCATATCCTACTCCAGGTATGATAAAGAAACCTTGGCACCTTCTGTTTGTTTTTACTAATTTCCTTTCCAAACTGCCTTTTCAATATAGAGGAAAGACCTCAGGACTTAAAGTTTGTTATTTTCTCTCCAAAGTTAGTCCCTGTTCCCCTCGCCTCCCTCCCTCCCCTTCCTTTAAACCAGACTGAACTGCTTCTTCGCTTGGTGGTAAGTTTTCCTTTTTTTCATTTCTTTTCTTCAGGAAAGTGTGGTCTGATTTAGCATCATGTAGCTTGGAGCTGTTACTGATCCTATAGCAGCAGCGAAGCCAGTCGAGGGAAAAAGACCCTGACAGGCTCTATTAACCCTTAAAAACAATAAATGATCTCATCACCTTCTCAAATACAGAAGAAGAAATAATAATACAATAATTTACTTCAGTGAAGGAACAAGCCTTTTGGGAGCTGATACAGAAATCTATCCCAACAGACACTGTTGCTGGCATTAATGAAGAAGGGCTGATTTTCCACTAAACTGAAAATAAACTGCAATGCCTCTCGATGTTAAAGAAGGAGAACATGCATGCAGAGACATAGCTGGACGTGGATATACACATAGCTGTATATATGGAGAGCAAAGAAAGGCAAACAGAAGATGAACATGGTTTAGTGTTTGATAGGAATGGTTGGGACGTGGTTTAGTATTTGATAGGAATGGTTGGACTTGATGATCCGATGGGTCTCTTCCAACCTGGTGATTCTATGATTCTATGAATGGAAACATGTTAAATCAGGTGAAAAATAGGTGAGCCTCCTAGCAGGAGGAAGCTCTGCAGAGGCACCACTGTGCATCCTGCATTTGAAACCAGAAGGTGTATAGTGCCCTGAAACCTCATTGAGAGTCAGGAACTTCTGGAGATGTGTTTAAATCTACTAGTTGTCATCTATCCTGTTTTGAAAAGACAAATATCATCACTTGGTTTGATTTTGTAGCAAGTCAGAATTGACCCCTGTAGAATTGTTATCTTCTCTCTAGAAAAATAGCTATTCTGTTTCATGGAAAATAATAGAAAATGAGATCTTTTGTACTGACATTTCAACCCAGCTCCTGAGATCTGATTGGAAATCACATTTCTTGCTATCATGGCCTGTGAGATCATTTAAAAATACTGTACAAAAACCCTCTTATTCTCCATGACATTTGGAATAGTTTTAAAATGATTTCTGGGCATATTTATGTTTCGTTTTTATAGAGCTATGTTTATTTCATGGCTACTCAGGGTCTTATTCAAAATCCCACGTTGTAAATGAAAAGATTTCTATTGATTCCGATGGGCTTTGGATTAAACGTTTAAGAAACTTTCTGTGAGACCAGAAATGGGAAACAATTCATTATGAAATCCCAGATGTTCATTTTAAAAGTCTACGTAGGAGATATTGTTCCCTGTTAAAGTCTGTGGGACAAACCCCAGTATATTCAGTTGATTTGTGCCTGCAGATTTCTACAGATCTATTCATTTTGATCTAGCTAAAAAGGAAGGCAAACCCAATTACTCTCACTGTCTTATTCAAATGCTTTTCAAAATTATCCATTGGAAAACAGGTAACTGAACAGGACTCTCACTAATATTGGATATCTCCAGCCATTCACAGTTCTCATTCGCAATGGTGAGAACTTCAGTGGAAGGTAAGACTTGCAAAGAGCTTGTGCTGGCAGAAAATAACAATAGTTTACAAATAGGGAATGCAAGAAATCTCACTGTCTCCCCTTGTGTGAAAAAGGCTCTGGAGTGAGTCCACAGAAGAGCAACGAAGCTGGTGAAGGGGCTGGAGAACAGGCCTTATGAGGAACGGCTGACAGAGCTGGGGGTGTTTAGCCTGGAGAAGAGGAGGCTGAGGGGAGACCTCATTGCTCTCTACAACTACCTGGAAGGAGGTTGTGGAGGGGAGGGAGCTGGGCTCTTCTCCCAAGTGACAGGGGACAGGACGAGAGGGAATGGCCTCAAGCTCCACCAGGGGAGATTTAGGCTGGACATTAGGAAAACATTTTTCACAGAAAAGGTGATTGGGCACTGGCAGAGGCTGCCCAGGAAGGGGGTTGATTCACTTTCCCTGGAGTTGTTTAAGGGACGGGTGGACGAGGTGCTAAGAGACATGGTTTAGTATTTGATATGAATGGATGTACTCGATGATCTGATGGGTCTCTTCCAGCCTGGTGATTCTGTGATTCTGTGAAAAAGGCTCTGCAGGCCAGATCCTAAAATCTTGGGGATCTGTTGGAGTTTTGGTGATGATTTAAATGAGAGATTTAAATGAGATTCTTGCTACTGCAAGAATCATACCTGAAGGCAGCATTCTTAAGGAAAGTTCAGACTCAGAGAGCACCTACACTCAACATATACATTTATAGACACTAGACAGATCAATCAATTATTCTCTGGAATTTTGTGAACTCCAGACAAATCAGCTCAAGATACAAAACTACCAATTTCAATAATAAAACTCCACAAATCTGTCCTAGATTTGGACTTATACCAATACCTGAAAGTTGGCAACTTTCAAAACATTTGGGGTGACCTTACAAGCAATTACCCACCAGCTACCAACCACCGTCTTAACAAGGCAGAATGTGAAAATGAAATCTCTTTATGGCTGCGTAAGTAGTAAGCTCTTTAAAATAGCCATTGGGGTTTTATGATAATTTCTTTACTTATAGGACTTTTACATGGTAAACCTACACATTTTTTTTCCTGCAAGACACAAAGCAGACAATGAAGTTGCAGAAAGTGTATGAGACTGGTTTTGTTTAACTTTAGTCTTCTCAATTTACTCTCACTGCCACTGCCCTCTGGATATTTTTATGAAAGTAAAAGAAAATGCTCCTTTTATGTATTAGAGCTATACTGATTTGGCAATATTAATAAGAAGTAAATTCAGTTTTAGGCTGAAATCTCTTCCAAAATTATTTAAGTCAAGGAGAAAAATAGTCAGATTGCAGAATGAGGCCATTTACTATATCAGGATGGTTTTACCTTTCATATGGCATTTCTAATTTTGCAGAATAACAAGGTTAAAAAGAAAAAAAAGAAGAAGAAATAAAATACACGGTATGGGTTGCAAACAGAACTAGCAGAACTTTTCCAAGGGAAAGCCAAGTTTTGTTTCAGGGTGATAATACCATATATTGCCTTAAGGGATGATTTTGTTCCTCTTGAGCTTCCTGGCTCCTTTCTGTACTGAATCGAGTTGGATCCTGCAGCTATAGAGTTGCCTAGATTTTATAGGGAATACAAGGAGACAGAAGTAACCTGTCTCCCATGTGTTTCTTTCTTTCATAGAATCATATAGAATCATAGAATCACCAGGTTGGAAGAGACCCACCGGATCATTGAGTCCAACATTTCATGTAATAACACCACCGTTCTAAGAATAATCATAGAATCACAGAATGCTTTGGGTTGGGAGGATCTTTACAGGTTATCTAGTCCTATTTCTCAGTGAGGCAGAGGGAGGAAAGGCACCAGTAGTATTCACAAGTGTAACCCAAATGCAATGAATAGCATCTAGTAAGGAAACCCTCCAAAAATCTACCAGCTTCTCCCTCCACTTTTTCAGTTCATCCAATAATTCAAAAATTCTTCATTTCATCAGTCCTTCATTTCAATCAGGTGATTTTACCAGACAAGTGAAGATAAAGGACACTATCCTGATGAAAGCTATGGACAAGGTAACATAAGCAAAATGAGCCTTAGTCAGAATTCCAGTACTTTCCCTGAGCAGTGTCTCTTAAGCTAGGACTATGTTACACCTTTCACAAACATTGCAACACACTACCTCATTTTACTCCACTGTAGCATTTTTCAAGGCTGGAAGCATCCGTCCTTAATTTTCTCCATTTTTTTGTGGCAGTGTAAAACAGCAATATGAGTAATTGTTGCTATTTATTAGCTCCTGCCTCAAACCAGTCTATGTACATATTCACAAATATATCCCTAATAATTAAATTTTTCGGGTTTTGATCTTGCTCACAGAAGCAGAGTAATTTTGGTTCCCTTATGGATTAGATTATCCTGAAAGGTTACAATTCAAGCCTTCCCTTTTTCTCTGATATGATTCTTCCAGACCTTGGGACTGATAGGGCCCTGCACAGCACCAGGCCTATGTTTTCTCTGTAAATACAGCCTACAAAATTTCAACAAGTCAGCCCTTGTGTGCCACACCGAGAGATTGATGACAAACCACATTATTTTTTCCCTCCATATAACTGCCCACAATTAGAACGGTGCTCTCTCAAAACACTGGTTTGTTTTTGTCCGAGGAGGAAAGAGCGCAAGCACGGTCTGATATCTCAGTGTAGAGCTGGCGGCAACACTGAGCAGCATTATTTGTGGAAAATGCCCTTTTCTTCCCACTTTTTTCCTATCCACGATAAAATATCGGATCTAATTCTGCCACATGTGCTCATGCAAAGCCAGTAACTCATCAGCAAAGGTTATCTCAATACCAAGCTAAAGAAAGAAGGGGATCAAGACTGTGAAAGTCTTTCAATTCCCCTACCTGCTTCTATGAGGGTGAGGTCGCATCTAAACTAGGGCAGATGGTGAAATTAGGATTATTAGTGTTCCCTGTAGATTAGCTTTGTAACATATTGGGGTTTATTTAACCGAAGAGCCATATTTTTTTCTTGGTCGTAGAATTGTAGAATAACCAAGTTGGAAGAGACCCACCGGATCATCAAGTCCAACCATTCCTATCAAACACTAAACCATGTCCCTTAGCACTTCATCCACTCGTCCCTTAAACCCCTCCAGGGAAGGTGGTTCAACCACCTCCCTAGGCAGCCTCTGCCAGTGCCCAATGACCCTTTCTGTGAAATGTCCAGCCTAAACCTCCCCTGGTGGAGCTTGAGGCCATTCCCTCTCGTCCTGTCCCCTGTCACTTAGAAGAAGAGGCCACCTCCCTCTTCTCCAATGTTCTTGGTCATGTCCTTGAAGACAACTGACCTGGTACGATGAACGCTGATCACTTTCAGAATGCTACTAATACACAAATCCACAAAGCTATAAAATGGCAAGACTGAAAAATATGCAAAAATAAGGAAAAAAATAAATAAAAGGCTCTGTCTGCTGAGAGAGAGATGCGAGACTGTATTGTTATAGTTATCCCATCATCCTTCTGAACCTAATATCCAATTCTCTTACTTTGTGGCTAACATTTCTCTTGCATTTAGGTTGTATCTCTTCACACATAATAAGACGATAGCACTGGGAAAACACTGATTTTTGGATGCTCTGATGGTATTTCCAGAAATACTGCTGTCCTCCAGATAACTGAATTCCCAGGCTCAATTGCAGACTTCTGAGCAACAGCAGCACCTGAAAAGCGAGTTGTCTTACTTTCAAGTGAAAAAATGCTTAGAGCATCAAACATATGTCAAAATCACTAATTTGTCATGAAGCTGCTGCAGGCTAATATCATCAATCATCTTGACACACTGTACTTGAAACGGTGCTGAAAAGACACAAGTCATTTACTCAAAAATGTTTTCTTTATCTGTGTGCACCCTTAAAAACTTCCATAAGAGCGCTGAAATCTTTGCATTCCCCTATTCATTGTTTATGAGACATGTTTAACTTTTGTGGTTTGTGTAAGAAAGGAGAATGACTGAATTTTTCTTCATTCAGTGGCACTTCTACTCAAAATATGGATGTGCAACATGCTTCTGTGTGAGAAAGAACCTGCTTTTGTTACCATTACTCCTTTAAGTTTTAAATATTTTCTGCTGATTCCAGCCTTTGTTGTTTATTTTTTTTATCTATGTTAGAGTTCTAGCTAAATTGTGGCATTCCATGGGGCACAGATCATTCCGAATACTATAGATAAGAAATAAATGACCGGATTCTTCAACTACAACATACATATTAAAATCATTTAGCCATCTCTGGAAAAAAATGGAGATTCCAATGAGACAAACTTAATCAATCGAAATTTTGAGCACCATTTCTATAACCTCCATGGTTTCTCATTTCTGCATAGATTTTTTTTATGTGCATTTGTCTTACTGCAATATTGTACCCCAAGGTTTCTCAATAACTTCTGAGAGAGTATTGTGGCTTTAAAAGCTTATGTAGCTCTAGCAAAGAGACACAGGTTCTTAAAAGAACATTTTGAAATTCCTCTCAAATTGCAAACTCTCTACAATGTTTGTTTGAAACTTGGTAGTTCTGAAATCTTAATACTTCCTTGACATTTAAGACTCGAGATAACAAAAATCTGCAAAATGAAATCTCTCTCTGTATTGAAACCTTATTGCATTTGTAGCAAAGGCATTTACATGTAATTTGAATTTTTTGGGGGGGTCTCAGGAATTGGTCAATTGTCCTGATCAGTAAGATCGTCTGTAGGCTTGGGAGTCTTGTGCAAAGACGACAGGTCTCAAGCTGTGGCCTTGCAGGAGTGCTGAGTTGGGATACTGAGGTGAAAATGAGGGGAAGAACCTACATTGTATTTCTTTTCCTTAAAACAAAAAAAAAAAAGAAAAAGAAAAAAGCAGAAAGAAAGCAATAAAGCAAAAGGCATTTCCTAAAGGTAGCCATTAAATCATTCAACACGCCGGTCCCTCAAGAGCAGGGAGGTTCCTCTTTCCTTTCCAGAATGGGTTTTTACTAACCATTTCTCATCTTATGCTCAGTGTCTTCACCTGGCTCTCTCTGGGCATTTACCCAGACTTCATCCAGCAGGACAGCACCACAGCTCTTTCTGCGATGGGCCTTGGCCCATATATCACTTTCAAAAAATTTCTCAATGGGTCCCCAATGATGTCAACCAAGGGCTCTGTTTTGCTCGTGATAATGTGCTAATGCTCTGAGACCTGACATAAATTTTCTCTATGCATCATCATTTGTCAAAGTCACAACATGGTTCTGGAAACTGAAAAAACTCCAACCCCAACAGAAAAACAGTAGGAAGAGATAGAAAACGTGGCTTTGTTTTTTTTTTCTTCCCTCCCATGTGACTTTACCCCCCTCCTCTCCCCCCTTCTCCTTTTCTCCTGATCTCTAAAACATCTGATTGTACAGAAATGGTAAATAAAAGCTTTAGTTTCTCCCTCCTACGTGTGCTTGTGTCTGTGCATGCGTGCACGTGCTTGCTGGGCATTTTTATGAATGGAAATTGCAAATTCATTTTGCCATCTTTGATTAGGAAAATGCTTTTGGAGGGTTGGTGAGCTGGCAATTGCTCCCAGTTCAGTTGCCATTTGGGCTGATAAAATACGGGAAATCGTGGTATCAAAAGGACCTAATGGCTGATGGGATTTGGTTTTAATTATCTCTGAAGGAACAATCCCACAGACCACATCAAAATGTTCTCTAGAGCTTGTTTAAAGTCAAAAGAAAGGAAGTTGTGAGGGAGAAAATCAAACTTGTTTCAACAGTTGATTTCCCCTCTCTTTTCCTTTCCTGCTATGTTTCAGTTTCTTTTTTCCAATTTGTTTCATCCACCATCTCCTCGCCTCACTGTCATCCCATTTCAGCTGCTGATAAAATGGTTCTACTTAAAACACCTCATGAAAATAAATTGACTTGGACATTTAGCCAGTGTTTGTACTGCAAAATCCCAAATGCATGTTGCTAATACTGCTATTAATGCCTGCTTGGTGGAGCCCTTGAAGTCCAGAAGGTGGCTTGTGACAGAATTTGAGGTTTTTTATGTTATTAGTTAGAAAAACGTAATAGGTACATTGGCAAAAAAAAAAAAAAAAAAAAAAAAAAAGATGCATTTTAAAAACAGTTGAATCTACCACAAAGCACCAGATCTCTGGACCTGGTATTTTATTCATTATCAACACAGCCAGGTCTGGGCTAGAAACAGATTAAAGTAGTTTTAAACTGAAGGAAAAACGTTTATAAACTGAAGGAAAAACATTTATAAACTGAGCAGCATCACCAGAGATGCTCAGTGTCCTACTGCTACTTTTCATTAAGTTATTATCAAACACACTGACAGAAAATGACAAGCCAGAGTTTCAAACCTTCCCAAGCAATTCCTACCAGTGCATCCCTCCGCACAGCACTCACTTGAGCAAACAATGCTGTTAAAATCAAGCAGAGCAGCAACGTAAAGTGTGATTAGTACCACATCCCTGAGACAGATTTTGTGCAGTTTAGAGAGGTAGAATTCAGGCTGCAATGCCTCGCAGAATAAGGCAGAATATACAAAATCATTTCTTTAAACCATTAATAAGTAGGTTTTGCAGTGTCTGTTAGTCACTACTTTATTCCCAAAACCAGTGAGAGAGCCTGGAAACTCTTACAGGGTCAGAGTTAGCAGCGTTTAAACATCTCTTTGTTGCTTTCTGTTATTTGATATATAGCTCTTTTGCCATTAAATATTACACTAAAAGCTGATCAGTCTCTCCGCACTGAAGTGGCACCATTCCTGCTTCCAGTTCTCTTATAGGCACTGAAGCTTTATCATTGATGTATCCTTACAGACTGTATCTTAAATCACGGCATGAAATTGGGGCTGTTGCTGTGACTGCCGTCTGCGCGTGAGCCACATCAGTGGCTGGCAGCGCTCCCGAGCCCTGGCATCCTTCCTCAGCAGCCTCAAGTCCAATTAGACTTCACCTAAGGTAACTCTTCAAAAGAAAACGCTAATAATCCTAATGTGATGGGTGACATGTCAGGGAAAAGAAAATAACAGCCTGAAATCCGGTATTAACCTGCAATGGAAAACAAGCCACGGGGTATTTCCATGAGAAATCTTGGAAGCCGTACAATGGGTGCAAGGGAAGGGATAGGGGGAGATGGGGAGGGAACACTAGGGCAGGATGTGAAAGAGAAGGGGTCCTTGGATAAAGTCTGCTCCTAATCGAATGCTCACAGACTGGGTTTGTGGTTTCATGCCTCTGCTGTCCATGTGCTACACTAGGTATCAGAAAGATTAGAAGGGAAATGTTTATGGGTGTCTTTCTGAAGTGAAGGTGCTACATGATGTTGCAATAACTTTCTTGATTTTCTCTCTCTCTTATTTTTGAGTACCGATTCCCCTTGTTGCTGGGGGTGATCCTGCCATGCTTTGGGGCTTCCCATACCCCGTTAAGTCCAGGAGTCGGGTTTGGGACTTGTGGAGCAAAAGGATGCTATGATCCAGCAACCCTGATTGGGTACCACAGTTCTCCTTGCATTTAGGATCCAAAGACAGAGGGAAAACCAAACAAAATGCAAACACAGAGGAGGAGAGGGGGCTTGCTGCAACATCCTATCCTTCTACTGCAAGGGATCTGTGCCAGCTCTGCAAGTGCTGGGATGGGAGAACTGACTGGGCTGATGCCAGTTATCTCATCCACCCATCCTCACTCTCATTCACACAGCAGAATCTGTCAGGGACCACTCCACTGTAACAGATGGAATTTAGCCCATGGTAACATCACTGGAAACTGGACTGGAATTAGTTCTCATCTGATCACTATTTAACTATCTCTTCATCAGGTATGCTTTCTATTAAGAGATATGAGAAGAAAAATAAATATGCTAGAATTACTCAGAGGAAACTGTATTTTTGGAGGTCAAATAGAAGTTTCTATAATAGCTCATTTATATGAGAAGAAAATAATGTCTTCAAACCCATTATATCAAGGCATATAATTACACAGTTACGCAGTAGATGGAATATATTTTTAGTACAACTCAATTGACAATTGAATGTCAATTACAGTTTCCAAAAACATACTTAGTTAAAAAAATTTCCTGTTCACAGGTTTAAATTTAAAAGCATATTTGATTAATATGTGTAACTCTTATTGTTTAAGTGTTTGGGATAAAGTTTTTGACATAGTTCAAACCCAGTGGTTTAAAAGTACTGAAGAGTGGCAAACTCCAGGAAGAACTGCAGTAAATGAACATATCTGTGCAAAGAAAGATCTGTATTTCAAAGACTGTTTCCAAAATAGAATCATAGAATCATCAGGTTGGAAGAGACCCATCGGATCATCCAGTCCAACCATTCCTATCAAACACTAAACCATGTCCCTCAGAACCTCGTCTACACGTCTCTTAAACATCTCCAGGGAAGGTGAATCAACACCCTCCCTGGGCAGCCTCTGCCAGTGCCCAGTGACCCTTTCTATGAAAAACTTCCTCCTAATCTCCAGCCTAAATCTCCCCTGGTGGAGCTTGAGGCCATTCCCTCTTGTCCTGTCCCCTGTCACTTGGCAGAAGAGCCCAGCTCCCTTCTCTCCACAACCTCCTTTCAGGTAGTTGTAGAGAGCAATGAGGTCTCCCCTCAGCCTCCTCTTCTCCAGGATAAACAACCCCAGCTCTCTCAGAGTTATCTGTTTTCTTCTTACTGGGGTTCCTTGTGTCACTATGTATATTTGGTCTCCCTGTGTCGTTTCCCTCACAAATTCATCACCTAGAGGTGGCAATAACAATACTTGATGTAGCAATGACGCGAGTGTCAAGAAGTTGAAAGCACAGCTACATTGTTCAAAGGTACAGAGCAAAATTTTCAAACTGGTGCCGAAAAGGAAAAATGCCTTCTGTTTGGTTTAGATGTTTCTGTTTGAATGGGAAAATACTGCAAACTGAAAAGCTGTGTTGGTAATGTGATGATGATTAAAAATAATTAAGTCAACAATAGAAAAGTCACATTAAATTTTAAATGTGGATACATCTCCTGAATATATATCAAGTGAATTTGTTTTTTAGACAGTGTTTACTGATCATTTCTGATGTTTCAGGTCAGACTTTCAGTGCATGTATTTTCCATTATAGCATTTGATCCAGCATCTAAGTACATATTTTGTCATAGCTCTGTAGCTATTGACTCCAACTGATTATTTGCTTAAAGTTAAGCCTGGAATTAAGTACGTGGCTTCATTGATGCTTACATGGGCATTCCCACCAGTATAATATTCTGATTCCCTCCTGTGATTACAGTATTCCCCATAATATGAACCCCAATATTACTAAGGACTTTAGCAACTCTGGCCAATGTCAACAGAATGGGAGGTGCTATTTCATTAATTTCCCCTGACTAGGGACAAAAATAAATTCATATATTTCTTGGTTTTGTGTTTCAGCCTCCAGAAGAACAATTTTCATAAAAAGTAAAGAAATTGGCTACATTATACTTCACTTGGTTACATTAGACTGTCATTTCACAAGGCATCACTGATTCCAGAGACTGATTTTGACAAGAAAAAAAATGACCACACATTTTCTAGCATCAATAGTCACCTTTCCTCATGCATAAAGCATATGAACACATTTTTGGCTGTCAGCATTCGAACAACAGAAAATGGGAAGGAAGAAGCATAGATGTGTTTTAACTTTCTGACAAATGGTTTTGATGAACGGGGATCCCCGCACTGGCTAAAGAGTGAGGACAGAAAAATGGGTCCCTGTGGTGCAGGGCAAGATCTCCTCTAATAACAGAATGAGTGAGCAAATCAGGGGAACCACAACTTTCCTACTGTGTGAGAGACCACAAATAATGGAAAACAAACAGATATGAGAAGGAGCAATTCATTTTCCATGAGCATTACATTTTCCAGGTAGAACTGGGTGTCAATGTATTTATGATTCGGTCTTCTATATCTCCTCAGGTCTTCCTTAAAGTAGACAGAAGCTGGATTTGGGGTTTTGGTCCATTTTGTAGTGTACTTAGCCTGTATTTGGTGAGGGGCTAAAATGAACTCTTGTAAATCATTCTGCAACCATGTAAAACAGGACTCCATTATAAATTTGCAGTAACCCGAACGGTTAAAATCTCAGTGTAATAAAGGCCATGTGCACAACTCCTGAAACTATTGCAGGAAAGGGCTTTCAATTTTTTAATATACTGTTGTTATGACTTTTCTTATACTGTACTATCCATAATAACACAACACAATCACATATATGAAACTGGTATGAATAATTTTTCAGTCACTAAACACTGACAACCCTCCTCTCCTCTCTTTTCTGGCATGCTTGACTTTTAGGAGTGGATTGCTTAAAATAAGGGAGTGCGGGGAGTTGCCATGTTGTGAAAGACCAGGTGCCCATCTGTTTCAAAATAATTCTTACAGCTATAGTTAAGCTTTAAACACTTTAAAATCATGTGGTGTTGAATATAAGCAAATCCATTATTCAGTGTCACAACATACGAGCAACTGCGCTGACAGAATGCTAACACAATCCTCCCGGATAATCCATACAATTCCTGTGCCTCTTCGCCTGCTGCCATTAGAGGTTCCTCCTCCCCCATCTAACCCAAAGATGATGCCCAAGGGAGCATCAAAGTCTCCATAAAACACTGAGTTTTTTATAGTATCCTCAAATCTGGTTCCCTGCACTTCACTTTGTTGTGATGGCAAAGCAGTTTGACACAAAAGGTGACATGAGTATTGGCTCCATAAAGGATCTACGAGAATATTGGTGAGACGGGATAAAATAATTAATTAGCTTTTCTTAAGCATCCTCTGACGGGGTTGATCATTGTACGTGTTAACCATTTTCATTCGCACTGTCTACCCATGAGATCTCCCAGTGTGACAGAATAAAGGGTGGTTTCAAGATCTGTTGTAACTTACATGTGTCTGGACAGAAAGAAATCGCTGAGTGAGTTTCTTGTTGTCCTAAAAGATGTGTCACAAGTCTGTCCCTGTCTCATGTCAGTCAAAGTTCATCAAAGCCTTTGCTGAATGTAGACTCCTATCTTTAAAGTGCAAAAAGAATTCATATTGAGACTCTAGTGTGAGTTCAAGTCTGTGTTTGAAGGACAGCGTAGGCAATTCCCCAAGTGTCTTTTCACAGACTCATAAAATCATCAGGTTGGAAGAAACCCATTGAGTCCAACCATTCCCACCAATCTCTAAACCATGTCCCTCAGGACCTCATCCACCCCATGGTGCACGCGTGTGTCTGTATATATATATATATATATATACACATATATATAAAAGTATGTATGTATTAAAGGGAAGCCTGTGGCAGAGGGAAAAATTAAAACCAGGTTTCTCAAATCCCAAGTTAACCTTTACCACTGGATTATTTTTTCTGTCTTGTGTGAATACAGCTTGTGCATACTGTATACAAATATGAAAGAGATTTGCTGGAGAAATAACCTTAGGCAAAATAACACATGTGTGCATGTGTGTGCATATATATAAATATATATATTCTCAATATCAGCCTGAAAAAGCATCGCCTCATAAAATGTCTCTGAACAGTCAGTAAATTCTGGGCCAGATTTCAACTCATGTTCCTGAGATAAGGACCAGAGGGAGGAGAAAAGAAAAAGACAGCAGTAATCCTTTTATCCGTCTGGCCACATATGGTAGGTCTATCCCTTTCAACAGATGTGAATAAAAATACATATATTTACAATTGCAGTTGGATAGAGAATTGAACATAAGCAAACACAGAGCAGCCGTTTTCATCAATGCTAATACCATAATAGTCTGGATTATGCAGTGCACTGTTGCTATTATAACATTCGTTTGCTGTCAGCGCTCCTGTGTAAAAACAAATTAGCTGGATGATTAATGAATATCAAAACCAGCATGTGGATTCTCCTCTGTGATGCTTCAGCCCAGTGTGAAATCTGCTGCCATGAGAGCTGTCGCTGCTGTTTGTGTTGCACAGTGTCTCCTTTGCAGACGTGGACATCACTGAGAAAGGTGGTTTCTAACCACAGTATCTTTTCAGGTGCCTTTTTTTCTGTTTTAATAAACAATACATAAGAGAAAACACTAGAAGTCTAGAAATAGGTGTTGAGGTGAGAAATGTCTGGTTTAAGTTTAAGTTTAGTCTGACCTCCACCAGTTCAGGACCTCTGAGGACAGCTTAAAGGAGAAGAGCTCTACTGCAAAGCCTCCAACACACACTGACACTACAAGAGATGATGAGAAATACTGAGTACAACTTGGTACTTTTGAGTATGTAGTAACTCTTCACATTCTGGATGGGCTTTTGGGGGGATAATTTGAGTTCACTGCAAATGAAACTATTACGAGCACACCGCCAGCACCAAAGGTACAATGACACCTAACCTTGTGTTGACCTGATCTGGCACTTTCCCAAAGAAAAAACATGCAATGCCAAGAGCCTGGGTGGCAAAACCTGTTCAGCTAAACCTAACACCCTGGTGATAGAGCTACATTACTCCTAATACCAGACCTGGCACAGACACCAGCAGACACTGCAGTTCGTATAGGAGGGAGTTAGTCAACACTTCCACAGCAAAGAAGGAAGAAACATGGTACAGCGTCACACTGGTGTTATTTCCAGTGATTTACTGTGTGCAGAATGACTTCATAAAATAAAAAATTATAATTAGTCGGTGAACTTATGGATACAAGCAGCGGTTGAAGAGATTAATTCCAAGTTATTCCAAATGTAAAATAAAGTTTCATATTAAATCCTCAGCATTACGATTCACAAAATAACAAACTGTGCAACACATTAGGTATGAGGAGGGACAAAATTCAGGCCCTTCTAAGAGTCTCTGCTTGACAGTCATGTTCTCACTCGTGTATATGTAGTTATTCAGCTCTCAAAAACCCATTCACTGTTTCATCACATCTCTACTACAAGTAATTAATGTAGAGACCCTTCAATTCAAACTGTTGATTTAAGTACTCTGTGATACAATGAGATGCTGAAACCGTGTGCCGTACAAATGTGAATTGGTGTCCTTTGTCTTGGTGACAGTAGTTCTGGAGCTCAAAGGCTAACAGACATATTTATGCTAAGACTCGGCTGTGACATCTGGCAAATACACACATGCACAGACTGATGTGTATTTTTCTTCTTAATGAAATACTCCAGAAGAGCCCACAGCCACGGAGCAGTCACAGAAAGCAGGCATCTGCTCCTTTCTCCTTTGACAATCTCCTCCCGCCTTTGACTGTATTTTCTTTTTTAAACTCCTACCTTTTTTACTGCTTCCTAGATCACATACCTGAACGGAATCAGAGCGAAATCTGACCACAGAGAACTGGCATCTGTCATCAAAATATACCTCCAGAGATCGCCTGTTTGTTTTTCTTGCTGTACACATTCAGGCTGCAGAATTGTAGGTATTTTAAACCTTTATAAACTTTTAAATACCCACCTATTTCTGCACAGGACCTCCAAAGCAAAGCGTGTTCCTAACCAAGAGACATCATGCAGAGGTCCTTCAGGGTTTCTAGCATTTATGGGGTTAACTATGTTTTTTTGTATTATATACACACACACATGCGCGTCAAGTAGTTATATAATATAAAAAGGCTCTTTTCTCGTATCCCCACAGCGTGCAATAGGACTCCACATATAGCACACCGAAAACATAAAAAAAATTTAAAAAAAAAGTCCAAACACTGCCAAAATCTACATTTTCATTTGGCAAACTAGTTAAATCTATTCATAATCTGGTGCCTGAATCAAGTTTCAGACCAGACTAGACTGCCTTGGCTCCTGGTTTTTGTTGCTCGACCTGTCTCTGACTGAATTTAGCTATGATGTTACATCTTTAGCTGTAGAAAATTTCTAATAATGGTAGCCTGTTTTATTTTGCCACTGGAGGGTACAAGTTCCAGCATTTCCGTACTGAGGTCCAATTGGAGCCAGTTTCGGACTTTTTTTTGGACAGAAACCTTCCTTGTTGCTTTTCACTGTTTTCTTTTTGCCTTTTTTTTAATTTTTTTTTTTTTAAATTTTAATAATGTTCACTCTCACAGCTTTCAGAAGGCGGAATAAAAACATAGCAAATCCGCAGTGAAATGTGTGGTGTCGAAAATCCATGTTATAACAAGTCACCTGCCTCGCTACTCGCCTTGGCGGCAGGAGCTCCCTTGTGCCCACCCCCCCGTCTGCTCCACAGGCTGAGGAGGAGGAGGACGGAGCCGTGGTTTCTGGTAGGTCGCTTGGGGCTCATCTCCCACTTAGGAGGCCATGGCTCAGAATTTGATTTAGGTGGTGTGGAAACGAACGTTAATTGGAACGCGATTAATCATTGCTTTTGGACACGGGCAATAAGGACAGCATTAGTAAGAGACTGTTATGAGTCCAAAAGGAGACACATCATCGGAGGTTAGAAAGAAATGTGAAATTTCAGTCCCTGTTCACTGTTCTTATCAATATAGAGCAAAGCAGAACCACTGAAGCTGTGAGACTGCTGCTATAGCCATTCCCCAGGATCTCAGCTAACATGTTGCTGCATCATCTACAAAATAGCTGTTCAGCCCAGGAGGTGCTTTCTTAAAGCCTTTCATTCCCAAGTACAAGAAGGAAGGTAGGAAAGTGACATGGATTGTTGGGGTGGGAGTGGAAGGAGAGAACCCTCCGTGTAGGCAGCAGAAACCCTTGTGGCCTTCCATGTGTTTCAGTGATGTCTCTCACTGCCACTTCTGATGGACTTTTGCTGAACTAAGCCGCTTCAGACTTTCTGTAAAATCTGCTTTTTGTTGAAACAGAAAATCTTTATAGTTTCATATAATGCTAGTAGGCCACCAGAAATTTTGGCTATAGCAATAACTCTATGTAGAGAATCATACAACACGGACAGGATTCTTATTTTAGGTGTATATGAATCCGAGTGATTTCAGGAACTTTGGTAAATTAATCCAGGATCTCAGTTTGGGCTAGGAAACCATACAGCCCCCAGCAAGTCTAGAAAGGAATAAAATCTCAGGATTCATTTGGGAAACAAAATTTGTTTAGTTTATTAAGCATTTCAATGATAAGTGAGGCAATGAGAGTGATTTCTTGAAACTGGTTGTAAAGTTTCAGGACCATGTGACGAGGTCAAATCAGATGTTGCTTTGGGTTTTGTACCTTTGTTTTGATTCAAAAAGTAGTGAATATAAAGAGTGAATTGGAGTGCAAAAGAGATTTCATGTCTGAGTTTTCTCTCAATAACAAGAGGAAAGACTTGTTCATCTGTTACACACTTATGCAAAAACACACACACCTTATAGAAACAAGAGCAGGGAACACTGAGGCTTAATAGGAGGATTATATGATTCCAGTGCATTTGCATTATTAGTGTTCGGAGAAAATATTAAAAAAAAAGTAAGAAATCCAGCTTGGCAAAAGCCATCACCATGGTCCCATAGATGCCGGAGAAGGGTTAGAGAATAATTGGTGCACAAACACCAATGCTCAGAAATATAAATGGGTAGAAGACATGGACATGCCTCACGTGGAGGGAAAGAGGGGCCACGTCTCCATCTGGGATGCAGCTTCTTCCCACTTTTGGACATGGAGCTGTATGGTGGCTCCTCAGAAGGGCTTTGGGGAGCTGCCCCACATCAGCACTGGTGGCAGCCCACAGAGTCTGCCTGCTCTCATGCTGTTGACACAACGGAAAGTTTATGAAGGGGACAAGGAGGATACACAGCCCAGAGCTAATTTGGACTATTTAGAGCAAATGTAATCTAAATAGGGAGCCAGGAGGCTGGGCTGAGCTGGGGACGCTCCACCCTGCCAAGTTTGGGTGGGTTTATGTTAAATTGGATGTCTGAACTTTTTTTTTTCTGCCCAACCCTCATCATTACATGCTTGCATAGAAAATTAAGTTACCACACCTCTAATGAACTTAATTTCATAATTCTGACAGAGTTCCCTTTGCTGGTGATTCACTCCCTACTTTTTACACACTTCAACTGTGTAAACTGAGCTTTTTTATTTTTACTAGGTAAATCTCTGCGACCAAACACTAGACTTATTCTCTTCTTTTCTCTTTAGCTAGTTGAAGCATAGTACGTAATAAATTACAATCAGTATTATCTCAGAGAAGGGATTCCTCCAAAGTTGCCACACTGGGAGGATTACAGTAAAAGCACAACAATTCCTGACTCGTCTGTTCTGACCCTTCAGTCTTCATCTTCTTGATTTGCCTGAGATTCTGTCAGAAAGAGACACCACTAAGCAAGCAAACACATTGTAAAGTATTGCTCCTCATATGTCAGTGCAAAATCAGTCTCTTAAAGGTCTGCAATGCATAAGCTTCGCAATGCAGTTCTACCATGACAGTCTATGAGAACTGAGGTTTTCATGGTTTAATACTGATGAATCCAATGGCTCTTGCTGGAAATTTTTTTCAGTTACTGCAGAGGTTATTCTTCAGAAACTTAAATTTTATTTAATTAAGTGAAATCATTCTCAAAAGACTAATTCTGCTATATAGCATTTCTGAGAAGGCATATTAAATGATCAACTTTCTTAAATTCTATAAACCTGAGTAATTTTATAGTGTCCTAATATCTGTATAGCCTTACTGGTAGGTAATTGAACGTGTCTTCTAGTCAGAGCATTTAAACAGTACCATGTGGTAAGCAGTATAATCCCAAAATAAAAAGTTCGGGCAGGGAATAGTCACAAAATGAACATTTTGCTATGAACTATATTGATATAAAACACGTAGGAAGGGGGATTATAAACGTGTGAGGTATTAACACGTAGGCTCCCCTAACCCACGCTGATTCTCTACTGCTATGACTACACAAAGGGGGTTATAAACTCTTTACAGCCTTCTGCTTCAGGGACCTATTATCAAATTTAATGTGTTATTTGTATGTGTGAAATAGCCACTACTCTCCATTAGGTTCATTCATATTGACATGACTGAAATTTAGGGTTCAATGCTGTACGGTTCCTATGGTCACATTAAAGCATCATTTACTCTCTTCGATTCTTATTCTTCCACTTGTGGAATTAGTGTGGGAGAAGCTGGCTATAGCAATGACCATTGTTGTATTGTAAGGAAATTACAGAAATTAATGAGAATTTATCTGCTGCTGCTTTGTATATTTGCTTCCAAGGATGCATTCTGCAAAACCAGGTTGATGCTGATGCTCTAAGCCTCTGCTTCTAAAGTGCAATTGGAAGTGTTTTGCCAGAACTGAAATTATGCCTGGTACAGCATATTAAACTCAGGAATTTTTTGACTGCTTGGGTTTTTGGTGTTTTTTTCAAAGGATCTAGCAAAAGGGATGCAGATAGTGTCTCCTTTCACAGTGTTCTGTTATTCCCTGCACAGCCTAGTTATTTGCTTTAAAGAGTTAACAAGATGTGAATCACTTTCTATGAGAAGTCCCCAGTGACATGACATGCTCGTGAACCTACTGACTTTTCATCCATAATAGCATATTTCCATACAACTACTTTCATGAGGTAAGTATAAAGTTGTATTTGATGTGTCTTGCTGGTGCTAGTTCTGATTCTCCCCTTGCCACTGTACCCACTATTCAGATTTATAGGAGGGTTTTATCTGCTAAAGGCTAATTTGCACATGCATAATAATAACCAAGTGAAGCACAGCAGAAGTGTGCAATGATAATAAATGGATGTTGTACCTTTGATAGCTATTCCATCCTGTTGAAATGATCACAATAAATGGCAAGTTACCATAAAATGCAACCCATTCCATCTTTTTGATTATTTTCCAAAAGATATCTTGTTAGCCATTGTTCCAGAATGTCATTGTTTTGATGGTAAAAATCCTTATTCCAATTCCCAGCCAAAATACATTCAATTTACACCTGGAAATTCTTGTTCTAAAATCATCCTTCAATTCTAACAGCTTGCCTAACACTCTGCAATTTAGTCCTGATGTATTTCCAGTACACAATTATAAATAAGGATCGATTGAATTGTGCTTTCTGACTCTGAAAGGTAGAGGTGAAAATTTGGTCTTGTATCCAACAGTAAAAAAACCCACAGGTTTTAATGTGGCCAAGATTTTACCTGCAGGGACTTCACAGCAGGTGATGCTTTGCCACCCTTCCCTCTGCCTGGTGAGCTCATGGAGCAGCCAAGTGCCAGAAAGGCACATTTGTTCTCTATCAACAGCCATTGAGGGAAGGGGGCGGTGGGTTTAAACCACAGCACAGGTCTGTCTGGAGAACCAGCCTTTTTTCCCTTTCCTATTCTGAACTTGTCCAAAGAGTTCTTTTTGAGTGAGGTAGTTAGATAATTGATAGTTGTTTTCTGGAAGGAGAGTTTGCTTTCTTTCCACCCTGCTTTGGAGTTCTTTAAGATAAGACCAAATATTGACAAAGCTGTGGCTGAGATTAAAGTACATGTAAAAAAAAATCAGTGTTGCTTAGGAGAAAAAAAAAAACAACCAACCTCGCTGTAAACTCTGTCTTAGGGTAAATAAATGATGATGTGCTTACTGATTAAAAGCCTATTGATTAAAAAAAGTACACAATTAAAGGGGAGCAGTGAGTTTCCACCTATATAAGGTACAGGATTACAGTTTCTATTCTGATTTCCTTGATTTCAGACACACAGAGGAAGAGATAAACCCATAGACATTTAACTGGTCAGGGACTGTCATGGTTTTCTCAGAGTGTGGGGAAAAAAAACCACCTTTCCCTTAAATCATGATTTATTGAGCAGAACTCATCGATCTTGATTTCTTGTTACTGGTCAAGATGTATGAGGGGTTTGCTTTGAAAGACTGCAGAGTGACCTGACTCTGAGTCTCATTACCTGGATAGGGAGGAGGAGGCAAAGCTGCATTTGTCACCTGGGGAAATGAGTGGGTAGTTGCTTTAGTTGTGTTGTTTTGGTATTGTTAAGAGTCTCTATTGAGCAATGCAAGTTGGGCAAACTAGTGCTCAGGGAAGCTAAACTATGTTTAGATCAGACTGCAGACGCTGGAGACAGATCATGGCTTATTTCAGCTCTAGGAATATAAGTTTGCTGTGAATAGCAGAGGCAGAAATGACCCTGGCTGGAATTGGAGTCTCTACGTAGTCCATCTGTACATGGGAAAAAGCTGTTAAAGCCTTAGTACACAGTGCTGAATGCATCTTTACACCACTATCAGTCTTACCAAATATTCAGTTTATGAAAACATTGGTAAGGTTAATGCCTTTATTAATACCTGCTGAATCCATGCTATTGTTGGGAGAAGCATGTATTAAAGTTATTAAAAAGTTGTCCATTTTATCCCACTCCAAGATACTTCTCTCTATCTTGTGTACAGTTTGAGGGTATCAATAGTTTCTACTATAAACAACTTACTGATTGTTGGCATGTTTTTCATTCCTTTATGTCAGTAGGTTGCCCTCCTTACCTAAAGGAACAATCCAAGGAGCTGGTAATCCTTGGAAGTTGTAGGCCCTTTTCCAAACATATCCTTTTTATTTTGCTGACATGTTTTAGTCAGCTATAGACTTGCAGAAGCAGTTGCTGAAAAATCAGCTCAGCCTGCATAGTGCATTTCTCCCAATATTGTAAGGAAACATGATTTTCAGTCATTCAGGCGTCTTTACTCCCCAAATAAAAAACCTTCTCATTCCCACCTATTCTGAGTGCAGCACAGTACCATACGGGTTGTGACGTTCCTTGCCGTCACCAGCCAGTGTTTACATCTTTGCCTGGCACGACATGAAACCAAGTTTGCTTATAAACAGCCTGGTATGATCAGTGAACTTATGAATGATGGATCATGGACCACTTTTGTCCTTCCAAGAGGACCTGTGAATGCCCTAGGAAGGCTCCTTCTGAGATTTTGGTTGCTAATTGTTTGCTTTCCTTGGACTACGTACTCATGGTAGAAGTGATGCTGGATGTCTTTCCTATGTTGATAATGCAGGCTCATTTCTTAAGTAAACTAAGCTCAGTTTAGACCTTTCGCCTTGCCATCCTCTGTCCTCTCATCAGACAGGCGGCAATTTGTAAGACAGCTCTGTTGGTTTATGATGAATTCCACTGTGTGGAAATCAACAGTAGTCTATCATCATTACCAAGTATAAATTCACCACAAACTAAAATCAACTACTGAAGTTCACTTTATTTCTGCCAGCATGAAACTACCTGAATACCTTGTAGAGGGCTTAGGAGAATGCCCAGAAAGTGCTTACTACACATATAAAATTAATACTTCAACTTCGTTAATGTTTATTTTTGTTTGTCACTGTAGGATTCATGCTAACTTATTTCCTCAAAGTAATTAGGAGAACACCATCTCCATCAGGACTGATAAATATGCTGGAAAACATAAGTCCAGATGAAGATTTTGGCTTTAGGAAAGTTTTTTGTCCTAAGTGAGATGATAGATTTGCCTTGCTAGATACAGAACAAAGATGTTATAAACTGAAAGTGCAAAATAAACAAGAAAACCCTTCTTTCCATATTCTACAAATAAATCCAGATTGATTTCATTAAAATATATCCATCAAATATTTATATTTTTAATCAAAGGTAGGAGTACTATCCAGCTGGAATCAAAGAAGAGAGAGACTATTTTACCAAATAATAAACTCGTCCTGTCCTAACCTAAGACAGATGGGCTGAATTGCCATCTGAAGATACCCAGATTTCTCCATTTACAGGACAGAAAGCCTATATGCTCTAAAATAAAGTTATATACATCTGATTTATATAATAAGATCTCTCGCAAGGCAATATTGCTGATGAAAAACTAATAGAAATGTTTATACCTGTTTGAAGTTAAAAAGGAGTTTCATAGCTAATTATACTATCCGTCTACACCATGTTTACATTATATTGTTCTCAGGCATCACACTTTTTGCTGATCACCTCCAGGGAACATAAACAATAAACATTCCCCTTTCCTCCCCAACACACTGCTTAGCTCTGTGATTTGTGTTATATTGTTCCCTCTAAAGCACTGGAGATTAGAGATTTAGCAGCAACTGTACGAGAGGTGAACTTGTAGGAGGTTCATTAGCACTTCCAAATTTTGCTAACACCATCTCAGTGAATCATTATTGGTTATTGCACAAGATGCAGTGTTTGCTTGTTGGCATAGAGCTTATCCATGAAAAAAACTCCAGCTGGTTCTTCCACCTACACACCAAGCAGACAAGCATATAATACAACTGTTGGAAGAAGCAAACTGATGACACGTTGCTCTTGTCTAGATGTACTTAGAATCCAAAGAAAAAGTTCTCAACAAGCAAGAGCAATAAACGAAAAGCAGGAAGGGAAAAAAGAACAAAGGCAATGACTAACAAGATTGTGCTTTTGTTTCTGCCAGTTATATAATAGATTGCTCTGGACAGTGTGAAAAAAAAGAGTGGTCTACCGAAAATAGAGCCAATGAATTTGCAAGCTTACCCTGAAGATGACCTCATCAGGAGAATCACACCTGTTTACCTCAGCAGTGAATCTTACCTGAACATTTGGACTGGCAAAAAATGCAATCCTCTCTGGAGTCTTTCCACAGGGCTATTCAGAAAGTTCAGATTCTCCTGGAAAATTTCAAACAGAACATGGGAATAGTTTTATGTTTTGTCCATAAGAAAAGTTTTTTTCCACTGTTTATTTTTTTTTTCTCAGAGCCAATCTGCACATTGGAACAAGGAGGACTTGTCAACCATGACATTAAAAAGTGAGATAGGTCCAAACCAAAACCACAGATCCTGAACACCCCCAAGTTTGGTCTGATGATCTGAAACATGTGTCTCAGATCATATCGACTTGAAAAGTATCTTAAAAAGGTTTGATCCAACACTGAATCTGCCAGATGTCTTGGGAAGGCCGAAACCATCAGCCACGTCGGGTAGCTCAATTTCCTTGTATATTGTCACAGCTAAGAAGTAAGTAGGGCTACAGGAGGAATTTGCCAGAAGTCCACCTACCCAGGAAACCTCTCAGATGATGTTGTTTGAAAATACACTCTACATAAACGCGAACTAAATCCTTGCTTACATTAATCACAGCTTGATTTTAAATTAGCACAGCAGACTACTAGGAGCAACACAGAAGCATTCCTGGTCTTTTTTATCCCATCCTCGATGACGTGCACATTAAACCAAATTAGAGAGCAGTGTTTGCTGGCAAATCTTGAGAAAATGTTGGAAGCAGAGGTTGTTCTAATGCATAAATCCCAAAGCAACAAACGTCATAAAGCTGCTTACACTGGACCACAAGTGCAAGGGAATTATTTTTATTTATTTAATCTACTTAATAACTGAAAGAGACAGAGAGAAAAGTCCCAACAAAACGCTCTTTCTGCACATTTGATTAAGCAGCGTTCATCCATCCATCAAGAGCTCATGATATTTGGTGAGTAGTTCTTGTTTAGAGAGCCTGGAGAATGATACTAGCAGTGAAAATTAAAAGTTTCTGTTTATCTACTGTTTAGGTATCATGAGGGCAGTTTCAGCACATGGTTTTCCTGGCTAGGAACACAACAGTGACACAAAGAAGCCAGTCTGTAGAATAAGATAACAAGCATCCCTTGGATTTTCCAGCTTAAACACTGGGCCCCTTCCACAGGCACCTAGGGTAAGTGAGGAGACTGAGAAGAGAGCGTTGGCTGAAGAAACACCAGGCTGGTGCAGAGAGCTGGGAACACAAATCTGAAAATCTCATTTTGCTGGTGTTGGCAGGTGCTAACAGTTCTGACCCAGCAGCCGTGTTTTGCAGTGACTTGATTAGACATCACACAAAGGAGACATCAGCAACCATGAATGAGCTGATCAATAGCAGCTGGTGAGAGAAACATCAGTGTTGTCTCTGAGATGGGAACACAGAAGTTAAATAAGGATTCCACATAACATAGAAACTTAATTTATGAAATTAAGCAGACAATTGGAGTCAGCTCACTATCTCAGAACCTGCTCCTCTGTTGAACAAAGCAGGAGGCACCAGCTTGCTCAAGTGGTGAACATCTGCGAGGTGAGAATCCAGGTTGCTAGATGCTCATCCCAACTGAGCTGAGGCCAGGTTGGACGGGGCCTTGGCTATCTTGATCTAGTGGGATGTCCCTGCTCATGACAGGGGGGTTAGAACTAAATAACCATTAAGATCCCTTCCCACCTTAGTGATTCTATGAGTCCTTGAGATGCACAGATCCAGCTCCAGCAAAGCTCCCAGAATCCCATCCCCAGTCCTGCACAGGGTAGGTAAAATTATATGCCACCTAGAAATCTTGTCTAGAAGTAGACTAATAGCCATAGGAAACATAGGAAATATCTCATTTTCACTTGAGAAGGAAATACCCAGGAAACAACTGAGAGAAAAATAATAATGAAGCTAAAAAGATAAAGGGCAGAGAAGAGTAGTAAGGAACAGGAGTGTAAAAGTCAAATGAAGCTCAAATGAACTGAAATATACTTCATTTCAGTTTCCAGAAGCATTCCTTTGAGTCTGAATTAAATCTCAGGCACAGGTTCAAGTTATTTATGATTCAGCAAAATCTTTTTCCTGATCCCCAATTCAGAACTTTTATATCACATTTTAAGGATAAGAATATTTTGTATTCCTTCTTGAACTGCAAACAGGAAATAAGGAGAATAAAACTAAAATCAGACTTAAATGTTAACATATGAATCAACTAGGCAGTTTTGACTTTGGCATAAAACATTAAAAATACAATAGAATTATAGTATCAAGTCGTAGAAACATCACACTTCTTCCTGCAAGTCCATACATCTCAAATGTCACCTCCTGAAGGTCAGATCACAGATGATTTTTAAAATGCCATTATCTTGAGGCAATTTGATCTACTACCTGAGATTTCTAAAGACAGAATAGGAACACTTTTTGAGAAATTTTAATGAAACCAGTCATTTCATGGAGTTTTTTTCTCTGTCTTTCAACTTCATAAAGGACACTAAGTAGTTACTTGAGGTTTTAAATAGGTGTTTTAAAACTTGTGGCATGTGGTTGTTGCTGGACTGGATGTTGCCTTGGATCTCACTGGAACAACTATGGATTACACGACCATTTGAGATTACAGAGGATGACAAACTTGCTGACTCAGCTGATGTTCTCCAATTCAGTTACCCTAGATTCCTAAAAACCAGAAGATACTTTCACTTTTTTAAACATGTAAAAGTTTGTGTGAAATGTAAGGTACACATTCCCCTTCCCGAAATGTTCTTCAGGAGAATGTAAATGCATGCAAATTAATCATAACAATCCCTATTCCCATCCATTTGGACAAGGCAGTAGAATATATACGCCCACATGGTATTTTAATTGAAAACAATCCCATAGAATGGGAAGCAAAAAGGAAGGTGGGCGACTTGGTTGGACTTTAAATATTTTTTTAATATTAAGTGAATTTAGCTGAGCACACATTTTGAAGGGCTTTTCTGAGGCTCTTGCTAATGGTTTTGCCAAAGCCCCAAAATAACTTACAAACGTAATGGTCTGAGGGATGGTTGAGCAGCATTTGCTGAATGCTAAATTCAGTTCGTTGGAAAGAGGTATTTTGGCCTCACGAAAACAACCCATTTAATACAGACACATGAACAGAATAGAATAGACTTGAAGATTATTGCAACAGCAGCTGGGCTGGTATTTATGGAAACACAGTGATGTGTACAAAACAATAAGAACATTCTTGTGGCTGATGCTTTCAGTTTTTGTTGTTCATACTTGCTGCTCTGGGTAAAAGAAGTACAATAACAGGGACCATTTTTAGGAACAGATGCATTTTGAGCATCAGGGTTTGCTTCCAGCCATAGGTGAAGCTAACCAAAGAATGGAGAACTCCTGAGAGTTGCCAGTTTGATGTACGGTCTGTGTTTTCCAGTGTGTCTTATGAGTTAAGAGAGAAAAACACATGATTGTATCTGTTGTCCTTCTCTCAAATTATTTGGGTAACTGCTTGCTTTAGTCTTCCTCATTTAACATTCTGTGTTGCTGTGTAACGATGCCTGCAAGTCTTCTGATTGAGAAGGAAGTGGGGTTATTTCATATGGGAGTGCAGCACATTAATCTAGAAGCGTATGGCAATGTATACTCATACAAATCATACAGTCAGACTACAGAGCACGGCTACCCTTTGCAGACTTGTCTTGACTCTAATGATCAAAGCTCCAATCAATCACCTGAGACCAGGCAGCCGCCCAAGCTGGGAGACGCCACTCTGGACCCAGAGTGGTCTAATGGAGTCATGTCTTTAAACCAACAAGAACCTGGCAAAGGAACAAACAAAACACGAGTGTGTCTCACAAGGAGCTGAGGGGAGCCTCTGCCCACTGAATGGAGGTGAGGTTAGATGGAGTGCGAGGTCATTGCCAGGTTTTCTTTGAGGACTAGAACCGTCTAGGCAGCTCAACACACCAGTGATGGTGTTTGTTTCTTTGTGAACTAAAAAACATGGTATTGCTGTTGTGCAGATTATCAGGACTCTTGTAGTATCCACAGGAGACGAAACAGAAACTGGAAATGGAAAATCCTGGCATGAATGGTAGAGGGTTCGGATCTAGGTGCTAAGCCCTAGACAGAATCTGCTTGCAAATGACGACTTTGACTGCCCTGAACTGAAGTTTTGTTCCTCCTGCTAAAACGTTGTGGGGCAAGAGGATTTCCATATTAGTGCTTGGAAGTCAAACTGGAATGGTGACTTCCCCATGCCTTCTACTGATAATAATATTGTGTATATTTGTAAAATTTTTTGAGAGATGACTCACAATAAAAATAAACTACTGCTTTGTGTAACAAATCTAAGATCATCATATTTAGAAACCAAAGTAAATAAAGAAAGTTGCTTCTTGTAACTCTTGAAAATTATTGCTTACATGTGAAAGAAAAAAAATGGACAAAGCCTTAAATGAATGTGGATCTCCATGTTCCCTGAGTACTTGAAAACAAGTTTTTAACCAAGCCAAATAATACATTTGGAAGCCTGCTTCTGCAGTCATGATTTTCAGTAAGAAATCTTTAACATTAGATCCACTTCAGGTAAATTTTCCTGATTCCTTAACACAATATATCAGAGCAACTCCCACCTTTGCCCTCCAGAACCTCCACAGGCTGAGGAACAAGCATTCAAGGACATCATAATATGTGAAATATGATGATGTTGGCTGTAATGTTATTTCCCCACAAGAAACTGCTTGTCCTCTTAATCCCCATGAAAACAATAAACTTCCACGTATGCACTACTTGAAGTTCAATGACCTATCACCTGCAGCTCCCAAGCTTTTTGCTTCTATCTGCTGTTGTGATTAATATAAGCAACAACTGAAATTCCCTTTTCTAGTGAAGAGTGCAACTGATGTTAACTGCAGAGACCATACTATAAAAAAATTACTATCAAAAGTCAAGCACACAAATGGTCTGCATTTTACAGTTGATGATACTGAGGCAGAGAGAGGTTTGGATGGATCTGTTTGCCTTCACTTCAGCCTTCTAAAAATAAGGCATCTAGTCCAAACTAGTTACCTAAACTCTCTGTAATTAATGGGGGAGACAGACATATCCAGAAAACAATTCAGCCCACTCATCTTGGACAACTGTCTAAATGAATCATCCCTCTGTTGACTATCAAGGGAGTCTACACAACTTGGATGACAAGGGTTAGGTTCAATGAAACCCGTCTCACCCATTCGCACTGTTGTGTAGCATCCTGCAGTGCAGGTGGGAAACCACGGCAGATTGACTATGTTTCAGTGCTATAGCTTTTCTTCTGCAAGAGTTTGATCCAAACCCCACTCAGATGCAAAGAAGTCCCCTTTTGAACGTGGTGCCAATTTGGCACTGCTCACGCTCCTTGTCCTCTCTTTGCCCTGGGACAATCAATGCTTTGAACAGAACTCAGGAAATACACAAAGCCTGAGAACAATTGACATGGGCTTTTATTTTCTTGGAAAGATGTCAGGACATCACATTAAAGTACCACAAAAAAAGTGTCATGTGGGAAAGAGAATCTGACAGGGGTAGCTGTCAAACACAATAAGAAAAATCACCTAATGTGAGGGTCTATAGAAATAAAAAAATCTCTTAATACCAGGCAGCTGCACATACAGATCTCCAGTGCCAGCCAAGGAGTGGCATAATCCGGGCAGGTTTGTCCCTCTAATAAAGAAGGGTGGGGCAAGGTCATTATCACTATCTAAAGTTACTGAACAAATTTAATTTGTATTATTCGCAGTGTCACAGCTGTCTGTAATGTGACAATGGCAGATATGTTATGGCATTTCCTGGGTGAAAGGAGCACCCAGCGCTGCTGCTCCACAAAGGGAAAACAAACATTGAGACACCAAAAGATCCGTCATTCAGTCTGTTATGCAGACAGGCAATCGGACCTTATTTCCTTGCTTCTTTGCTGAGCTACATGTTCCTAGAGCTCACCGTGTGGGCTGCAGAGCTGCATCCTTTCAGCAGGAATTACAGAAGTGACTGCAGTGCTCCAGGTACCCCAGCAATGACTGGTACCAGCTCCTGCAGCAGACTAAATGAGGCAGCATAACACTAGGAAAGATTTCTTTATAGATTCTGTGACTTGGAGTTTGGACAGAGTCCTGAAGAACAAGAACATATAACTAAATTTGTCAGTAACGTTTCCATGTGTGGCACTGCAGATTCAGGACCATCAGTGACTTTATTCCTTGGAAGCCCTCATCTCTCTGGACAGCACACAGATGCTCTGAAAAGGTTACCTCACATCACTCCAACTTTTGGAAACGCACACTGAGATAGTTTTCAGTCTCTGCCACCCACACCCTTACGCAGATACCATGATAATTCACAACTATTCCTGTGGAACACATCCAGTAGTACAGAACTCCCTTCATATTAAAACAAATAGAAACAACTAAAACCACAGTGAGATTTAAGGGAGGAATGAATTAGAGCAACGCATGCCTTCATTTTCCCCAACACTTCTCCCACTCACAGACACTGAATGAGATCCCAGTCTCCTATTTAACTCTGCTTACTGTCAAGACTTCGGAAAAAGGGCTACTGCAGCTTACATTTTGCAGACTTCATTGCCATGCCAGCTCACACCTTCTAAATCCCAACTCTATTTACATGAGGGTGGGGCATGTAAATCCATGGAGGAATTATTCTCACAAAGCAACCTACTGCCACCATTTGATCAGAACCAGCTTTGCAGGACAAAGTACTGAGCTTGCTCGCAAGAACCATTCCACTTAGTCCGAGAAGTGGAAAATATTTATTGTATGCAAACTTGCAGCACTCTACAAAGAAGCAAGTGTTATGCTACTGTTTAAACGCACTGTGAATATAAATGTGGACCTGTGACCATCCTGGGTGGCTTAAGGAGGGAAGAATAAACAGGTAACAGCCAGATTGTAAATGCAGTCATTAAAATATCTCCTGTATATGACAACATGCACTTGCTGAGCAGCCATCTCCATTATTTGAATGAGTTTTTTTCTATTCCAGTAATTGCCAAGAATTAAGCACAGGAATGAACAAAGCATAAATTGCCATAAGAAAAATCGCAAAAGGAATACACTAGGGAGGTTGTGCTATAAGGTGGAAAGCAATGAAAGGAGCGGGCAACTGATGCCTTCTTTTATTTTATCTTTTTAGTGTTTTCAATGCTGGGATCATCCAATGAGCAAGCTATGGAAACAGCAGCACTTCCACGGGGAGTACTGGTCATCATCTCATGCACAGTCCTCTATCAGCCTCTAAGCTGGCTTTGCAGGTACTACTGCTGCTCTGAAACACATTTCTGTTTCTATAGTTCACTGCATGGTTTTAAATCTTAGACAGCCCTCATAAGACGATGATCTAAACTGACCTAAATTCCAGGTCAAGCAAAATTTAGGCTAATTTCACTGATGTCATTTTTAAAATTTTAATTGGCATAAACCCTCTGGGGCAGGGACTTTTTCCAGGGAGTGCGTGTACAAGCTAAATCCACTGATGGAGTCTCACACAGCCTCTGAAACCCTTGATTTCCAAACTTCTTTCATATTTACCTTTCAAGCATTCATATCAGGGTGTTTCCTTCCTACCACCTCAGGAAAAACAAGAGGAGCACACACACACACTCAAAAGTGGGGACGAGGAGAGCGACGCTAACAGAGTCCTGCCAGAAGTGACCATTTCAGCAGAATCAGGAAAACATAAGTGCAAACAGAGAACCCATTAAACACTGGTGGAAAAATGGAAGCCCTGGAAAGTCTCCAATATAACTAAAAAGCAGTCCAGGACTGGAGTGATTTTGTGTTTGTTTTCTGTCCATTTTTCATGGTTTGCTCATTGTCACTTCGAACTCTCCCAATATCATTAATACAGCTGACCAATGTTATTTCTAAGAAAAATATTTCCATTAAAAAAAAAAAAGACATTTTCCTGAAAATATTTTTTCTGAACTTGATGATATATCGTTGAAATACTCCTTTTTCTGTAAACAATTGACTTTTTTCAAGCAACGTTTGTTGAAAATTTTACTGGAAATATTACCAGATCCATGTAACATGTATAAGGTTTTTCTTTACAAAATATGTTGGAAAGAAGTGTAAAATAGGGCCATCTGTAATGCAATGAAATGCAAGCAATGGTGCTTGGGGGACACGGTATTTCACTTTTTAAAGTTTTGAGGGGTTCTAACAATCATCTCATATTAAATCACACTATTTACAGCACTGCAGCTCAAGCCTGCACTGACGAGGAGGAGAAGGCTTTTCGAACTGGCATAGTTAACTCTTCTACCTTCCTCGCTACCCTTACCCTTGAAAACACTGTGTGGATAAAGTCTTCTTTTTCACCTCACCAAAATAATGAAATGCCTCTGTTTTCCTCACTTTTGTATTTCCAACACAGATCAGCACTGAATATACCCAAGTTTCCCTGTTTTAATCTTTTTTCTATCACGCTGTTATCTTATGGATGCTTAACTCTGCCTATGGACTAATGGAATTCATTAAGATATCTCCAAATTAATCTTATGGGAAGGTTATGAAGACAAGATGAAACATACTGACCCTGAGACATGTGGGAATGGACAGACTGGGAAGAGCTCAGTGCTTCAAAGACCTCCAGTCAAAGTGATGAGGAATGAACTCATGTTCTCTGGGGCAACCCAGGGAGGTGACTCTCTAGTTGGGCTACAGACACTCCAGGGTAGTAGCACCTCACCCATGGGTGAGGACTCCCCCAGATAATACAGGGATTAGGTGTGGCAAGGGGGAAAATAATTAAAAATTAGGAGTAGTCAGAAAATGACACACAGGGGATGAATGGGGACTAGCTTAGGGGAAAAGGTTTCTCAGCTATGTATTAAAGAAATATCTTGATCATAGTAATAGCTTAATTTTGTTCATAATTACAACTCTACTCTCCCCTCACTCCCCCACCCTACCAGTGGTTAATTTTGCAGACACTACGTTCACATTAAGTATTACCTTGCCATATACATGGGGTGCTTATTGACACAGATGCAGCACACTTTAAAATGGGAGGAGAGGGGGAAGGGACTGGGAAAGCTCTGGAGCCAGGACACAGGGCCCAGCCCCACTGCAATGGTAATTTGTGGTTTTTCCTCCAACGTTTAGTTAGCCACAAAGAAGCCTTAGAAATTTCTGGTCAGAACCAGGACTCCCCTGTTCCTCTGTAGACGAAACACTGAGCTCTTACAATCCAGCCCAATAAATATTTCATCTGGTTTGGAGGGAGAAGGGGTGGAGTCCAACAGAAATTGTATTTTACAAATGCAAACGACAGCTCACATTCTCTAAAAGCCAAATCCTACCTTGCCTCCCACCTCTGTGTGTGTGTGCATGAGCAGATGGACATCTGTGCATACAGGGTTCTGAGAAGGCAAAGTTCAGGTGATGCTGGTACTGAAGGGCAGTTGAGCATGTCCACGGGGTCCCGCAGAAAAAATGACAATAAACTTGAGAACCCACACTAGTAAGTGACAAGAAAAATATGACACATAAAGATGAAACTCTGAACCAAAGCATGTCTACAAAGACTGAAAATATGTTAAAAGAAAGAAATGTAAATTTAAAACATTCAGACACTACTCTGCTCTGCAATAATCAATATTATGGCTATAACCATAACCAATGAATAAGCAATACTATGATGCCAGTTTAGAGGACAGATTTCAGAAAAGTTTTTTCTTTCACTTTCTCTTGTTCTAATCTTTAAGTGTTGGTTTGGTCAGAACTTGGTTTCAAGTTGGAGCATCACTTCTAGATTTGATCATCCCTTTCTTGCCTTCCCAAAGGCCTGTGCTCCCATTTAAGTAGAGATGGTGGTGAATTTTCAAGAGGTAAACGTCTCTCTAGGAAGCTTTAATTGCTAATAGTAAAATCTTGAAAGATTCTCATAAAAAATAGAGCTAAGCAGCCAACATCATAAAGCCTCATCTTGTAAACTGCTGAAGTTATCCAAAGAAAATGAAATATAAAAGGCAAGATGCCCTCCCAGTGTGACAAAGAGGAAGAGGAAGCTGTGTCAGTGCTCTTGGAAACAGAAGAATAATTTCTTTTTATGTATTAACACAGCAATTTCCAAAAATTTATATTGTCCTGGTACCAAAGTAAATAATCTACCCAACCACTACGGATAAATAAGCTGTGATAAAGAAAAGATTTGCAGTCGATACACAGAGTTAAGTACAGTCTCCATGCACTGTTGAACTACAAGAGAATACAATCCAGATCTGCATTTCCAAAGTAAGCTGAAAAGAGATGGACGTGGGAATTTGCAGGAGGATTGTTTTCACATAGCCCATAACCACTCCATGGAATAAATCAGGGGCAGAAATTACTTAGAGTAGGACTCTAATCTAATGCTAAGTGCTTTTAACACTAAAGGGAAATGCCCACATCGATCTCCCATTGCTGCCCTCTGAGGGATTTATATTCAGTTTTTAATGGTTGTTACTGAGAGGAAGATTTAATTCCTGCCCCAGCTCATCCCAGCCCTTTATGACTGATAAAATTCAGGGTGTGCTGGAGTAGAGAGGAGACAGTCCCGTAATTCTGGAGAAATCCATCTGTCTTGCTCTCTGTGGTTCCATCCCAACCTGATGCAGCAACATCACCCACTGTATGTCCATAAACAACTTCCATGCACCAGGCAGATCACAAACCCATGAAATGAAGTCAAAGACAAACAGGCTGGAATAGAAATCAATGCAAACTACTATCAGAGAAGCCTCTCAGCAAATGACATAGTTAATTGCCCATGAAGATTTAATGTCTTATCCTTTATTTAAACTCCAACTGGCCTCTTGTATCACTTAGGGACTAAAAGCTGCATGTTACTTCATTATCTTGGTTTGCTCCATTAATTCTGGAGGCTGTCAAACTCCTCCTGGAATGCTGAGACTTGGGTGAGTTAGGTGTCCGTATTGTGTTTCAGGGCAGTTTAACAACGTCAGGATCAGGTCATATACAAGGTACATGACTGAAATATTCGTATTAATAAGTACAACAACCAGTGCACACAGATAGAGTGTGCAAGAACATGAATAGTTGATCCCTTCTGCAAGTGCAGCAGCGTCACCCTTGAGAGAGCTGGGCAATGGGTTTGTGCATCAGTTTATTGGTGTGTTCCTCCAGATCAGAAGGTCAGAGGTTTGGGGACTGATCAACCCTTTGTTTATTTTCAGACCGGATCTATTAGTGTAGAATAGCAAACAGACTTTCCGTTACCTGCTAGCAAAACTTGTCTGGGTGTTAGCTTGAGTTTTGTGAGTCATGTTGAGGATTTTCTGGGAAAAAAGTTCAGATTTCACTTCATTATAACCAGCCCCATCAAAAGAAAAGCCAATACATTTACTTAACGGACTAGTGGGAATTTCTATTCTTTAGTAGCCTTTGGTTGAACATGCCTTTGGGCAAATATCTATGCCTGTTTTTCTACCTTCAGAATAAAGAAAGGAGTCATCCTTTGTGCAGCACTTAGGACTGGGTTTACTATTTGCATAGAAAATGTCCTTGAACCAAGAAATTGTTATAAAATCTAACATGACCATTTACTTTTTTGGTATGATTAATAAAAGAAAAACAGATTTTAATGGGTTTGCATTTGTATTGATACTATGTCTCATTTGGTAACTTATGGGTTAACAGGAAGAAAAGTATTAGCTTGGTACAAACTGCAAACGAAAAGGGCAAGTGATTGTGAAAAGATCATCTAGTGTCATTATATGAATTTACAGAAAAGCAGAAACAACAAAAAGGATAAGGTTCTAAAACCTGAAAAAAACTCAACAGTGGAGTTCAATCCTTTTTAACTGCCTTTGAAAAAATCTTCAGACTGACAACATGACAATAAAAACCCAAATCTTTCCCATATTCCCTCAGTTTGAATATGCTGAGATAGATCTAACAATGCAGGTTAAGCAATTATGTTTTAAATACCTGATTTTAATACTGACGGTGCCTCTCAGGTTAAATGGAAAGAAAGGCTGAAATTGGAAATAACCATTTTGTAAATTTATGAAAAGCTGCAAATATCATACTGTTTAAAATGATAATAAATCAGCCTAGATCCTGAAGCATATTTATTATGCTTGGAATTAACCATAATAAAACCAAAGCTTCTGCAATATTCACGGTGGAATTTAATGGAAATAAAATGAACCTCCACAGTTTGATTTTGCGCTTAATGCATTGTCATATTTTTGGACCCAAGGCACTTCTAAAATTACATTGCTTGAAAAGTTGTAATAAGTGCATTCAAGTGTAAATTGACATATTTTTATCTGGGGTTTAGGCGAGCCCGGTGGTCTCGCTTCGCTCCTCTACCAGCACGGAGAGACAGAGGCGCAGCCTTTCTTCCACGCAGGCCCCATGCCTTCCCAGCACACTCACCAACAGAGCGAGATGTGTCCAACATGGCCCGAAATAGAGGTCACTAATGCCTCCTTGGCTTTGCGTTTTTCAAAGCCAGAGTGGTTTCAGGAACAGGATCTGTGAATAACTCTCAAATGAAATGAAGCTGTATGTAGGTTCCAAAAATAAAACAGCATTTCCATATGCTGATTTTTTTTTTTACTAAGTTTATCAAGCTCTTTCTTGTTTTTCCTTTGTAACCTATATATTTTGCAACATTTTTTTAAAAAACGAACCTTTTCCTTAGTTCTTTTACCTCCAGAAATCCAATAATCTCATTCTGCAAACCTCATCACACATTCACTTTGTGTTAAAACAAATAATTTTAAAAAAACCCAACTCTTAATGAGGGAGTCTTTCACTGGGAACACCTCTAAAAGGGTTATCAATACTGCTTCCAATACAAAAAAAGTATTTCTGTGAAGACTCACACACAATTCTTTTGAATACCAGCTGAGAAAGATTTGAATATGATTTAAACCTACATTTTAATGTTTACGAGTTGGCTGTGGCAATCTCCATTACGACATAAACAGATGATTCTTACATCATCCAAGAAAGAAAATGTGCTTAATAAGAGCACATTCTGGGTAAAGAAACATCCTGTTTTCTTAAGTGACTCAAACGTGTGGTTGGTAAAAAATAAACAAATAAATAAAGTGAAAACAAAAATATTTCCTATATGAATACTTCCCACACTAAAGGGAGTGAGATTGTCAAAAACATTCTGTAAACAGGAACTTGCCGAAACCTACTCAAAATCCAAATGGATTTTTTTTCTTCTCTACTACACACTCGGTGAAATGCTGATAGAGAAATGCATGTAAAAACTTCTATATACATCAACTTTTCTTTTTCCCTAGTTCTATTGCAACTATGAGTTGTTCTTTTCCTTATACAGAAGATCCCTGGCTTGACTTAGGAGAGACTCACTTGGGTTTGCATTCAAACCAGGCTAGACAGGGTTTCATATGAAGTTTGCCTAACTTATGGTGGAAAACTTGCACACAAAATATGGTTTTGATGAAACTAAGTCACTTCAGCTCAAGGTTTGCATTAAGGTTTTCATTAGTTCGAACCTGAAATGTGAAGTTGAACACTGGCTTACGGCCTTATGTGGGTATGAATAATACAGACCTCGAGTGGTACATTTCATTTTGGTTCACTCTCCCACACTTTCATGTGGCTTTAATTGCAACCTATTAAACCTATCAACACATAACCCTTAATCAAGAATTTTAATTCTTTTTTCAAACTATAATGCATAACATTGGCTGCATTCATCTTAGTTATTACCAGTGATAGTGAGATAAAAGGAGCCTTTTGAAAACAGGGAGCAACTTATTGATCTCTGGTATTGAGCTGCTATCAGGCTGACCATTAACTACACAGTAGCTCATGATAGGGATGAAACACTGAAATACAGTGCTTGCTTCTCCTGGGATATAAGGAGAGATGAATGAAAGGAAAAACAAACAGTCTGCGATCAGGGCAGCAGCAGAGCTCAAGGTGATGAGATGCCATTTCTGTGCCTGCTAGTCATCTCCCCAGCACTTGCAACCCACTCCCAAGAAACATTCACTGAGACCTCATTCTGCACCTTTTCTAAGACTTAATTTTGTGCACGTTATTTGCTGTCTTAATTAAGAAGAATGCATGCTCCTTTTCTCCTTTTGCCCACTGCTATTATCATCTTTCAATGCAAAACCTCAACCTGGCTCTATGTAAAACACACATTTTTGGTGCTTCTAGGTCCATCTACAGTTGACTTGCTTTGTCACTGCTCCACTGCCCTCTTCAGATCTACGCCGGTTTAACCTACCACAGGACCTGACCTTTGTTTAGAGGAAGTCTGAAACATTTGATGCCCCATCGGATGGCAGCACCTGGGTGGGATGGGAATGTTTCTTTCCAAACAGTTCCTCTTTGCAGATATGCTCTGCGCATACATGTCTGGTGAGGAGCTTAGCCATTTATTTTTCCTCTCAGTAGGCATGTTTGGAGCAGTGGGTGGCCTCTGCTGTTAAAAGTTAATAAAAAAAAAGCCAGGAGGAAGCTTTGTTCTCTGCAGACTGAAAAAGACAGAATCTGTCCTGTACTACACAGGATAAGAAAGTAGCAGAGTTTGATCTCCTAAGACATTGGCTCACCTTATTTTTGGCATTTTTTTGCGCTTGGTTTGAAGGAAACGGGAACACAAGTCAAAAAGGAGAAAATAACACTGTAGAAGGACAGCGGCTAAATAGTCTTGAGCCATGTTTTTTTGTATTAAGATTCCCAGGGCTACCAGCCCAGTTAGGTTATGGGTACAGGACCACATAAGGCAGATTGTGTGCCATCTTTTAGTTGCTTTATGTTAAGGGAGAGTTTTGTTTACTGTTTCCTTCCACTTCTACCCGTCTGAAGCATGAAATAGTCCCTTTTATGATGGCCTCTTGTCTCATTACAAAAAATGCAAAAGATGCACAGCTAAAACAAGATGTTTTTTTATTATTTTTTTGTTTTATTTGAGGGCTTCCTAACAAATTGCAAAAACATCGTGGCAAGCTGGAAGACACCAAATTCTCTGAAAAACTACTCTAAGCAGCCCAGCCCAATCATTAGCTGTGGGCATACATACAAGGACATTACAACACAAAGCATGAAGGACTAAGTCACCTCATCGATCCTCCAGGCACAGGACAGGTTGGTTTTCTGCCTTCCCTTTTGCCATTCTATACTTTTTAATCTCATAATAAATATTCCCCTTCTGCAATGGAAATTTGTCCATATTAGGGACATTTACGACTTGTCATCGGATGTTGGACCAACATAAACACATCATGAGCAAGAACACGCATCTCAACCCTTTTGCTCACAATTGTTTCTGACATAAAGAAAGGCTCCTGGATGTTTCTGGTCCTGCATGCCACATCCTGACAACATAAGAAACAGGGTGTAGTGCCACTAGTCCTTGATTTACATAGTGTTCATTATATCACTGCTTAACTCAGCTCTGCGGAACCAGCGCAAACTCCATTTTTCTGTCTCAGACTTGGCTAGGGAATGGTAGGAGATGCTTCATTACTGCATGACTTTAAGTGGAAGAAGAGCCTGTTTTTAAATTGGTATTTTGCAGGTCATTAATCCACAACCTGGATGTGAGCCCTTAGCTTTTGACCTCCCCAGTGACCAAGATATTTACTGCATGTAAAAGACATTGCACAGTTTGGAGACATTATGGAGCATTGTAGCAGCCTTCTCGATACCCAGTGGCTTGTATCCTTAATCCACCCCGAAAGATATACAGGGCATTTTAACCGTGACTCACACCGGTGTAACAGAACGATTACGTAATGTTCTTAACATGTGATGCATATTATTCTTATTATTTCTTGGGTACTTCATCTTAATAACTCCATGTGGTATTGATATTGAGCAATTACCCAAGAGTATTTGAGCTGCGTAACATCCACGGAAAATCTGCTAGAGTCTAACTGATAGAGTTCCCGTATCATGTCCATGATTAGCACTAACAGCTGGGCAGAACCGAGCTTTTAGAATCAACCTCAAAATTAAATATCAGAGAAAGTATTTATTGCACTTGTAAGTATATCCTGCAACAAATGAACATGGTTTCAATAAATCAAGTTTTTAAAGTGTCTTTCTAGCAGTACTGATAGTTAATACAAGCAGAGAGAAGAGGGTGAATACTAATCTGTATGGATGTTGAAATTACTATGTAAGGTCAGAGTAGTGATCCCACCAGCCTGGTTCCTGGTCCCTCGGAGCAGGCATTTCAAAGAGAGGGAGGGAAACTGGAAGCAAGGAGATAAGAGGGATAACCAGTTCAAGATTGAATTTCCAGTGAAAGGAACCAGGAGGAAATTTATGCACACAAACGTTAGCCCTGACATCAATTCTCTCCTGTTTTTCATATCTTCAATTATGACTTGTACATCTCCAAGTTTATAGGTATTACACAGGCCCAGGACAGTTTTACTACTGTTGCAATAAACCACCATACTACACAAATGGCATTTCACTGCCTACCTCGAGACAGAGTGAATTAAAGAGGACGTGATTATGAACAGAAGGTCCCCCAAAATGATACCCTAGGCCTAAATTTCCATGGCTTAATCTGTGTTTTGGTTTAACAGGGAAGAACTCCATGGAGGCGTGTTGTTTTAGTGGTTGGAGTGTGACATAAAGTAAACGCCGTAAGTTCAAAGCGTCTAGCTGTTTACGGGAATCCCACCACCCGAGAACTGGCAGGAGCGTCCCGGATTACTCATCTGCGTTAACTCTTTGGATAAACATTTTCCTGTTGAGTGTAAGATTGAGCTGCACATTCTCTGACAAAAACCCATGTCCAAAAATAAACACAACATATGTCTGAATTAAGGGCTTATTTCATACAAAAAAAAGATATATTTACACAAGGGTGGCCCATCATGACATGCTTGTTTTCCAGACTAGCAAGTTCTCCTGTGAAGGGATCTGGGAGGAATAATTACTACAGAACAGAGGTCTAAATATTAATGAGTGACAGCCCTTCGAGAAGCAGGAACAGTGCTAAGCGATGCCAGCTACACAAGATGCGAGTTTGAGGATAGCTTTGTAACTCTTGCTCTGCAGTGAGCTTGGAAGGCGAAGGAGCTGGCAAACACACTGGGTTTGCTGCAGTGCTGCTGCTGCGAGCTGAACTGAGAAAGCCATCTAATGCTCTAATGACAGAAACACCTACGTCTCCCACACATACCGTAATAAATTATTGGCATCAATTGAATTTCCATGATGTCAAGTAAGTGTGAAGGAAAATAGACTTCAGCTAAATGGAGGACAGGAGTGTGGAGCTAAAACACAGGAAGGCATGGTCGGGTTTGATTTTGCTTTCCCCAAAGAAGGAGACGGCACATTTAAAAGTATGAATCGAAACAAAACCTCAGATTGCGATGACAACTGTTCATAGATTCTACTTAAAAGCAACCTTGCAAGGAAAAAAATCTTCACAGAAAGGGTCATTGGGCACTGGAACAAGCTGCCCAGGGAGGGGGTTGACTCGCCTTCCCTGGAGGTGTTTAAGGAGCATGTAGATGAGGTACTGGGGGACATGGTTTAGAGATTGATGGGAATGGTTGGACTCGATGATCCGGTGGGTCTCTTCCAACCTGGTGATTCTATGATTCTATGATTTTATACTATAATTGTATGCATCTAGCGACAAAGGTTAAAGCAAGGTAAGGGCATATTTATGGTATATTCACAGCAAAATAAATGTCAGGATATTTGTATTTCAGGCCTGGAAATACCTCTGCCTTACAAACTGCATTTAAAGACAACTCATCAATAACAATTTCTGCAGCAACCTAGAAGTCTGAAAGATCAGAAAATTATGCTTGCAATACAGCACATATTTAAATCATTTCACACCCATACTTCTTTTTTACAGTTAAGCAGCAGTGTAACATCTTTTCCATTTTCCCTAGCTGAACTTTCCCAGAAGTTTTCTAACCTTTATTTTTGACTGCAAAAGAGATGGACTTCTAGGAAAGTTCAGTGCCTACATATCACTATTCAGCATTAGTGAAACAACAGTGTTTATGATTTACTGCTACAGATGTCAGAGTAAAAAGAAAATAACAACACTGGACAAAAAACCCAACTGATTCTGTGCTCTCAGAATATAAACAAGTCATCACCTCTAAAAGGGGAAGAATTCCCAAATAATCTAATCCTGAGAAGCTTTTGTGCCCTGCTAATCTCAGATTAGGTTGTTTGCTCACTGCATTGAAACCAAAAAGATGAGACACCACAAAGCCATACACACCACAACAGTCAACTCTGACATTTTGTGTGAATGTGAGCAGTGAAAGTCTATCTTACTATTGCAGCTAAGAAGTATTACGACTAACCCTCAGCTAGAAATGAGATGACAGATAGGTCAGCAAGGCCAACTGAGATTTTTTTGTATTGATTTAAAGTAGAGAAGCCACATTTGGTAGTTTATCAATTCCACTGGAAACCAAGGATCATGGAATGAAAAGATATTAATCACTGTGGATTAGAGAACCCAAAACTTCTATTAATTTCCCTGTCCAGTTTTGTTATCTTCTCAAATTTTCCTGTCATTTTTTTAAGACTTTCCTTGTAAATTTTTCATTTAAAGCTGTAAGAAGGCCATTAGAAGATGGCAGGAGTCCTGCACTTTTCTCGTAATGAATTCTCAAGTTACACTGGGTTTTCCTATGCCAAACAAACTGAAGCCACACACAATTATACTTCGGCTGCACTGAACAGACATTCTTCAGTAGGATCTTCTATTTTTAATTCAGCTACTGCAATAAACTGGCTTTACAACCCCTTGTTATTTTGAATAAAAATAGAATATTAGGAACAACTGCAGTGTAAACACATGCACAGTACATTATTCATGCAAATAATAATTTTGGGTTTGTTGTAATAGGGAATATAAGAGTTAGGCCACTCTGGAAGCGCTTGCTCTCCATCAGCCCAGACTGTCTGCGCAGCTTTTCTTGGTGTTGTTCACACCACAGCTTTCCCTTTGGAAGTCTTGTTCACTTGGGGTTATTAAATGCATTGTACACAAAGGTGGTAGAGTTTGGTACATGGAGAAATGTGCCTTTTTATTTCCTTCTCGTGCAGGCTAAGAAAACTGCCCAGACAGTTGCTGTTCCGGCAAAAACTGAGGAGCTATGGAGATGAAGCATAAATTGCTATTCATTGCTCCCATCCAAAGATGACTAGAATCACTAGTTTTACAGGTTTCTAAAGAGAATAGCACTTATTACAGGGTCCTCATGCTCATGCAAGCATGAGATGATCTGCATCTCTGAGGATCATCAAGTCCTGAAAGGTCTCTTAGTAGATGCCTCAGTGAACATCAATTCAAACCTTAAGCACCCACTTACCTGCCCATCCATGGATGGGCAGGACTGTTAAGCTCCAGGAGAAGATAGAAATCTTTCATTACCACACCAAACCCCCTAAGCTGACCATTTGTTTCAGTTAAAAACTCCTTTTTTAATATCTAAGGATTTTATATCATAAAACCTTCTCTCCCATCCACCCCCCTCTATTGAGTCAACTCAAGTCATATTTTCAAGTGGCATTCTACAACCAGCAGAACTAAAACTGAGCTTCCCATCTCAATAAACACTTGAATATGGTCTACTGAAGTCCAGAGCTGGGCCTTGGGCTGACTAGCAGCATCCCCTTGGGTCTAAAGATTTTAACTCACATTAACTTCAATTCCATGCCATTTAATTTAATGTAAACACTGCCATCACAACACTACACGTGCTAGTTGGGCAGCCCTCTAAATTGAGAGAATGCTCTATGAAAAATAGGAATTATCGTTTGCAATGTTATTAAACTTGCATCCCATTCCACTTGCAGGTTGTACTGAATAAGGCAAAATCAACACATTTTGGGTTTTGTTTTTTAAAATTTTTACTGTAGTTTTGCAGTTCAGCAGCTTATTTATTCATTTGTCAGGCAATAGGCAACTTTTAACCTTTGTTGTATTCCTCTACAGCCAGGACCATAAACCACTAATTCCGATCAAATTAGTGCCAACATGTTTTTCTTGAGAAGTGAAGAAGGATGCAAAACTAGTCACTAAGTTATGCATGAGGGAGGATAAAGAGAAGAATGAAGGAGACACAGGAAGCATTTCTTTGATTTTATGAGAGAAGTTTTCACCTTTCAGCAAGAAGCTACTTACAACCACAGAACTGCAGTGTGCATGAATTATTCAGGAAAAGCTTATCTTCTGATTCCTAAGTCTTATTTTGAACTTTTAAAACATGCTCACACCATCTTTTGTTTCATCCGCTGCTGAATCGCCTCCCCATTGATATAGCTTCTCCCATTCTATCCACAAAGTGAGCAAATAATATATTACAGGTTGATTTCCTTTGATATACCCACCACTTACCCAGTTCTCTTTGTAAGCCCCTCTACTCTGCTCCCAAGCCGTCTATTAAAGAGCTCCCAGGCAGACCACGGAGCTGGGCAGCAGGATATCTTTGCAATAAGTCTTAAATTGAAAGCTCTGCTGCATCTCCCTGCTGTGAGGGCCTGCTGAGATAGGCTTCTTTTAATATTGCCTTAATAGGCTCTTCAAACTCAGTTAATTAAGTTCAGTATATCTAGGCGGCTATTCACGGCCTGCAGAGACCACGTGTCTTGGCAAATGGGAGCCTATTCCTGCAGCAGTTATTATCAGCAGAGGTTCAGAACAAGCGATTATAGCGCTTGTGAGAAAATGGAATCACCTTCTTATGATTTTGCTGGCTCAGCACATTTCTGGTGAAGAAATAGAATCATAGAATCACCAGGCTGGAAGAGACCCACCGGATCACTGAGCCCAACCATTCCTATCAAACACAAAACCATGTCCCTCAGCACCTCATCTACCCGTCCCTTAAACACCTCCAGGGAAGGCAAATCAACCACCTCCCTGGGCAGCCTGCTGCATTGCCTAATAACCCTTTCAGTGAAGAATTTTTTCCTTATGTCAAGCCTGCACTTACCCTGGTGGAGCCTGAGGCCATTCCCTCTTGTCCTGTCCTCTGTCACGTGGGAGAAGAGCCCAGCTCCCTCCTCTCCACAACTTCCTTTCAGGTAGTTGTAGAGACCAATGAGGTCTCCTCTCAACCTCCTCTTCTCCAGGCTAAACACCCCCAGCTCTCTCAGCCGCTCCTTTTGTTCTCCAGCCCCTTCACCAGCTTCCTTGCTTTTCTCTGGACTCGCTCCAGAGCCTCAACATCCTTCTTGTGGTGAAGGGCCCAGAGCTGAACAGAGGATTCGAGATGCAGTCTCACCAGGGGCAGCCTGGTCTAGCAGGATCCGTCTGTGCCCATCACAGGGGTGCTGGAGCTGGATGATCTTTAAGGTCTCTTCCATATCAAAATATTCTGTGATTCTAAGTTCATGTACAGCCCGATTGGAGGAATTTTTTTCCATGTAAAGGGTCACTGGGCACTGGCAGAGGCTGCCCAGGGAGGGGGTTGATTCACCTTCCCTGGAGGTGTTTAAGGGACAGGTGGACGAGGTGCTGAGGGACATGGGTTAGTGATTGACGGGAATGGTTGGATTTGATGATCCCGTGGGTCTTTTCCAACCTGGTGATTCTATGATTCTGCTGAGGCTGGAAAAATGCATCTTCAGAGGCTCAGACTTGGAGCCTGCAGGGAAACGCTGCCCATGCTCCTCACATACCCTTGAAGACACGAGCTGCTGGGGCTGTTAATCACTCAATTAGGCCCTAATTATCAACAGCCGATGCATCAAAAGGCCTCCCGTGGTGAGGGAAAAGGTTGCAGCCATTCACTTTGACAGGTGATCCCTTCACTGTGCACAATGGCCACAAAGGGGCTGGGGGAGCTGCTGCCCTGGGGCTCCCAGCAGAGGATCAAAGCCAAGAAACAGCTGACTGCAGACTGGCTGCACCGAGCTTCCTCTGTCCCAGCGAGATCTACAATGGCCTGATCGATTATTCACTCAGCATCGGGGCTAGAATGAAAGCCCTGCCCTCAGGCGATAGAGCAGGAGGGATATGGCGTCTGCTCCTTTCACCAAGGAGCTTCAGTCAGCTGGGTCAGAAATCCCAGGTGTAAAAACAGACGCAGAATTCACAGCCTCCAAAGTGACCTCTGCAGGTCAGATTCCTCTCTAATGATGATAATGTCTCTAATATTCAAAACTGGCTTTGAGGTGAGAATTTTCCAGCAGCTTGGGTTGTAGTGAATGTAACTCTGTCACCTGGAAGAGCCTTGCTGAAGGCTGCCCTGTCTCTTCTAGCACAGATTTGTATGCACAATAGCAGAAAGAAAGACAAAAGAAAATTCTGGGCCAGAATTCCTTACTTTGACCAAGACAGATATTTAAATACCATCCCTTCAAACGCTGCAAGTTAACACTGGAAGCTGGGAATGCACATCTTTCCTTTTCTTCAGATGTATAAGGGAAATACCTGCTACCCCCCGAATGTTAATCATAGACTCATAGAATCACCAGGTTGGAAAAGACCCACCAGATCATCAAGCCCAACAATTCCTATCAAATACTAGATGATTAAGTACAGTTCTTGGACATATTTTGGACTTTTTTTCTCCCTGCTTGAAGTTCTTCAGTGTAAAGATCATATTCACTAGCTCCTGTATTTCTCAACAAGGCTGAAAGTTCTTATTCTCTATATTATCTATTGGTTTGTATCAAATATAGTCTAATAACACTGAGTCTGCAATGATGGTTTAATTCTAACCCTGTTCCTGATATTTTGAAAATACTGCTTTAACTTGAATTAATTATTTAGTGTAAGTTGTGCTTTTGTAGAGTAATGAAGCTCTCAGAGGGAAACATCACAAGAATAAATTTTGCAAGAACATTCCAACATTTACAAGGGCATAAATAGGCAGTGGAAAACTGAGTCGAATAACCTGGCATTTTCGGATGCTACAATACTACAATAATTCTCTCAACCTTTCCAGTCCTAGTCTCATTTCCTGGGTTTTAACATTACTTCGGGTTATATAGGCATGCAGTGAGTCAGCCTGTATCAATTTTCTTAATCCTCACAAAATGTTGATAATTTGTTCAGCTGTTCTTTTTTAACAGTATGACAGAACAAATGCGTAAGTAGATTTTTAGGCTAGATTTTTTTCCTAACAGTTTCAAATTGGCATCCAGTTAAAAGTTTGTGATGAAGGATTTTTAGTACCAGTACCCATAGTAAAGGTATTTGATGGCATAGTTTTCATCCTCAATAATATGATAAAGGATTAGATGGAGAAAGAATTCCTAAACTTCTCAGTCCTCCATCTGTGTAAAAAGGAATTAGTTAGTCAGCATGGACCAATATGTACTGCTTCACACTTCTGACACTCATTTCCAAGGAGGTGAAATGTTGCAGATTAGAGGCATAACAAGACTTCAGCATTCCCAGAGCAGTGTTCAGGAATCCTCACTTCAACCAATGCTACTAAAAGTAGAGGGGAATAAAAATCCTTAATAATGATGAAGGAACAATCCACAGAGAGAAAAAAAAAAAAGTGCACTTTCCAGCTCTCGCTCCTCAGCTTCTGCACATTTTTTTCACCCGCACAACCTTGCTGTCCTATGCCAGCTGAAGATATCATATGAAATCTCTTTTATCCTTTTAAGATTTCTTTTCTAAGTCTGTAAGCAAATATTTTATAAAAGAGACAAGTTATTTAAGAGACTACATAAGTAGCACTGGTTATATTTATAATTCAAGTATATAATGAATTCTTACAGAGAAGACTCAAACTAAAACCCCTGAATTATTCTTACAAAGGCAGCATATCTTACAGATGTGTCATCCATTCTTTCACCACCTAGGATTAGCTCTAATCGAAAGTGATGTTCAAGACAATCCTCAGAGCCAGTTATTTGTTTTCTTAATGTAGACCAGAAGATTTTGCCTGCTGATTCCTTATTACAATTTTGCAAAATATTACAAAAAAGTACCTTATGTTCTTCCAAGAGTCATAGCTTTACATGTTTTTTTGTGAAAAAAATAAAGATTGGAGAGGTATTAGAGTTCAGGGGTGAAGAGGTTTAATATATCACTTACTTTTTCCACTAAAGAGATATGATAAAACTTTTCTGGAGTGTGGATAAATTAAATTTACAAAGGTAGCAAAACTCTTCCTAAGGGGAAGAAGATCCAGTCAAAACTGCTGCTTGTTACTGAGACCTAATCAGTCCTCAGCCTTTGTCATCTATGAACCTGGGTACTGGTACATCTGACAGCTCTGTTCACTCTCTGTGCTAGTAACAGCCTCAGCTCTTCTCACTCCTCTTGCTCTAAGAAATAAAAGCCTCCACTTTAAGAAGAGTTTTATTGCCTCATCGCTCCTCCTGCCCCCTCTGTCCCCCTCCCCAATCCTCCCACCCTCTCCCTGCATCTATCTGGAGAAGCACAGAGGTTGCCTTTTAAAAGAACCCACGTTTTGCATAGATTTACATCACTTTAGCAACTGATGCACTTTTGGAATCTCAGACTAAAAGAATTAATATTCAGTTGTGAATTCAGGGTATTTAATTCTGGAAAGAGCTCTTACAGACACAACTTTCACCATGGCATTCTTGAAATACTGTGCCCCTTTAAGTGGACTACAGAAATCCTGCCAACTTCAAAGAAGTTCAAATATCTTCCTGAATTACCATAATTTCATATGCAATCATGGTAATTATGTGCAGGTGACTGTGTTTTATGCCTAATTGTCAATGTTGCTCAAATGTACCAGACTGCAATCATAGTGATAGTTGCCTTGAGGTGTAAAACCTGACAATATTTGACTGCCAAACTCTTACATATTTAATGGAGTCCCCTACACGTTTAATGGAGTAAAATTGAATTAAGGACTCCAACTCTCCCCTTTCATAGCTCGCTATGTCATGGAAAATAATCCTGCAGAAAGTATTCTATAATGACTAAGCTTCTCGTTAACCAGCTACAGGAACCTTGGCTCCCTACTGCACAGGACAGCAGAGGTATAAAAGGTCCTTGTGAACATGTTACATGCACTGTTTTGAAAACAGGTCCCCAGGAGCTGTAGGTGGAAAGTTCTCCAGATCCTTGCCGTGACTGCCTCCACTCCACAGAGCTGTTTGCTTAGCCTGCTTTTTGCGTCACATTCACAACTGAGCTTTTAAGGAAAAAGGGGGAAATTTAATTCCTCTCAAGCTGAAAGCAGAACAAAGGACTCGGATATAGAATCATAGAATAACCAGATTGGACGAGACCCACTGGATCATCGAGTCAAACCATTCCTATCAAACACTAAACCACTAAACCATGCCCCTTAGCTATCAGCAGGATCATCCCATTGTTGATGAAAACAAATATTTAACTTAGAATGAGGACAGGTTTTGATCTATACAAAAAAGATGCTTTCAAACAAAAATACTTTCATTGAGTCACAGCAAACCTTAGGACATAAAGAATAGCCTCAGAATTAAGTATATTGTGCATACTACTGCAGTGATGTCTTACAAATGGTATAAACCATAATAAAAGTATAAAATACTAAGACCACAGGTACAGAAGCAATGAACCTGCTGTTACCTGCCTGACCACAGGTAGCAATCTGCCTCGGTCCTGTTTGCATCTCACTATACCTTCCTCACCTCAAGTCATATTGGAGTGAAATTTTTAGGAAAACAAAAGCTTTTGCATTTTCTTTGGTTACCCAGAGATATCATGATGCCCTATGCTTGGAGGTTCAAGGCTAGGTTAGATGAGGCTGTCAGTAACCTGATCCAACAGAAGGTGTCCCTACCATGACAGGGGTTTGGAAATGGACGATCTTTAAGGTCCTTTCCCAACCAAACCACTCATGATTCTAAGATTGCTCAAATAAAACTAATACACAATATGATTCTGTAGACAGACTATGTAACTAACCAAAAGAATAATAAGTGACAGAGAAGGATACGTGGGGAAAGCAATAGGCCAGGAAATAGATGGAAGCAAGAGAGGGTCTCTCCTATAGATAGGACTTCATGGCCAAGAAACAGCCTGTGACATGGATACAGCAAAGAGGACTTGGATTCAAGCACAAACTTTTGAGTCACAGCCTAAGCAAGGGAAAAAGTAGTACGTGATTAGAGAATGACTAACTCTGGTCTCCACTGAGCTCTGTGGCTTGGACACTTTGCTGTAGATTTTGTTGTAAGCTGACATTTTTCGCTCTGATTAATCCTTTCCAGTCCCTGGTCTCAGCTGACTTGGCTGAGCCCATTGGAAGCCATTGTTTGGCTCTCTGAACTTTATCTCTTTTCAGTGCTTAAATAGAAGACCCCTTCTCCCCCCACCTCATCCTTCTTGCTAAAAGCCTGTTTGTAAGAGCCATAATGAAACTCCAGGTGGCCTGGTGATTTTGAAGTAATCCCCTCAGGGATTTGAAGCACTTGGTTATGCCTCATGCATTGTAACAACCCATAGATGTGATTTTCCTCTCTTTCTTTCCGCTGTGCTGCGTGATTTAATAAGTGCAGGGCATTAGACACTAAAGGAGTACTAAAAAAATGTATAAAAGTCAAAACAATCCCTCAAAACACAACAGACTCTGCAGTGTGTGCATGGAGAGTGCATCCAGTGGTTTCCCACTGAACCTTGTATTATCTCCCGAACCAACTTCCACTGAAGAGAACAGCAGTTAGCTCTAGAGCGAAGTCCTAATCCCTGCTCTAATACCCAGGCACCCTATCTGGGGCTGCATGTGGTCCCGATCGTTCTTTCCCTCTGTCATGTACTGAAACATCACCCTGGCTGCACTGTTGAGTCTAAGTACCTTTGAGCTTGGGAAACGGTAAGAGTAAGGTCTGAAACATTTCACCTACCCACCCCCCCCAACGTAAACAGCAGAAGAGAAATAGAGCAAAATGAGTTTTCAAGGCAAAAAGAAAAAGGGAGGGTGGGGGGTGGTCGTGTATTTCATGAGTTTCCAGAGTTCTGTTTGCCACATGTGTAAAAGTCAATAGGTGGGAGAAGCTTGGAAAGGAAACTGCTGGATTATGAGGCTTGGGATGCCACCAGGCTGCCCCTGCTACCTGTATCTTTCCAGTAACTCATTTCCATAACCTATGCTCTGGCACCAGAATCCGATCAACTTTTTAATAAAGGTGAGAAAGGTGATGGAGCCTTTTGCTAAGGAATCCTGAGATCAGTTCTTACATTAGCTGAGGGCTTATCCCGGTTTATTAAGTTATTTTGGATTTTTCCATGGATTAATGAGAATTGTTGATATTGTTAAAAGAAGAAAAATATGAGAAGTAAAGCCAGGGTGCAGCTAAACCAAGGCTTAACTATTAACTCTTAATTAGTGATAGTGAAATAGGACCTAGATTACCTTACATCCTGCAACTTGTCATTGTGAGCTGTCTCCCTTTAAACATCTGGCGCCAGTCACTGTCAGACCTGGGCTACCAGTCTGAAGGGATTACACATCTAATTCATTACAGTCACCCTCATCTTCCTCATGGTGCGTTCCTGGGGTGCAGAGCATTGTGCTCAATTGGTTCCACCAGAAAGGAATTTTCATGGGAGAGCCAGAATGAATAAATTACCAGCAAATTGCTATTGGCAGGGCAGATTGGCAGTGAGAAGGAGAGAATGACCCGGGGAAAGGGAAGGAAAGAGAGAAAGGAAGAAAGCATCTCTGATGCACACTGAATTGCTTGCCTAATTTTTCGTTTGAGACTCCCAATCTGGGGCAGCAGCTGCTCTGATGATGTATTACAAACGACTTATTGCTGTAATGCATCATGAAGCTCCATTGCCCTGATGACATGTTACCGTAATACATCATCAGAGCATTGCCCAGCAGGAACAGGAGTCCTGGAAACCAAACAGGACCATAAATTTTAGTACAGTTGCCCCAAAATTTGTTGTCATTTTCTTTTCTGCTCTATTAAAGATTTAAGCGTTGGAAAGTGTGGGCCAGAGCAGACCCTCATTAAAAAGGCTCCAATAGTTTCATAAGTCTCCTAAGTCATTAAAGGTTTTAATATAAGAGATTAACTATTGCTATTGTTGCTCAGGAGGAATAAATTATCTTTAAATACTTTTTTATGCCTTTCAGGTAATGAGTCAGAAACTCATGTTTGCATGCAAAAAGGACCCTGCCTGTGGAGCTGGAGAGAACCACGATTCATCCTTGTTAAGACAAAGTATGCAGCTTTGAGCAAAGGGGATGCATTGCAGTGACCCTGATCCTCTGAGCTTCACTGCGCACTCCAGAGATCAGTGGAGTTGGTGCTAGGGCCACATTTACAGATGATCTATGTGGCTTGAGCCTAAGATAAGTAGGAATCATGGATGCTCAGCCCCTCTGGAAGTAAAGCCCTACAAACCTGTGAGCTGTACGTAGTAATGAAAACATTCTGGGTCAGATTCAGCGAAGAGTTTAGCATCTTGGATAAGACCTCTGTGGACTAAATGCAGAGCTGCAATCCAAGAAATTTGGGCCTGACTAACATCTGACAATCCCAGAGGCTCCTTAACCACCAGGTGCCCCAGGAGTCCATACATAGAATCATAGAATCACCAGGTCGGAAGAGACCCATTGGATCATCGAGTCCAACCATTCCTATCAAAACATGAGCAACTCAAGTCAAGGGCATGGAGAGCACTTTGTACTGGAGGGTGGTGGAGAAGGGAGGCTTGCACTTTACACACTGCTATTCTTGCAACTGCTGAGACCCAAGCGAGCTGCTCCAAGGGTGACAGGGATGTGCCCACTGCAGAGAAACCATAGCCTTGGAAATGCAATTCCTTGAAGGACTTATGTTACAGCTTAATAATTAGATATCACTGGATATCTTAGATAATGCTATGTGAGCTTAAAGAAGGACAGGTGCAAAGGGAAGGGCTAAGCTGAAAATCAGGGCATTAATGTTCCCAGCACCACAACCAGATTATGTTTAGGCACGTGAAGGTTTGTAAGATAGACATTCTGCAAGATGTTGTTAAAATTGCGTGAAGGTTTGTAAGACATTCTGCAAGATGTTGTTAAAATTAAGTATAATTTCTCCTTGTACCTATTGTGTTGGATAAAAAAGTGGACGTTTCATACAGACAGCAAGAAGACATTGATTCAGAAACAAGATTTAATAAAAAAAATAAATGGAAAAGGAAATAAAAGGCAAAGTAGTAAAAGAGCAGAGCAATTTTATCTATTTGTGGCTTATATGGGCAAACATGAAGACAACCTTTTCACAAACTGGAAAGTTCTCTGGGGCACCGTGGGGTGACTCTGATGGGGTCCCCGTGTGCTTTCACTGAGACGAGCCTTTCGCTGGCGGCACTGGAAACTCAAAGAGGGTATTGCCAGCTATTTCTTAGAAGCACATTTCATGGTAGAGTATCAGCAAGTTGAATTTGCCTTGGAAATGCCACTGCAGCTTGGGCTGGGTGGTGCTCCCTGCTATTTTTGATCCGAGATTAAGTGTCTTTTTATTTTGTTGAAATGGATTTTAATTGAATGCGCTGCTCTGCTCGAGGTGCACCAAACTAACGTGCTTTGGTGTTTTTCTTTCCCGAATCCTAAGGGAACGTGCCCCTAGACCAACATTGGACTGTTTTGTTTTGGTTGCTTTTTTTTTTTTCCCCCCTTGGTCAAAAGATCCAGTGTGTGCTAATTCTGTCATACTCTCTCTCACTCAATCACTCATATTCAGTGCCCCCTAAAGAAACATTGTAGAAGCCAGAAGGCTAAGAAATTACCCAAATGAACTGCCTGTGCTTTGCCCTCACATTCACATACGGAATTGTTGCCACCTTGCTGGTAAAATTAGCCACGTGTTTCACAGAGTTACCCTTACTTATCAAATAACAGAGAAGGTGCTGTGCCTCATTATGTCAGGTCAAAGACTACCAAAATTGGTACTGGCGGTGCCTGATTACTTAAGAGAGGGAAAAGTTTCTCGCGGAATTTTACTAACTAATCTTTTAAATCAAATTTTCAGAGGTCTGTGCTGAGATGTAGTGAGTGTGCTTTCCCCAAACAGAAAAGCATCTGAATATGAGCTTAATATGAAGATAAAAAAATAGTTCCAAGTAAGAAAGAAACTCAATGATTTTAGGTATTGCAAACTTCGGTCTTTAGTCAATTGTTCCTGAAGCTTTAATGCTAAAATGCGTTAAAGAAATAGTTTATGTTATTGAAAAATACAGTCCTGCAGTGACCTTTCTTTAATAGAATGAGTTTTTAAAAGAAAGCATCTTGATTTTAAATTGTTAAAAAACTCTCTTTCAAAATTTACCTACATTTCAAAACATCAACAGTAAAAAAACGGTTAAATCAGGGAAAAAGAAAGGATTTTTTTTCTGACTGTTGTTTCAATTTTTTATCTCTCTAAGGAATCCAAAGATATTTACTTCAGTTTGACCCAAGCCATAATAATAAAAAAATTAGTTCAGCCTTTGAACTGAAAAATCAAATTTTCGTACAACTTTATGTGCAAAAACTATTTCTTCTGTCATGGTTAATGAAAGGTGACAATCGTTTCATCTATTACCTAGGGGTAAATACCTTTCAATCTAAAACCAGCAGCAGAAGGAGGCAAAGGAGAAGCCAAGAGCAGCCTGGGTAGTAGGAATGGTAGAGGTGGTGTTTGCTCTCCACTGGCTTCTTGAGTTATCAGAACACTAAACTCAATTTGTCTCCTGGGTCATCATCCTTCTAATATGATGGCAAAAGAAATTCTGCTTGGTAGAGACCTCTTAAAGCCAGACCCGAAGTTTGCTCCTAAGGCCGGTTTTCTGTTCCTTAGGCTACCCAAATTACAACGCACCCTCACCAGCAAATAAACAACAGCAAAACCTGAATCATGAACTGAAAACTATCAAAACTCTAAATTTCAGGAATAACACAGGTGATGTGAAGTGTTGTAACGTCAGAACAGCCCTATCTTTCGCCTGTGCCTCTAATTGCCTGAAACCTGCTCTCTTTCTCCACCAAAATTCATTCACCTCTGATATGCCTCATTGTACCCTCCCTACCTTCTGGTTTTGTATAATTTTTCCAAGTATGCAAGATAACCTGAGACATAGTGTGAAGCTTCTTCATTTCGAAAGTTGAATGAGTTATTTGAGATCCAGATAATTCATGGGTAAATATGATACACTGGGGCTGCATTTGCAGCAATGCCTTGTGCAAAACAGCCCTTAGTTTCAAATAGAAAAATAAAAGCTGTTGCATCTCATTTTGACACCGACCCTGCCATTCTGCTCTTGTAGTGGAGCAGCATCTTAGTACTCAGTTCTGGGAACACCTTTTAGTATTTCATCAAATCTATTAGAATTTGTTCTGTATCACAATGTTTTGGAGCTTGAACTATAACGAAAACAAAACTAAGCCAGTTAACAAGGACTCCACGTGAGTAAGTAGAGCGAAAGCTCACAAGATATACAAGGGGAGGCTTTGAGGTGCAGCAAGTGCAGCGACTTGCCCATCCTCAAACAGGTGATGCAGCAGCAAAGCCAACAATCACAGGCTTGAGCTGTCCAAACTCTTCACACACTGCCCAGCTGCTGTCTCTGAGATAGTCTCATCAACAGCTTCCTCACTGGAGCATGTGAGTCTGCAGCCAAAGCCTGTTACGTCACCAGAGCAAGAAAAAAAACCCCCAGCCTTTTCAGTTCCCCAGCCTTCTGCAGCCCAATTTATGTCCAATTTGCAGACTTTCAACATAACAGCCTCACAGTTCATAAAATCAAACTCAGCCAGGACTAAGTCTCTGGGTAATGGATTTAGGATCACTCGAGGTGTTACCGGCAGTTCATGATGGGTAACTTTCTTGTTAACTAAAGTCCCTTTTGCTAAATGAGTTCCAGGTTTAACTCCCCCTCTCCAATCCCCACAGTCTTCACTCTCCTTATTTTTTTCCCTTTCTGGCAGCACTGTTCTGGATGGGAAGGGAGGGGGAGAGGAGGTGGCACAGGGCTTTTTATTAGCCTACGCGTGGAGGGCTTTTCATTGCGAGGGCTACGGGGAGCAGAGACAGAAGGAGAGAGTGGGGGAAAAAAAAAGGTGGGATAAGTTAGTCTTTGTGTAAGGGGAAGGTGCTGAAAGGAAGGCTGTGTGCTGGGGCCGAGGGATCAGCCCTCTGGCTCCACTTGTCTACACAGGGACTATGGAGACAGCCGCCTGCGTAGACTGGTGCTTTTCGGTTTCCGCAGGTAACTGCAAGCACCATGGGGCACAGAGCCAAGGGAGAAAACCACAGATTGTACATGGGGAGGAAAACTCAGCCCCTCCTGGGCACTGCCAGTAACCCTCGGAGCAGGGAAAGGGATGTTTCCTATCAGCTACCAGCTACTGAACATAGCTTCAATATTTATCATCTGCACATTTCTCTTCCTTTAATGTCGGATTTTCCAGCTGAGAAGCCACACTATTTATCTGGCAGCGATTAACTGCTGATCTTGTTGCAGGAAGGGGATGCATCATTTCCAGGTGCTACCGAGCTTGGGGGACAATCCTCCTGGCACCCAAAGCAAGCGTTTGGGGATATTTTTGTTGCTTTAAATGGTTCTCTCCATCTCTCTGTTTTGCAGAACTTGATTAAACATCAAGAAACTGGTGGCAAATTTACTTTTTTCTCCCTTCTTCCCTGTCTTGCTCCCCTACCCACTCAAGAGAAGGGTAAAGCTTCACTGCGTGTGCTCCTGCACTCCTCGTTCCCCATCCAGAGGGTCAGACCTGAAATCCGTCAAGATGAATGGAGGGATTTTTGTTGAGTCTCAGTGAACATCACACCAGGGCCATGTTTGTTCATGTGGATGGCTGTATGCCAGTGGGCTGGAACTTCTTTGGGGAAGCAATAGTAAAACACACGGTAGATCGGGTCAAGAACAAATTGTCAGCCTTTCCCATGGGGCAAAAGGAAGGATGCTTTCAGCACCTCCTGGTCTTTGTCTTGGGCCGTGGGGAAGGAGAATAATGAGTCCCTCAGCAGCCAGGACTGTGTCTTGGTCCACTTTATGGTCTGAGATAGCCCTCTATTGACACAGGGAAGGATAAAATACAGTGTTCAGCAGCTGACACCCCAACTCTCAGTTCATAATATTGTTCCCAGTGCACGTTATGTCTGTTGTCCCAGAGAGGCAGACGCCCAGCATGAGCCCTGCACACCTCCATCCACCATCATCCTGAGTTTTTTTCCTTTTGCTTCTCCAGTTCCCCAGATACAGTCACGGACATGGATTTTTAGAGACTTCATCACACTTTTCCAGTGCCCATCAGACTTGTGTCAGGGATGGGAGGCTGCAGGTAGAATCGGGGCTGCCCCAGTTCACCCAGACATGTGAGGATGGGGCAGTCATGCCATAAACCAGCACATAGCATTCAGGTTGGTCTCTAGTATGGAACTCGGTGCTAGTCCTGTGAACCTCATCTAAGGATTTTTCCATGTGATTTTAGTCAAGCATGTCTGACAAAAAAGCTTTAATATACAGAGGCAGGAAGAAAGCGCATTAAACCAACTCTTTGTGACAGAGTGGCCTTCCTTCTCGTTTATTATCATCTATCTTCACATGATTCCTTATCCTCCCTTCTCTCCTTGTCCTTGATTCTATTTCCTTTAGCTTTCAGGCAATTCACTTCTCCCCCTTGGACAGCATTCCTGACAAAAATAAAAAATGTGGCAGTTGTGTTGTGGTTTGTTTTTAACCAAAGCAACCACTTTGTCATTTCTCCTCAGATGACTACTGCTTTCAAACATTTACCTTTCAACTGTTTTCTTTTGTTGAAAAAATAATCACGCCAGGACCTCTGTGCCTCCATACGCCATCCCGTACAGTGACCCAGAGGACAGATCTTGGCAGCACGGCAGCTTGCTGCAGATCCCTCTGAAGGCTCCCCAAGGCAGAATAGGTCAAAACTAAATGTTTAGCAGTGGGGAAATACCATTTTACTAAGGTTCAACCTCTGTGCAGAAGTTTTGTTTGCACTGAGGTTCCTCATTCAAAATACACTGGAGGTGAAGCAGTATTACAATAGTGTCAAAATGCCCCATTTCATATGCTCCACTCCAATAGGAGTCCTATTTTCTGGTCTAAAGCAGCATTTTGTTTTGAATCCAAACCAATGCCAAGCAATATCATTGACTTTGGGACCCCTAGAAGATCATCACAAGCACGAACCCTAGGGTGTAAGATGCTATACAGAAACATGAGTTTGCAGTCTAAGTTTAGCAACCCCTACAACACTTCTAATGGGTGTACTTTACATTCTGGCTTCAATAAAACTAGCACAGTGGTGATTTATTATTGATATCAAATAAAAGTCCACTTGATAATCTAGATTCTCTACCTCCAGGAGAATATTTTCTTTCCGTTTAGTAGATGCCAGCCAACATTTTATAATCACGCTCTATGAGAAGCCTGAAACTATAAATGGAACATTATAGTAGTTCAAGTGGAGAACTCTCTTCCACTCCATTTCATCGCTATTTGTTTTGAGTAACTTATATTGTCATCTGAGCCTTTTTTCCTCTTGGAAGGGTGCAGCTCCGCTCATTGTGGTTATGCCAGCTGCCTGCATTAGCTCACTGAGCACACTCCCTGTAGCCCAGCCGGGTATTGTCTTTCAAACTAAACAAATAATTTTATTTAAAAGAGAGAGAGAGAGAGAGAGAAATAAGAAGAAAATGTCAACCTACTGCCTCAGCTCCCTGAAGCTCTGTTTTCTCTGGCTTTTGTGACAAATGTGGCAGTATTTATACACTCTGTACTAGAAATTCTCAGACTGGATCGGAACAACATCCATCTTCCCAGTATCATGCCTCAGCATTTCTCAGCAGAGAAACCATGTTTCAGTGGTCCATGAGAAAGCACAGGATGCCAGGGAGAGAGAGAGTCAAGTATGGAGACCATAGCACGAGATTGTCCACATCCTTTTAAGTCAGAGGCAGACACTGCAGATTAGCATTTGAGGAGTTACACTCTTGTAAATATATGAGTATATGCATATACCTGTGAGAATATATGTGGATATATTAAGAAACTATTGTTCACATGAATAAAAATGATACTGATAGTAGATTATTTGTTCTGGTTTTACCTCTTCATGCTCGATTGCAATGAAATTACAAGTATATAAAGTTAATCTTCAAATTCATATAGTATTTCAATTTTGACTCTTTCTCACTTTTAAAAACTGAAAATAACTAATTTGAGCAAGGATTACTTTGAATGCCAAAGCAATATTAAAATGAAAACAGAAATTAATGTTATGCAAGTATTGGTATCCACTGAATAAGGTCTGATCTTTCAAAAAATAACACGTTATACTTATTCACTTTAAATGTTAACTACTGTTAACTGGTAGGCATGTTGGCTGCTTTTAAAATAACTTAATTGCTTTTCAAAACATTTGTGGTGGGAAGGAAACTCCGAAAGTATGGGACAAAGATCTATTCATCTTAATAGCAGGCGGCTATATCATAGACCACTGCACATGGCAATACAGCATGGACTTGGGGATTTACTGAAGAACTAAAAGTCAGAATCTTTATCTCACACCCTTATTTGCTCCCTTATCTTAACCTCGTCCTCTTTGTTTCTAAGTTTCTCTAGCTGTAAAGTAAGCGTACTAAAAGTTACGATCCAGCCTAATTCTTAAAAGCAGGATTGTGCTTTTTCAGGATGTCCAGAAATTTTCAGTTGTGTGTTCTTGCTCACACAGGGAACATTTTAACTGATGAGATGATTTTTATACCTGATATCAGAAAATGACATATATCTAGAAAAATAATTGTCCTTAATTCAAATAAAGCAGTTCCAGTTTCTGAAACTCGAGTGAAGGACCAGGAACTGCATTAATTTTCACTGCATATCTGAACATAGTACTTCTAGATGGTAATGTGTAGGGGGGGTTGATTCTCTACAAACGCATTTCAGAGAATATAAATCTTCCAATTAAAAGTCCTTGAATTGACAACGTGCCTGTTGTGAGGAATTTAAGCTGTCAGCATATCTAGAAGTGGCATCATCACCAAATAAAGAATTAATACAGTCTTAATAGTAGAATCAATCAAAGCTTCCTTTCTTTCATATTCTATAAGTAGAATTAGGAAGTAGTCCTAGTATTTGGAAGCCTGTGCAGGTAAAACTACTCATGTGTTCTAGGGCCATCCCTGAGCATCACACAGGAGGCTGGAGAGACCTCTTGAGTGCGGTCTCCCAGTCTGAGGTCACTGTTGTTGCACTCTTAGTAGAAATGTTTTTTTCTCTGTAACTCAGACACAACAGCAACGTTTGCTTTTCTCTATTTTTTGTTTTATAATATTCATATAGTGCCACTTGCCAGGTACACGATCACACTTTCCGTTCTCTTCATAAGAAGGAGGAAGGAGAAGTGATGCTACTTGTAAACCTTGTTTCCATCTTTCTTGTTTTGTGTCACTTTATTTTAGCACACCAGTAAAACTCCACCACATAACCAGTTTTTAATTTAGAGCAGCTGACGAATGCAGCCTAATAATAACTTCTCAACAAATAACCTCGGAAAGGACAGCCTGTCTTGATATTAAACAATTTAAAATATCTCCTTTCCCTTTAATTATAAAAAGAAAAGCAACTGAATACAAAGTGAAGCTGTGGTACAATCATTAGCAGCTGGCCAAAATTTCCCCATGTAGCCTCTCAGGATTCAGCTAGAGTACAAGAAAAATAAATACGAAGTTCCCTAACTTTTGTTTTATAAGGCAAATTAGCTATCCCACATTTTACCAAACCAAAACCATGTCATGGCTTGTCTGAGTTTCAGTGCCAAAAGAGGAGTTTTAGATGGACATGGGGGAAGGTCACCTGCAACCACCCAAAAAAACCACCTAAAAATAAGCATTTATTCTAAGCTGGTGCTGAAGAAAGGCTGATGGGTAAAGGATGGTCTAGGTCACTTCTGGAGCTGTTTTTCTGTAGTCACTGACTATAAAGGGAACTTGGATATCAAATGGGAACAACAGGTACAATTGCTACATTACCTTGTCCCAGGGGAATATCATATTATACATGCTGTACCTAGAACCTGAGTTTCCAGTTCTTTTGCAAACCTAACATTAGGAAGGAGAGAAATTACTTGACTTGCAAATAATTACTCAGCAGCAAATATGTTCAAGTGAAATGAGACTTCTTTGGTTTGGCACTTCTTAGTGTTCAAAGCTCCACAAAACTCCCATCTTTTACCAAAAAAAAAAAAAAAAAAAAAGTTGTTTCCTTACTCCAAAATCAATATTTTTCTTTCTTTCAACAACATTTGAACTATTTACCTGCATGTGAGTCAGTAAGGGAGGTCACAACTTGTGTACCTTTAGGCTAATTCAAAATGTGCTTATAGGATGAGACCATTTGAAATCTCTGGAGGATCTTGGGAAATCAGAGGACTTTGGGGACAGGCCCGTTTTGTCCAGTGAAAGTGCTCAGATGTTATTCCTATGCATCCATACCCCAGCCCTGAGGAGATCCCTGATGTACTTTTCCATACAAACCCCCTGGATCCCACAGCCAGGGCAAGTGGGATGAGGATTGACACCATGACGATGGTTCTCAGAAAACACATTCATTTGCAGCAACTCCAACAGTCAGGAAAGAATCTTGACAAAACAAATGGGTCCCCATAAACATGTCTAAGGAAATTAAGATGCTACAACTGATCTGCTTTAATAAAATTATGCAGTCGGCTCAGTTTCCAAAGTTAGTCACTGTATTTTCTGCATCATGCCATGCAATTAATCCTTCCTAAAATAAACAGACTGATTAAATTTCCATTATCCTGACAGTTCACAATAAACCATGGGACCAACGATCCCCTTTCTTTTTAACCATTTAAGCCATTATAATTAATTTTGGATTTATGTCATTTGCTGGTAAATGTTACGATCACCTTACTAACTACTTAAACAATTTCAAACAGTTGCACTCCTTCTCAAACATGTAAGCAATAGACAATAATTGAACTATTTAACGTGATTCACATTTCATGAATTTTCCTTTCTACACAAAGCTCTGTATTGAGTCGCTGGGGTCTCGTTTGTTTGCCTTTTTTTTCAATATCTAATTAAATGCTCATGAAAAAGAAATAACACATTTGAAAAGGACAGGGAAGTGTCTGAATTTGCCTTCATGATTATTTTAGTCTCATATTCAATTTGTGAGTGAAAAAAAGACCTCCTGAAGAACATTCGCTTATATTATTATTTCAAACACACTAAAAAAATGCCAATATTTTTCTTACCAAATTTTCTGCAATTCGCTTTTGCCCAAAGTCAACCTTCCTTAGCATGCCCTGTGTTTTAGGATGACAACCACCACACTCATAAAAACACATGAAATTATTACTACCATTTTTTTTCTCAAATGGCTTTAGTTTTTACAGTAAATATGCCATGGAAATGAAACCAATCCTACAATCTAGCTTATTACAGCTAAAAGCATTTCAGATTTCCTTCGGTCTCTTTCTGCTGTGCCTTGTGGCAGCTCTCTCCATCATTCTGCCAGACACGGACATGGAACTGGAAGGAACATGCCCAACTCAGAACAAGAATCATAGAATCACCAGGTTGGAAGAGACCCATCGGATCATCGAGTCCAACCATTCCTATCAAACACTAAACCAAGTCCCTCAAGACCTCATCCACTCGTCCCTTAAACACCTCCAGGGAAGGGGAATCAACCACCTCCCTGGGCAGCCTATTCCAATGCCCAATGACCCTCTGTGTGAAAAAATTCCTCCTAATCTCTAGCCTAAATCTCCCCTGGTGGAGCTTGAGGCCATTCCCTCTTGTCCTGTCCCCTGTCACTTGGGAGAAGAGTCCAGCTCCCGCCTCCCCACAACCTCCTTTCAGGGAGTTGTAGAGAGTAATGAGGTCTCCTCTCAGCCAACTCTTCTCCAGGCTAAACATCCCCAGCTCTCTCAGCCGTTCTTCATAAGACCTGTTCTCCAGCCCCTTCACCAGCTTTGTTGCTCTTCTCTGGACTCACTCCGGAACCTCAACATTCTTCTTGTGGTGAGGGGCCCAGAGCTGAACACAGGATTCTAGGAGCAGATTCTGTCTGAACAAGCCCCAGAAATTGTTCATCACTTCCCTCAGGCATCTCTTCTCCTTTTCCTGGTAACCTCTCAGTTCTCATAGCAATGGTGCCACCCCAAGCACAAGGCTTGACCATGCTGTCAGCCCTTCCTTGCCTGGCAGCTGCATTCAGGCAGGTCACAGGAACCAATCACACAAAGAATTGAGGAGCTGCAAGGTCCTCACTGCCCCAGCCTGTGGCCAAAACCACAAGAGATGCTGTCCCACGTGCTGTAGCAATCATGAGAAATACACACAGATCAGCTAGTTTGGAGGAGAGAATTTTACTAAACCAACCACTTGTTTCTCTGTATTATGTTGATTCTTTTTCTTCTCTATATTAAAACATAAAAAAAAACCAAATAAAAAATGAGGTGATACAATGCTAATAAAATTGCCACTACATCAATTTGTCTTGGTCTTGGAAAAGTGAATAAAAATTTTACCTTTTCAAAAACTAGGATTACAAATAGATATAATCTCCAAATTTTTTAGAAGGTGGAAAATCCATTTTCTAACCAGCCCTACTTATGACTGGGTAGATGGGTTACTTATCCAAACTAACACTGACCTTCAAAACTGTTTGGGCTGAGGTTTGGTTTGGCCAGATCCTAATTTTCCATAACTATTTACCCATCCCTAGAAGAGATGAAGCTTTGAAATGGAATAAAAAGAAGAATGCTAAGGACACACAGGCCAAACTGAGCTACTGTTTAATAGAAATAATAAAGCCCACTTTATCTCATCTTTATCTGGCTGATTGCCTGCAGTGCTTTTTAACATAGCAGCTGATCATTGTGAAAGCCATCAGGCATAAGAGCAACACCTGATGAAAAGGAGTAAAGCAAACAGATTTATTAAACAGCTACATTATGTTTACATTGATAAATGAGCCTTTCTAGAGATCTCAAATTTCATTTCAAGTCCCTTCTTTAGCAGCTCTTTTGCTAGCCAGCTGCAGAAGCCTCCTGGGATCTCCCCAGTGTCATTCGCAGAAACCTTCCTTCTAAGTTTCTCCTGAGGTCTCCTGAGCTGTGCCCAGGTGGTGAGATTTAAGGATGTGCTATTCCTCACATCAGCTGCACAGGATGGACTCTCGCCCATACTGTCAGCACCCTGTGAACAAGAAAAGGCCTTCTTTGTGCTCTCCTTCAAGGCCCTGCACTGTGGCTATCTCATTCTGTTTCGAATTAACATTGGTGGTGATTTCCGCTGGCTTTGCTTTGTAGAAAGACCCCTATGTTCTGTGGTCGCTCTCCAATTGCAGGGCACCATGGGAGGCTGCAGGCAGATGCAAATAGCATTGTCTCAGTTTGCTCCCCTGGTTTTGCTTTCCTAGGAGGCTGAAAAGCAGAGGTAGGGGGCACTGGAACAGGCTGCCCAGGGAGGGGGTTGAGTCACCTTCCCTGGAGGTGTTTAAGGGATGGGTGGATGAGGTGCTAAGGGACGTGGTTTAGTGTTTGACAGGAATGGTTGGACTTGATGATCCAGTGGGTCTCTTCCAACCTGGTGATTCTATGGTCAAGGTGGACAGAAAGAACAGAAAATTGGAACGATGTGCACCATGCTGAAGAATGTAACATTGGCTGTGGGAATTCTATCTTCCTGCTACTGGCTTCCAGAATGGGAATGGTGTGTATTCATTAACACAGACAGAGAAATCAGAAGGGTGAGGCTACAACACATGAGCTAGCACTACAACATATGTAGGATTGGGACATGAAAGCCCATTAGCAATGAGAAAGAACTGCAATGAGTATTAGATCACAACCTAAGCGTGATATAAATTTCAATTCAACAGAGAATGTTTAGGAAAATAGTTCCCCAGTGGCTGCACTGATCACAGCAGTTCCATATACACCAGCTACCAGGGAATGCAGAGATCAAGAGACAGTGACTGGCAATGAATGCTGATTTCTTTGCCACATTTTCCTACACTCATAATAAGATCACAGACAATATATATAGGATTGTGCAAACGTACAAGGATGATTAATACCTCCTTGTGATTAATTGTATGTTTACTCCAATGAATGACTAAATAATTATACAAATGTTTTTTTCTCATGCTTTGCTAGTTTTTATTACATTACAGCATGCCGTGCTGCAGATACATCATGAGATATGGAACAAAGCCAGGGTCAAAGCTGGGCTCCCAGCGCCATTCCCTGATCCTGGTCACAGAAATCCTCTCCCCACTCTGGAGTACACTCACAGGCTGTGAACTACCTCATGGTGGCTGAGTTGACAAGACTGAAAGTACAAAAAGTCTTGCCCACAGATATCATTGGTAGGAAACCAGTGTCAAACAGGGAATGCTATTGTACTCAAACTGTGCCCACAGTCCCAGGAGACATGGGTGTTTTTGCGAAAATAGACAGGAGACTTAACTTGTTGACACTATACTTTAAAAAGTTAAGAATCTAAGTCAGCAGAACATTGGTGAAAAATCTCTCTTCCAATTAATTTATTTATTTGCACTAAACAAAACTTGCCCATTTTTTCCCAATAACCTATCAACCAAACCCCAAACACAGTTGAGTTGCCAACTTGTCCCAGTTCAGCCTTGCAGATTTAATCTTCTCCCCTCAACATGTTTCTGTGACTATATGTCTGAGGCAGACTTACACATCACATTTTTCAAGCTTGCATTTGACAGCTTGGTGGAACCAGGAGCATTAAGCTCGAGCAATGTTCCTCATTGCTCCCAGGAGCACCATGGAACAAGCAATGCTTGAGACTTGAAACTGAGAGCAGTCCCCACACCTCCACAACAGCATTATATGTGCGCAGGCACAGGCACACGTGCACATATACACACCTTTGAAACTACTTCCTCTTTCCTTCTGCTTTTTCCTCTCCTTTTCAGCACAGTGCCCTGCAAGGCAGTGTATTTTCAAATACTCTTAAAAGCAAACAATTTTTGCAAATACAGTTATGACAGATGATAATGCAGCTTCAGGTAGATTGCAATATATGGGGAACATGGAGACTTACAGTAGGAAATATATTTTCATTTATGCTTTCTCTATACTCATTTATGAAAGAAATATTAAAAAGCAAAAGAAACTCTATAACTTTTACTTTTTATCTTTATGTGACTTGATAAACCTTTTTGTACCTTCCAGACTGTTTGCCCATTGAAAAGAGGTTGCTCAGTGTCGCTTTGTCCTCACAGACAATAACATTGCTTCCAATTTTATGCACTAACACATCCCATGCCCATTTCACACTGACAACACATGGTGTGATAACACCCACAATACAGAAAGAAGTTTATGAAAAGACAGTTTTCCAGACCCTCTTCATTCCATTGGTTTCCAAACTGTGTGACTTTTTATTTACTGCTAAATGTTAACAGAAAATTCTAATATTTAGTACTAGCGCCTTTATTTTCTGCATTTTGATCGTGCCTGAGTATCGTCTAGAAGTATCTTAGGGAATGGGACTGAAAGGTTTATTCTTTCTGTCCCATTTTGGCAGGGTGGATTGTAATAGCAGCACTGTGCTTTCTGCACTTTGGGGACACGGGCTTCGTGCAGGTCATGTACATACTGTCGTGTGTTTATATTAGAAACAGTAAAGTTAGGAAAGTATGTGTTACACTGGAGCAGAAAGTAGTTTTTGGCTCTTGTGGGATTCATTCTGCCCAGCGCACAGAGATGGAGAGATAAGCGATGGAGTCTAGCGAGAAGCTAGTGGATTTGGGTTAGCCAGCCACAAGGATGGGTGTTCACATCTCTGCTTTTAGCAAAACACTGTACAACGTGCACTATGCACCCCCCCAGCTTGAATACAAAGTCAAACTAGAAATGAGTGAAAAATGTACACAGTATTTTGCACAATGACAGATGCACAGCAATGCCAGTGAACTCAGTGAAATGGTATATAAGTACTCAGCAGGGAAAACTTCACCTTTTAAATATTAAAATATAAGACCAAATTATCCTTCAGTGTGAATTTATAGAAATTTGCAGACAATATCAGGATTTTATATAAATAAAACTATGTTTTAAAATAATTCTTTCCTTTGTAGCATATTATTCTAAAGGCTAATCATCTAGCAGATGCAGTGATCTGGGCTATCAGCATCCTCACTTTATGTAAATGAAATAGAGATTTCAAAATGTATATCCAATTGTTTTACAAATAGAGTTTTTGCTGTAATGGGATATTTTCTTAATGACTTTCTAAAGGTAAAAAATCCCCAACAAACCAAACTTTGAAATGATGGATTAGATCTGTCTTATAATATTAATTCAAAAAGCCATTCATCTTCTCTGGACTCTGTGGTGAATTGCAATAGGCAGGCCAGACTTTAGAACCATTATGAAAATCCAGGACTTCGGCAGGAAAAGTTTGGGTGAGAGGAGACATGGGGAGGGAAGGGAAATGTAAAAAAATATTACTTTTTTTTTCATAGCAGGAAATTTCTTTTACTGCTATGGGAAGAGCCATCTAAGACCTCAGTGGTCTCAGGCATACATATGGGTAAAAACTGAGAGCGTTTAATCACAACTATAAAGGTGCTGGGGCTTACAACTGCAACTTAATCCATGCAAACATATTTATCTGCTTTGAGCAGTAGGGAAAAAGTCCTGGGATTATTTTGTTTTCTTTGCATGGGCAGGAATTTACAGTGTGAAATTTCCTCCCCCCCTCAACCTTTATATTTGTCTTGCTACATTCTTGAGCCCTTTAAAATATCATAGAACACTTCTTTTAAACTGTGAAGGCTGTCACTGTTGTGCCTATAATTATTACTATCTCCTTTTAGCTTTCCTTCTTTCCTCACTTCCTTGCTTTTAAACAGGAACCACTTTTGATGTTTGAAGAACCTGGTATCTTCTTATGGGTTTTACTATGCTGCATTTCTTTTCATGTGGCTCTACAACACCAACAGTCAGGGGACAGGTGACATCTAGAAGTTAAAACCTTGCTCAAATCCTTCTCTCTATTTCTACATTCAGGTAAAGCTGAGCAGGACACAGAAGCAAGACCAGCACCTTTTTGCTGAGAGCACCCTTAGATGTGCTGGTCCTGATTACGGTTATTCTCCCTCTGTACTCAGCACTGGTGAGGCCACTCCTTGAATGCTGTGTTCAGTTCTGGGCCCCTCAGCACAAGAAGGATGTTGAGGCTCTCGAGCAAAGTCCAGAGAAGAGCAAGGAAGCTGGTGAAGGGGCTGGAGAACAGGCCTTATGAGGAACAGCTGAGAGAGCTGGGGTTGTTTAACCTGGAGAAGAGGAGGCTGAGAGGAGACCTCATTACTCTCTCCAACTCCCTGAAAAGAGGTTGTAGAGAGGAGGGAGCTGGGCTCTTCTCCTAAGTGACAGGGGACAGGACAAGAGGGAATGGCCTCAAGCTCCACCAGGGGAGATTTAGGCTGGAGATTAGGAGGAAGTTTTTCACACAGAGGGTCATTGGGCATTGAACTAGGCTGCCCAGGGAGGTGGTTGATTCCCCTTCCCTGGAGGTGTTTAAGGGACGGGTAGATGAGGTCCTGAGGGACGTGGTTTAGTGTTTGATAGGAATGGTTGGACTCGATGATCCGATGGGTCTCTTCCAACCTGATTGTTCTATGATTCTATGATGTGCACCAGTGAGATTTCACTCCATCCAGCCCTGAAGGATGGTGCCTGCTTTAAAGAATCCCACAGGATAGATGGATTTCCTATCATCGGACTAGTCCATAAATAATTTTATCATCCTTATAACATATGTCATTCTCCCCAGCCACTTCCAAGCACAAAAAGGTTGTGTTTGAGAAACCTTTAGGCACCTTACAGGATATTTGGAAATATTCTGAATTCAGACTTCTTTTTTTAGCTTCTCTGGTGGAAAGAAGATTTGATTTATATTTAGTCTGTGTTTCTGTCCTTATTTTATAAACAAAGGAGGCCTAAGACAAAATAATAATAGTGTGAAAAGGGACCAACCGCAGTGATGGCAAATATATGGACTTCTTAGTTTATAGTTACACAGAAAATGTTTTGCCGAAGTGGTGGTCCCTAATGTGAGATTCACTTTTATTTACCAAGTACATTCATATTTGAGTCAAAAAGCAAAATAAATAGATAACAGAGATAGGGAGAAGGTATGTGAACTTCAGTAATCATGAAATCATTGCCTTGAAAACTTAAATGTTGTGTTTTATTAATTTCATTAAAGCAATATAGCTGTAGCATTTCATTGCCAGTGCAGTAATTTTGAAATTTAAACATCTATCTTTCCAAAGAATAATTCATGCCCATAAAGCATAGAGTTTATTTCTCTAGCTCTACTAAATTTCTAACTGCAGCAGCAAATACTATTTAACATATTTAAAAGGGCTTTTAGAATTATTAGCTATTGGATGAGTGTAAAGAATACATGAAATAAAAATACTTTCTTTTCCATGTCTAGTAAATAATATTTTAGATTTCATCCTCTAACTGTTCACGTGCTTTCCAGCTGGAAGCATTACCAGTGTATTAGTAAAGAGTCACTACAGAAAAAGACTAGATGTTAAATTACATTTTCAGCTATCTCGACACACCATACTTGGCACAGCTTTCTCAGTGAACAAGCTAGTCTATATATTTCTGAGAAATGAAAACCATATGGCAACACCTTAAAAAAAAAAAGCCCTTCTCTGGAAGCATCCTTGGAGTTTTTAAAATGCATATGAATTAAATATAGTCATATTTATTTAGAAAGGATCTGGTCGGATTAGACACAGACCCCGCGTTTCGGCTCCGAGAATCAAGCTGCCAATGTGCTACTGCTTTAAGTCACAACGGGAGATAAGTTAATGATTGCATTTCTATTAATAGCCTCTTCCTCTCCAAGTTGAATAATTTATTTAGTTTTGGCTAAGCCCATTTTTTCGTGAATACTCTTAATATAGGTCATTGATTAGAGGATGGAGATGTTTAATATTAATACTTTTATTTCTCTAATTTCTCCAAGGCAATGAAGGAGGAGATGGGTCACAGCGCCACCTTCTCTTCATGTGCTTGAGCTGAAAAAAGGTACTGGGAAAAAGGTCCTTCTCTCCTTGAATCATCCAGTGACTTTACAAGCTTTGACAAGAAGAGAAAACTCCTCCAATTCCTACCCAGCCCAATATGTGGTCAAATATATGACTTAAGCGGAAAGCATTTGATTAGATGAATGTAGGTATATAAAACCCATCCAATTTGGTATAGATATTTTGATATAGGAAACATATTTTCAATTTTGTATTTTATGTCAGTGAGGAAGCATGTAAAAAGTTTTCAGCAACATAATACCCTAAAAACTAAAGCACTCAATTTTCCCCTGCCTCTGTTCCTATACACTTCTTGTATATTTGCACATTTGGATATGATGACAATTAGTTCTGTGCTACGGGACTGGATTGATTTCGCTTTCTGGGTCTCGTCCAGCTAAAACGTTACAGGTTCAAATACAGAAGCCTCCGCTTAATGAACTCCAGAAAGTGTAAAGTACTGAGGCCCTGCAGTTACACGATCACCCTTCCGAACAGAAGCACTAATATCTAACAAGGCGAGCTACTGTTCTACCCTTTAGAAGAAGCTCATAAAAAGCAAGTTTAATTTGTCTGGGAAAAATAGACTTTCACAAAAGTGGTATAAGTTCCCTGGTGGAAAAACATGCTTCTATTATGAAGCCTTCCCACCAAATGTCTTGGAAATTAGGCAAAGTTAACATGTCCAGTTGGAGCCAAGCCAGGAAATGAACAGTGGATGTTCTCTTGTAAAAATCCTGAAAGCTGCAAGTAACCCATAAACAGTTTGCAGAGTGAGTCAAAATGGACCATTTTATGTTCCCTAATGGAAATACAGGTTATTTGTACATGGATTCAAAGTAACAATGTGATATCATCAAATGATTTAAGGTCAGAAGCATAGCAAGAGTCAATATACAGTGGGGGATGGAAACATCCTATTCTTACTGAAGTGTTTTAGGGGAACCACCAACACTAGGGTTTGTCTTGGCCCTCTGGAGCTGGTACAGGAAAACCTCAGCAGCTCTGTTCCTGGAATTGCAAGGTGGGAAGTTTACTGTTACCATCAGTCTGAGAAGGGCTTTCAGGAATATTAGTAAAATTTGCATTCAGCTCAGAAAACAGAGAAGTTTCCTATAGAAGAGCACACCTTTGGCTGATGTGGCCAGATAAATGATCTATGCTCAGTGTTATCTCCAGAATTAACACTGAGGTTTGCAGATTGCTTTCAAAGCACAAACAGCTTTGAATCAGGTATTCCAATTCAGAGAACTACCACAGAAAAAGTGCACACCTGAAAAAGTGTCCCTTGAGGACAACGCTTCCTCCAAAGTAAGGGGAGTCGGGATGTCCCTCAACCTTTGACTTGCAGCCAGAGGCCCCTTCCTTGCATTCTGAAATGTGAGACTTGATTCCTTCTTTCACAATACGATTTTAATTTGTAAAGGGATTTTGAGTCAGTGGCAGAAAGAACAGTTAAAGTGTTATCCAGTATTGGTACATGTTTTTTCCAAACCTTTAGAACAAGGTGGACTAGGAACAGTCCTTTGATTATTCTTTCAAAGGCTGAATAGAGCACTGGAAAGTTCAACTGAAGCACTTGCAAAACAGGTAAGGGAGAAAATCTTTGCTCAGGTAATATAAATCCCATAGTTTACAGAGAACTGCAAAAGTTTGTTCATCAACTGATACCTCCAAAGAGCCTGAACAATCCTCAAAGTTCAAGTTTCACTAATTGATATCTTTTTCCCTGAAAATATCTTAATGACAGTGAAGTTGACAGTGACTGTTGAAGCATTTCTGTTATTTACCTCATGTCATTTCGTTCATTACTTTCATTAATATGATAAGAAAACATACAAATCTATTTGATAGAGGATACCCTGTTTAGCACTCAGTCCTAAGCATTACCAGCCATTTAGAAACTCAATATGAACTGGTCTATCTCAATTGCTAACAGAAATAGCCAATACAGACATGAACTCTGATTGAGGATGGGTTCTGCATCTTAAAAGACTTTTTGAAATACGTGTCCTGGTCTCAGTCAGAATATGAAAAACTTCAGCACAAATGGTCTAGGTAACAAGAGGATATAAATGGAGAATATAATAATGATGAAAAAAATTAAATAATAAAACTCAGGATGCATACATGGAACACAGAGCTCACTCAGGTATCTTTCCAGGACATTGCACTGCTCTCTGCAGACCCAGCCAGGTTGTCTTTACAGATGTTTTCCTACATGGCTGTAGAACTGAGTAGGATGATCATGATTTTTATAGGCACAGCAAAATGACACATGACTACCAAGGTCACCCCGAGGTAAACAGCAGAATTTAGTTGATTTCTATTCCCTGACTTCAGCTCACACGTCTATTCTCATTCTATGAACTGCGTGATCCATTTTCTATGAGTAAATTTCTGAGAGAAGAAGAGAGATTAATCTCTGAAAATCATGGGAAATCTGCAGCCATATATAAGATTGGGTTGGTTTTTTTTAGGAAACATTAATATTCATAATTTACTATTAAAAATTAAACCTACGATTTTCAAGAAGTTTATTAATTTTGCAGGGAACTTCTAAATCACTTCTACTTCATGGTATTTGCAACCAGTGCACTCATTTGTTTTCAATTTTGGCAGCAGGTTAGCTTCAGATTCAGTGGAACAAGTCACTATTTAATCACCTTTCTGTATTTCATGGCAGCTGCCAATTAGAAGGTGGGAGAAAGGCATGGATAGGCTAGAACCATATGGTGTACTCTAAAAGTAGATAATTTAGGAATGACATTTATTTGTATAAAAAATAGTGCCTTCTCTTACCTACCTGTTAGGCATGGCCCTTTCATGAATCTTGCCCACAGTTGCAAGAAAAGCAAATTGGAATAAAACGAGATGCCAAGAACAGCACTTGCTGGTTGGGAACATTACTGTTTTATTATAGGAAAATACCTGTATCACACTCATAAAGAAACTATTAAAAATGTAGGTAGGCTACCCTTTCTACCTCCTTCCACATACCCACACCTACGCACAAAACCTCCCTTTCTTCTGAGCCCCACTCTCAGCCAATTCCTTTACGAGGGTTGTGTCTCACCAAGCATCAGGAAAGTCACAGACAAAGAAGGGTATGAGCAGGAGGAATCTTTCTGTTTCCATTATGGTTCCATAAAATTTCAGGCCAAAAGGTGTAGCTGGGGATGCAGTAGGGAGCTCACACACAGAAGCTGCTTAGGAGGTGGAGTTTCTACAGACCCACATACGCAACATGGCTAGACCGGCATCCTTTGTACTTGCCCTGAAATAAGTACATGTGATACTGAAAGATTTAATTAAGACTCACTATGTTGGCGAGAAAGAGAAATTAAAGAGAAGAATTAACAAACTGCCTTCCTCGTCAGCCATTCTGTGTGGAGCTGGAGTTGAAAAGAAGCCACTAAATAAAGTGAGGAATTCAAATGTTGTTTTCTTGCAAGTTGACTGAAACCAAGTATACTTGATAGCAGGGCTAAGTCCTTGTGGAAGCTGAGCTGAATCTTTCACACGTTTCCTCGGGTAGGAAACCACTGTGCAGCATTTCAAAGCAAGGTCCCTCCCATATTTCTTAAAAGAGCTCTTCAGTGACTCCCTAGGTTGTGGTTTCCAAGTCCCACAGGCTGGACACGCTGCTTATAGGACATGGTGTATGGGAGTCTCTCAGGATCATATTTTCCCTCGTTTACAGATCCATATCCCCACCCTGTGGCACAGCCTGGCCGCTAAAGCCAACAGCACAGAGCTTCCTCACCCAGCCAGGCTCACAGCCTCACTCTTGGGACACCCTCCTGCCCCCAAGCTTAGAAATAAAACAGGATGGGCCAGAGGAACATCATGATGGAAAGGGGACAAAATTCAAAGCTTCAAGAGTAGCTCTAAGGACAGCAAATCTCAGGCCTCAAGCCCTTTATATACACAGTAAAAACATGAAATTAAATCCAGTGCATCAAGAAAACTTCTCTAGATTTCCATCAGAGGGGACAGAGGAATTTAACACCTGGAATTCAGCCAAAAGCTGAAAGATCTTATAACTTTAATGTCTGCACTGGACTATTTCATTTCACTACGACATTTTCATTTCCAATTAGAATATACATGCACTCAAATCGCTGTGGATATAAGTTTCCTATGGCATGGAGGGTGAGCACAGCACTTCTTGAGAACTATTATGTCTTCAGCTGAGCATGGGTTCTCCACATCCAGAGCCCAAATTTTTCTTATGCCATTGTAAATCTAGAGAAATTCCACTGATTTCAATGAACTTGGGCTACTGGAAAGCCAAAGTAAATACAATGAGTTGTCAAAAGAGTTATATCACATTGGCACTAACTGAAAGCATAATTGGCACAATCTTTTAATAATACGGTGTCTTAGATCATTAGGAATGAGGTCTTGCAAACACACACGAGTAACTTTCTTCATGTGAGTAGCTCCTGCGCAGTCTATTTATGTGAAGAATGCTAATACAAAACGTTGGGACTTCATCAGAAACCATCTTGACTTACATCAGCTAAAACTCTGGTTTACTATGCTCATAAAAAGAAATGCTGGATTGGACCCTTCTGATAAAGTCCCCAGGAGCTGATAAAAATAATAGCTGAGAAGACTTGAAACAGGTTTCTGGCAAAACATGTAGAGTAGAAAATCTTGAAACATAGGGGCGCTAGGACTTGTAAAAGATCTAAAAATCAAATTGTTTTTGAGAGATGAAGGTTTCAGCTCTTCTAAACTATTTGGAATTAAAATCATGTGAAAATTTGGAAGGAAGTTACAATTTAGAAAGAAATTCTTCACGTTCAGATAATCTTTGTGTTAGCATAATTCCATCCCTCGTTTCTTCTTCTGAACCAATAATAATGATAACTCCTGTCACAGCCACTGGGAATGCATGAGCAAAAATGAATCAACTGAAAAGAGGAATTGGAAGGAGACATCTTGGTCCCAATGAATTTAGTCGCAACTCTCTCACTGTTCTAAATTGCTATGGTTTTGCCCCACATTAGGCTCCAGTGCCAATATTTTCCATGGCAAAGTGGTTTGATTGAGCTAATTCACCTCCTTCAACGTCAACTATTTCTGGTGTACAGGAATGAGGAAAAGAGTTTGTTGGGGGGGTTATTTTCAATGAAAAGTATTCCAATATGCCCTTAAAAAATACTTTCCAGAGAAAACATGAGGAAATTAGTTTGGGTATGGCTACACAGTCATTTCCCCCTCCCCCAGTCCAGAATCACTTAGAGACATAAACCAACACCTTGATATTTCATTTTTAAGGGTCCTTTCTTCAGCCTTTTAGAAACAAATTTTACCTTACATGCAGTTGTAAATAAAAAAAGCAACAAAATCAATTCATCACGGACTTTTATGAAGTGAAGAGAAAGTTAACACACATCATTGATTTCTGAAGGCATAAGGACCAATAAAGTGCCTTTCTTATTTACCCCTGTCTACTTGCACAGAGTTTCCTACAGGTCAGAAGGCACACGAGCTAAGGTCAACCCCTAGGGTGTATAATTTGCAACACAGTGCCTTCATTGCAGAGCTTCCCTGCCACAAGGCACAAATATGTTTTCCTTGGCCAGAAGAACTGTACGAAATAAATTATTCTGCAGCCAGTCTGACAGAGCTGGGCATGGGGTACAGAGAACTGGACAATTTCCCAGTGGCCTCTTGCCTAGAATTTGTTCTGAATGCACGAAGCTGAGCAGGATTTGCAGAAGACAGATGCGGATAGCGCATATTAATTCCTAATTCAAGTTTATCTCTTCATGTCACAAAAGGACAATATGTTGCTTCAGGAAATCTCATTTAGTAGAACTCAAAGTGACTCCTAGCAGAGTTGAAAACTCAATTATGTCCTTCTTAGCATGTTTTAAGGTGGTTGTTCTAAACATCATGTCTTATCACATATTTCACAGCTGTAGAGAAAGACTGCCAGGTCAAATCCATTGCTGGTGTAACTCTATCAAAGCCACGTGTGCAGGTCTCTTGAAACTTAGGTGACAATATTAACCTTATGGCGATAACAGTTATCTGACAAAGGGTGAAAAAAAGACATTCAAAGTTCCATTTCCTACCAAATACATTTCCATTTTGAACAGAAAAAAAGCCCACAAACCCTTAGCTTTTCCTTTTAGACACAAAAGTCATATTAAACAAAATATTTTGGTGTCTAACACCTACTGAATTTAAGGAAAACCAATGTGAAAAAAACCCCAGCAAGACAAACTCAAGGCGTTTTGCTTTCAAAAATATGATTGTGTATGATCAGGTAAGTAAATGCTGTTATTTTCTGTCCTATTTGACTCTAATCACATACCTGTCCTGCCCTCATTAGGAGAGCATCTGATTTTGCTGCCTCATTACTGTGTGTCTTTAATATCTTTAGTATTTATGTGCACACACGTAATAAAAGCAAGGAAAAGCAGGCAGGAGCTTTTTGCTTCTCACTGAGCTGCAAAGATATTAATGTTACTTTATTGAATTCACACTAGTGGTTTTTGAATTAGCCATAACATGAAGACCTTCAGTTAGCTGAACTCCTGGAGAATCTGGTGATTAAGACAGACACTGATTTTCATGAGAAAGCAGCCTGGGATCTCTCATTTTCCCTGAGTTATGCCACACATTTACTGAAAAGAAAAATGCTATCATGTGGGAAAAATAACTTCCAGAAGTTGTTTCTTCACTAGGTCATACAGTAGCAGTTTGGAAGGGCAAATCCAAATCAGAAGCAAAGCGGCAGTTTCACAGACTGAAATTTTGACTGTGTTTCTAAGTATTTTCCCCTGATGGAAAAGCAAATATTTTAAAACAGCTACATCTCATGTTTTACATAACAAAGTGGGAAACATATTCCCTTCGATATTTAAATTTTGGCATCTGAGAAATACCACAGTAAAAGTTTACCAAATATGATAAGGTAAAACCTGTATTATGAAAAATGAGAGGAGGGGAATTCTTTTAAAAATCTGGTGAATATTTGAGTGTTTTTTTTTTTTTTTTTTCCAAATGCCTGACTGTTATTTCATCTTGAACATCCATTTGAAATAATTGGGAAGTCAATGCACAGCAAATATCTCCTGCTGCTCGTTGGACATACCTGGTATGTTATTGGATAGTTAAGTGGATAATGGTGTAAAATAAGCCTATAAAAACCAACACACTTCACAGTTAATATTTTTGCAGAGTACAGCTAAGTTACTATGACACATCTGTCATAACTCTTGTGAGGATCTTCATAATGTGCCTGATCTTATGTTCTGAGAGCTGTAATGTATCTCTTGAACTGCTGTAGACCTATGGAAACTGAATATCCACAGGTCAATGGCAATATACTTTATAGCATCAATATAGTGTAGAGTTACAATAGTAACTTGTAATAATGCCAAGGTCTCATCTTTTTTCAGAAGGATCTTCTTTTCCACCTGTGCACTAGCTTAGAAAGCTTTGCAATTAGTTTCCCCACAGGAGACCAGTACTAAGGTGGGATTCTGGCATCATGCTGTGTGCTCTCAGCCCAATAAAAGCCTCAATTCCTGCATGCATGCAACCCTGTAAGAACTCTCTGGAAAGAGCTAGACAAGGAAAGGACAGCATTGCAGAGTCCTGTGAAGTCGATGAACGCTTTCAGTACTGGACTGGACAGTGAGGTAAGAATTTCCAGTCTGAAAGCCAGTCCTGCCATTACAGTTTAGCTAAAATTGCTCAAACTGAAAGTGAAAAAATAGCACTAGTGTCTCGTTTTCCAAAGCTGAAACAAAATAATAAATAAAAAAATCTGTTGTGAACCTGCTCGAAGCCTTAGCTGGGGTGTCAAGCCCCAGTCAGTTGCACTGGGAGAGGTGAGCAAGGGAGGACACGGAGAAGCCAGGCAGGCTGCACGGCTCCACAGTGTCCTGCTTGAGCCAGAAAAACCTCCACTCTGTGTGTGGACTCAGAGAGGAAAAGCACTGAGCAAATCCTCCCCAGGGCCCTGCCTCTTTCTCTCATAGTGTAATTCATGTAATGCTGGCCTCCTACAGACTGATATTACTCAACTCCTTGCCTTATATTAACACAGCATCTCTACTGCAGCTGAAAATCTGTGCCAGTGGAGAGAAAATGATGGTGAAACCTCCAGCCTCTCTCTAAAGTGATGCACCAAAAGGAGCAGCTTTCAGCTTAGCATGCTGGAAAAAAACAGACTCGTTAAAATTTCCCACTACAGCCCCTGATGCTAATTGAAATTTAAAAGATTCTACCTCGTTAATCAACTACATTTGGATTTTAATACTTTAATGAGATGAAAACCACTTAATACTAAAAATCTGCTTTCTAGTTGAAAATTAATTTGCATTTTTAAATTTCATTATAAACTAGTTGAGGATCTAGGAAAAGGTGAAGAGATAGGAACCATGCATCAATTATAAACTTTATGATATGTCTCATTATTGCAGGACGTACAGAAAAGTTTTTGTACTGAATTCCTGGGTTGATTTACCTGAGCACTGCTATGATGACAACTTCTACTGTACTATAAAAAAATCACTTTCCTCTGCATCACTGTTCAGGATCTTTTCTAGAGCTCCTTTAAGCAAAACAACAATTTCAATCCAGTTTTGCAAGTGACAATTTTCTGCCTTCCAGCTGCTGTTCATGCTCTCAAACTAAGGGGAGCAGAGAGTGATTTTAGTATTGAGCAGACTGGTTACAGACTGGGTACATCTGGGCCTCAGACACTTAAAAATGAGATTCACACTCCAATACAGTGCAAAGCGTGAAATTTAGAAGTCTTGGTTCTCACTAGCAAACTACAGGTCTGGGCTGGCTTTGCTTTTTTTCATCAACATAAAAGGAAAAGAATCTAACACAGCAGCCAGCTACTGAAAATACTCTTGTATTACAAGCAACAGAGGTTGAGTCTTGAGACGTGTTGGATTCCTATACACTCTATGGGTAACTGTGACTAATTCCTGCAGTTTTAAGTTGAGTTGTCTCACAGACACCAAGCTCTGGCTTCACTTCCAGGTTTCTGACTGAGCTCAGCAAGGAGATGGAATTCTTTTCCAAGGAGTAGACCTAGCTCTAGATTCTGCTTTCAAAGGAACCTGAGGGTATCCAGACTGAAAATACTTATTCAAACCCAAACCATTCTCCCTGGCTTGGACAAAAACCAGCTCCAGTTTACTCAAACAGAGGGAAACCAGCTGAGTTGAATTTTGGATTTTCAATAGTGGGTTTCAGCTTCAAAACATCTACCGGAGTTCGTTTTTAATACAGATGCTTAACACTATCGAATTATTTGAGAGGGTAGGTAAAATATGAAGCAGACATCTAGTTATATGGCTACAGGGGCAATTTTTTAGCTCTGGCAGTCAGCATCTGTCTCTGCACAAGAGCAGGTAACTCAAGAGCTTCTTCGGATGATAGGGTATAAGCTTCATACACAGTGGAATTTTATAGCTAAAAGGGTTAATGACAGGGTGGGTTTCCACCTAGAGGCTCTTCTTTAAAAATGAAATCAAACAGAATAAAATTAAATCAAATCCAGTCCTTCATTCTATCCTTCTAATAGAGTGGTGCTAAAAGGTTAACTTACAAAACAGTATTGCTCTCGGGCCGATCCTGTGGTGGCTCTGTGGTTTCCGTCTATATAAATTTGATAATATTTTACAAATGCAGTATATGAAATATATTCTTAACATGTGTTTAATACATTTACAATCTATTAAAATGAAAAACAGAATATGCTTCAAATACTGCTTGGGTATTTGCTTAATGCAGTATGTCTGGAACATGTTAAACATTATTTTAGAGGTAATTGAAACATTTCACACACATTCACGCTGCGTTCTGTGTGCGAGTACTGCACGCACTTTGGGGCCAAAGCTTGCCCCAAGCACACAGCATGAGTACCAGCCTCAGGACTGAGAGGTTCTATCAGCCTGGCATTTCCCTGCTTCCAGAGGAGCCCTGGTCCCCATGGCTCTCCTAAAGAAGTGCAATTCGTCTCTTCTTTCACCCCACTGGCACACGACCAGGGGATTCCTCCTAGTGTAGGTCTCTCGGCATCAATTTTGCTAAATAAATTAGATCCAAATTTACTCTGGGCAACCGATTACCAAGTTACAGGGTATTATTTCAGCTCACTTCAGCACATAGCCTGTCAAAGCAGCCATTAAATACTTCTCAAATGAATATTTATGTAAATACACATGGTACGGGAATATTCCTACATAACTATTTGCTTAGTTTCACAACATGTTCCTCTCGCTCATGCCAATGTTCCCAAAAAGTGGACAAGGTGTATAGAATAATGATGGAGAGAAGTCTTCGTTTGTTCTTATTCAAATAAATCGCCACAAAGACTTGATTATAGTCTTTCCCTCATTATCTCTATATAAATATTTCATGTCCCATGACAAGGCAGGGTGATTAATAAATTACACATACCTATTTAAGGTGACAGAGTGGTTACCACTGCTCCAGAGAATTAGTAGCGTTTAATGGGAAAGAGTGAAAAACATGTTTATTTCCAGTGTGGAAACAAAACTGTGATGTGTTTCACACATCTGTCTTCTTGATACCATTTCTTTTCCATTATTGGACTGTGCACTGCGTACACTTTTTGGACAAGAAACCTACACTTAACTTGCCATAAAGCTTTATAGTTTTCCACTCTTTAAACTAAATCAACAAATTATGCAATAAACATCAAGATAGTAGTTACACTTCGAGCTGGCTGTCAGAAAAAGCTGTATTTTGTGCTGAGAGATTTGTTGCTTGGAAGATGGCCATTTGTATACAACGTAAACTCCTAAAGGTAAAAATATCAGGGTTTTCTTTGCTTCTTTGAGGATGTTTCACTTCGTAATAGGGATCTAACCTCTCTGGAGTTAGGAAAGCTAATTAATTTTGGAAAAGAACATGAGAGATGAAAAAGAAGATCTCTATGCTCACGAAAAAGAGAAAACGGCAATATTCAGTGGTTTTCTATCTCACTCTTAGTTGGCAGTCTCATACGATATGACCTTCATATCATATCTCAACTACTTTTTTCCCCAGTAGAGTCTTTATTCCATCTACTGCCTCCTCCTAATTTTTTTTAATCTTTCCAAAATCCTTTTCCTTTGCCAAGTAATGTGGGCAGCTATAAATTTCTCCTGCTGGTGGTAGACTACAAGCTATTCATCATATCAGCCTTGGTTGAGATGCAAATTTTAGCTGGAAGTTATTACAAGAAAAATACTCAAAGCTTGAAATAGACTAAATTAGGTCTCATTAGAGAGGTTTGTGGATGTTTAATAATTTCTGTATGATCTTTTTTTTCAATACCTCCCCTTCAGTGAATTATCTTATTACATATACTCAGGTAAGATGCTCCTTGAAATGAATTTATACAATAAAGTAGATCTGCCAGTTCCTTAAGGACAGCTCAAAGAGAGAGTACAATGTTAATATTGTATATTACTCTTTGAGTTATATCTCAAGCAAATTTTTTTATTCCAGTCAATAATTTTTTTTTTAAATAAGAATTATTCCACATTATTTCTAAATAAATCTCTCCTTTACAGCTGCAATACAGTCCTCTATTTATGCAGTCAAGTGCTTGAAGACATCTTGCAGAAAATTCACCTGGAAAAGTGTTGTATGCAACTAATAGATATTTTGAAAGGTTCTTGCTAAAATATTACTAATTTTAGTCCTGAACATCTTAGGTACCTCAACAAGATCTGAAAGACCATCTTGATGGCAAGGGCACCTCTATCAGATTCTGAATGCCCCACATAAAGTTCTTATTTGGCAATGTCTTTCACGTTAATGGCAGATTTTAAATGTAAATGTTGTCATTGACACTAGTCTGTGATTTGAATAAGCCAATAAACAAATAAATCACACCTCGTTGAAAGAGGCCAACAAGGCAAAAACCACAACACAATTTCTTTGAGCAGTGCACAGGGGGTCAAGCAAGAATTTGTCCAGAGATACAGAAGCAAAGATTATACACTTGGTGTATCAGAGAAATGGAACAGCTGTATTGCTCCAATTAACAGTGATTGTTTCTATACTTTGTACTGATACCAGCCAAAATCTGAAATGGGCTACAGCTGTTTTCTAGAAGGGTTTAGGAATAATTTCTAGTTCCCTAGATAACACACACGATTAACTCTTTCTGCTTGGGTTACAGACCATTCTTGTAGTCTCATTATCTGAAAAGTTTCCTTGAACATTTTTCAACATTCTCCAAGAAGCAAAGATGGAAAAAAAAATCATCTTAATTTCATTTGCTTCTTATTTTAAAATACTCAGCATTCACACCACTGAACTGGAGGCATGACCAGCAAAGAACTTCAGTTTATGTACCTTACATTTTTGGCAAGTCAAGTTTTATTTCTTGCCTCCTCCCTTTCCTTTCATCTCCTCCTCCTCCTTAAACCCACTCCATCCAAACCCAGTCTGCCCTTTTCAGCCCAGGAGCCTAAAGGAAAGTTTGTAGATCACAAATTTGAATAAAGTTCATTTAAACTGTAAACAAGCAAAAAATGACCACATCGGTGTCAGGTTCCTGATAAATATTAGGCCTGACGTAGGTTGGGGTTTTTCCTTGGACTTCTGCTTGCCCTTTGCGTTCCAGGAATCCAATATTTTATAGTGGGTCTTTTTTTTTTTTTTAATGAGTTGAAAACTTGATGAAGTTTTTCAACCTGTAACCATGGAGGCCATTGAATTCACTACTAAATGACATGGTTAGAAGCAGAAACCTAGCTGGTTTGCTGAATTCCTGTCTTCAACATGCAATTACCCCTATCTCAAGGGGTGTTTAACAAGGGCCGTGACTGGCAGATCACAGTGGCAGCAAATTTGATAGAAAAGGATATAACTGAGTATTTTAGTATTTCATTTTATTAACATTTTGTCCTGTTGAGTTCTCCAAAAGTAGATTTTGTATCTGAATAACAACCAGACATGCACATACTTTACACAGCAATGAAGAAATTTCCACATGAAAAGTAATGAAAGCTGCCAGTGCAGGAATTATGTAGCTCAAGCAGAACTTACTAACCACAAGACATTTCTGAAATATCAACAAGATTCTTTGCCCCATCCTATGCTGAGTTTTAGCTTCACAGATGAATCAGCTCAAGCAATTTTTAAAATGAAGTCTGGTAGAACAGAGACAAGAGGTAGCAGTCATCACATAAAAGAAATGGGCAAAGATTGATTTTACATGAGGTGCAGAAAGGACAATAAAATAAGACACTCAGAAAATGATAGGTCTTCAAAAAGGGGTGAGATTATGACAAATTGCACTTTCCAGGTCTAAGAAGCCTCAAGTTTGTTCAGAGCAGTTTCAAGCATAGGAGTGGCTGAACCGCAAAGAAATCTGACTACCCACATTTTCCAGTGAGTATCTTTTTGAAAACAGGTGACTTTTCTGGTGTGGAATGAGAGGTTTTAAAAATCTGTGCAGCTGCTGAATCTAAAATAGAGCTTAATCAGGACATGGTAGTCCTGGATACCTTCCTGTACTCAAAGGTTCAGCTTCTGAAAACTTTCACAATTAATTTAAGCAGACCTTGAATAAAACTGTTAGGATAGATTCCTAATAAATTAGAATTTACAAATGTAATTCTGCACATCCCACTGGAAATGTTTGCTTGGGCTTGTGGTCCCATCTACTGTCAGACAGATCCTGTTTCTTGTGTCCAGTCCAGAGCTCACCAAAGAGTATACAATATCTGTCTCTTCCCAGCATTGCATTATCTTTAAGAAATCTGCAGCTGCTCCACCTAAGGCTGTGGTCTGAGATGGGTCGGGCATGTTTATTTGTACTTAGACTGCAAACCTCCAAAAATAAATTAAAGACCAGGTGCATTGAGAAGCAATGCTGAGTGACTCAAGAGGTGGCATCTAGCCCATCGAGTCAATACTGCATTGATCATCTGGCACTGAGGACACAACGTGTTCTTGCTGGTACCTTCTGCAAGACAAGGCATAAAACTTCCAGTTGCTCATACACAATATAGCAAACTGTTTTCTGCTATGTTTCCAATGTTCCAACCTGTAAGCTAGCACTTTTGAAAAGGAGTCTTCTTTTTCTCAATAAGAGATGAGGTCTGATGGAAGGAGAAAAATATGAGTCACCCTTAACTACTCAACTTTTTGTCAGAGAGCTCAAGACGATGATAGTGCTGGAACATCTCAACCTGGGTGTTACCTGATATCAGTTAGCCTTAAGCCTTGAGGACCTGTCTGGACTTTGAAGCCTGGAATCACTTTTCCCTGATTAATAGCAGCAGGAGTTGTCTTTATCTTTCCCAAGTAGAATGCATTTCCCTCACAGCATTTCAATCCGTGCCAGCAGAGAGAATAGAAACTACATATTCTGCTGCTACCAAGGTAAGTCAAGACTACTGCTGACAGTGTTTGGTGTACAAGTAGTGCTCAGACAAAATAAACTAATCAGTGGCTGGCAGCCTTCCTTAGCCACCACAGAAATGGAAGTGCCACCTATTTTGGTGGTCAAGTTGCAAATGGGCAAATGTGATCTCATCTTACCCTGGTATTGACAGTGACACATCACACTACAGCAGCCAGGAACAGAAAGATCAGGGGGCCAGGAGAACACTGATTTTACATCCAAAACTGAAGGAAAAGTAGACTGCAATAAATGCTGCGAGAGCAGCTTTGGCATTTATGTCTCCTGAATTAACCAGACTTTCAAGGTGGTTGTCTTGCTCAGATCGATTCAACAGGAACCTGGTGACCACCAGACTATTGCAAAATGGACAGCTAGTAGTGGGACCCAAGGCAAACACCTCCTGCTGTTGCAGAGCTGCTTCATGGCAGCCCAGCCACGCAATTCTATGAACCTATTGTTGTTAACTTGCCATTACATAATTTCCACCAACGTAAATCAGTGCAGAGATCAAATTTGGTTGGCATGGTCCTAGTCCTTTCCAAGTTTCATGGCTAGTTAGCTCCATATTACTTCCCAAAATGCTCCTATCTTTACACTTTTAGAAAAATATCCTCCTAAAGAAGTTTTCAATCTTACACCTATTTTGTTTTGTCCACTAAGAAAGTAAAAACTGTGTGCTTTCTTCTTAAGCCACTTTATTCCTAGCATGCTTTGAAAAAAAAAAAAAAAAGCCCTGCTTCAACAATTTAAGCTTTTCTTCCTGGAGGCACAATACTCAGACATGAAGAAAAGTAAGTCAAGAAGACAAAATAAACATATTTTTTCAGGAAGACTCTAAGCCAAGTTGAACTTTCAATGAGTGACTGAGAGACTAGCTGCTTTTGCTATGCGCATATACGTATACAGCACTGCAGAGCTATAGAGGCAGAGGTAGAAAACTATAATAGGCATTGTAGTCAACCACAGTGGCTACAAAATACATGTACAACTCAGTAAGGATTTGCAACTTCATGAATGATGAAATCGAGTTTGTATTGCTCAAATAAAAAGGAAAGAGGGAAAGAAAAACTGCTTTTCAGTTGTTCGTAAAATGTCCCAGAATAACCTAGGATCTAGAGTGTTTTATAACACCCTGAAGCCTGTATTTGCTTTCTAGTCTCATTTGCTTAAAGAACAGAAGATAAAGATGATTGGATTTATATTGTGGTCTAATTCACATCATATTTAATAAAAATTAAGAGATAATCACAGCTGGTATGAGCTGCCAGTCTCTAAGGAGGTTAAAGGTGCTGACTTTTGAATACCAATGAAATCTGTGGCTCTTGAGAATGATTATGCCTTTATCTGTGAGCTTTAAAGTAGTATATTTGAGATCTTTCAGTATTATATTGCACTCTCCTGTGTTCTTTAAATGGAAGTATTTTTATCTAGCAAAGAGAAATCAAGTACCTGTTTGGAAGACTAGAATCCAAATCAGTGGAAAATCAGTGTGAAAGTGATCCACACAGAAAAATGGAAAAAAACCCCCAAAAACCTAACAAAACCTGCAAAAGAGTTCTAGGCATACAGGATCTGTCATATGTCTTAGAACTGTTGTTCAAATTGACTCGTGAATTTGCTTATGGATTTCAAGGAAACCTCCAGCTCCTGATTTCTTCCTTATTATGACAAAAAAGCAAACCCTTCCACATGGGAGTGGAAAAAAAAAAATTCATTTCACCCATGGCACTGCCTGACTGTACAAGACTCCTGTATCTAACAGCTTCAGGACTTGACCCTCCAGGTGACCAGAGAGGACAGCCCAGCAACAACAAATGCTGAAACCACTCCAGGCAAGTTCAGACTAGCTTTGTACATAGTGATGAAGAAGGGCATTAAAACAAACTCCAAAACACTGGACTCCTCAAAATCAACTCAATACCAACAGCCCATTCTCTTATTACCCTGCAGGCAGTAGTTTAACTTACAACAGTGGCAAAACTTCACAGGGCAAGAAAGCAAAGCATAGTAAGATGGATTGGAAATTTGTGGCACCAGTGTTGGTTATTTTGATTGCAAATGTCACCTTCTGTGTGCTTAATATCCTTGAAACCTATACCATGATCAAGTCATTAATATGGGAGAAAGAAACAGAGTTCAAGCCTAGTTCAACAAGACCCATGAAACCTCTCTATTCAGATGGCCTCATAAAAAGAAATTTAGCTCTGCATCGCTTCTACTCCACTATAACTGAAACTGAATTTGAAGTTCGGGTTATGCAACAACATAGCATTGTCTCATTTTATTAAGGCCACCAGCTTCTGGAGGTCTTTGGTATGTCATAGTTCTCAATTAACACTTCTCCTCTTTCTCTTTGGCATCTTTTGCATTGTAGCAACACCTCCAAATCAGAGTCTCCAGTACGGATTTCAATTTAAGAGGCCAGATTCACTTCATGACCCACCCAGGACTATTCACAGTGCCCATTCCAACATGCTGCATTGATTAGGAGGAAATTCACAGAAACAAACAAACAAACAATAGTTTCTCTGCTTTTGTTTTTTTCACTTCACGGGTTACTTCTATGTGTGGAATAAATCTTTACATTAGCGAAAGTAGTCAGCAAACGAAGCCAGACAGTAGCTGTGTCTTTTGGCAATGGGAATAATCTAATAAAACATCACCTTTCAAAGACAAAAAGGGAAAAAAAAAGTTTCTCTGGACACTCAGTAACGTCACCTCAGCACGAAATATATTCCATTCTCGGTTTGTGTTTTTTGGACCAATGCAGCTTAGGATGGTTGTTATCCCAAGACCATGCCACCAGAGTTGGAATTAATAATATAAACGGTGAGCCCAAGCTCTGATTGACAGCTCTGATTCTGTTAATACCTCCTAGTTAGTCTTCTACTACGGTCAGAAGTTAAAATTTATTTTGACAAGCTTTTTGCTGGTTATGGAGGCTAGAAGCTTTATACTGGGGTATCTAGTGATTAAATATCTGGCATAGATTATAAAACACTATAGGGAAAGGCAAGGAAGGCCTCTTGATGACAAACTAGATCCTGCAGTGCATAGAACTTGGTTTTAATTAAGTTATTACCTTCCTTAATAGGAAGTAGCTGTTCCTTTGTTCTTTTGCAAGTCAGCAGACAGTTACTGAGCATGGAATGTAAGCAACTCAATTAAGGAAAGGCTACCCTGGCAGATGCTTGCATGTACACAGGGGTCGCTCTGCTGAAGTACCTGCTGGTTTCTGTTTCACCCAGTGGGGACTGCCTCGCCAATGAATAGCATGAGATTTCTGGGGTGACAGTGTCATAGCTCAGGCATATAAAGTCTGTGAGGGTCAAAATGAGTAATTCGGGATTAAGAGGAGAGCTCCCAGGCTTAATTAGTGGATTCATAGTAATTAAAGGCAGAAAACTCTGAGTCAACCCATTTATTTCCCAGGGTAGTGGCAGAGTTGTCTCCGTAGTTAATTTTCTCCAACGCCTCAGTGCACTGGATAAGTATTTCAAAGATGTGTTTTAAGACAGACCTCTTACCTTTTGGATCACCTGTCCAGTAACATTCAATATCAATAACAGAAGGCAAGAAAAGCCTATTTTTGCTTTCACCTCCACTCAGTGATAGCTTACAAATCCACAGACACCACAGCTCAAAATATCATGACTGATTCCAGTCTGGATTTCAGTGATAGGAATTTCAGCACACAGTCACATCAGCAGTAAGAGCAAAAACCAGGCTCAATACTTTGGCACCTTTAATTTTTTTTAAAAAATATTCTAGTCTCAAAGATATGAGGTGCCACATTTACAGATAGAGTTGAATTCAGTAGGAAAGTAATACATGTCTCAGAAAGATGCCCTAAATAACCTCTGCTCCTCTGAAACCTCTTCCCTGAAAATGAAATATTCCTTGTAAAGTTAAATGTGGTACCAAATTCCTGCCAGTCATCCAGTCACATCTTGTAGAGTAATATTATTTGATGGAGGACAAGATTATAAAAACCTCACATAATACTCAAAAAAAGCACTGTGCAGACCATTCTTGTACAAAATCAATCAACAGCAACAAACACCCCATACCATACCCCACTGGCGATGGTTTGTATGAAAATGCAGTCAAGCACAGATGCTACATATGGTCACGAGGATCTCTCATATAGAGGGAGTAGCCACCCAAAACTAACTTCAGACTATACACTTTACAGAGAGGCAATCCCCGTGAAGGGTTTATTAGGCAAATAAAAAAAGACAGAAAGAGTGAAAAGAGAACAAGGCTATTTTCAAATGTCTACATTTTTTTGGTCAGAGACTACATGTGAAGCTGTCGATCATTGCTCTCACTCTTTATGTGTTACTGAACTTGTGCGCAAAGGTAAAAGAACTGTTGCAGTGTTTAAGCAATAGATAATGTCTTTAAACAGTGGGAAAGGCAAAATGCTTTTCAACAGCAAATGACCACTGAAATGTGCACTCCTTACTCTGCTGTCTGATAATCTCAGATACTCTGTTATACTAAAGACTGCTCAGCACAGCTAAAATGATAAGTATTGAACAGGCATCTCACTGAACATAAGGACATGGACTATAAAGACACCCTGATGTCCAGCAAATCTCCTAGTCAAAGGTGGGAAAATTCCAAAAACGTCAAAGGGAGGGAAAAAAAAAAATTAGTCTTATTTGCTGAGAGGGAACGGGAATAATTACTGCAATAAAAGTGTAATTTTATGATAATGTTATTACAGCCCTAAAACCAAAAAATGTAATTATTACTACATTCCATTATAACAGTATTCAGCATTATAAGAACTGATGCAGATAAAATGTATACCAGTATAGAATCATAGAACAACCAGGTTGGAAGAGACCCATTGGATCATCGAGTCCAACCACTCCTATCAAACACTAAACCATGTCCCTCAGGACATTTTGTATGGCACACGTTTTTTAGTTAAACCCTCCTAGCTGCTTGGAAGAAAGATTTTCTAAAATCGGTTGATCATACATCTGTATTGAAGAATTCAGGCCCCTCAACTCTTCAGTCCACAGTATTTTCACTCTGGAATGAAGGATACATTTAATTTAGGAGCAAAACTGATTGATCAGGAGGGAGAAGTAACAGAAAATTAGGTCAGACAGACATGGCTTTGGAGAAGGTCTCATAGGGTTGAGGTCTCCATTAAACAGCTTAGTCAATAAAAGAGCTAAGTCTTGCCTTTAGAAAGCATGTAGAGAAAGCAATAAATGTAGAGCAGCTGCTCTTGTGCTAAGCTAACGTTCCGAAATTGAGATATGGGAGATATAATTACATAAAACACACTGCACATAAATCAGGAATGCTCCTGTGAGGCAAGTCTCATGTTGGCCTATCAAGTAGCACTGACTAAAAAAAAAAAGTTAATTTCATATTGGAGGATGACCTGGTTGAACAGTCTTTATCATCTTGGAGAGCACTACGTATAGTGATATAAAGGGTAACAGATTAAAATATAAATGTTCCTTGAAAAGAAACTCCACTCAAACATGGTTAAAGACTGCTACCAAACTCCTGTTAGCAACAGGCACAGAACATCTTAGCAGGTTTCGTTTGTTAATGGACAACATCTGATTAAATTGGCATGTAGAGATCTGGAAAATTCCTATCCTAGTGATATATTACGGATTATTTTATTTCTACATTATGCCTTGTTGTTTTATCAATGCATTGGAGCCCTTCCAAAGGGGCAGTGAAAGATGTGGTTCAAGTTTTCAGTACAGAAGATATGCTCTTTTATGCAAATAATTCTCCAAAATTCTTGCATATTGAGCTAGTCAAATTTCATTTCAAATTAGTTCAGCACGAAATTTCATCTTCTTGTGGTGCCCCCTGAGAATTATTGTTCTAGAAACATCAGTCCCCACCAACTATCCACATTGTTCCTTTTGATGTGCTCCCCAGCCAGACTGTGATGTAACATCACTCTGGACTGATGTGTGCAGTTAATCTTGGGAACTGTAAAAGTCCAGGAACATTAAGAGAGATGTTTGGGATAGGATACGTATCCAGCAGGAACTTTTCCAGATGGACATTCTTGTAGGTTTATAATCATCAAATCATCAGAGTTTCTTCTGTGCTCTGTTCTCCAGTTTCTCTTCAGATCCTATAAATCATTGGGGTTTAGTTTTTCTTTTTTTTTTTTTTAACAAAATATGTCCACATAGAGAAAGCCATCAGTTTCATCGCTTATTGGTACATGACTAGAGCTAACATGAAGCAAAGCGATTCTTTTTTTTCCAGACACTGTACTTGATATTTTACTTGGAGGTTGGTTAATATCCAGGCATCCTTTAGACAATTATGAAGCTTTTGTATAGGAAATGAACACCTAATCCCTAGATCCCATGAGACTATGCACCCTTATAGAAGGAATATGTTTTTTAAGAAAATCCTTTGCCCTTTGCTTTAAAAAAAAATCCTTTGCCCTAAGTCTCACAAAACAAAGCAGCTTAGGGATCCCTTGCAATAGCAGAGCTGAACTAAACATGCTGAACAAAGTTCCCCTTTGTCAAGAGCATTTTGGTGAGGTTCCCTCCTGCAGGATGAGTGTCAGGCTTCAGGCTAATCTCTGTCATTCTTTAACTGGAGATTTGCACATTATTAAGTGGTAGTTTTCTCAGTAGGTGGAAAGTTATCATGCAGTGGAACATTTCTCCCAATGGAAAGCTCAAAAGCTCCATTCTTAAAAGGCCAATGATGTCTGTCTCAGCTGAAGGTCAAAAATGGCAAATGCAATCAAAACAAAATCCCTATCAAAATGCTTCTGTTCACCACATCTACCCATAGGCTGTGGGAAAGCAGAGATTTTTCTCAAGCTACCCCCAGCTTCTCTGCTAACTGTTAATTGGTATCTACAGGTAATCTTGAACCTGATCACTGATGTGCATGGCCAGCAATAACAGCCTGGTCTACACAGGACAAACCAGGAGTTAGCACTACCCTGTGATCAGTGACTGAAGGAGTTAGCCAACCTCTGAGACTCATGACCTTCAGTACCCCCTACAAAGACTCCATTTTACTGTCATTTCAGCTGAATCCCGATTCTCTTCTACTACGAGACGTGTCACATAGGCTTCAAAACACAGTAAACCTGTTACATCAGAGTTCTTTTAGGTTTTGGCTAACATTATCATTTTTTTATAGACAGAGAAAAGAATACATTCGCTTTTTGAAACAGGGTATTGAACACTTAGAAGTTATCCAACTCAGATCCTGAGCTCTGGCATGTAGCCCATAATTATAACAAACCAGGTCCATGCATTACAGGCCAACACTGAGGCACTACATAGAATGAGGAAAGAGAGAAAAACACAGAGTTTTTTTACAAGTACAATAAGCTCTGAGAATTTGCAAGGTGAAGAATCAGAAGTAAAGTCTCCATCATCCATTGAAGAATCATCTTGGCAAGTAACATATACAGCCTGTGGCAAACAAGGGTGACTTCTCTGAAACAATCTATCCCATTGTAATTTAGTATTGAGATTGCTTCCATATCCAAATTTCACCTCCTTCCCTCCGCAAATATAGGGCCAAACTCCCCTGAGGTCTTTACAATGGCTTTGCTAGGTCCCTGCACAGCCAAACTCCCCGTTGGCATCGAGATTCGATCCTCACGCTTCATCTTGAATTCATTTGCGTGTGGCATTTGCATGCTTGTTTCTTTGACGTCCTAATGGTTCAATTTCAAAGCACATCTTTTCCCTTTTATCTTTAGCTGAATGAGATGTCTCAATAAGCGCCAGATAAAGACGGAAGTCTTTTGTCTGAAATCACACAGGCATGGCCAGCTGTGATGAGAACTGGCTGAAGTTTCACAGGCTGCTCGCCTGCCTTCAGACTGGAGCTCCAGCTCCTTTTAGTCTGGAGGAGCAGAGGGAAAAGGCCTTTCTTGCACACACAGTTGCCAAAACAGCTGAGTATCTTCCAGTGTTTATTTTTCCTTCCAGAAGTTACTTTTGATAAAGGGGTTGAGTGCAGAGAAAAAGGGGAAGAGATGAAGAGGAAATAAAAAAAAGAGCAGGCATAAAGTAACAGCTAAGTCTATGATTTGCATAATATGTGTTATTAGACGGGACAACATCTTTATACAGAGAACAGGCATCGTCTCTTGCTTTTGAGCCTCCAAATCAGACATTATTCAGTTATTTGACAGTGGGATGCTCTTGCCCTGTTTCTCTGGTTTTAAAAAGACTTGCTTTTGTGCTTTTGCATTAGTTGACCTGTTGAATGTGAACAGCCTGGCACCAAAAATAAAGGCTATTATTTCAGCAAGATCACAGCAACTAAAATTTTGTTCATCTTAAACTATCAGTTTAAAAAAAAAATCGAGTAAGCCTACAGAAAAATATAATTAAAGGATTATTACAAAATCAAGGACAACAGTAAGGAGTGCATTTTTAATATTCTATTTAAGGGGTTTAAGACATCTATCAAATACAAAACATCCTGCACAGTATTCAGCACTGTTTACATACAAATCAGATTTGGTCAGAGTGGTACATTAGAAATTGGAAGGACCTAATTCTACTGCCCATGCCAAAAAAAAAAAAAATCTAGATTGAGAGTTTGTTCCCTAAACCATCTACCCTGAAGTTAAAGTAACTCAGACATTTTTCATGGAGTTATTGAAAACAGCTTAAGCTCAAGAGGTCTTCACATACGGAGAACAGTTTAAAATCTGCAAGCCCATACTGCCTGTTAGGACTACACATGGTAGAGACTGACTAGCAGTTGCTGATTTTGGTCTCATTATAGCCTGTAATGCGGTTTGTGCAGATTGTATCTTGGCATAAGCTGCTCTCCATAAAACCAAGGAGCAAGACCCACCAGCTCATCTTCGACCACACTTTGCACAAGGTCTTGGATGTCAACCTGAGCTCAGACAAACCTGCCAAACCAGTGCCATTTTATTAGGCTTTCAGTAGAATGACAAGGAAACAACTTCCCCATAGTAGCTCCAAGGGGTTAAATTCCCTTGGAGAAAGGAAGGTCAGATGGGCTAGTCTCAAATAAGCTACCCATCTGGGAAATGTCAAGTTTTCTCACAATGTTTTTAAGGGTTTGTAATGTGGCTGATCGTTTGCATGCATGAAAACAGCATGGGAATGCAATATTTCCTACTATATGTGTGGTGGAGCCCTCCAGTCCAGCTGTATTTTGCTTGTCATGTTCCTGAATTCTGACACCATTTAGAACATGCCAGTTACTACCGTAGAAAATGCATTTTCATTCTGTTCCCTGGATGAAAAGCACATTAAGGCAGAAGAGAAAAAACCAGTAGATTCTGGAGCTATCAGTGAGGTCTCATTTATTTATTTTTTAATAACGTATCATTTCATCAGGGGGTTGAGCAGGTGGGGGCAAAACTGTTTGACACAATCCTAAAAACAAGAGTGTAAAAGTCTGGGCTTGATGCCACAGAGGAAGAGAGAATGATGACAACATTACTGTCATTATATTACCACACACTGTAAATTAAAGTTAGTGGTAAGCAGTTTGAGCACCATTCCTGTCTGATTCATTAAAAAAATACAGTAGCTATATGGGTACAAAAGTCTGCTTCTTCATATATCTGATATATGATTGGAAAGTTGCATTATGTCCTGTTTTAAGGAAAGGCATATATTTTCAGCATCCCAAGTGGAACAGCAGTTGTGTAGCCATTGAGTTCTGCAGACAGGACCCCATGCCTGATGTGCTGGCTCTGTGTGAGGAGAATTGTCACTGAAATATGTGAGCCAGATTCTCCGTAGGTGTAAACTGGCAAATCCCCATTAAAGTTAATGATTTACTGATTTAGTCCAGCTGAGGTCTGGCACTCCGTGTGTGAGTGTCAAGAAGAGGAACTATTTGTTCCTGAGTGAACCATTAACTTTGGGTCCTTTATGTTCATCTCTGCAGTTAAAATTCCGACTGCATTACTTCAAAAGAAAAAGGGGTGATATATACATGAGTCATATGTCCACACACCATGCAACACGACCAGCAGAAGCTGTAATTAGTGCTTCTCAATAGAACTACATAAGTGACTGGCTTGGCCTTTTTCTGCCAAGTACAGAATTTGGATTAACTCATTACAAAAATACTTTAATGCAAATCAATACATCAAGCATATTTCTTGGGCCGAAACAATGCTCAGCATTTCTTCCCAATTCAACTTGTTTAGTTATGTTTTAACTAGATTTACAAGCAACTTTGAAAAACACATCTCATGTTCAGGGAGAAAAGTCAAACTAACTGTCCAATACCAAGTTTTCTGAATACTCCCTATATGCACATTTACACACACACATCAATCCAATGATTAATTCATCAAAACCAAGGCAAGTACATAGTTAAGAGATATTTCTGAAATTACTTTTTTTTCCCCCATCAAAAAATATGCAGAGAACATTTCCATCCTGGTCAATAGCTTTCTGCAGTAAGGTCTGGAAGGAAACATTTGCTTTCTTGGATAATATTATCTACACCAGGTGGTGTTTGTATTACCTTGTCTGTCTACTTAGCCATTCATCTAGCCAGGACAGTATTTACAATCAAGACTAAAGGAGATTGAGGTCTGCACACTATCACAACTGGTACAGTAGGTCTTTTTGCAGTGATGCTTGTGTTCCACATCCACACAGGTAGCTGAGATGGATGCATTGCTCTCTGCTTCATTTGCAAACAATCATGACACTGTCTGAGCCTGCAGGGTTTGATACCAGCATGCCTTTTATTCTGTTTTCCTAAATCTAAATTTCCTACACGTCTGTGTGACTAAAACACATAGGACTGATGGAGCTGTTGAAAGGAAAAAGAGTAATGAAGCTGAGAGCTGCTGGCTCAGCCTGGTTTCTGTTCCTGTAATTTATGCATTGATGGTTGCTCCTTCATTTTTACCATGTGTGAAGCTAAGAATATAAAGAAATGGAAAGCAAACTAAAGCAAACATTGTTATTTTACTTGTTTATTGACAAGGAATCAACTCTATCTTGTGGCCAGCTCTACTTGTTTAACAATTATTCTTTTGCTCACAACGGAGGAGAAATCTTGTCAAAGTTCGAAAGTACTTGGCTTTCCCTCCAAGGCAGCAGGAGCAGATCGTAACACGCAGAGCTCTATAACTTGCAGCTCATTTCTGCAGTCACTTGGAGCTCACCCTGAGACCACAGCAAGCTGCAGTGGCAGTTGTGAGAGAGGAGATTTTCAGAGAGTATCTTACACTCTAGCTTACACAATAATTACATGCTGGTCATACAGAGATTACTGGAGAAAGCAAGTTCATTGAACAAAAATGGACAGACCAAGGAAACAAACCTCGTCTCTTTAATATGACCGATACACATGCATTTCTGATTCTTGCTGCAATGATGAAACAGCAGGTTTCTACCAAATGAGTTACATGAGAACATAATTTCTCTCACTGCCTTATTTTGTGGTTGAGATGGGCAATTAAAAAACCATACGCACGTAATACTTAAATCCCAGACTCGCACCTAATAACCGTACTGTACATCATCATGGCTTCAGACAAAACAAATACATGCAAAAGCAGTAAAACAGACCTATTACTAATCCCACCAAAGGTTTGTGCAATCAGATTCTTCCAAGAAATAGGATCATATTTCCTGAAGTATTCTACAGTTATTGAAATATTACATGAGGTTTTTCAAATACACTCTGGCTGGAATATTATTCTTGGTGACTTCCAGTTCTTGATGAGTCACTTCTTAACAATCACACAAGAACAATGAGATTGTAACCGGTCACAGAAGGCCAAAATTTTAACCTGAGAAGATTTTGTTGAAAGATTTTGTTGCTGATTCCAGTGCCACAGTAAAAAACCCAAACCCTTGATCTTTCCACCCCTAGCCTAGTGCTTAGTGGCTTGAGTCAATATTATTACTTAGAACTTTCATCCAAAAAATATCATTTTACATCAGCCGAAACTACTTGCCAGTTTGAAACAATAAAAAATATTAAAAAAATCTAGAATTTTTATCATACTTAAAAATGAAATAACTGAAAAGATGCAAGCAATATGAGTTTTAAAATGTTACTGAAAACAAAATGCTTTCCTCTTCACGTCCTATTTCAGTTTTCTGGTTTGGTTTATTTATTGCTTTGGTGCTCACAAGTAGAGCAGACTGAGCTGAAAAGCTGTGAAAACTCCTCTGACTTGACTTCCATTTCAACATTTCAAAACTTTAGATAAGCTTCTAGCTACCTGGATGCAAAACAGACATAGGAATTATAAAAAAGATTACTTTTTATTTCTAGAAGGTTGCTAACTCTTGGCTATGCTGATGACTAATTTTATTTAGAGAAAACAAAGTCACTGTCACTCAATAAGAACTTTTCTTGCTTTGTCTTTGTGTGCATGCATCAATATCACTGTGAAGACAGACATTCATGCCCACGCAGACTGCAAATGTGAACATAGTGACACAAGACCAAGGAGCAGTTCAAAGTAGAACATTCTAGTGCAGCTAAGATTAGAAAACAATTACTCAAAACTTGAGCCAGTTAAACCTCTTCAAGCTGATTCTGCTCAGAACTGCACTGTTATGAACATTTGGCCAGGATCAATAAATGAGGTATTTTACTGAAATTTGATTTCATCAAATGCCATCTAACAAACTCCTGCGGAATGTTTAACGTGACATTGCTCTTATCTGGTTGCCCAGCAGGGAGCTGCTTTTTAGGGAATTACCTGATATATTTATTAAAAGCCTTCAGAAGGTCACTCACACTGCAAACTGAGGTCAGTCATAATAACATCTGTATTTAGATGGATGAACTGCTCTGGGTTCCCCCACCTGCTGAAGGGTCTAATGAGTCAGCTGAGAGTTCCTGTCATAGCAAACATACTCCTTCTCAATTATAACCTGTAGAGTGGGTTGAAAATGCACGAGCACATAGAGCTTTAGGAGTAGGCATTTGATTGCGATGAAAGAAATAAAAACAAGCCCAGAAAGAACACTGGGAAGAAAAAAAAAGTTCGCCTATACTACACTGAAAGATATAACATGTTTCACTCTGAACTCTGGGCATGGGACTTATTTATGTCTCTTTTAAATCAGATTGCTAGTGAGTGATAGGGTTTGTTTCTACAAGAATCCTGCGGTAATAGCCATGGAGTGAAACAGCCTCAGGTGTAGACAGGCCACCGTAAAAGCCTTCCACACTGCTCAGCCTCCTCCAAGACGCCGCGTTACTGCACAGACAGCCTATTTATTATGTCCTGTAAGAGGAGCTGATAGGGGATACGGGGATCAGGGAAGGATTCTGCCTCGTTTCCTGGGGAAAGAAGCCTAAATTCAGTATGGAATACATGCAGTGTTGCCTTAACTGTTTCAGAGCAACTTGTCCATCTATCAGAGTGACCCACAGTTCACTTTTAGGGAAAGACGCTTAGGAGCCAGTGCGATGTTAATGAGATGATGATGATGGCAGGGTGTGGATACAGCCAGAGGATGCCAACAGCTTTCCAGAGACCTCATGTCACGGTGACCAACCTCCCCTCAGCTGTCATATGGTAAATACAGGCACACATTACTCTAAAAGCAGAAACAGAGCGATGGAAACGGGATTTGGAGTCAGGAGTTGTGGCAGAGCAGGCTCCATGGCAGAAGCCACAGAGGTGCCTGTGTTCAAGTCGGGGCAGCCCTCGCTGTCCTGTCTCAAAAAAAAAAAACAAACCCAAAAACCCAAAATCGATGAAAGTCGGTCGAAATTAAGGGGAAATTAAGGGAAAATCGAGGAGGGAGCTGTGTGCGGAGCGGCCCTGCCATCTACAGGGCACTACTGGAACCTGCCCCAGGACTTCATCTTAAGATCTCATCTCACTCTCTCCCCTCTTTTACCTTAAAAACCAATTACCACTTGTCCTATCCTGCACTCCTTGATCAAAGGCCCTCCCCAGCATCCCTATAGCCCCTTTCAGTGCTTGAAGGCTGCTTTAAGTTCTCTAATAGTTCAGTTAGAAGGAATCTAAACTGATCGTCCAGTCCAACTGCAACAAGCTTGTAGGAACAGGACAGGACGAAGTGAAACTCTGATGCAATGACAGAACACTGACAAGTCATTTTGACATCTGTGACTTATCCTTCACTCGTACCAGGAAATTTGGACACAAATTGGATTATTCGGGACTGAAGGACAGGGAAATTGTTCACGAGGTCCCAGGTATGGGAGACTAAGAAGAGGTTTAGGTATGACTTCGATCACAAATTCACTACTGCTTTTCACCCAACAGGAACAGCAAATCCTCTTTCCTTTTGTGATCTCAGGGTGTTTTAAGTATCTTATAACTGGTCACACCCAGTCTCTGATGTCACTTAGCATTCATTTCTGCAGGTGATGTGATAGGGGAACTCCGAAGCTCAGGCAGTACCATTCAATTAGCAGCCTAACAACCAACCAGAGATTAATGCAGAGAAATGAACAACCAGTCTCTAGTCACAGCACAGTCAACCCAAGTCATGACAAATGACAAAGAGAGAGAGTATGATGTTTTGTCTTAGTGATGAGGCAGCTTTCAGTTTCAGGCTTCTGAGGAGCTTGGGAAACATACAGAAATATATCAACTGAGAAACAAAACAGCATAAAGTACTCCTTAGAAGTTAATCATTGTTAGAAAGGTACATAGTTTATTTATTTTACTGGAGCTGTAATAAACAAAAACTACCTTTCTTCTGAAGGTGGAGAGTCTATGGGTCCAGTTTAGCACAACAGCTGGGTTTTAGGAAAAAAACTGCAGTTCTGGTGCCTTTGCTTTGCTATTGCAAACTGTCTGCTTAGCTTCATTTCAAAACACTGGGGTTTGAAATCAATCAGTTTTCTTTTAGTTGATACTTGTTTGCTCTACTTCTCAGCTTTTATTACTTCACAGCACTGACTCAGAAGTATGTGCCAAGAACTGCATCACATTGATATGAACAAAACGCTTGCAAATTCAAGCTGGCCCTCAAAATCCATTAGTGCCCTAGGAAATTTGGGAGTTGGAACCGTCACAATAGAAAGGTATAGTTTTGGTTTACATATGTTGACGTGAGGATCTCAGTTGCACCCGTTATGAGAGTAACCGCATTTGGTGATGAGTGAGTGGGTTCTCCAAGGGGAATGGAAAAATCAGAAATGGACCCTGTGTGGGAGCAATACGCTAAGGTGCTGACAGCTTAATGAATAACTTGACTGTTATGACAGTAGGACACCTTGCAGTTCCAAGAGCAAATATTTGAAATCATATGCAATGCAGGAAATGTATATATGTATGTAGAGAATACATGGCTTACCCGTATCGCTAACAGATGGTCTATGTTTTCACTTCAGAGGTTTTCTTTTGCACAATCACAAGTTACTAGGGGTGAGAGTGAATCCATAGCTTGCAACTGATGACATAAAATGGAACAGTGTATTAAAGTCCCCTTTTTATGGTGGCCATATGGAGGTTTTGGTAACAGCTAATTAAGATATTTGCCTGTAGGCCTGCCCTAAAAACCTACTACTGCTCCAAAAGCTCTAGACTGCCTGTATGACAAAAGAAAAGAAGTAGTGATTTGAGGATGGTTCTTTAAGAATACGGCTAAATTAAAAAAAAAAAAGAAAAAGAAGAAAATAGTCTTACATTCTACATTCTCCTAAAGCTTCAGTGGACCATGGAGACAAAACATGTCACATCTTTGGGGACCTGGAGACTTTTCCACATTTACTCATCTTCAGCCTTTCTTGAACTGCCATTCCCTAACACAAGTAAAACCAGGCACTGATTTTCTAGAGATGTTCTCTAGAGTCAATCACATCAAGATTATTTTTATTCTCTCTTTCAAGAATAGATAGGAATTCCTGAAATCCACAAGGTTTGTGATTTTTCTAGATTATTCATGGGTGATTAACCATGCAGACTGTTCAGATTTTGAACACCATTTTTTTCTTAAAAGTAAATTCTTACTATGCAAAGAAGCTGTTGTAAAATATTTATTAACAAAATCATGTTCTCCAGCATCCTTTTCAAGAAAATTATGTTTATTTTTATCTTAACAATTTGTGCTGTGTATTTGGATTATAGTAATTTCTGTTTCCAGTAAATAGGTCTCTAAGCATGGTCTATTAATGTCATCTATTAAAAAAAGCAGCCAACCAAATTGAAGACTTTGGAAGCCAATGGCAGCTGATTATTTAGAGCAGTGAAAGAATAGGCTGAATGACAGCAGAAAAATAGAATGATGAAATTCCTATTAAAGTCAAGGTACTACTACAGGACTACTTGAAAGAAAAGATAGTTGTTGCCTCTAAACACAATACTGAAGGAATTTAGTACTGATGTAATTGAAGTTAATAATAAACAAAATCAGATCCCCGAAATTAAGTGAAAGTCAGAAAAAAATTTATACTGAAAACTAATAAGGAGAATTATTGCATGAGTTTTCCATAATGCAAACAGATCTTTCCAGGCTTACTACTGTTTTAGATTTAATATTCTGATTGTTACACACATCTTACAGTTCATCTTCTGGGAGTCAGCTTTCGAACCCCACATGCAGCATTTGGTAGGGCTCAGTCCTTGGGGAAAGAACAGTACAACACAGGCATTTCATGTGAGCCTGGCAAGGTAATTGTCTCCTGCAACTGTCAGCACTAATCACTCAATGGAAACCAGGGCCCAGCATTTGTGGTAGCCTGAGGGCAAGCAAAATATCAATTGGGCTACAAATCAAGAGTGCAGCATCCTCTTGCATCATGAATCAGTTAAATGAGACAAGCAATTCCAGTACTAAGTCAACATGGTCTGTATAAACAGGAGTTTGGAAACTGTATTTCAGTGATTTGCTTCACTTTTTAAAAGGCACCTAAAAAAAGAGAACACAAACTGCTTGAGTTAGACAAATTAATTTGGATAAAGTAACCACAAACCTGACATCTTCAGAGAAATTCAAACTGAATCTATGATCTATTTTGGTTGGAAGACGTTATCAATCTTTTAAAAAAACTTCCATACTTCGTTCCTGTTCATTTAATTGCAGACTTGAAGCAGAAGTATAATATACTAGATGTCCCTTGAAAGCTCTTCTCATTCATCTGCAAGCAAACATTAGGTATCCCCATGCACTTGATTTGCAGGCTAAAGAAACAGGAATCAGCTTTGCAAAGAGCAGCCCTCTAAGTAGGAAAATCCTTATGACAATAAGCTGGCAGTTAAAACTTGGCAAGTTTTGCTTATGTTTTTCTCTTCATTCCAAGTTCACATTTAAGGATGTGAAACCAAAGCAGAACAAAGCTGGAACATAAATCCTACCAGTTACTAATAGCAGAAGGGTGATGACTATATGATTGTTGTTTCGAACAAAGGCAACAGTGAAGAATTCCCAACCAGTTCAATGAACTGTACTGCTCATGAAGAGTCTAAAGGGCAAAATGGGCAATATCAAAATCAGCCACAGCAATCATCCCTCTGAGTACAGATATCTCCTAAGGTAGAGGTGCATATGCCCTCATATTAAGTATTTGTTTTCAACAGGAATAAAAGCAAATTAAAATACTGTAGCATGGAAATGAACAGAGATAGTAATAAAGCTACATAACTGTTTTTTTCAGAATATATATAAGTTTTGTAACTGACATTTACATGATACCTACAACTGGCTAAAATAAAAAAGTCTTTTACTATGTACTTTTATGAAAAAGGGAGATTATTTTCAATGGAATTTTTTAAGAAGTCCTTATTCCTTTAATTTTTTTCCTTTAATTTCTCTGGCCTGCGCAGGGAGACAGTCAAATGTACCAGAATTTGTAAGCATCTGAAATGCCTATATTCCACTCTCAAGAGCAAGGTTTTCATGTGGAAGAGAACATTCTGCTAATGTTTCCTTTAAGGGCTGCTTGTACTCACTTCCACTGTAAAACATACGGCACCTTAAAAAAAAGGAAGTCAATCTGTGTTCTTCGCATCATCCACACAAGCAGAAATCCTACATGAAGACCAGCTCTCAGGTTTTGAAAATGCAAACTCACGACAAGTACATCAGCCTCAGCTGTCACAGAATGGGATGGAAGAAGATGTCAAGCAAACATCTTTATCAGAAGGGAGGGGAACTATGAGGTTATTGCTTGCAACTTGCTTAGAGTTCTGGGAAAGGGGCAAGACTCGTTACAGCCGGATATCTGTGCCGACTTCTCCCTCTCCCCAGCTGCCACTTGATTCTAGACATGAGGAACAGACAAAAACTTATCAGTGCCAGTGTCTTTAAAGATGCCCACACATGTTCCCTGCAGACCAGAGAGGGGGAAAAAGGTCCATTTTGTCTGGACAGGTATCAGTTTTAAGCTTGTCTTATCTTCACACACCCACCAACCTCCCCACGTGGGAGCAGGACTATCGCTGTACAGTGTGCAGGGTGAACTCCAGCTCTCCCTTCTGAGAACTGATAAGAAGGGATGCATGAATTGCCCTTTTCAGCCAAGCTCACGGTGTGCAGCCAATCTTTATCTCCAGTCTTAAGGAAGGAAAACCAGAAACCAGCTAAAAGCCTTTCTTCCCCCTATTCTCTGATATTCTATAAGTCACATTGGGAGATTAATATTGTAACCCGTCCCTCTTCTTCCTCTCCCTACCCCCAAAAATCCCTGTTGTGAATAAGCAGGCTGATAAACTTCAAAATAAAAACAGATGTGGCAGGAAGAATGATTTATGGACTCACACACTTCAGTTCCTACATAATACCAGGGGGCTGGACTTGATTTTATTGTCCACCTAATATTATTCAAGCCACTTCTCATTCCAAATTTGGACAGGAAGGGAGATGGGAACAATACCCAGACCCCAGAAGACCAGCATGAGAAGAGTAAAGCACTACTGCAATGTGATGGAAACTACCAGAGATGTAAATGATGGTTGCAGTTCTCAGATGAAAGAGGAGGGGGACAAGGTTGTGTAGAAAGGAAGAAGGGGAAAGGAAAGCCCAAATTTCCTCTCTTCCCATAAAAGAAAGGCAATAAAAAATTTGTTATAAGTAACTTCTTTAATGGTCAGTAAGCAGAGAGTGAATGGGGCTGGGACAAGTGGAAATGAGGACAACAAATGCAGTGAAAGCAAGAATAAAAATTGGAGATATCAAGGGAAGATGATAAATGCTCAAATGTCATCTGAAGAACAGTATGTCTGAAATGCATTCCAAGATATTCCAGCTATTCCCATCCAGAGATGGAAGAGGACAGATGAAGATATTTGGAGGGGAAGCTTGGGGCAGAAACTGAGATCAGAGAAATGTGTCTAAATGGCACAGATTCATCTTTACAGCATGTATTGTTATTATGAGAGACTGGCAGTCTTGAGATGCTTGTGGCTTTGGAAGCTTAGCTTGGGATGCCTTAAATAGGAGCTGATAATACTAATTACTGATATTTGATCATTAAAACCTCCATTGAGTAAATAGGTCAGAAACTGAGGACACACAAACTGTTTATATTACTGCTGCCTGACTATACTCAGAGCCTTGTGGTAGAAGAGAAACCTGTTGAATTTTTTTTAAGTTTCATTTCATATTAAGCATTGCCAAAGACAAGCAAATGTCTTATTATATAGGCAGTTCACCAATGAACTACATGTACAAAACCAGACTTTGCTGGATAATATCCAGGAGAGTAGGTGCTTGAACTTGAGGTAGTTGCTTGGCATTGCTGGTGTCGGTGTGCTGGTTCAGATCACATGCTATCTAGATTTCTTCACTGGCTTTCTAGCATTTCGTGCCTGTTTTCACTCAAGTGTTTATTTCTATAAACAGACCTAACCCTTAGAAAACAATATAATGACATCCTTCCTGGGGGAGGAGGGGGAGAGAAGTTTCCTCAAATTACTCAGGAGGGTTTCCGCTGGCTTTTTATTTTCAATAATCCAAGAGGTAAATGGCCGCTTTTGAACTCTGCCCTCTGCCCTTTTTATTTTGCAACTTGGGCAAAGATCAAGCCCAGAGTCAAAAGTGTCAGCAAAAATGGCTATGATATGGTTGTGCTTTCCTTTATGAAAGTCCTCATGATTATGTTTACAGAATTCATTATAAACTCAGGGTCCAGATTAAAAGCAAATGTCTAATGTCCTGTGGGGAATTACAGGGTTGAGGATGCAGCTTCTAAGAGATGCTTGGAATCAGTAGAGAGTTACGAGGATTACCAAGTAAAGGGAGCAGTTATGTTAAAGGTGAAATGTGAACATGGGGGTCACCAAAATGACTAGAGGTAAAGGTAGGGAGGAAACAAATAAGAATCAGAAAGACAAAGTATCAGAACTAGGACAAAACAATACAGGTCATACCTGTCTGAAGTAGGTACACAGCTCTAGCAACATCTGATCACAGCAGAATCTGCTATGAGGAAAGAGCATCTATCTGGTCATGAAATTGAAACAGCCCAGAAGAGAGCATCTACCAGATCATGTTGAAAACAATCTGGACCACCAGGCTCCTTCTGAACCCAGGGAAGATCTATAACAGCACAAACCGCAGAGAGAGGTGGCATATGTGAGGGCAAGCCAACTGTATGTATATTTATTCACTATTCATACTGTTCCATCCCAAACCAGTGTGTGAATATCAGCATCCCATCTTCTGTTACTGCGTCAAGACCTCCATGCCACAGACCCAAGGGACAAAACATTTGGTTAAATTGGATGATATAACAATGACATGTCCTTTTAGATTATCAAGCAGCATTTTTCATCTTGAAGAAGTATCTAGGAGCACCAGAGAGGCAAAGAGACTAATTTGGTCCCTTTTCTTCTGAAAGAGCTTCATGGTAATTGCTACTGACAGGACTCCTCTAAAGCAGTGAGGGCTCAGGAAGAACTGGAAACCATCTTGGAGCTGATTAATGTGAGGTGTTATCCCTGACCTCTGTCACAGAGGGACACTTGCTATGTCCAGCATCAGTGATAGGGAAGTAGTGGATATTAGTTGATTTAGGATAGGATTGGAAAGAAGTGGATGAAAGGTAAGTTGTTTTAAGTTAATTCCTGAAATAAGTCTAGATAACTCATTCACTTCTGTTAACTATTTTAAGGCTGTCAGTACAACTGCTCAGGGAGTGTTTGGAGCCCCGTGGAACAAAACTTCTACAAAGGCAAACGACTCCTGGACAATCTCCTGGAATTGGCTTAATTTAATTACTAATATGTTCAAGAAAAAATAATGCTGCATACAATGTGTTTACATTCTTCCATGTAACAACCTGTGTAGGCACTGCTAGCTAGTGTGGCACTGAAGTGGTATCCTGCTACTGGATCATCTGGGTTTTTCTTTAAGTTATGGTAAAAGTCTCTCATTTTACACTATTTAGCAATTATAGCTTAGTCTACACAGCTTTAAATGTTTTATTTCATTTAAGTAAAATGGGCAACTGTATAGCCCCAAGAGATTCTTTAATGGGTCACTCATCCATCAGGTTAGTGGGCGACAGGCTTCTTGTCCTTTGTGGATTGTTTGTACTCCTGCAGCACAGCATCCCTCAAGATCTCCCGAGAGCTGCTTTGAAATGGCCAATGTTTTCCAAGAATATCTTCAGATTCCACTTTATCCAGGCTGTCAAGCTTTGTGTATTTTTACAATGTCAAACAGATTTTAAGATGGAGGAAGGAGATATGATGATAAAAAGACTTGACCAATTTAAAGGTAGCATTTAAAATATGACATACAGCCAGGGCAATTTACTTTTCCCCCAAAACCTCAGCTGAGTGGTAATGGAACATGTATTGAGTGGGCCAGAAGCAGACTTTCATAAAGATGTGTGTGCATGTCCTTGCTCACACATGCATGTGCACAATCAGCCATGTGGTGCTGGATTTTTTTTTTATAAGGCATATTTTTAACTTTCTTTTCTGTCAGCTTGTAAAACATGATTTTTATTCTTCCTTTAATGGCCTGAGCTAATTACTCACAATGACCTTTGACCTTCAAGTGCCTTCATTTATAGTAGCACATTCCTTTCAACAGAAATATATTGGCTTGGTTTTACAGGGTGCTGATGTCTGGCCAGCCCAAGCCACAACAGTCCTACCACCATCTATAGTATAGCTGGGATTCAGGAGTCAAAAGCATCATCCTTTCATAAGCCAAGTTTCATATAAACACTACAGAAGTTTCACTTAAGAAGGAATATCAAGATTCTCTATCAATATTAAGATTCTGCCACTGAAATTTCTCTGTTATGTAAGTCAGTACACATTTGGAAAAGTGTGAAGGTATATGCAAATACCTTATCTAAATCAGAGAACGAAGCAAAGTAACTACACTGGTAGAAAGCTACACCCAGGGTTGTTTAGCCTAGAGAAGAGGAGGCTGAGAGGAGACCTCATTACTCTTTATAACTACCTGAAAGCAGGTTGTGGAGAGGGGGGAGCTGGGCTCTTCTGCCAAGTGACAGGGGACAGGACAAGAGGGAATGGCCTCAAGCTCTGCCAGGGGAGATGTAGGCTAGAGGTTAGGAGGAAGTTTTTCATGGAAAGGGTCATTGGTCATTGGAATAGGCTGCCCAGGGAGGTGGTTGATTCACCTTCCCTGGAGGTGTTTAAGTCACGGGTGGATGACGTCCTGAGGGACTTGGTTTAGTGTTTGATAGGAATGGTTGGACTCAATGATCTGATGGGTCTCTTCCAACCTGGTTGTTCTATGATTCTATGATTCTGGTTTAACACACTTCTCAAGAGGGCTGAGCACAGTAGCGCTGTACAGAGATGATTGTTAGTTTAGCTACAAAACAGGTCTAGCAGTTCTTGGTAGCACTACAGTATTTCCACTAAATAACATACCACATGGAAGTCTTCCTTAGGGCTCATCTCTTCAAAGAGCAGAATACTGCTCCTCAGGATTTAAGAGTAAAATAAAGGCAGCAAAACAATCCAGGCCTGTCATAAGGTTAATTCCAAACCTACTTCTAGAATTCAGCCAGAACACTCTGCTGAAAACATCACAAGAGAATTCCACCCAATACATGGAAGTTGCAGAAAATAAAACATCCAAGATCCTGGCACATCTATTATTAACATCAGCAGGATCACATGCAAGTAAGGAATTAGGGGTGGTCTCACAGCTGTGGCAATTGGGGAGGTTTTTAAAGATATACCTTCCATATTAACTTCTTCCTGAAGTTTGACAAATTGCTTATAATTTGAAACTGGAAGTTACTGAACCTTCTGGCCTAAGTTCAGAAAAATCATGAAAGCCCCACATTGACACAGAGCTTAAGAGCAACCCCGAAACTGTTCAGGAAGATATTTAAGCACAAGAGTGAATTCTTGAGTTGGGAAGGTGAGCTGAAATGGATTCTCTGTCCCAGCTTCTCATACATGAAAGAAGTCATCTTGCAATAAAAAGCAGTAACATTAAATATACTAAAGCTACTCAAATGCTATTGTAATGAAAGGAATATCTAATTAGACACTATGCAGGGCAAAAAAGTGAATTGTCACTGTTCACCTAAAATAGAAAAGCAAAACAATAAGAAATATAGAAAGAGATACACTATCAAGATAGACTGCTATAGAAAGAAGAGGAAGAGTCATGCAGAAAATGAATGTCTTCCTAGGTGTTTTGCAGTAGTTACATAGGTTTCATGATAAGCCTTTAAGATTTTGGGTTATTTTTCTTGGGTCTCTTAGATTCTTTTTTCTTCCTCTGCACTAATACAGAGTCTCAGAGAAAGACCATTTACTTACTCTGTTGTCAACGGATCTGGACATCTTGTCAAAACAATATAATTTTACTTTGTAACTTTTTGACACTGGTATTTATTGCACCTGTCTTTAGTCATGATTTATGACTTGTCTGGTGAGTATTACTCTACAGCTCCAAGTTTACAATACCAGATAAGTGAAGCATTTGAAGTCCCGAATGGGCTACAGATTTATAGATGTATAATTCTACCCCCTCATCCGAAAAGGGAAATTAAGATGAGCATTTCTCCCATTTTTTTCTGGGTGGTAGAAATCAAAGAAGGAAAAAAGAATAAGGGGGCAACGATACTATCTGCTACTGTCTATTAGGAGGAACAGAGTCAATGATCTTTAAGGGACTGCTTTGCAATCAGAGTAAGGGTTAGTTTTAATTGATAGCTCCCTGTCTGCATTGCATTTTAACACTCACAACTGTCAGTGATGGGGACAGTAGCATCATGTAAGATGCAGCATTCAGAAGTACCCATCAATTTGATATTCTGAATGGCTAGGTTAGTATTCCTAGATGTGTTACAGACTCCTACTTAACACCAAAACAATGAGGCCAAATATGTAAAACCTAAACTTTACCTACCTGAGTAACCTCACTGAACAAAATGGGCTTATTCACACAACACTAACCAGGTCTGTAAAAAGCTATTGTGGAATCCAAGTCTAAATATTTGATAAAAGTCATCTTGCATTGTAAAAAACACAATTCTTCTCTTCTTTCATTTTAGAAAAATTATATTTGGGGCCTAAATCAACTTGACAGTATCCCCTAAATATATAGTATACTTGAAAGGTATTTATTATTCTACTGCTGTTAAAGCAGGTCTTTCAAATTTGCCAGACTTTAAAACAAATCCGGGCTTCCTTCCTAGTCAAGGTTCTTTTCAAATCTGATCCAGTATTGCAGATGTAACATAAGACTGTTGACACAGTTTGGTTGTTGTAACCTAAGTATCCTTCCAGCGTATCCCTCATCTAAGTCAAAGCAACATGCGAATGTGTGAATGTCAGATAAAAATGTTTTGTAAACACGCGGCCGCTTTCATTTGTCAAAATTTCATTAAACAGTAAAAGTACTTCACAAGGTTTGCTGTTGTAATCCCTTAGGGACATATGTATCGGTGAAATCCCCTGTGCTGATCTTTTGATAGAAACTGTGTAGAAAGGAGGGACTCGAAACTCTGGGGAGCTCTAGAATTAAAACCTACTATTTCTTTTCCACATACTTCTTGGTATTAAAGAAAAAAGCAAAACAAACCAGATGATCTTTACAAAAGATACGTGGTAAGCAACTGTATGAGAAAGCAAAGAAAACCCTCCCTGACCTAGCACCTAGCTATGGTCTTAACTGCAGCCAGTGACTTCCCGCAAAGCAACATGGGACCTGGTATCTGGAAGCAGCATGAATTGCCTCTCTTGCCCCAAACTTTGCACATTCTGAACTACTTTGATGGATTGCCAATGAAAATATTGGGTATGCATCAACTGTGCGGTTGCCGTAGAGATCTAGTAAGCCAGGGCAGTGGGAGCACAGATTTCCATCAACAGGACTTTAACAAAAGCCTTGATTCAGCAGCAGGCTCTTAGGTTAGATGCTTCTGGGCTTTAGCAGGGTAGGCAGAAAGCAGTGAATTTCCTACTGAACTTGCTAAGCAATTGCAAATCGTGAGTCCTTCAGGGAAGAAAGAACAGCCTTGCTTTTCTTTCTGATTCAACGTTGACCTTTTTAATTTTTCTTTGTCCTTTAAAATAAGAAATAATGAGGCTGGTTCTGCAACAGTCAAATGTAATTCATTGCCATTTGGAAGTACCTATATTATGTATCTGGGGGAGGTCACAGAATCATTCCAGCAATTTTGATACATTTACTCATAGAAATTACTTGCTAGTTTGAAAATACAGCAGAAATATATGATATTGTGAAAGTCTCAGAAGACCTGTAATCTCTCTGTATGTAAAACTGATGAACATTACATTTGTCACTATAGTGTATTTTTATCTTTAGAGAGCCTGCTGCTAATTTATATTTGAAAACACTGAAATAAAGATCCTGCCAAAGCAGATAGACCAAAGTAACAAAGACATTTCCAAAATCTCCTCATGTTGACTGTTGTACACAATTGTGTGTGGATTCATGTCTGAATTCTAATGTTAAAACATTCACAGCTACATTATACTCATTGACTGCACTTTCAGATTTCTTCTGTAAAAGCCAGCAACTTCATGGGACAGTTTATTGTACACAAGTCAATGTGGACTTGTATTTGCAAGTCAGAAGTAGCTGCTTCTAGATTTAAAAGCAGAATTTAAGGAAAATTCAGTCACAAAATTCCTAAGAGTGATGTGCATAGGACTTCTGCATTTAGAAAGAAAAACTAACATTGTTATCTTATAAAGAGCTAAAGACAGAGTGAAAGTAATGTTAAAATAAGAACCTTGCTTGTTCACAGATTTCTGTGTAACTAGAAAGATTTTCAGGTGCTTTTAGCAATTACATTATGCAACTTTATAAACAGGCACAAATTAAGTGAGATTTCATACAAAGTCTGAATGAAACTGATGTTGAAGACTGCCCTAATTTGTGAAACAACAAATGCTAACAATCACTTGTGTTCTAAAAACTGAAGTACTGAAGTTATGTCCTAGAATTCAGAAATTAGTTTTTAGATTCAGTAGCAGCAAAGATGAGACATTCTGATTCTCTGTTCTCTCATTCAACTCAGCACCTTTGGATGGTAGGAAACATCTCTGAGATTTGGAGGAAGCAACAATTTCAAACACATGCCGAAGTGGTAAAAACTAACATTTGAAAGGGACAAAGAGCTTCATGCTCCAGTCTTTATTACAGTCTCCAGCAGCAACCAGACTGTGACCTGCTATAGGAACAAGTTATTTCACAGTTCATCACCCTATGGAAGTTCTGAATCCTCCCTTGCAACCACCAATGGACACTGTCAGCCAACCCCCCCCCCCGGCTGATAAGCTTTAGCTCCAGCTTGCCATATGCTCGTATATTACCACTGAAGCTGGGAGAAGAGTTTCAACCCGGAATTCTCATTACCTTTAAATCATACAGAATTTTAGCGTTATCCTCAGTATGACTGGACTTAACCAGGCATATAAGGCCTGATGGAGCTTTCACTGGAATCAAACTGGAGCATCCAGGATACCTCCTGGAACTGGTAGCTGCTCCTATATGCATCTGCCATGCTTGAAACACCTAACCAGTTAAAAACAAATGCTTTGTTAAGGATCTGAAAGATCGGGACTAAACTTATGAGGGAGAACATCCTGAAAGTCTAACACACTTCGGTTGAGCTCTAGTTTGTTGAGTGGCTTCCAAGTGATTTATGGTTCCATTAACACCACCACCCTATAAGCAGGTTTAATTATGTAAGTGTACAGTGCTCCCATTTGTTTCACAGATAAACAGCGAAAGTGAATTCTTTTGGTAGAAACTGGAAGAAAATCACATCACTAATCATGCTTAACCAACTCAACCAATGAGTTGCCAAGCTTGTGACATCATGACTGGCAACATACAGGTTTCAGATTAGAAGTAGCCTGATGACATCACCCTTCCAGTTTCTATCTAACAGATGGTTTCTGTATATTGTGCAATTTTTAGGTCATTATTCATGGGTTTGGTTGGTATAATTCAGGAAGTGAAAAAACTGCCAAGAAAAATTGACCTGGAATTTGTTCAAAGAAACTAAATTATTTTATTGATTAGACTCCTCAGCTTTCATTTTCCAACAGAGCCATCATGAATCATCGATACACAATAATATCTGACAAATTTCTGTGTGAGCTGAATTAAGTGCTCCAAAACAAGGTAAGCTTTGAAGGATTAAGCCCTTCAAGCTGTTTGAAAACAAGATAGCTAAGAAGATTTGCTGGGTAACCCTGAAAGGAGGCCAGAAGCTATTTACTGAGGCAAGTGATTTGTTTGAACTGGATTTTTATTTATTTTCATATTATACTTGTTGACTTCATATCCGCCTTCAGCTCAGCTCAAAGGCTTGGGAGAGGCATGTTTTTCACCAATGTGAACATGGGCCAGAAAGGAAGGACCTTCTGAGAGGCCTCATCAGACTCAGCCCCAATATTAAGATAAAGCACTACAAACCCACAGGAAAAAGGGAGAGAAGGAGAGGGAACAGACAAGAAATGCTAGGGAACCGTCTTATTAGGAAGGTTAAGAAGAGTGCAGCCATGCAGAAGGCTTTAAGAAACATGCAGGACAGTGATGAGCAAAACTTTTTTCCAGTACAAATACATTTGTCAGAAGTACATATGACATTTTACACAGGTCTGCCGTTGGAACAAGATACAGTAATAACAGTTTCCTTTCTGATCAACACACATCAGCGTGCAGGACCTACCCTGATACCAGCAGTTTTCCCCTCCCATAACTGATTTGAGCAAAGAGCACACTTTTCTATCAAGGTACTCCAAAACACTAACTTCAGGGAACTTCTGGAAGAGGGTAGATTTAGATGAGGTATTAGGAAGAAACGTTTTCCTGTGAGGGTGTTGTAGCACTGGCCCAAGTTGCCCAGAAAAGTTATGGATGTACCATCCCTGAAAATCTTCAAGGACAGGTTGGATGGGACTTTGAGCAACCTAATCCAGTGGGAGGTGTCTGCTTACAGCAGGGGATTTGGAACTCTACGATCTTTAAATTCCCTTTCAACTCAAACCATTCTATCATACTATGATCCTGCCTCTGAGACAAACCATGAGAATTGGTATGGAGATACTGGAACACATGTTTAGTAAATGCCTCAAACCCATGATATAAGAAGTGCAAAACAGTATTAAAGCAGGACATAAGGATTTTAGGTGGAAAGTGAGAGCAAGTCCTGAGTAACTAGAAGCAGCTCAGGCCCTTTTCAGTCATTAATAAGAGCACAATCAAATAATGAATAAATATCTCCAAGCCTTACAGAGGGAGCATGTGAAGAAAAATACTAAAATCTTGGCAGTGTTTTCCTATTACTAGTGTGCTGGGCTCCAGTTAAACTTGTCTCTCAGTCTCATGTACAGGAGTATTCCAGTATTTACAGAAACCAAGTGAGCTTGAAAATGGTCCAGCAGCCTCCAGATGGACCCCATAGATTGCACTGACCTGCCACTCCACAGGCAATGGCTTGGCACAGCAGAAGGCACTTTTAAGACCTCTTTCAGAAGAATACTAAAATAAGAAACTTGAGGGTAGCCTGGCAATTCCCAAGTACTCTGCAGGCTGACTTGCTTCTCTGGCATAGCTTGCACCGTTATCCTGATGGTTACAGAGATGCCAACTGTGTCTTGTAGAAGGGGCAAAAGAAACAATTGAAAGAAACTGAGTTCACTTTGTACTTTACTTCTCATCAGGAATAACTGAATATAACTCCTCTATCAAATCTGTAGTCCTACAAAAATAGGAAGAATACAATGGATGCCAAGTTTGTCATTCCCTAGTATTTTCCTTTTCATAGAACAGAACGGACTACTCCACTGCAAAATTGACTTACACTCAAACCCAGTATTTAAGATACTATAAGTAGTCAAGCTCTTCTGTAAACTGGATCTATTCTTACCTTAGTTATGAACACAAAAGAAAGCCCCCTACCCTGGCCAAGTATCTATTATCTTTTCAATAACTACGGTTTTTGTATGTTGTCACTGGTAAGATCATTTCAGCATGTATACTCCAGAAGAATCCTCAGCTCTATGACTTTAACCTGAAAGTACCGCATAGAAGAAAACCAGTAAAATCCAGGCTAACAGCCTCTCAATCCTTTCCTGTACATCAGAAGAAAGTACAACAGTTTCTCTACAGGCATCTTTCCTCTTTTCCTGTTATGTTTAAATAAAAGAGCATTAAGATTTAATTATGTAAAGTGCTTTTAGCCCAGGCTCAGCAGGTGTGCAGCATTGAAACAATCACTATTCTCGGATATTTCTGTTCAGGAAGCCTACTTGTGGAAAGATGCACAAATATAACTTTAAGCCTGGTATATTCGACATTAAGTACATATTAACCGTGATTTCAGAATAAAGTTAAGGATTATTAGATGCTATTTTACTAAATGTCCTCTTACCAAAATATGCTGGTTTGCCAAGTCTAAATATTTAGGGAAGACATTGTAGTTTAATTAAAATCTTTATGGGGAAAAATTTCTAGGCATGCCTTTCCAGTCACTCAGAAATAAAATGTCAGTTAAAACCTGTCTCCTTCCATCCCAAAACATATGGTTTGACACCAGTCTGTTTTGTGAGAACACTTGACAAGTTTGGGTTTTGTTCTAATATAATATTAAAACAAATTTTAAAGCTTCATGGTTGGCTGTGAAGTAAGAAGCATTGTTCAAATGCCAAATTTAACACCTATTTTTTGTTACTTGAATTTCAGGTGCTGAGGTTGCAAAAGCTAAGGGAAACTCATTTTTTAGAGGATTTTTAAAACCTGAGTCTCTCATGCTTAATGTAGATGCCCTATATTTGGCATACTGCAAAAAACTTGTCACCATTAACACAGCTGTATATGCAAACTGGTGTTAGCTGTACAATCCAGTGTTGGTGGGAATTGCATCTGATGTGAACTGGGATAAGAATGGAAGCATGTGCATGGAGCATTTTAAGATAGAGTGAAAGATTCTGCAATATACACACAACAGATGTAATTCTTCACTGCAAGAAGAGCATCTTCCCCTAAAGCAAACATTCCTTCATTTTGTGATTGTTTACTCACATAGAACCCTACTTGTAAGACAATCATGGAAGTAACATTGCTTTTTTCAGTCTTCCCAAGCTGATAACAAGCTTACCTTAAAGCTGCTTTAGCAAAGATTATCAGCTATCATCAACTGCTCAGCATTCTCATTTCCAGTTAATAGCAATCAAAATTTGAAGAAGTCCAAATACATTTTTCCATTTCAGACAGTCAGAACATCTAAGAAAGGCTAGTCACAAAGCTCAATTGTGTCAACAATGATAAGATGACTAAAAAAGTTTTAACATGATAGAAGCTTAAACTGTAAAATCTAGCTTATTATTCAGATCATAATAGCCAAAAAGTTCTGAGGAGGTGCTCCTTCTCTATACAAATAGCCAACAGGAGAAATACTATAAACATTTTTCTCTAAAAATATTCTTACTGAGTTTTGAATTTGTTACTGAAGCATTTTTAGCCTCCTGGTTATTAAGGGATTGCTTGCAAAGTGTTGCCAAATAGGAAAGTAACTTACCCTTCTCAATTTCAATAAACAAATGAACATCAATGGGGTGATCAAGATATAATTTTGTTTTCTTTCAAAGCTTGTGCATTAGAAATACTTTCCTCAAGTATTTCCAGACTGGATAGCATCCCTTTCTGAACTTCCCACTTCAGGAAGGGGAAAAAAAATCCACTGACATTTTCCTTATCAGTTTTGTGAGGATCAGCTTGGGATTTCTGCAGTGCTTAGCACACCACATGGAGGAGACAGCATGGATTTGGAGGATGTCTACAGATAAGGCATTTCCCTTGGCTATATTTGCCAAACCACGTAACATGCTGATGACTATTTGCTTGATCCTGTTTCAATATATTTTGTCTTCATTTGCAGGCCCTTTAAGTAGAAAAATCAGGCTTGAAACCATGGAGAGAGACTATTATATGTTTTATATGTCCAAATATTCGCTATTACCTAAATAATATGGGCCAGCTGGAACAGGGGAGATGTTGCATAGTTAAACAGTGACCCTTGAGGACTGGAACAGAGATATTAGTTGCAGTCAGAAGGGAGAACTTCATCTCCCAGATCCCTTGGAGTAACTTGGTTTTTCTTGCCAGGCTGCAATTGAGTCATCACAAGTCAGTGATGACTGTGTGTAAATATTTCATTTAAGAACATACGACTTTAAGAAACAATACAATAATCTTCCCCACATTGGGTTGAGTCAAATTAGCTGGACTTCAGTCACAACTGCTGTGAAAGGAGGATTTGTGGGACCTAAATTGATACTACTATTCAGAGATGTATGCAAAGTGCATCAAACTCATTACTTTCAAATCATGCTTTGAGGCATCTGAAGTAGTTGAGGTTTTCCCCCCCACCCGAGGCTTTCCCATCTATACTTTCTCCAAGGAATAAGAGTCCACACAAGCATTACCTCTGTCTGAAACATTAAAGATTCAGCTTTGTCTATCTTTCAGGAGGGTTAAGGTGAAGGCCACCAACCTTCTAACTGCACAGAAACAGGTGTACAGGGAAGAAAAGGCAACACTCAAAGCTTCCCACAGATCTTGACCTTCAGTAGAATCATGATACCCAATGACAGGATTTGGTTATATCCTGTCAACTCTGTATATTGAGTTTTTTCAGTTCCTACTGAATTCCTACCAACATCTCTAAAAAATATTACAATGACCAATGAAATGTAGAATACAATGTTAGCTGAGGGAGTGTACTCCTATGAAGGGAGTTGGCATTCATAGTTGAGACAGTTTGGAAGATGATTCCTCCTTTATTTTCACCAAATTAACCACAAAACTCAATATCAAGGTAGCTACAGTGTAAAAAAAAAAAAAAGAAATGTTTTTCTAGACTTATTTTCCTTGTTAATGGATTAAAATAGTTCCCAGCTGCACAAAGTTCTCATTATGTTCATTACTTATAATGCACCTCACAATGAGATGATTAATTCAACACACTTGCAGGCCCTTCATTGAATGCTGTTGATTAAGCAATTATGTTAATCCACTTGTGTTTGTTTTCTCACTGCTCTGATGATAGTTGAGACCAACTTCTTTGCTGAATTATTCCATGTACATGCTCAGAGCTTTGCTAACATTTACAAAGGCCAAATCCACCATTCACAAACAATGTGAAAGTGAAAATTGCTGATTATTTGTCTCTAGTGTATTTTGGGTTGCTAAGAAAAGTGCTGGACTTTATTTTTAATTCCTACTGTTTTGGGCCAACTCCTGGAGAAAAGTAACAGATTTTCTGTGTCTACTTAAACACTGAAGTAGTTATTTCAAGTCAAGTAAATATGAATCCTTTAATTTGTGTGTTCTTGCATTGGTTGTATTCAGTAGTTGATTTGATCTTTTATTTCCATGAGACAGGTTACAATGTTCTTTTAGGACTGTTGTACAGATGGTTATGCAGGTAACAAATACACTATTCAGAGCCAGACACTCAATGTTTGCAGGAGGAATATAACCTCTCAACTTCACCATCAGGAAAGATGTGCAATTATACCCCTTCTTTTGGATTTGATATAAAGCATCAGATGTTTAGAAGAGGGAAAGATATTCTCCCACTTTTAGATGAAAGTATTGTCTGTAACAAAAATAGGAATACTGTGGTAGGAGAAATATGTAATAAATTTTAACAGTCTGTGCTCTGCTTAGTTAGGTGGCGCAGTGGTTCTTTAAGTATATTTGTCAGTTACCTACAAAGACATGCGATGGAAATATTTTCAAGAAGCCAGAAACATCCTGCCCCATTCAACATACTCAACTCTCTGGGTGTCCAAGGAACCACCAGCAGTCATTTGTAATCGTTGTCGTTTACCGTTCCGCCAGCTTAGCCAACCACGATGGCCAGTTTCAGTGGAAAGGAAAGGAAAGACTGCTCTGAGTTATACCTCAATAGACTAAACAGTAACCCCACAGCGGTGCCCAGCTTTAGATTGGCCGAATCATTGGCAGATCTCATGAGTAACAGACACATGAAAAATGCTAACAGACTTCCCACCCATCAGATGAGCCAAAACCAAAATGCAAAATATTAGCACAAGCCAAACCTGCACAAAACCGGCTTTCCCAAAACACCTTTGATAACGCTCGAGTTCCCTGTTTCAAAAACAAGAAAAGGTAATGCAGCAGCCTATACATGCATCATAGCAAGATTTATCTAAATCTTCACCCAAGCCTTTATTTTTGCAGTTCTTATTTTTGTCTTTTGTATTTAAGGCTATATTCATAGCAGTTCCACCAATATTTTCTGAATATAGACCATCAATGACCACAGCTTTTATTTTGTGAGGTCTATTTCCGCAGCAACAGCTCATAAAAAGATACTAAGTGAAGCTTAGATCTCTGCAGCTCAGGTTGATATATTATATATTGGTCACTCCAGTGAGCCGACAGCTTTCCTGCAATGTGGCCTGTGTCTTTTTTTATTATGTACATTTTTGGTGAGTGTTGGGGAGATTGATCCCATTCTGGTATCCAGATTTTAAAACAGATGTGAAGTGGAAAAGCTGCAGAGGGCACAGGAAAGATGCAAAAAAAAAAAAGCCAGTGACCCTAAGGAAAAGCATTTCAGGGGGACCTGCTTAGATTTGTCAGAGGCCTTAGAAGCAGCATGAGAACACTTTAAAAATAACTTCACAAAAGGAAAGCACCAGTGACTGAATAAATGCAACTCTCTTGTTTTAATTCATTTCTGTCTTAAACTCGATACCAGTTTCAATGTTCTCCTAGTTTGAGAAACCTGAGTTGAATCTCTTAACAGAGGAGAAAGTGGATCAGAACTCCTTTTTTTCTCCCTTAAAGCTGTGCTAAAATTCTGTAGCCAGCTGTTATTCTAAGAGCAAATCCCATCAAGTTCAGCAGAAGGAACTTGCCATAATGTAACATTAGACATCATGAAAATCCCAATGGGCATAAGAAGGTGTTGAAGGGGGGTCAAGGAGCATGATAGACATGAAAAGGCTTTTTTGCAGCTGGTTCCTTTCTCCTATCAACTGTACAAAGGCGGGTGAGGAAGAGAAAGGGCAGCAGAGAAGTGAAGCTGGATTATGAAAGAGACACGCTTTCCATCCATGTTCAGGAAACCAGTGAGACAAAAGGCACACAGCAGCAGCCACATGGCAAAGGGGCTTCAGAAAACAGGCTGCTTCCTCTGTTGTTTCCTTAGAAGCCCAGGATCCATCACAGTTTGTTTTTCCAAGGAAATAATTAAAGATGTGGATAAAGAAAAGTAACAAAAGACTGACCCTTCCTTTCTCCCCCCCTTTTTTGTGCCTGCCCACTTTAAGGAAAATCATTTTCATACCCTCCTTCCGCTCTCATACACAATGACAACCCCAACACTAGAGCAGAGATTGGTTTACATCCCAGTAGAAGGGAATACTCAAGGTAACCTTTGGCAGCATTATGGATTGAAGTGCAAGGAGATGGTTTTATCAGAAGGCTTCAAGGCTATTATTGTCCAAATAAACACTTGCTTTGCCAGACATGATCTACAGCTGCTGCACAGACACCCTTGAATTTCATCTGAATTTCAATCTTCCTGTCCTTTGTGCCTTTCCTACTTCACTGTTTTCAGACCTGAATAGCCTACTGTACTGGATTACTTCATTTTTTCCATCTTAATAGGCTTCACCAGGCTCTGGCTCCTGACTTCCTGCTCACAACTCTAGTCCCTGCTTCATCGAGGTTTAGGAAGCTTAACACATTTAGGGGGTTTTACTTTTTTCCTAGTTGCTGGAGGACAGGGGAGCAAAGTCTGGGAGAGCATCATGATGCAGCATGTTTCACTGCTGACCAGAACCGTGGTATTTGAGCACAGCACAGACCCAAGCTGAAACACATCCATTACAAACAGAATTTTCTTGAATAAAGTAAGAAGCAGCAGAAGAAAGCTTCCTAGATTGTTAAAACATTACCATTTACCACTGTCCTATACCCGTACTGTAGTCTCACAAACAGGCCCACAAGTGACCAAGCACAGCAGAATGTTTTTTACAGCATCATCTACAACATCAATTAAAAAAATATGGACTGAAATAGTTTCACCAAAGATCATTTCTGAGCACTTACAAAAGCACAACTACAGGAGGAAGACAGCAGGAACAACTGATGAAAACACTCATATTTCAATACCTTTTTAGTGAATTTAGTCAAGCACTTACCTCAGCTCTGTTCACACTCGGGTACCAATAGCTCCTACAGACAAAGTCTCCTCAAGCTCACTTGGGATGAGGACTTCACTTAACCATCACAAAGATTTTCACCTCAAGCAGGTCTCCTCTGTGGCAAACACTTGCTGCTCCCCAGAGAAGAGCTTTACAGGGGCTCTGCTCTGAGGCGCCATTGCCCACACCTGAGAGTCAGACCCCACCCTCATCAGGCCACCAACCAGCTCCAGGTGTGACCATTCTTTCCACTTCCTGCTTTGGCCTATGAGTAAAATACCCTGAGACTTGCTTGTAGCATAGTTTGATGCTGTAATTAATTTCCTTACTTTAATTACACTATTTTTGACCAGATGCATAAACTATTTGTAATAAACAGAGCAGCCTTCTAATCTTTCTTTGATTCTCCTTAGAATTAGACTGGTAAAAGCACATATGTTGATATCTTAAACATACTATTAATGCTTTTCTAGAGTAGTTAATACCCTCATAATGAGTAGAAGTGCAGGAAAAGGTTTTGTAAATTAAGCTTCCAAATTTTAATCCTTATCACAAGTTCATAAATAATTATCTTTAATATTTAAGCTTGAGAGCTACCAGACTGTCAGTGTTCAAGATGCATGCAGATCTTATATCCATAGTCCAGAACTTCTGAACTTTGTCCCTAAATTCAGTATCTTTTTTTTACTCTGCGTACTAATCTGTGTTTTTCTTCTCCCACTATGAGGGTTCAGACCTGTGGCCTTGGTAGAGAAGTGTAAAAAAAGAAGAGCTAAACCACCAGGTTCAAGATACTCACCTGATTGCCTCACTTTAGAGAGCAGATAACACATCCATTTCTGCCCAGCACAGAAACTTTCAGTGAGATCTTGTCCCTGATTTTTATGCACACCTACAAAGACAGGCTATTTTATGTACTTGTTATTTTATGTACTTGTTATTGTAGGTAGAATTTTGGAGACCAATTGTGTGGCTTACAGCAAATAAGCCAAGCTTTAAAGGCAAATTAGACTTCGCTATTTTGGTTTGTTCATGTGCAGCTGAAGAATTAATTGAATGGGTTTTCTGCTCTTTGTGTTTCCAACCATTACCCTTTTGTGAGGGCAAATCTTATATCTTCTCTCCATGTCTGGACCTGCAATAGTTATTGCAGGTCCTCCATTAGGTTGTAGATAGAGGATTTTCATGAGGATAGTGCACAGAGACATCCTCCGTGATTAGCTCTTCGGTTACAGTATGGCTCATTTCAGCATGAGGCGGTCAGGTCTGAGCTCTCCGAGTGTGCAGGTTTTGTTTGTTTTTATTATACCTGAAAAGCAAGACTTCATAAGTTTTGACTTTCAAGGCTTAATCTTTAAGTTCCTCACTTTCCATCACCTACTCAAAAACTGAATGCAACATTTCTAAACCACTTCAACTTGATATACCCCATTTAGCTTGCTAAGTCTAAAGAAGCCTTTCACAGTTCTTCTGGTGATGGGCATCAGCATTAAATGTAGCATATGGGAGCCCCTTGCTTTGAATTTCCTTGGGGCATAGACAAGCCATGTTGTTCCTACACCTTGATGAAATGATGAACAAGAAGAAACCTTGTCTAACTTAGCCAGCTTTGGTTCTGGGTTTCAAAAGCTGCTGTCAGCCAGGAAAGGGTAGATGTTTAGACCATTAAAATTTTCTCCTTGATTGGTCTGGAAAAACAGAGAGACTTCCTTTCATGCCAGCAAATGCAATATACATATGCAAAATAAATACAAATTTAGTTTCTTTCTGCACTGCACTATACTACAAATAAACAGACTTGTCCTTCATAGACATACCAGCAGGATTCCTCCAAATGTAGCACGACTTAAAGAACTGTAGGACAGTTGTTACAGTACTTGATTATGTCGTCAGCACATCTCTATCTGTTTTCCCATGAAATTGAAGTAATTACTGGCTTAACGCATGCCTGTAGTTGAACCATGACCCCACAGATATGATAACCACACTGTCAGGATTTTTATATGTGTGTTTGTTCCCATTTGAAATATAAATATATATTATATATATATTTTCATGAGATTCAACTATTTGCTTGACTTTTTTATCACCTGGTAAGTGGTCACTTTTCAGTCTTTCTGTTAAAAGTAAAAATTTGGAGCAATATAAGCAAAGATAAATCTAGCTAATCAGCTTCCAGCCAGCAATCCTATTTATTCCTTTTTTTTTTCAAGTCCCTTTGTTAGGTAGTCAGAAGTCATTTGTCTTTTCAGTTTTGCTAAATACTTATAGTGAGGTGCTCCTAATTTTTTTAGTAATTCCACAAAGTATTGATTTCCAATAAAATTTTGAACAATGAGTAGATATTCTCATCACTATGCCTTTTGTTGTATCATCTTGACTCTTTCTAACTGCATCTTGGGAGTGCTACCATCTTGAAAACATCAGAATTGACCTGAAACCAACAGTAAGCTCCATCTGATAACAAGTCTCTGTGTACCTGTGTGGTCTGATGTCAGAGAAATAGCTTGGAAGTGGGAAATCAGATGAAATTACATGATTCTTATCTTTTTCCCCTATAGAGGACATGAGCTGCTGGTACAGAAGTTGCTTGAAGTGAAAGGAAACTGGAAAAAAAAGATTTTTCACTAAGTTTTCAGGACTTGTAGCAGATATTAGCAAGAGGCCCTAACATAGTTATTAGCTATGCAAGACTATTGTTTATTTTTACAAAGGAACTAAAGGAGAAAGTATCTATGCTTGTTTTTCTTTATTTAACGAAAGAAATTGTATAGCTTTTTGCAAGGGTTAAATAATTTCCTCCTTTCCTGCACTCCTAAGGCTTTTCTTGCATATGTGTGTGCGCGCGCATGAGGTTCCCCACTAACCACAGCTCTGTTTTCCAAAAGGAAATTAAAATGAAATACATCAGGCATGCTGGGACTTCACACTTCAGAGACTTATAAAACAATATCGCCTGTTTAAATTGATTGTCACTTTAACTGCCCACAGCTACTCTTCAGGAAAGGAGCACAAGGTTTTACTGTTCTTAATGGGACAATATCCCCTTCCAATGAGTTAATATAGGTTGTGCCGAAACTCCTATTAAAAGCAGGACCATTAATATTTAATTAAAAATGCCTATGATGTCAGGGGTAGGAAGAAAGTTACCTGCCAATCTACAAGAAACCATTCTTTTCCCCTGGGGAAGTGCTAGCATCCCACAGTAGAGAGGGAAAAATTGCATGAGCAATTATATGTAACTCCTTAGCTCTTTAAGGTCTCCAGCTTTTCTTAACAGCTCATTGTTTGTGCTTGTACTCTTATTACTTTCATGATAACAAGTTACAGCTAATGAAAGGGCTGGTAATTCAAGTATCATAAATATTACAAAAGAAAATGCTTTTTGGCCAGAGAGGACATGCAAGCAAGGAATTATGGTTGGACTCGATGATCCACTGGGTCTCTTCCAACCTGGTTATTCTATGATTCTGTGATTCTATGATTCTATGAATTGAGACATGCTAATTTCTACAGTGCTTATTTCTGGATCACTTGTTTCTCCTGGAATGTAGAACCATGAGCAGGGAATTTTGAAGACACACAATAACCAGTGGTAGCTTTAGCTGATAAATAAACACAATCTTGTAGATATCCTGTAAATCTGAATGTGTATGAAAATTATATGGCACATCTTCGGCCAGCATAAGCTTCTGAATAAGCTTTCCCTTTGGAAACTCTAAGGAGCTATGACATCATAGAATCATTGAATCACAAAACCACCAGGTTGGAAGAGACCCACCAGATCGTCGAGTCCAACCATTCCCACCAGTCTCTAAACCATGTCCCTCAGTACTTCATCCACCCAGACCTTAAACACCTCCAGGGAAGTACAGTACGAGAAGTTGTGTTTCAGGAGTCTTATCTTTAAAATCAGGGGACTTTTTTGAGTAAAAGGAGAACTCTTGTTATGAGCTTAGCGAATTAAAACTACTTATTTTTCCACAAGTTGAAAAAAGGAAACAGCAAAACCTCTCAGAAAGCGTGTTTGATGATCAGCAAGCACCAGAGCCGCCAGCTCAAGAGGAGATGCACACAAACAATGAGCACATTGTCCTGCTGCAGGAGAGGAATGGATGCTCCTGATGCAGGACCGAGTATCCCACTACCATTTGAGTGAAATATTACTATTTTGAAATATCTTGTTGAATATTAGATACTTTAGGGACTGCTGAAACCCTAAGGACTCTAAGTAAGTCCAGGCAGGTAGTGTTTTATTATTACGGAAGGATATTTTCCAATTTTGAAGTTGTCAGCATTCATTTCTCATTGCTGATTTGATGCACATATCATCTCAGGAATTTATTTGACTGACAAATACTATCCAATCCAAACTAAGCCATGCACATAGATATCCCTCAGTCCGAGACAGTGAGTTGCTGCAGTGCTGCAAGATAAGGCTTGCTTATTGAAATCAAATGAGTAAATTACCTTCCAAAGAAACTTGAAGTGAGCATTTCCTGTGTTTTAACACAAAATATTTCATCCCTTGAAAATTGTTCCTACTCTTATTAAATCTAACTTCAGGGCCTAAATTTTTGCTCATTAGTGTATCGAATAGAAATCAATTAGAAAAGTCCTTTTGTCACAGTAATATCTTTTTTTTTATTATTAGATATCTCTATTAGTCATCATCAGGCTTGCATTTCCTGAAGGTCAATATATGAAACCACATCTGAATGAGAACATTGAAAAAAACATCTTTTCAAAGTTTAGAAGCAAAGGCTTTAAGTGATAATTTGTGAGTTGGATGAGGGGTAATATATTGATAGAGAAAGGCTGCAATATTGCAAACTTTATTATCCTAAAGTCTCATTTCAAAATTTTGGAACATAATTCTAGTTTATGAGTTCAGGGCAGAGGGTAGCTAGTTATAAAACAGCATTAATATAAATCATAGTTATTACAAAAATCGAAAACAGGTTATATTTAAGGTATTTCTAAGCCTCTAGCTTTAGAGAAATAGGAAATGACTTATACGTATATGTGTGCTTGGAGATCCCGGAATAAAAATACAGTGTCCACCATAGTGGCAAGGAAAGGCACTGATTCCAGATTGATATACTGCAAAAGCGAACTTTGTGTAGCAAAGTCAGATGAAAGGAAGCTGGGACTCTCTTGCTACTTAACTTCCCTGGTCGTTTCCCACTTCTCTTCCTGGACAATTCAGTAAGTTCTGAAGATTCCAGTTCTCCTCTACTCAGTTCTTTCTCTCAGTGTCATTACTGGGCAGATACTGTAGTCTCTTTTCCCACCAGTTGCTTCAGGAAGGAGCGTTAATGTACTTGCTGGCAAAAAAATGTTTTGTGCTGGAGCAGAGAACTTGGGATCCAACATGCTTTTTGGTGAATACATCATAAAGATCAGATCTAGGCTTCAGTACTTCAACACTTGCAATATTGTGTATCTGGAGTTGGCAGCATATTTATGTGATTGTGAACAGACATATATCTACATTATGCTTACAGATGTGTATAAATATGATTATATATGTGAGCATATTTCTTTTTCTCCCTGCTGAAATCAGCAAAAATAATGTCAGAATTGTCTTTTATTGAAAAGAAAGTTCCTGTTTCTCATGGAAAAGTAAATGTGAAAATTTGAAAGTGTGACAGAAATGTATGAAAACTAGATGGTCAATTAGAACAAACCTAGATTTAGAGTTTTGGGGTTTTTTTTAAAATTAAACAGGCTACCAAATTAATTCTAAAGGCTGCCTCATCTTTGAGGAGATTCATCCTCCTGACTTTGGAATGTATTCAGAGTCAAATAATTTATTTAAATTTGAAACTTACAGTACTCCCCAGGTTCATGACTGTTTAAGTTTTAGTTCTAGGCAAGCAAGGTGCTGTAAGCTGTGTGATTTGCTCTGAGTCTAGTCCAAAAGACTGAGCCAACACTGCTGCAGAGACAATGTCATCTGAAATCTTCCTCAAATTTGCAGACACTGTGTCTTTTGACTGTGAGGGAATAGGGAATAACCAAGGACTGAGATATGAGAAACAAAAGTGATGGTGTATACAGGACATCTGCCTTTTCTGAAAAATGTCTTCTGTCCTCCCCTTTGGGAAAAAGAAGAAAAGTGGAACCCACCAGTAGTATTTAAAAAAAAAAAAAAAAAAAAAAAGAAAGTGCTGCTCTCCATTCTACGTTAATGCAGAAAAGTAATTAAAATCCTAGCTGCTGACTCCTTCCCCTGGGATCAAATTTTTACTGGAAACGAAAAGGAAAGGTGGTTGAACTGTGGAAACATTTACCAGCTGCAGGTATAATACTGTGTCTGTTGTCAGAGTGAACATTTCATTGGTTTATTTCTGGAGGATTATTTAGAGGGTTGTGGTCTTACGTCCAGGGCTAGAGAGAAAAAAAATATAGCCTATGAGGTGTGCCTTCTTTCTACAGAATAGTGATTTGTTATGTGTTTGTTTGAGTTAAATATAGCAGTCAGTCATTCTGCACAGTCTGATATTTTATCCTGCTAACTTTTTCAAAAGAACAAAAAGGAAAAAAATAAAAAAGGAGAAAAAGAAATTCTTGTTTGGATGAAGAAGTCAGCAGAAAATCCACAGATCCTATGTTTGTTTCCAAGCCAGTTCAGGTTCTTAGTCTTGTAAAATTCAATAATTAGTCAACATGATCAGCCAGTTTCAGCCACATTTTGATGCTCTTTAGTCACCATTTTCTTGCCAGGGATGATTCCTGCTTTAGCACATTTGTCTTCTTCAGAAGTGACCCAAGTAACTTTTTGTGTTCAGTCACTTGAATATGGTCAAAATTGTATTGGGGCAGCTGTCAGCTCCATTTAGTGTCTGTCAGTGGTCACTATCAGATGCCATGGGAAGAATGGAAAAGCAGCACAAGCATATAGTGAAAGACAACCAAGGCTGTTACTATCTGTAGCAATCTGGTGCTTTCTGTGTGTAACCGATGTGCTCCTGAGTGACCTGATAGGCACCATAGAGTGGAATTAAAATCATTATGGGAGAAGAATAGTTGTGTATTGTTGGACCCACTTGATTGCGTCAACGGGAAGAGTAAAGTGCAGATGATCCAGCTGATGTCTGCTTGATCAAACAGAAGGTCCCGTGTCACACAGTTGATGCTCCATCTTCAGGCTGGCAACTGCAGGCATCCTACCAATTTCCTGAGTCAGGATGCAAGAAAGAATAGAAGTGTTCTACTGCACTGGTAATTGAGAGAGTTTTGAGAATAAAGCAACTTAACAAGTCATATAGATGTTACATTCTTGTTTTTAGCAAAATCTGGGGTGTTTTCTTAAATATCTTTTCCATTCTTGAACACAGATTCAGTTGTCTACAGCGACAAGCAGTCGCTGCTGCTGCAGCAGGCTTTAGTTGCGATTATAAGCTTCGCTGGGAAATACCAGCTTAATAGCAGTATCTCTGAATGACATCCAGCAGAGATATTTATTTTTCCTCGACAAGATTTATTTGGCTCCGATTCAGGGCTCAGCCTTTTCCCTGCACTCCTTGGATTTTCCTGGAGTTGCCTGCGTCTCTTGACTGCGTGCATTCACAACCCTGGCTGGAGCAGCCTGCAGCCAAGTACGTTGCTCTGCACATAGTGGTCTGCCAGTCATTTCACATCACTTTGTTTAAGGAACTGGGTACTGTACCATTTCATACCCTCTCTGTCCAACATAAACTGGAACACAGAGGTTTCTTAGATAGACTTTCTGCTATCATCCTTTACGTTCTCGTTACAGCCCGTAATGGGATAAAGACACATATAGAAAAATGTTGCCCACTTTGGGCATGCGGCTATTTGTTTAAGCTAACTGAGTTACATATTTTGGTTTAATAATTACAACTCTTTTTCCTTGCAACAATTTAGTGAACCCTACTATTTTCTCCCACTGAAGCCCAAGAAGGTATTTACACAGCTCAGTGCTCCTCAGGCTAAACATTGATTTGATACTCTAATAGTGGGAATCACTGCAAAGATCATTGATTGATTTTTCTTTTTCCAATGAGCTTTGAATCAAGGCTCTACAAACAGATGATGAGACATCGTAGGCTGGATGGAGGGAGGGAAGGAGAGACGCTTCCTGTCGTTAAGTTGCAGAAATGTACCTTAATTCTATTCTCTTAAGAAGAAAAGATACTGAATAGAGCAACAAGTGAATCCAAACTGATTTCTTAGATGCAAATAGGAGCTAGAAATTCATTTATATCTATATAAAGATGGAAAACCTGGGTAGACTGGCACCTTCTGTGGATAACTGAAGGTGAATGATAACTTTTTCCTACGTTACTTGTCTGGGGAATCATGTCACACAGAAAGATGAATCGGTTTTAGGATAGGAGAGAAGCTGTACTGAACCCCGGAGAACCTCCTGGAACAGCTTCCATGGAAGCAGGCAACCTTAGAGCAAACAGATAGACCTCATCAAGAGCCTTCCTTTCCCTGCTTATAGCAGATCAAGAAGAGCCTGGTGTTGTTTGTGATGATGGTATTTTGGCTACCTGAGTCAAGTTAGAGTGAGCAAGCTTTTCTATCTTCATCATTTATAATTTAAAGTTGCGCTGAGTCTCTTGCTTAATCCAGGGGAATGTGCCACAAGTGGGAACATATTTTGGTTTGCAGTTTATTTTTCTCTGCTTTCCCTTCACTAATTCAAACAAACCAACAATTTCTTTGATTGGTGCTACTAAATCGAAGGGTGGTATTTCTCCAGAGTCTCCCTGCTACTCCTGGTTGGTTGGATGTGGGTTGTTACAATAAACATAATGAGATGCTGGAAGTTGCTGGAGTGATACCAAGTTGCGGGCTACTTATTTCTTAATCAGGCTTGTTAAATAAGCAAAGCATCAAGGCTGAAAAGTGAAAATTTAATTATCGGTTCATTACTAAAGCTGCTGTTGAATCACGAAATGTAAAAGTGGAAAGAAAGAAATCATACAATTTAGTTTAAAAATGCAGTGTATTTGTTATGGCAAAAGAATCACTGATGTGGGTTGAAGGTATTAGTGCGTAAATCCAGAGACATCTTGACTTAATGCTATTCTAAAATCTAGATTCCAAAACATAATTATGGTCACTTTCCTCTTTTACTTGCTAGTAATTTTCCATAGTTTTTGTCTTATTCCATATGTCTGTGTTGTTGAGGGTAATCCGTGAATTCAATTCCACATCAGGGACTGCATCTATACAGAAGGCCTTTATGTACCCATCACTCTGGAAGTCATGGTGGTTCTTAAATGAGAAGATGTAAGCTTTCTAGTTATCTGTTCTGATGTTAATAATCATGAATTGCTGGTGGTGAAACTGCTAAAAGATCAAATTCATAGAAACACCCCCAGAGATAATGTTTTTTGTTTTTCATTTTTACTGAGTCTGTAAAACCAGTGAGGTTATTCCTGAATCTCTTAAGCAGGGAATAATGTGCTTTCACATGCTGATCTACATGCTTATCTGAAATAATATAAGTATGGTCATCTGATGCCATGTAAAATAAAAATAGTGGTTTACATTAAGTGACTAATATGTATTTCTTGATGCGGGTTTTATTCTTTAACTTGAATCAACTTTTTGATTACAAAGTAAAATTTTTGATAGGAATGGTTGGACTCGATGATCCGATGGGTCTTTTCCAACCTGGTGATTCTATGATTCTATGATTCTATGATTGTATGAAATCAATAAAAACTCTAGAGAAGACTGCAAAATGCAATGTATTCAGATTGACAGAGCATCAACAGAGTGGGTAAACCTCTTCCAGCAATCTCAGAGTCTGTTATTCTCATCTGCTAAAATGTCATACGGATTAGTAATGTTCACGGATTTTTATTCTACTCCACAAAAATGGAATAACTGGGGAAGTGGAAGTTCTTCATATTTAGGAGCTTTTTTTCCCTCTGTCTTCTATAGTAAGCGTTTACATTTATATATGTATATATATGCACACAAATATACATAAATATATAAATATACATTGGTTTTGCCCAGTTCTTAAAAAATGTTCTGCATCTGGTACATGAAGCCACATTTACCACTAGATGGAGAGAAAACATATTAATATAAAATCAAATATTTGGCTTCTTGAATGCAAGATGTAATTACATTCACTTGAACGCACTTACACCCGGGAAAGAAACCATACTTATGGGGAAAAAAAATAATTTCAAAGGTGTTTTCATGTCTATCCCGGGAAAGGAAAAAAGTGGGGGTAACTTTGCTCTAAATATAATAATCTGCTTCTTTTTAAAAAATATATCTGAAATTTTTTATACCACAGTTCAAATCCTATAATTATAAAGTAGCCTTTGCAAAGAAGTTTTTCACCTAATTAGTACTTGTTGAGTTCATGGAGCATTTTTTTTTCACTAAAGGTTTAAAAATCTTTTTTAAAAAGTATCTAAGAATAGAGGACTAAAGATTTTGGCTGCTCTCTGATCCCTCAAAGACCCCACTTCTTGACTCGTATTTGTTCATAAATAACTTTAACCACTTTCCAGACATGTGAGATGAACTTTACTAAGGACAAAGTGCTGGTTCTTTCCTGGGAGAGCCATGCGAGATCCATGGACAGCTGGGATAGGAGCTACTGCAATGAGGAGAGGTGATCACGGTCCAGAATTGAATGGAATAAGCCCAGTCCTGAATAAGTTTGGTAAAATTAGTCATTGATGCTTTTTCTGGGAGCCCAGTCAAAAAAAACTGCTTTTGTAGAAGCAGTTAGGAAGCTTGCTTGCTATTGATAGAGTTTCCCACTTCCCAGAAACCAAGCACATGCTTAATTTCTTTGCTGGACTGAAGCCTGAGATAGGTGAGACGAAATACAGCAGTTAAAACAGATATTTTCCTTTCTAGTTAGATTATTCACTCCTTATTGCCTTCCCTTAGACCTCAATATTTCAGTTTGATTTCTACCTATAATAATCTTTGCTACCAAATAAAAGCAGGAAAGGTTTTTATTTTCAAACACACTTGGCCAAATTTTACCACCTTAAAAGCTACGACAGCATCCCTGGAGTAACCTCGTTCAAAGCAAAGGAGATTTTAATCAGGTCTGAATTTGTCCCCAAAGATTTAGATAAGTTTCAAACAAGCTTTAGAGATGGTGTAACTCAATCTTTTGCAAAATGAAGTCTCTTCTCTCTTTTTTTTTTTTTTTGAAGCTGGTTTTCTTCTAGTCTAAATAAAAGACTGGACTTCAAGAATTGCCCTGTTATTGTTTGCATGTCTGATAAGCTGTGGTGGAAGCTCCAGGGTTCTAATAGAAAAAGAAATAGTGTCTGGAAGTTGTCTGTGATTCTTAACTTTTTTGTTTGATTTATGGCTGAACCCACTTAAAACCAGTCTTAAATTTGGATGAGACAGATTTTTTGTTTGTACACATATTTAAGAATTGTTTTCTAAGAGAATGCATAATATTCAGAAATAAAGTAGCTCAAAAGTTGGTATTAACTTCACCTCTGAGTGCCGCTGATTGCAATTAGCCAGCTCCCATGCCTGAAAGCATTTCTTGTCTAACTCCAAGAAAGATGAAGGAACCTCATCCCCATTGTTCAGTCTCCTCACACTGTCGTGTGTATCTTTAGTCAAAAAGCAGAACTGTCAAGACTTCCTTTGGACACGTCCCCTTCCCTGATCAGGGCAATTTCTGCACCACAAACGAAAATTCAGTCTTATAGTAACATCTTGCATCTGTTTCTTTTGGGGTAGTCTGTTTTTCCTTCCCTGCGAGTTCAACGGGATGTTCAAAGACTTGGAAGAAGGACTAAAATAATCAGCAATTTATCTGACAGCCAAGAGTACGCTTTGGTAGCTGTCAGTCAACTTCTGGAAAGCCACAGACTGTAAGACTGAGGTAATGCGCAAAATGAGACACATGTGTGCAAAAAACACTGTCCCGAAGTGCTTTCAAAATGCCAGCGCTGCCAAATACACTCACTATCCAGTGTTCATAAATAAGCTTCAGTTCCTAACTTGTTTTAGGTTTCCTAGCAGCTCAAATAACTCCTGACCATTTAATAAATGACAATCGCATAGACTTTTACAGCCTTTTTATTTAAAGTTCTCAAAAGCATTTGATGCATGCTAATTATCTAAATTTACAGTCACTGCTGAGGGCGAGGGACTATTATCTCCATCCAGGGATGGAGATAGTATCTTTATAGCTATTTTTATGGCTCTGTCTTTATAACTTCAAGGCCCATCTTTTTTTTTTTTTCTCTAGCATTTAGGGGGGTGGGTTAAGGGAGATGAAACCTGGGTAAAGCTGGAAGCTGTGGCAGCTGCTAGATTTCTTTCTTCTCACTTTTTGTTTGTGGAAGTAATTTGCAAGGATAATTCTGATTTGGGGGTTAAAATGTTCTATTTTTATGGGTTCAAACTAAGCCACTCTGAAGGTTGGTGTGATTGCTGTGAACTCAGATTATTTTGAAGTTCATATTGAAGTAAAGTACTTGAATGCAGCTGAAACAAAGCGCATCCTACCTTCTCCTCTGCCAACAATTCCAGTCTTCAAATTAGAATTTGGCAGGGAAAATTCTGGATTCTTCTTTCTAAATCAGCATAAACAGGAAAAGAAATTCTGAAAACTTTCAGGCTGCCTGGCAATCAAGTCCAGCTTCACAACAGTCCTGCTCAGGATACCAACATCTCAGCATCCTGCAGTATAGTCAGTGCATGTAGCTGTGAGGGAGCTGTGATAGGCAATTTTTAACTCTGCCCCGAGGATTTCTCTTTGCTGTAACAGTCTGCACTATAAGATTGCAGGTTCCAAGTCCCTGGCTGTGTCCCTAAGGTGCTCCTGAGCTTACTGGGTCATTAGACTAGACATTAGGAGGAAGTTTTTCACGGAAAGGGTCATTGGGCATTGGAATAGGCTGCCCAGGGAGGTGGTTGATTCACCTTCCCTGGAGGTGTTTAAGGAATGGGTAGACGAGGCACTGAGGGACATGGTTTAGTGTTTGATAGGAATGGTTGGACTCGATGATCTGATGGGTCTCTTCTAACCTGGTCAGTCTATGATTCTATGATTCTACTATTGGGAGGTTGTTGCACTGCTGCCTGGCCTGCAATCCATCCCACTGTGCCCCCAGGGTCCACAACTGTAGGAGCTGAAGGTTTCTCATCATTCAAATAAATCAGCCCAAGTGGGACCTAGAGGAGGAAGACTTTAATCTTAACATGTCATTCACCTGCAGGCTTTTGGTGCTAAACTACGCCAAAGCCATTTTTTGTTTTCCTTAATTTGTTTTTTTCCCCCTCCCCATTTGGCAGTTGAAGCACTGAAGGTGTCTGTCTTTGTTTGGCAGTGTTTACTAAGTTTGGTCTCATCATGCAGTCTCTATTCTTTGTTTTCTTTGCATCTTGTTGCTTTTGATATTGAGCCAAGATCCTTTCTAACGCAACCCAAGTCTATCCCTCCAGTCCCTCTGCACTGGCCCAACTGCATCCTTGTGCACAGCCCCAAGACCCAGCCCTTGGTCTCATAGTCTGCCCAGGTTTTATTTTAAAATATAACTGTCTGAAACAGCATTGGAAAATACTAAAATCATACTTGCTTAAAAACCTTGCAAAAATAATTGCAGCTTGTTGAAAACATTAAAAGTGGTTTGAAAAGTGCGTGTGCATGTTTGGAGACTGGGCAGTCTATAATCAAGCAAAGCTCCAAATTGAAATTTTACCTCAGGCTAATATATTTTGTCAACTTTTTTATTTTTTAAGCCGTGTCTGTGGCTATTTCCCACTGTTCAAAATACCTCTCTTCCTTCTTCATCCCAGTGATGGTTTCTGATGGGTACATGGCACAGCACTGCGGCCACTGCTGCAGCCAGCAGGAGAGCCTAGCCTTTCAGCTTAGTTTTTCTGTGATGACACATTCCTTGTGATTTGCAGTCGTATTTATTACGTGTTATACAACTTAGACACAGCAGGTGTGGGAGGAACCCACAGTTGTTGCGTTGGTGTTTGCAGAGGGAATCTCCTCACCTTGATTTTAAGGCCGCAACATTTCACACGCTTGTGCCTGTAATGAGGCCAATAAACTGTGTTTAGCCAATGTCTGTCACCCAAGAAGGGATTTTAATTAGATTAGAAACCTCAGGAGAGAGAGAATCCACACCTTCCCCAGAACCTCCTATAACAAGTCAATTCTTCTCCCTCCTGAGAATGGGTGCCTTACTTTTATCTTCATTTAGGCTTTATTTAACTGAGTTTATGCCTTTCTTCAGTAGACTTGATAGCCTCTCTCAGCAGATATTTTATTTCCCTTTATAAATGATGGCAGCAGAAGGGTGCTTACCCGCTTTATTTTAATCTAGCTAGTCTGGTTTACAATGATAAAAGAAATCTGTCAGTAAATTCAACAACCTTAATGCACAGAAGCATTCCACGTTGACTTTTAGGGCTTATGTGACAGTTATTGTGATATAATTGACTCTGAATCTTCTGTTCAGCAAACTACAGAAATTCAACTTGCATATTTCACAGAGAAGTATTTCTTTTCCAAGCTGAAAATTTTCTGCCTTTCTTTAGTCCCTTTCTAATTTCTCAGTGTTTTCTAACACCTTCTATCACATAGTAACGCTTTCAGAATATTTTTTTTTTCAAATAATGCATCCTTACTGTATTTTAGAGCTGGATCGTTACAGTAACCATCACTCTGTCCTGTCCTCAAGTTATGTATTTTGAAAAAACCTCTCAACAAGGAGATAAAAACACCTTCCACCACAACAGCCCACCTTGGTGTGATATTTCCAGGTTAGAGATGCAGGAAGGTTTCACAAGTCTCCTTCACTACTTATTAATTTCCATCTGTCTTCCTAGGTGTTGCCTATGAAAAAATCTCTGTACTGTTCAACTTCATATGTCTAGACCTGATAATGCTTGGATACCAAAGTTCTTTGCTTGATTTTGCGTTTTACTTATTTACCTTCTCTGACTTTTACTTCCATGCTCATATTAAGATTGCAAAGCATATTGAATCCAAAAATCACTCCAGAACATAAACTTGAGTCTTTGAGTTACCCCTATATCTGCCAGATACCTCACCTCTCACTCACTTTAAGTCAAAATACAGAAAAAACTCTAAAGACAGCAGATCCTCCCATCTGTTTACCTTATATAAGAGCTATTTGGATGATGCATGCAAGCAAAAATGTGCTCTTCTCTTTGAGTAACTCAGTGGAAGACTACTAAGCAAAAATTAGATTAGGAGTATTTATTCCCATCACATTAACACGTGCCCTACGTAAGCCACTGCTGCATTTAGAATCTGGAAGTGCTTCACATCACAAGAAAAGGTTTAACTGGGTCACAAAGTTACATGGACTCCAAATAGTCCAAACATTTGATTGTTATATCTATATGGAATAGTAATTTACTTACACAAGTCGATTCATGTTCTGGATACCAGCAAGGTGGAGAGCAGAGGCAAAGATTTTATGGGCTGACTGAGTCCAATGGGTTTTGCAATACTGGCATAAAGTGTGAATTATTTTCCATAGTGAGATGCACATGAGATAGACACTGACAGATAGGAGAGGACTTTGGGTGATATCCATCAAAGCAATGAGAATGCCATTCATAAATCGCACTGTAATTTCCTCGAGGGCTGTTGGCTGTTGTTTCGTTGGCTTGATGCTCTGCAGTTTACCACTGTTGGCATTTATGCTGTGTATGTAATTTTGAGCTGGATAGTCTTGAAACCATTTAACTTGTGGAAGTAAATTGCTTGGAGCACTATGAAAATATCATTGAGACTGTGTGGTTTTTAAACTCCTTTTCTCTGTACTGTGTTAGTGAATTATTTCCAGCTGCTCCTAGACACTCCTTGTTGCCTTGCAATACTAAATCTATATACCCTGCACTGTTCAGGTGATGCTTGTATGTTTGGAGGCCATAGAAGTCCTCCCCAAGTGCTAATGTGAAGTATTATTAGTGGTACTGCTTGACATTGTTATCTTTTTATGTTGGGACACATTTACATTTTGTCACACTTGACATGCACATTTTGTTTCAGAAATAATAAACATTAAAACACAGGTAAAGCCTTGTTCCACTTTATCTCCATCAAAGTGTAGGTTATCAGATACTCAGATGGTATTTCTATGTAACACATATAGTTTTGGTAAAACTTCCTGTGAAACAAGGAGCTAAATTTAAGGTTGATGCAAATTCCAGAGTTCTCAGTGTCATTAATAATAGGGGAAACCGGTGATGCTCTATCATCTTTAGCAAGCTGTTGTCCCAACATTAGTTTAGATTGTTGTGGTTAGCTGTTTTCTGGCTACTGACACAACTTTATGGCTGTTGTCACAGAGACATGTCACATATGAGGCCAGGGAAAAGAGCAATACTCTTCCCTTTGTTGACAGCAACCTGGTAACACCTAAGGAAATCCAGCCTTGATCCGGCATCTATGAGCCAAAACATAGATGTGGTTTAGATTCTGCTTCATGGTATTTTGGGCTTAGAACAGAAGTTGTTTCAATGTATATTAATGATGAACTAAAAGGAAAACCATGATGAGTTAAGAGCGTGAAATAAACAGGGCTAACTCATTTTACTGAATGAGTTCTCACCCTTTTACACCAGTCCAAAACTGTGAAAACATTTCCAGAAACCTCATGTTGGTAAAAGTCTAATGAGAATTCACTAGATCTCCTCTACTGTTCCTGTACTTCCAAAAATAGATTGTTTTTCACTTTTATGAGAGGCTTGTTCTCGTTGAATAAAAATAAAATGCCAATGATAATAGGAAAAGAACTGTTAATTGATTTTAAATACTGGTGGTCTTGAGTGGTGCCAAAATTAATGACAATGAAAATATATTTCTGCAGTCCTTTTTTTTTTTTTATCCCAGAGCTCCTTACAAACTGACTTACAAATTATTTAAAGAGAAGAGCAGCCAAATTTGGGGTAAAATATGGCTGTTGCTTTACAGCACATGACAATGCAATGCTATACAGCGTTTCAGGATGGTTTTCCAATTGAAACTGCAGGAGGAATATTGGGGGAATGTATTACTGAAGCTGGATTATTTCCAGATTCCTAGGATTTATACACTTTAACAATACTTTCTGGGAGATCTTTAAAGGTCATGAAGGCTCAGGATAACCATCTACAGTGCCGGTCTAGTGCTCTTGCTATGTTCCAAATGGAGTGTCAAAAATAGCATGCGCAGGATGATACTTTCAGCAACCAGAGCTAGCAGAATATTAATAGACGGTAAAAGTCTCTGCTCTCACAAAACCACTAAAAGCATGTTTTCAATTGCAAGTGTTTTAAAGTGGTTTGAGTCCTGATGACTTGTTTGTACAATGGGAACTATTAAAACAGGCCTCCAAGACAGTCTGAACCTATTGGTCACCTCTTCCATTTTCTCAAAAAAAAAAAAAAAAAAAAGGAAAAGATGCCAGCTTCAGGACTTCTCAATATTTCCTTTCAGAACCATTACTCAGGGAAATGCAAGCTCCTGCATGCTTGCAGGGGAAAGATGGAAATGGCTTACAGTCCAGTCTCAGCTCCCACGTTCGTGCTGCTGCTGATCTGGACACGCGCCATGCAGAGCCTGGCAAGCCTGCCACGTATCTCACTGGCTTTTCTCACACCACCAGTGGGACTGGGAACTGCAGATTTCTTATCTCCCATAAGCTGGGTTTGTGTTGATTTCTCCCAATGTAACAGGCAAATAACTTTGCTTCTACATTCTCCCAGTGACGCAGTTAGTATTCAGCAGTGTGGAGTCAGCTGGCCACCTTGGACTGTGGCCTTGTGTACCCTGTTTGGGTTTAACAAGGGAAGAGGGTGGGATTTTAGCCACCAAGGGGCACTTGGCATGCTAGAGAGCACAGATCTGCGAATGGTGCTTTGATCCCTGTCATGCCAACACTGAGTAGCTCAAGCCTGCACATACTCTGCGATTTCTAAATGTGTTCTTTTTTCATTAAGTCCTTTGCTTATGCTGAATTAACCCTGTTGGATGGAGAAATTCCCACCTATCTCCACTCAACAATATGACACTGGCCCACATGTAGGTGAAAGGGTATGTAATATTATCAAAACAGTTCTTGAACAGAGGTAAAAAAAAGAGCAGAGTGTCCATAGTTTTTCCATTCAGACTCCCCAGCTATTGATTTCAACCACCCTGTTCCCTCCACCTCTGCCCAAGGATTAAAAAAAGAAAAAGTGACAGTCAGCGTAAGGCAGACACAGGGTCTTCCAAACAGCCTAATCCTCCTCCTGCAGTGTGGGTAATTACGTGGCACTTCTGTTTATTTTAACAGACTCTTATCTCCCTGAACAACTCTGTTAGTGACCTCACTCTCCCAGAGGGCAGCTGTGACATCATCAAATGGCGATACTGCTTCCTGATAATTTTAACCCCTGTCATAACCAGTTATAAATTCATAGATAGACTTTGGGTTACTCTAAAAACTTCTGAGATACCTGAATTTTCTCTTAGTAGAGGAACAGTACATCTATCTTACTTGACTTGTTGGTTCACGTTGAACACAGTGTGGTTAGCCAAATGAAGTCTGTCTCTCCCCTTATCCACTGAAAGTGTTAAATTTATTGTGCACCATCAATTGAGAATTTAAAATTCAAAATATAGTCAAGTTGTCCTTTTTTTCCTTCTGCAGCAAAGTTTGGGAAGGGTGAAATGTGCAATATCACCTTGGTGCTGGACATGCTCAGAGAACGACATTGACCCAGTATCATTAGCATTTTAAAGCAACAGACTTACCAGTGTTTAAAAGTGAGTGATCATGACTTGGAAATCTTCCAGTTTCTGGATATGCCACTCCCAGCCTTGGTAACTTGGCAGAGATTGCAGTGTTGAAGAGATGCATGCAACCTCTGGTAGAACAGCAGTAATTTCTAATAGGAGTTATATAGCTTTACATTCCCAGGCTGACTGTGAAGAGCTGATTTGATGGTTTTCTCTGCATAATTCAAATTACAGTCCTGTTAAGCACATCTTGTACAAGGAGCTCACTGGCACTAACATCAAAAAAATAAATAAATCACACCAGTTAAACTGGAAGGTTTGAATTTCATTTCTGATATTCCAGACATGCATTGTTCTGGCAGCCTTTATCTTCTGATCATCTCAAAAGGACCTGCAAGGTATAATTGATGGATATTATTTTCTTATGCACAAAATGTCAAATAATTTATTTTGAATGCAAGTAAATAATCTCTGTAGCCTACAGAGAGAATTTTTAAACATGGCTTCAGCCAGGTAAAGAAGGGTCTGGTGTTTTTAGATAGTTGAGCTGGTAGAGGTGTGAGTGTTTTGCCTTTGCTTATGTTCTTTATTCTTTTTGTAAATGGAACAGATTCTAATATAATGCATTATCCTAGGGTAGCTATGAATCCAAGACCAGACTTATTTTTATTCTTACATGATTCAAATAGTGATTCAAAGTGGGTTAACGTGTGTACTGCAAAGCTTCCTTTATTCATGTCAAAACCATGGAACTTTTGCTGTAGCTCTGTTTGAATTATCTTGGGGTTGCCCAACTCATCAGGTGGGTAAAACACATCTGCATTTACATGAATCACAGAAATCCAAAGCTGAATTGAGATTTGACTAGCATTTAAAGTTCTGGTGATCACACTCTGTTCCCTGAAGTGGTACAGAAGAAGACCTACCCAGGAATAATCCAGAAATCAGAAATCCTATAAGAGTATCATCTCCTCAGTTCTTACAAAGACATTGACTGATTTGATAATTAAAGTTTAGTGTTGTTCTCGTTTTCTGTTAGATTTCAATGTAAATTCAAGTCAAGAACAACTTGGTGAGGAATATTGGCTTTTGGTTTGAAACTCTGACCAAGAGTGGATGATGTTATTCTTGAGTGTGCAAAAGCAACGCAAGCTTATTTCAAAGAGCACTTGGCACAGGAATATCAAGTGTTAGTGCAACTTACTCCAGCTGAGAGTCATTATTTCCAGTGGCAGTGGAAAACCATTGAGAGCTCTCATGGGAAATTGTACAAAATGTTACGGCAGGCATAATATTAACCCTTGCCACCGTTTTATGTGAAATTTCCAGTCACAGTCAAACTTTACTAGGAAATGAATCCAAGATTTTAGAAAATGACACTTCTGCCACCCATGATTTTCACAATGTAGGAAAGGAAAATGTAAAGTCTGTTGCTCAGTCTGTTTTCTCACATCCCAGTGAAGGGAGTGAAAAGAGAAAAGCAGTTTCTGTTAACTTCAGGATTTAACAAGACTGTTGGTAAGGAAAAGGCAAGGAATGAAAAAGGCTCACTTGTAAGGATGCAGCTCTAGAGTCTGGGATGGAAAAGGGAAAATGCACACTAGAAAATCAATGCAAAGATCTCATTTAAATCTTCAAACTTCTACTGCTTCCTTAGAAATCAAGATAAGAGATTTCAATGCAGTGGGGAAACATGTCACTTCTTTACTGTTTAAACAAAGAAATTAAATTATTTTGATTTCTATTTAATATGGGCTTCAACCTATAGGCTCCAATGAGAAGCTCGGGATACATCTGAAATAAATTTGGTCAGTGAACCTAAATTATTCCTGGGTTTAGGTGTTAACGAATGACTATAAACCACCTAGAGAAAAAGTCAGATCTTTGGAAGCCTCATCCTTTTAAAGCCCCTTTCTTCTTCTATGTATGGGATCTAAACCATAGTGCTGTTGAATTAGGAGTTCTCAGTGGGAGGGAAGAACCTATGCGCTCAGCTCAAGATTTAAGAAGATTCTCTATGTCTCAATTGATCTTTCTTATAAATTGTAGACAAAAGTCTCTGCTCATTAGGACATTGTTTGTGTATGGCTTTAATTTAAATAACTCCCTTGGAAAAAAATCCAAATCAGTCCAAAACACACAAGAACTAACTGCTTAGTGAATGCTTTCTGTCAATAAACATCGTGAAGAATGCCCCAAATATTGCTCTAATGGCATTAATAACAATCAGCAGACAGTACTTCACTGATTCCCCTTTGCCAACTCAGCCAAGAAGCAGAAGTATTGACTAGAAAATGTGATTCAGCTTAGAGGTAGAAATTAGACTTGTTAAAAAGTGTGATTGCTGCGTTCCTATTTTTCAAAGCCGTCTATGGTTACTGTTTAGAAATGCAGACACCTCCCCCTCCACCACCTTTACAGGCCTGAAGTTTTGCTGTCATTAATAAAGCCAAAAGGGAGAGGTGGGGCCACATGTGGTGTCAATACGCTTTAATTAAGTGTAATAATTCCCCTTTTCCTGAGGTAGACGTGCTAAGACAGATTTCTCTTCGGAGATTTATGCCTCACCGATATATTTCTCAGCTTTTCACTCTGCTTTGTTTGAAGAGCATCAGTGCCCTCTTTGGGAAGACCACGATTCTGCAAGACTTGTCCAGGGCGATTGCTTCGGGTATTTCTACATGTCCACCCTTTAAAAAAGTGTTTTTAGAGATTGAAACTACCCCTGGAGCAAAGAGTCTTTTCAATTTGAGCTCCAGCTCATAAAACATGCAGGAAGGCCTTAGCTGGGCTTCACCTGCTCTCTGGGGAATCCATTCTCCTAATCTTGATCAATAATTTAACAGTGAGAACATCCTGGAGGCTTTTTAATACCTGTGCAGGCATGGTGCTGTCTTTAGACTTTTAGCAATACTTTAGACATCCTGGGCTGCTGCAATATGAAAGAGTCAACCCTTTTATCTGAATTCACTCTTCTCCCCTGTTGTCTGGCCTGAGAAGAGGAATGAGCAGGGTTCCCACAGGACAACACTTGGTTGTAGGTGTGGTGGTCAAATCTGGGCTGCAAAGCTGAAACAGTCAGATCCTGAGGAGCTTTATGGAATATTCATCCTTAAAAAGAAATAATCTCTGCCTAGATAATCAGGTATTTGATTGGAAGTAGAGAGTATGCACTGAAATCACCAATCAAGGCAGAGGCCTTAGCTATCGAGGTTTAGGCCTTTCACGGATGTGCAGGAAGCTTTATCCTTCCTTGAGGAAATGGCTTACAAAATTACAATGTGGGATTTGCAAGCTCAGTACCAAAACTTAAAGCTAGGAGAGGATCAACTTGTTGCTGTTTCTTTTTAGTAGGTATTCAGGTTTTGTATGTGACTGCAAAGTTACTGCAAGTTTCTAGTCAGCATCTGTATGGGTCACGCTGCGAAGGAGGCAGTGATGGAGCTCCTCAGAGCTTCTCACAAGAGAGCCCTGGCAGCCCAGGAGGGAGGCACCAAGGTCTGTTAAGATGAGCTTTCCGGGGAAAAGGGAGGCTGACTGTGAGGGAGGGGATTTTAAAAGCGATCAGAAGCTGATAGCGATGCACAAAGCTCTGGATTAAAGGCACTATTGCTCACTGGAGGTCACTTTTCATCCTGAAGGATAATTCTTGCCTGCTGCAGGCTTAAAAACGCCATCTCGCATTCAACATCTGTTTTAACAATCTCTTCCAAAAACAAAACAATATTCCCCCAGCGATTGTGGTACAACAACACAACCCCTCCGCTCCTGCCTGATACCGGGAAGTGCCCTGCTGCGATGTAAACCTTGCCCTGTGTTCATGTGCTGTATTACCCCCATACAAGTCAGGGGGTTCTCTCACTTTCACATTAAATACTTGGGAAGGATTCACTGGGGACCAGGAACGAACAATTTTGCTGAAGCAAGGAAACCTACAGGAAAGTATTAAGCAGATAGACAGGGGTTCAGATCCTGCAGAAGCTTTTGCTAGATGATTAGTTATGCATCAGATAAGCAGGAACTCAGCTTTGGTTATATAGCACTTTGCCAGCAGTGGCAGATCCTGATTAATCCATTGGATGTATGGTTTAACCCAAAGTTTGTTTGCTGAATTTGTGTCCAGCAGAAGTCCTATATGAAGTGCTGCTGTCAGTCTTAATCTGGGTTGTGCTATCTCTCCAAAATAAACTAAAGTGCTAAAATCTTTGACTGTGGGAGCAGTTTCTCTCCTCACACAGGAATTGCATTTCTAATTCTAGCATCACTGGAAAATATGATAATGGAATGAACAATGTTATTGAGAAAGTGCAATAGTATAAGACAATGACATAGGGGAAAAAAGAAAAAGGAAACCAACCAAACAGCAATAATTTCTATAACGGTGATAAAAGAAGAAAGAATTTAATCCATTATCTATATATCTCATCAGACAAGAATTATTGAATCTATTGAGAATTTGAAAGTTTTTTTTCAGCAGTAGGTGTGGGAGAACTGTGTCAAACCCTGCTGTTACACGGCAATTTGGCATTTGGTTTCTCAAGGAGTTGAACGTGAAAGTTCAGAACAAGAAATCCTGGAGAAAATGGCTTCTTCTCCCAGGGCATTTGCAAGACAAACTTCCATTACAAAAGTCAGCTCCAGAGCAGTGTGGGAAAACAGCCATTATAATGTATATAAATGAATTTAGTTCTGTTTATAACAGGGAAGAGACTCTTTCTGTGGCTGCCCTGCACACACACACACAGCCTGAATACCTTGACAACTATTTAAAATCATAAAACTCAACAATTCACGCAGGCCTCTGCTGAAACCACAAAGCAGCTCATCACTAGGTCCTGACACGTTGTGTATTGGCTTATAACCACCTTGACCAGCTTCACAAAGCAAAGATTATCAGCAAGACCTTAATGCAAAGCCAGTTCATTTGCAAGGGGCAGCTTCTGCAGCAAAGCCCGAAGCAGGAGAAATCTAGCCCTTCCTCTAATAGAGTCTGTGAGGAATCTCTCGAAGTCTGTTACCGGCCTGGGATAAAATGTAGCTTCTTATGGTTTATTGCAGACTTCAGTCCATGGCTTCTCTTTACTGCTTAGAAAAGCAATGTGTTTGTTCCTCCCTGCAATGCACGGAACTTTACAAAATCATATGAATATAAATTTCTTTCAAAAGACTTTGAAGTATCTAAGACCTTTAAAACATTGCATGGATGCAAATATCACATATGCTGGAAAAAAATATTATTCATTATACATTATTTAAAAAAATTGAGATCAGTTTGAAAGCTGCATAGTATAACTGGTACATCAGATTTCATATTTAAATTCTAACACCTTAGTTAAGTTATATGCCAATTTAGGACAATTGCATCTACATCCAAATATTACTAGACATGCTTTAGAATTTGCTCTCATATTCAAAAGATTATTTCTGAGCCTAATCCAGCCTAATGCACTTGAATCCAAACATCCCAGTTTAGGTGAAATTCAAGCTTTCCTTGGTGGCTAGAAACAGAAGTGACCCGTGCCCTCCGAATGTAGAAGAGGTGCTCGCAATTTGCAAATCCATCTACAATTTAAACTCTCTAGTCATATGTTTTACATTTTAACCATTACGTGGTATTTGCAGCCCTTTTCCAACCCTCCCACCCCATCTTACTCCGTGTCCCGAGTGTTTTCTGACTGCATGGGGAGGTGGGTGTGCTTGTACCTGAGTGGCATCTGAGCCTGGGTTGAGGCTGGGTCAGGTCTGCTAGCTCCATGGCCAGTCCTGCCCCAGATCCATGCTGTGATGAATAACTCTTTTTCTATTTAGACTATAGTCACAGCAGTGCAAGAACCAGCTCTTGCTCAGAGTTTGCACAGCCTTTGACACCAACGACCCCCCAAATAACCCCCTCCAGAAGTAGTCAGGGTCCTATGTAAGCACTATAATGCAAATCTTGAAGAATGAGATTTCATTGATGCCTATGAGACTGTTTAAATCATGCACCAAGGATGTTCTTCAAACACCAGGTTATTAGAGGTCTATCCAGCAGCTTTGTTTCATTAGAAGAGAGTTTAAAATTGCCTTCATGAAATCACCCTCAAATATCTGGACTCTCAAGGACGGGTCCTTGAAAGAGAAAGCAATAATCAAGAGGAAGCCAGCCAGCTATGGCTCAGATTTTATAATGTTTTCCTGCTGTTATTTTCACCACAGGCTATTTTATATTCCCCACCTCTTTTTTTTTTCTTTTTTTTTTTTTTTTTTTCCTTTCTCTATGAAGCTGCATTTTAAGGTCACATCTGTTCAGGGCACATAATGATTTTTATGACAACTTTCCAGACAAGTGGAGAACTTGAACACAAAAGGGACTGCAGTTAGACAGGTACATATCAGGGAAGATTTTTCTCCACCTTGAGACACTTTCTCATGTTGATCTCAGTTGATCTATCCCTAATCAAGATATGCTAAGATCTAACAGGGCCCAAAGAGTGAAAACACAGCTAAAAACAAAGTGGTAGGGGAACACAGGTACCAGAGCAGTAATTTATCGGCAAAATGCTGTAGGTTTATCTCTCATGGACATCCAATCATTTTGAAAGTAGAAAAGTTGCAAGCAAGAAAATATAAAAAATATTTGCAAAAAAGTCATTTTTATAGGCAAGAAAGAGCCTTGAAGATGATCAAGAAATAGTAGCCTCTAGAGTGAGGTGCTCTTTTCTTTCACAGTATTGTTATTTGTTGGAAACTTACTCCACCTTATCAAGACATTCTTGATAAATCAAAAGATCCTTTTCTTCTTGACCGGCTCTCTCAGCCATCAAATGACATCACCGCATGAGGTGAGTGGCTTTATGCTTTTGTCATGGTACTATGAGGGTGTTGGACTAGTGGGGACATGGTTGCAAGCAAAAGCAGAATTATAAAAACAGCAAGAAGAATCTGGTTTTGAGTGTTGGGAAAGGACCCAAATCTGGTACTGCAAGGAATGCCTCAGTTCTCTTTCGCTAGTGCTCAGTGTATTGCTCTGTGCTGCCTTTAATATCATTGTGATACAGCCGATACACTCTCAGAGCAATTATTTATCATTGGATTTGTTGAACTTTTTACAGGTCTTTTTTGATCTCAGACAAAGCACACATTTTATTTCCTTCCTTATCAAATAGCCCCTAAAACCATTTACAGGCTTCATAGTAAACAGAACACTTGCTGAGATTAAAGCTCTAAAGTAGAAACATGGAAAATATCAATTGCAATAAAATTGCAGCCTTTCAGTGAGCATAATGATTATATTGTGCATATGGTGTTCATGTCCTAACCTGCATCAGAGCTGTCTGTGGAGTGGTGAACACACTTCAATGCTGGAGCTCCTGTGATCCATGCTCTGAATCATCTATGAGCACAAATCATGCATTGGCATCAGAGCTCAAAGCACCCTTGGTACTAATCATTGAATCAATGGATTAACATATCATCTCTACACTGACTACTGAAACATCTCTCCTTTTAGGAACATCTCATGGGAAATTTTGGCAAAGCACTAAGAGAACTACAAGAAGGTACATACAGAACTGTACTGAAGTGGTCATATTTTGGTCATACCTTTGTCTTGGCACTCTGAATCACTTTCCCAATCAGATCTGAGCAGGAAGGTCAGAAAGATCTATTTCCTCTATGCCTTTTGATTTTTTATCTAATATGATTCCCAAATAAATCACTACCAAACCAGAAATGCAGCACTTTAAATCCATTTTGTACTGATGCAAATCACTTCAGAAAGATTTTACCAGGTTGTCCTCGGATGCAATGAGTAGGAGGTTGTATTGGAAAAGTGCTGCATGAAATTATGGCAACTAACTTCTGGGAGCTATGATGGTAGCTCTATCACTCATGTTTAGCCTCCTGTGGGTACATTTTTCAATTGATATCCCTTAAATAACCTTAATTATGTGTGTGTTAAAGTGCCTCATACAGCAGGGAAAATTGAGGAAGACACTTATTAAAAAGAGGCACCAGCACATGTGGTATTATTTTTACAGTCATCCAGTGTGTTGATATAAAGTATTACATTTGAGTCAAACCTCATTTGCGTGAGTAGTTAAAGTGAAAGCTGATCTGTCTTTGCATTGTGGCTCGAATGGCTGTCCAATTAGCGGAATGATTAGCCCGGCTAATATCAACAGAACCATTCCTGTGTCAATTTGACAGTTACATCACCGCACGGTTTTCAGCCACTTCCTGAGGGTTTCTGAATCAGTCCCAAGAAAACTGTAACCCTACAAAATATCCCCATGGAGAAGGCATGTTTCGCAAGCATCATTTCAGGAAAGGCCAGAGGAGGGGTTCTTATGGAGGCCAAATATTTGTGTTGACATTTTTTCCACAATTTTCCAATGTTTTTTCTAAACATATGATCTGTTGTTTTCAGCTTCTGCTGCTGGAAAGACTGCTGAAAAATTGTTTGTTTTTACTGAGATTTTACTTGACCTTGAATGCAAGTTATTGCTTGAGCTACTGAATAGTGGTTTATGTTGTTGATATCTTTTCCATAAATCATTGCAGAGGAATCTTAAAGGTGCACAGGGATATTTATTTGTTTTATTAAAAAAGAGGGGGACTGTTTAAATTCCCAGTCATTACCAGAACACGTTTTTTACTTCCGTAGAGCGTTTACAAATAAATAAATTCATTTAAGAATCCCCATCCTTGTTTATCATCTGTGGTTTGTTACTTGTCTCCCTTTTTCCTCTCATGTAGTGCCAGGAAACCAAGCATTGCTCTGCCTTTATCTGCCTCTGGACAAGTAAAAGTCTTTTCTTCCGCTTTGCTGCAAGTTGATATTAGTTTCAAAGATTTTCCACCTGCTCCTTTCATCACATTTCGAGCTCTTTTCTGCACACTTATGGGCTTGTAAACCCACTGTCTTTCTACGTGCTTTAAAAAGTACCATTATCTTCAGTGTGAAGCAGATGGGGCACAATCAACCTCACGTGAATCTGATGACAGGACTAACCTTCTTTGGTTCTATCTGTTGAAATTTCCTGTATATGAGTAAAAACTCACAATTCTCAATTTGATCCCAGAGCGCTCACATTCAAAGGCAATGACCTAGACATCAATATTATCTTCAGCATCCAGTGTTCCTTTCCCCCCCTCATTCTTCCAATCCACAGAATAATTCATCACACTAAATGGAACAATTTCAACAGTAATTTCATCAAGAGTCCTGGGCAACTTTTTTTCTGATTGTGTTTATACGTTATTCTTAAAAGCAGAGCTGCTTCACGGAGAAATTGGTAATTGTTCTTTCCCAAGAATAAAACTAACCCGGACAGTGCAGGAATGGTTTTCCAGTAAGCAATTCTACAGACATTTAAGAAGTTTTTGGTAAAGCATTCAGTAGCTCCAGGAAGTAGAGTCACTTCCTTACGGATTTCTAAAAAGTGGATGATAAACATGTCCAAAACAATGATGGCAAAACACTGACACCAGTGCTAAATTTGGCACTGGTGAATTTGGGCTGGCACCAACGACAATGAGCTATAAATGCTTTTTAAAACAATTTTGGCAACAGGATTGGGGATCTGTTCTAGATTACCATTAATGCTGTAAGGATGTCTGGAATTTCTTCCACGGTTTTTCCTTTCCAGGCTCCCTACAAAGATCCATCTTGGAGTCTGTAGTCATTAGCTCTAGAAAAAACTATTTTACAGCATTATACTGTAACCATTTTTTTTTTTAATTCTTTTCCACAACACAAACCTGGATCTAATCAGCTTTCTTTTGTGGTTATTTCATTTGCATTTTACTTTCGAGATGCAGACTGAGGCCAAAAGTACATGATGAGTTGATTCATCCTTCAATAGAGAGACAGAGAGTGCAGGTACCAATGCAAACTAAATAAATCGAATTTTATAATCTGAAATATGTACATTTATTATATTTTAGACAGTGTGCTTTTTATGGGCACTCATCTCTCTTATTTACAGTGGAATCTTCCCACTTTGCCCCACATACAAACACTATTATCCTTTTTAATGTGTTTGTTTAGTAAGAAATTCTTCATTTTGTTTAACCCCAAAGGATGTCTCAGTGGGATGTCCTTTGGTAAGACAGGAAGCCAAGGACATAAACTGGATTCATAGTATGGAATGGTAAAAATCACCTCAAATCCACAAACTGAGTTTTCCTTAGAAAGCGGCCAGATGAGTTTTATTGTCAGGCATCATACCCCATTATACTGGAAATGCCCAGGAGTACTGTTCTTTCCCCTCCATGCCCTAAGCTGACATTGACTGAAATCCTTCCATTAGAGGAGTTTATAACAAGCAGAATTAGGTTGTTGCTTTTAGTTCAAACACATACCCCTTCATTTCCTCTAATTTTATACAATGTAAATAAATAGTCAGTGGGCCTTGGAGGCTACTGGAAAGCACTGAATGCTGATCATGTGTTCTAAATAAGGCACTCCCAAAAAAAGCAATGCCTTTAGGCTGAGGAAGGTAATTGTCAGTTTTCGAGGAGAAAGGTCGAGGGGTGCAAGTGGGCTTTTTCCTGTATTTGTCCGAGAGGATAAACAGCAGGGAAGAAATGCTCTGCTAAAATAAAACAAAGAAAAAGCCTGAAGAAAATAGATGACTCCCCAGTTAGACGACAGGTTTGCCTAAACCAAACTGCTGCATAAAACTGATGGATTATGCTTAACAAAAGAGGGTGTTTTCCCTGATGAAACTCCTGCTTTTTTCCTGAAGCCACTGCCCTCCAAGAGCAGAAACCATGGTCTAAAAAGACTTGCTCCCCACACCAGCTGTGAAATTGTTGAAAATGGAACTAGATTTACTGTATGCATGTCTGACATGCGGAATTAAATCTATTCCTTTCACTACTATAACAAACAGTTTTAAAACATTCGTACAAACAAGAAAAGGCAGTTTCAAACTTCTTACTTGCAACTGTCTTAATAGTCAATTTAAATGAGAATAATGAAGATATTGTCACCATTCAGTCTCAGGTGTTTCAAGTCCAAGGTTCAGGTCTGGGCATCTCCTTTTCTCCATTTGTCTAGTTCAGACACCAAGATTTTGAAGCACGGAATGTGTGTTCATTTTACTCACCTCTAAACTGGTCTTGCTCCTGTAGCTGAAGGGCAAGCTGAGAGTACATGCCATCAGAGACATTCTGGAGAAGTTATTCATAGGAATATTTTGTCCATCACAAATTGCACTTCCCCCTCATGCACTCAAGCAGGCAAAAACTAGCTCAAAGACATTAAATAAAATAATAGATGTCAAATTAAAGAGAAGGTTTAACTCAACAGAATGGTGTCTCTATTCTATTCCCACTTGTTTTCCAAATTGTTTAATGTAAGGCACAGCCTTCCTTTAATTACAGTGTTTTTGGCTAGCTTTAAGAATTTTAAGGAGATTGTAATGATCCCTAAATCACAGATAACTAAGCCTATAAAACACAAACTCTGGTCTCCCCATAATGTCATCTCTTGCCAGCTCTCTGTCGGGAATGATTTTCAGTCAATTTGATCTTCAATAAATAATAGCCTAGGTAAACAGGTGAACTCACAGTAGGCAGCCTAATCCTCTTACCCCTTCCCTAACACAGATGTCTCCCAGGGCCAGCAGGAGGGACAGTTATGAGATTGGCAGGCCATACAGCTATGTCCATTCCACATTTTCAAGGACTTAAATAGCCCTCAAGTGTGATTTTATACTCTAAAACATCCTAAAATATGACCACATCCTAAATGCATTAAAGATTGTTCCAGGGCCCCTGTGGTTAAATGGAAGAACCAATATCCTTGAGTAGCTCTACAAATAGGAAAAGAAAACTACATCAAATGTATAGAATACTATCACAGTGAATAAAGGGATACGCATATTTTGCTTGGGTTTAAGGAAAGAATAGAGAATCAAATATCCTGCTAATATTCAGGTTCATTTCTTGCTGCGGTTTGGGACAGAAAAAGGATAATGAAAGCTGATCAAAATAAGCCAGAAACTTTCATACAACGCCTTAATTCCTTAGACTAATATTATGGAATTATTTTCTTGAGAAACAAGACGACAGGCAGATAAATAGCAAGACTCATGCTTGCCTCAAGGCATGCTGTTTGTCAAATTTACACCAAGATTTCTATCTAGCAAGAAATTAAATTGTTCTTAGATTTTTTTTACTGCCGATTCAACCCTGAGGAACATTCTCTGTGATTTCCTTGGGGTATTGTTATGTAGTAACTTGGAGTTTTTGGTTTTTTTCTTTTTCCTAATAGCTTTGCTAGGTCAGGATTCATCCTGTAGCACATTGTAATTCCAAAGTGTTTCTCGTGGCTAGAAAAGATTAATATAAGCTGTTGAGTCTTTAAGACATTTTCAGTTGACTGAAAATCAGACGCAGAATGTGGGTTTTATAGATTAATTCTTTTCTATGTATATTCTATTCACATAAATACATTTCACCTAGTTTTCAACCTGATATCACTGTATTTAACATGACTAGCTGTTTCTAACTTTAATTTTACAAAACTAATCAGCATGGCCAGTTAAATTCTATGCCAAAGAAACAAACTAGCTCTATCTATTTGGAAGACTTGATGGACTATGTGACTGTCAAGCCCTATAGGATGACAAACCCTACAGAACAGCTGAATGAAAACAGATGTCTTCAGACCTTGGCCAGTGCTACCTTCAATGTGAATGAAGCAGGTGTTTGGCTATTATCAGCTAAGCTGAAAAACCTAGGCTGTTTTTTTCCCTTATCATAGGCTTTCAAAAAATATGCTTGAAGAATAAAATTAAACTTATTCCCATTCAACACTTCAGAGATTTAAGTCTTACTTTACTTCTCTGTCTACTCCATATACCTTTCATGACTTTTCTCCTTCTTGGTCTGAGGCCTAGAGTAAATGGCTAAACTTTCCACAATATGAAACATGGATAAGAAGTGTTCAAAAATCATGCTGGAATAATCAAAGGCAACTGTCACTGGTAGAAACTATTTTCATAGAATCATAGAATCACAGAACAACCAGGTTGGAACAGACCCATCGGATCATCGAGTCCAACCATTCCTATCAAACACTAAATCATGTCCCTCAGGACCTCAGAAATTTTCTAAGAAAAATACAGCTTTTGCTAACAGAGATACACAGAATCATCAGAAATGCTCATAAAATCGAGGCAAGGGTTTCATTTTTCTTCTTGTGGGCAAAGTGTTCCTATTTGCTTTCCTCTCAACCAAAAATAGTTCAACCACTTTGCTGGAAGTATTGAGGAAAACATTATTTAAAATATTAAATAGGTTCCCTCCCCTCAAACATCTGCCAGTATTGCCCCTAAAATGAAAGATTAGGAGAATTTTGAGGAAATGAAACTTTTGTGAGATTTAGCCAAAGGTCTACTGTCTTCTAAGTCATAAATTCTATTTGTAGAAGAGTCTTCAAGCCAAATTTGCCTGTTCCTTCATTTGGATTTACAGGATCACACTCACTGTTTTTTACTAATTCTTCTAATAACAGCTAGTAGACACCATGCCTCCTGGCACTCCAACTAAAGGCTGAGTTTTACCATGTTTATTTATGAGAGATTGCCTGAAAATTCTTTCTTTGCAGATCTTGATTTTTTAGCAGGTCTTTGATTTCTTGCTGTACTGTTCACTTCTCTTCTGAGTTGCTTCATATGCTATTGATTTTCTTCCTTCTCCACTGCAGTAATCTTTGCATCTGACTGATGTGAGATTTCAAAAGCCCTGCACTGAGGCTTCCTCCTTCCCTTCCAAAAGAGTTCAACAATCTCTTTTTTTAAAAATCTTTTTTTTTTCTCCTTACATCATCCTCATGGCTCACATCCTTTCTCTGCGTCTCCCTCCTGATTCATTATGTAACCATGAATCTCTCTTCAAACACAGAACATCTGTGGATGGAAGAAGAAGGGTATAATTACTATAACATGTGGGAAGAACAGCAGATTATTTTGGTATTATCATTGTGACTTCCTTATATTTCTCTTGCTTCCCTTTTGGCATTGCAGATGATAGAAACTAGATGAGTGAAACCTTTCCTTCCAACTCTCTCCAGGGGAGAGAACTCTGGTTCTTGCCAGTGAGCCTGTGGGCAATATAGAGAGGCACAACCCAGGTCATAGTTTGAAATGTATGCAATATCAAAGGATGCCGTGATTGTTAGGTGATGATATCACGGTACTCTCTGCCAGGAGTCTTTGCACTGTAATGACTGGTCCTGTACTCTGTACAGGTGATTAAAAAGAGAGCAGTGGTCCAGTACCACCTGCATCACCACACCTTGGAGCCAGCACCATGCGGTGAGGTCCAGCAGCAACAGATCCGTCTTTCCCAGAAGGAGATATCATTATAGCAAGTGAGAGCCTGCTGAGATGAAAACCATACCTAAATCCACAGTAACTTGTCAGAACTCTTGTAGTATTTTGGAGTTGGTTTCTATCCTGTAAAATAATCAATAGATATCAGCTACCCCTGCTCCATAGATGGCATTTGGTAGGAATTCCTCCATGGTAAGCACATGGTGAAAGATAGTGTGAATTTGGTGTCTTAGTAAATAAATTTTACTGTGTAAGGGCTTCTAACTGCCGACAACCAATACTTTTTTCTGCCAGTAGGGTGCCTGAGGGACATCTCCTTAGCTGAAGCTGTCAACACAAAATGCAGACTAAACCCACTAAACCTCTGTGTAAGGATGGTGCCACACAGCCCTGATTACTTGGCAATAAGAGATTACATCAAGCAGTCAATGAGTAGAAAGGGAATATGTATGTATATATTCAACATTTAAATCTTGGGCTTGCCAGGAGTTGTCTGTGCTACAGTGAATATCATGTCATAGTGTTATTTACATCAACCATGGTTTAAAATTGATGGTTAGCAGATGGAAAGGCATGAAATCTTACTCTCCAACAGCAGCACAAGTGATATTAATACTCTTCGAGATTAATAATTCAAGATCAATACTTCAAGATCAATACTTCAAGATTAGCAAGGTTTTTTCTGCTATTTTCATCCTAATATACTGCCAGCAATCTTGATTGGCATTTTGCCTGTTATTGTGATGCAAATATGTGAAAGTAGTGCTAATGTAAAGCATGTAATTTCTTATTCTTCTCTTTTCTCATTGGTGCCTTTGTTATTTATCGTAGGCATCTGCAATAAAGCAAGTGGTTACTCTCCTTCAGGGTTCCATCTTCTCCTTCCGTCATGCTTGATCTCACTGCAGGGACAACTCATATGTTGAATTTATGAGACTGGAATGATTTTTGGAAGAGCCCACAGTGGTGCCATAAACACAGGTTCCAGCTGAGGGAGAAAAGAAACTATAAGTGAGAACCTCTTCACAGTCCCTCATGCTAGCAAGGGAAGCAAAAGAGATTCATTGCTTATGAGTATCGCTGGCATCTGTGTCTAGATCCTCTTTTGTTAAGCCCTGGCAAATAACAACAGGGACTATATGTGGTAATATTTAAAGCTCAGTGTATAATTAATGCTGAAATTCATGTTAAAGAATTTTACTATCTTTCTATTCATGAATTATCCACAAGCAGATGTTGATTGCTCATTATTAGAAATTATTCATTAGATAATTTCTGCAAATACTCTTTGGCTTTCTCTTTGTTCTGAATTCAGTTTCTCATTAGCATCTAATATTAAAAACTGAACTATTTTGACTTCGTGCAGAAGTCACAGTGCATGATCTTTTGATTTATGTTTGGAAGTTACCAGTCTCCAGGAAGAACATTTAGTAAGTGTGGATCCAAATATTCAATTAATACGAAGTATGATTTATTTAATAATAACTGTTTGTCTGAACTTTTTTGCTAGTTGTCTTATTTGACATGTTATTCATGACCTTAGAGGAAATGGCCATGAAAATACTGTTGGCAAAACTGATAGCACTCATTGCCGAAATACAAATATATGAATTAAAATTATGGTAATTTCTTTACTTCTTCCCATAACCAAGTCCCTGACTTTATATTTGCCCTCTCCTCACAGTGTTTTCTTCATCTGTTTCAAGGCATCAAAAAGCATCTTACTAAGTCATCGTGTTTTGCTTTCTTATCAGTCTTTAAGGGAAAGGTCCACTGTGGATTTTTTCTGAAGCAATGCAGTCATATGATATCAATTTAATCCTAACACCATGTGGGACTCATTGGCCTGACTCATGGGCTGTAGGTTGAGGGTTTTTTGCAGTTATTACAATTGCTTCCTCTTGCTTCTGGATATCTCCCCTTCTTGTTGCTTTAGCCAAACTCCAGGATAAAGCTCTGTAACAGAGCAGGCAGGGTTGCACAATGACCTTCTCTCTGGTGTCATTGTTTGATTTGCTGAGATATCTTAACTACCCATGAGCTGAGTGATAGCAGGTTATCTTAACCTTTAATATTTATGCCTTTATCCTGCAGTGATAGGGTGAGCGGTAATGGTTTTAAACTGAGAGAGGGAAGATTTAGGTCCAATATTAGGAAAAAACCATTTCCTGTGAGGCTGGTAAGGCAGGATTGCCCAGAGAAGTCATGGATGCCCCATCCCTATAAACATTCAAGGCCAGGCTGTATGAGTCTTCGAGCAACCTAATCTAGTAGGAGATGTCCCTGCCATGTCAGGGGCTTTCGAACTGGATGATATTTAAGGTCGCTTCCAACAAAACCATTCTATGATTCTATGATAATGATTCAGAGATTGACCTAAACTGCTGTTTACTCTGCACTGAAAATGAGAATCAAACTTCTGAGAGTCATTTCCTGGCTCATCTCGGCCGAGTGAAAGGTATTGAAAAACTGGGAGAAAACAGGGAATGGCTCAGGCATGATACTTAAATCAGCATGGCCTTAGCTGACCAGACCCAAATATCAGTTCACTCTTATCATCACTGCTATGTGAAGGGGATTAATCTCTTAGGGGGATTTCATCTTTTAGGAACAAAACAAGATGAACAGGGTGAGCTGAAACAGGAGAAATACACTCAGGCATGGATGTATAATGGTCTCGGAGCTGCTTTCTGCAGAAATTTTTCCATATGGCCTCGGCAGTTTTTTAACAAAATAATGCAGAGCTGCCAAAGACTCAGAACAGATAAATTTAACCTTGTGTGAAACACAGAGGACAGATCCTGCTCTGGCATAGCTACGCTGAAAACCAGAGAAATGTTGCTTTCTACCAGCTGAGGGTCCAGCCTAGAGGATCTGGATTTAGAGGATGGAAAACCACTGCAAATCGTAAGCTTTTGGCTTGATGTACATCTTCAAGGCCAGTGATGACTGGCGCCTACCAGCTACACATCTCGCACAAGCCATAAAGCTGATGAGCAGTGAAGAGACACACTAGATGTGGACATGACAGCTGGAATATGCAGAAACATAGGAAAAGATATTCGGTTTTAATTGTCAAACAACAGAATATTTCTTATGGTAAGAAACATAAACCAAGCCTGTACTTCCCATCAAAAGCAGAAGAGGATTTGATCACAGGAGTAGTTTTCTTGCCTGCTTACGTCTTCTTATTAGATTTGTGGCACAAGATCGATGAGTTTCTCAGGTGCAGTTGAAAGGAATAGCTGTATAATCCCATACAACACTATTCATTAGATTTATCACAGAAATATGATCGCACAGAAGCATCAGTGCAAATGAAATTACTTCCTCTAACTCACAGCTGCAAATACGAAGTGTACACAAGAGAGCTTTCTCAATCAAATGTAGGTTTTCATTTCATATTGACTTTGGGGACAATGTGCTCAAGAAATTACACAATCTTATGTCTTTCCTTCATTTTAATTAGATCTCATGTGATTTGACTATGACAAGGAGATTTCTTAATGCTATTGCTCTTTTAAAATGTTAGTTTCTAGAAAATAATTGTTGCAATATATACATGATGCTATAAGCAAAACTCTCACATATGCTGGTATATGTGATATATATACTGTCAAAAGTATATAATTTATAAATCTAACAGACTTTTGAAACCACAGATCTTAGTTTCCAAAAGGTTGTTCTTATTAAAGGATAGAACTGGACAGGACTAGCAGCATTGCTCTGCATGGGAACATTTGAACTATTGGAGCATTTAGTCAAAAAAAAGAAGGTTCCTACACTTCTCCTGCCTGTTTTTCTTCATCCTAAGGAACTTCAGACCCACCTATGGGCTAAATTCTTTACATGCTTCATGAATTCAGCTGGGTGTTTGGCTAGTTTACCGGCCAGAGTATGAAGTTTTTTAAGTTTTTATATGGGAATGGATGTAGAAATTGGGCTATTGCTGCCTTGCATAGACATAACAGTGGAATATGAACCCAACTGCTAGACTGAGGGTTTGGGGTTTCTTCTTGTGAGTACACACAGGAACACACAATTTTAGACTTGCTACTCTTTCCATCCAAAATTATATTACAGACATAGACATGTTCTCATAAGCCACATGGTAACATATTTCATCTCTTTATTTACACCACAGACCTATTTTCTTCTCTGAGAGCAGGAGGAGAAACAGCAACATTGCACAATGAATCAACCAAGTGGTTGTCTGCGATAGTGCAGAGGTAAATTCTCTTTTTGGATATTGAATGAAGCTTTACCACAAAAGTAGGCAGTGCTTTGTAGATGCTTCTTTCTGCCTCATCTCTCTTCTGTGGCAACAGCTTAAGTTTGTGTTAAAATACTAGCATGAAATTTGGCTCTTGGAAATGGATAGATACAGGCCACCAGGGATTGGCTGCACCTATTTGAGAGCAAAGTGCAGGCACTGAGATGCTAGTCCTGACTACAGTTGATCATGTTTAGTTTATTCTTTCAGATCCCTGGAGAAAGAGAATGATTTCTTGAATTATGCACAGTCCATGAAGCTCAAGCACGTTACAATGCCCTTCATAGTGATTGATGCGAATGGTTGGACTCGATGATCCGGTGGGTCTCTTCCAACCTGGTTGTTCTATGATTCTATGATTCATAAGTCTAGTTGCTGATGCACCCCAAGATCCTGTCCCGCAATAAACCCTACTCTAAATTGCACTCAACCTGGACCTACTATGGGAAGTGACATTCCATTGTATGCATTTGAACTAAATGTCAAGGAAGATAAAAAAATAACACATTTATAAATGTCAATCCTACTAAAAAAATACCTTAAAAAGGATCAAAATCTGTTTAAACAAATTCCCACAGGATTCTCACAAACTCAACAGATGTCTGGAAACACTGCACATCTTTCAGGTAAGTTCCAGAGCTTGTTCAAGAGGGGAGAGATCTTGCCAGTGTCTATTCTATGTAAGTTTTATTGGTCACAGACTTTCTATTAGTTAGCAGAAGCATCAATGATCTCATGGCTTGCCTCTTATTTCTGAGGTGTAACCTTCTCTCCCTCACTTGCAGAGGCTCCTGATGTTAAAAAGCTGACCTTGGGCTTTGGGGATTCAATAAATCTGTTACCACATTCCTCCGATAAATATTTTCTCAAGCTGTTTAGTAGAACTGAACAGCAAAGGGGACCACGGGTAGTTAGAGCAGCCAAATAAACACTCACATTAGTGAGTTGATTTTCCAGCAGTCGGTGCTGTTTGAGCTGGCCACCACGGCATGCAGCTACCTCTAGCCACTTGGATGCTCACTTATTCCATTAAGGGTACATTAGTATCTAAGACATCGAAGCTGAGCTGTCAAAACTCATCAGAAGACCTCTGTGAGACCTTCTGTATGAAACAAAGGAAACAAATGGTGCAGGACAACAAGAAAGGTAATAACACTCAGCTTGGAATCTTCTTAGACAGAAAAGACAGGTTTTCATATCAGAAGGAGGTGCTTGGGTCAGTTTCACAAGCTTCAGGGCTTTTATATTTATTTTCAGCTTAAGATATTACTCTTCTCTCCCTTATTTCGCAATATATCTCTCAGAATTCCTGAAATCCAGCTCCACCAAGCACCTCATTGCCATGAATCCAGCATTTGTACTGGGCATCCCACAGGGAACTGGGCATCCATAAGAACAGATGATTTTACCCTGGGCCTGAATGACCAGGGCTTCTTTTATCCTGAGAACAGGTTTGAATCAAATTCTTGACAACATGTTCTTTCTTTAATATCTTTTTGTACAACTTTTGTAGAATCTAACCATTACAACTATGTAAAACAAGTATCTAGCAAATACATGACACTCTCTTTTATAACTTGGAAACCAATGATGAAATTTCAGTTTGACTTGCACTGGAATACTATGGAAGTAAGGAATGATAAGATTTTTTTCCAATTGAACTCAGTATCATATCTTCTCTACACTACTGAATACAAAGAACAAAAACAAAACAGGAGGAAAAAATAATCTCAAATCAATTTTTTCTTGACTTTAAGTTTTAATTTTTGAAATACCAGAACACTTGTTTCTTTACCTTGTGTTTCAGGACGGCTGAAACAGCTGTGAACAGGTTATAGTTAGGTGGTTAATTATGAGTTAGTAAAGATTGGTCTTGCAACCTGTTTGTTGAGATTGTAGGAGGTGACCTATGGGGACTCCTTGCTCCTTGGCCTGGGTCAGTAATTAATTTGCCATATGGCTTCGAAAACAACAAGCAGAGTTTCTCTCCTTTCAAAGTGTGGTTTTAGGAGTCACCATAAAGTTTTTTTCAAGATGAGGAGCGAGACATTGCTAGAAGGGCAGCAAATTTCAGTGCAAAACTATTCCAAAAGTTAAACCTATGACAAAAGTTATACCTCAAATTGTCAAAGACATTCCCCTCAGCTAGCATTGCTTTTTCTGCATAAAGAGAAGTCCAGCAAAGAAAGAAGCTGATAAATTAGACATAGATCTATGAAAAGAAAGGGAGCCAGAGACCAAAACCTACAAGACATATGTCTTTATTTACTGAAACATAAATCAAAGAGAACAGGAACTTCTGCAAGTAAATCGGATTCCATTTGTATGTTTTTCCTGACACATAAATCTGGCTGCAGCGGAATGGCATGAGTAATAGAGGAACCAAACTCCCACAGTGAGTAATCTTTCATTGATTCTGGACTGATAACTTAGCCTGCTGAGCTGGACTTTGGTGCTGTGGTGAACGCTGGGATCACCAGAGGCAATACGGACAGTTGTTGCTAGAGAGTTTCTCTTGCTGAAGGGAAAATGGCTTGGATGTGAGTTCCTATGTGGTACTGTAAATCCAAACTTTATTAATATTATTTGCTAGACAAAAAGAGCTCTCCCTTCTATAGCCTTAAATAAAGACTCTGCAGTGGTTTAGGTAACAAATCCCAAAACACAATGCAAGGTATCTAATGAGAGCAATGCAAACTAGTAGCAAGAATGAAATAAACCACTTGCAGATGGGCTTATGCATGAAATTCCCTATGCTAAAGTGCAGCAAGAAGCCAGCTGTCCTCCAAGACGTGAGGAAGCTTTCCTTGGAGTGCGATGGAAGCTGGCTTCAGTCTCCCAGGTCCCCAGTTCCCAGAAGGAATATACCATCATCTCCCAACACTCAACCTGATAAAAGATGGCCAGAAAGCTGCAAAATGATGAAGTGTTGTAACATTTCTTAGTAGACCATAGAGGGGTCTTCATAGCAGCAACTATATCCATGTGGCCCAGATACAACTCACCTGGCTGACCAGAGTTTTGCTGTATCTACGTGAAGTATTTAACTACAAAAGCCTTTCACAGCCAGATTCATGAGGCATGTCCAGGAGAGCAAAATCCCTTCTTTCTTAGTTGTGTTTTGCTGTCCAACCTGCTGAGACTACAAATTTGACCATCTTGTGACTTGAAGAGACCTTAGGTGAATCCAGTCTCACTCTTAGGAATGTTATCTTTTCAGTTTTGGCAAACAGAGGATATTTTCATAGAGATTCCTCCGGCTCACACTAAAATGGAGAAGGATGGAACACGAGAGAGGGTTTTACTTCTTTGGCTGACAAAGTCTGCTTTGAGTAAAAAAAAAATGGATCATGCAAAATATTATTAATGACCAAATCCACAGTTTTCACTAAGCCAGAACATTACTCAAGGTCATATCCCCTGAAATCCTCCTTTGACTGATGGAGTGGTTTCTTCCAGTTTAAACGCAGTCACAATATTATCCCTAATGTAAACTGGCAACATGGATGTTTTTGCAGTTGGTGTTGGTAAAGCATTCCCAAGAGTGGCAGATTACTTTCCACCATGGAAAAACAAATTCCACCCTCCCTGCCATCACCCCCAATTCCACTCACCTTTTCCAAACAGTACATTCAGTAGGAAATCCTGATGATGTTAAAGCTACTTCTGCTGAAAAGCTGGCTACCTTAATTGGTCCTGTTCACTTGATATATGACATTTTCTAAGTCAAAGTTTTCCTATGCTGAGTATCCATTAATTTTGTCTCCAACGAGGCCTTCCTGGTGCTGTATCAAGTACATTAAAACCTATCTTGCAGGAATGGAAAATGAGTAAGCAGATCCACGAAGAACAACAAAACAACAAGTTCCTCTGGGGTGTGTTAAAGACTACCCTAATGCAGCAGGGCAGGCTGTCAGGGCTACAGCAGCAAATAGCTCTAGAGATTGGAAGTGGAGAGCAGACTTACAAGCAGCTCTTTTGCGCAGCAGGTTGGCAGAGTTGCTTGGAATGATGACATATGTTAAGTCTGTAGATGCTGAGTGTCTCATAAACACCCTGAAATATAGCAGGAGAAGCACAAGAGTGGCTCTGCAGAGCAGAGTTTTATGGATGCAAGGGAAGGATTAGATGCTTGTGCTGGAAGAGGGCTGACCTGTTTAAGGAAAGAAAGGTTTCAAGAGACAAGAGGAGGAGGGAAGGAGGAAGGAGGGAATGAAAGGTGCCTTCTTTAAAAACCACAGTGTGGTTTTAATTCTACCACAATTGGAGTTAATGGCTAAGATCCTCTCAGTTAGCAAAGGTCTAGAAGACAGTTGATGGGCTGATAGTTTTTTAATGGCTTAGCAAAGAAGCCATCTAGAGGAACAAATTGCTGCATTATTTCTTAATTTGAATAATGCTAGTGTGTTGTTCTAAGGTAACAGCCAGTAAATTATGGCAGGTATATTGGAAAGGGGCCAGGGTGGGTTTTTTTTCCTACAAACATCTGGCTGGCAAGTTCATTAGGACAGAGTGACAAGTTTTTGAACTACACCACGAAGTCGAGTCTTCCACAGTTATAATAAATTGTCATCTAAAGATGTTTTTAGGGGGGAAGAACCTTCAACAGTCATACCAAGAAAACCCCACTGAAACCAGATGACACACAGAGTGAACCTCTTCTAAAGTGACTGTGATATGTTACATTTCGTGATGCTGTGCTGGTCTGTGACAAGGTCTCTTCCCTCTTCTTGCACAAGCCACAACCAGGACCAAGAGCTCACATTTACCAGTCTGGACACAGATACAGTCCTGGGGCAATGCCTTGAGGACAAAATCCATCCAAATGAACAGTCCTTGCACCTTGGGTCTCTGGGACAAATGTAAACTGCATCAATTAAACCCATGTCACTGGTTTTAAGGATGTAAGATATACATATATACAGTATACTAAATAATCTGCTTTTAGGTAGACACATCACCATAGTTAGGCTGACTTACCTTGCCTCTCTAAGAGAAAAACTATATCAGGGTAAGTTTGCACATTCACACAGCCCTTGGATTGGAAATGAACCAGATCCTGCTTGTACTATGCTCATCAGACACCTTCTTACAACTTCTTAAATATCAACCTATTCATCCTAACAGCTGTGCAGTTTGCTTGAGGTGGTATCCATCTTCATGGACTTCAGTCATTTTAAATTTAGACATCAGCCACCCTAGTCTCCCTTTATCTTGAGCGGAGAGAAATGACTCTCTCTAGAGGGAGATTCATCATACATTAAAATAGGTGTCTGAGCAAGGAGAGATAGATAGTTCTTTGGAAGGGCCTATTTCTCTAAATGTATAACCAAAGTTATTGCACGTGAACCTCAGCTTATGCCTGTCCTAGTATCCATCTCTCTTGCAGCTTTTATGTGCAGTTACCTGGCTGTGTTTGCATGTTTCTGTTCTTTACAAGGCATGAGCATTTATTTAGAGATATGTGAGGAAAAGAATTTAAAACTCACCAATGACCGTGAAGGACTTTTCATATTTCACTGACTACTTATCTCTGTAAACTTAGATAAATTGGGTCAATCAGGGAATGTGGCCCATGTGCTAAAATCATCAGCGAATGATGTCATGGTCAAAGCAAGTCCTCTTTAAAAGGTAATTGAAAGGTTAGTTTTTTTTAGAAGTTCATTTTTTTTTCTAATGGGAAGTAAATGAGATTCAGGTCATATTCAGGCAAGCTCAGGGTGAAGTCATAGGGTGAAGAGAGGGAAGATGGAGTTGAAGATTAATTTGATTAGGATTTCTTAAGATAATATTTGATTTTATGAGGGTTTTAAAAGCAACAAGGTTCATTTACTAAGCCTGAGCTGTTCGTTTCTTTTCAGGTTACGCAGAAAGGCACAGAGCATTGGTGGGAGTTAGATGGTCACCAAAAGAGAAAAATTAATACCAGTTACAATAGGAATCTGCAAAGTGTTAGCAGAATAAGTGGATTTGATTTAACATAGAGTTGAAGATTCTCTTATTTCTCAGTGAGTTTTCTATTTTTTGTAAAGCTCTTGCTGAGAACTTTTAACCTAGACGAATACCACAAGGTTTTAATTCGACTACAAACAAATAAGTTAAAGAATCCACAGGAAGAAAACAATTCCTTGCCTTATTAGTGGTTTCCAAAGAAAAGTTATTGAAGGTAGGGATCTGTCTCCTGTTGCTCCTAAAGAAACTTATACATTTGTAAACAAATAAAATAGCAAATAACAGAATCAAAATGAAATCCCAACGTTAGTAGACATGGTATAAATTCCTTCAACATTGTATAACATCCATTGCTTGTGAAACAGGGTTAGGATCCAGTACAGAACACTTTGCTTGAGGGTGTAGGACAGCAGAAACGCTCTGGTGCAAAAGAAACTCCAAAGCTCACTTTGAAATACAGCAAGTACTCGCCAGGGCTGCAGAGCAGAGAATAATTGTTTTGCTTTAGAGGACACTCACAACAATGGCAAAACATTATTGTCTCCAAAATTAGAAGATGTGAAAAAAATAGTATGGGGGTTAAAAAAAAATCCTGTCTTTCTGTTTGCAATTTCTGACTGCATCCCCAAAGGTGTCAGGGCTATTAAATAATCATCAAACTCCAGAGCGCCAGCACATCATCTCTGTTTACTTTTGCAGGAAGTTTTGAGGGTCACAATAGCTTTAACTGTGTCTGCTACAGAGTTCTGGATGCTTGCAGAAAAGATTTTCTAAGTGATGCATTTTACTTTGAAGCTGTGACAGCCAATGCAGCTCAAATGAAAACTACATGAACAAGAACACACAAAAAAAATTTGAAGATCTTTACTTCAAGTGTACTGTATGCCTCTTTAACCTTAAAGTGCTGTCTTCAGTTAACAAAACTAAACAAGGATTTATCAAGGGTTTAGATCTGAACTGCAAATTTGGAGAACAAAATTAAAGAATCCAATTGAATCTCCCACAACTATTTTTTTTCTTTTTCTACAAAGAAGTTTGAGGCAAGGTGATATTCTTGATGAAAAGATTCAAGGGGAATTAAACCTGAACCTCTTGGTTTGGTCCTCTCATTAAAACCATATATTTGTGACTATCCCACACTCTTAGACCTGCTGACATGTTTGAGATCCGCAGTCTAAGTCTTGCCCCCTGTTTCACAGAAAAAGAATTTCTGGTGAAAAATACATGTAAGTCTGCAGATCAATGAACCAGCTTATGCACACACTTGCTTTCCTCTAGGACTCTGGCCTGCAGCCCAGTCTAGACGTCATTCTGCTAGTCATACAGACGTTATTTTCCTTCATCTCTTCCAGGAGCTTTCCTTACCCTGCCATCTTATCAAAGACTTAGTATTTAAACAGCTTAAGCTTGATTCAGCTTGTTTTTGATGAACTGGCCACGAGCCATTTCTACAGGCAGCTCATTGCTCAGAGCTGGGGAGCAGAAAACACCAGCTTCGAGGCTGGGATTGGTCGTAGGGGCAGGATGGATGCTGTGACAACCTCCAGAAGAGCTTGTGGACTGTCTTCCTCTGTGACCAGGAGCACCAGAATAAATCTTCAGACTTCTTGGTATCTTTGTCACCCTATCTCCCTAGATATACCTCTTATGAGTGACTCATGCGTCTCAATTTGAGAGCACTCTTTGGTGAATGTTTGATATATTGGCTTTTAGCTTTAGGAAACTAAGTGTTCCAGCTTTATGGAGACTGAAACTTTCAAGCTAATAGCTTGTCCTGCTTTCTTCCCAGTGTGTTCTTGAGACAACTTATCTAGATTTCTTGGATTGCTTTCTTATTTATTCTTCATAGAATACCACTGAGTTAGACTGATATATTCTGTAATGGGTCTATCAATGTTTACAGGTTTGGACTAACATTGCCTCACTTGTCGTAGAATCACAGAATCGCGGAACAACCAGGTTGGAAGAGACCCACCGGATCATCGAGTCCAACTGTTCCTATCAAAAATTTCACACCCTCTGTTTACTTCCCTGAGAAAACACGGAACATTTTTACTTCTCGTGTTCCCCGCGGCACCTTCTGGCTGCAGTTAATTCTGGGATGAGTTTGATGTTGAAAGGACACTCACATTAACATTTTGTTAATATTTATGACCATGTTACAAGGTGTATACTTAGATAAGACCACAGCCACTTGAATTCTCCATCCACTATATGCCACATCACTGTAAATACTAAAATAATTATTAAGGAAATGTGTATTTTCTGTTTGGGTAAAGTGATATCATCTGCGTAAAAGAGAACCTTGAACGTTCATGTCCAAAAAGCTGTTCTCCTAATGAAGAATCAACTTCTGTTAATTCTTTTACACAGAGCAATGAGGGGTATCTGAACAGGGAAGGAACAGTACTTCTGTCTCAGCAGCGGTGAAGGTAAGAAGACCTAGAAATTATAAAGCATATTTTTCTTAAATCTGTGATGGTCCAAGTAGGCTTGGTCTTAATTTCATTTAGGGTTGGGAAGGGAGTTCAGGAAAACAAATGGGTCTCTCCAGATTAAACATGGGTGGAAGTCTGTGTAATGAATTGAATTGGCCCTAGGATCATTTTGCTCATCCTTACTTTTGTGAAAATATTTGCAGTGTGACTTTTGGGCCAACTGAGAACTGCCTCTGTTTGTTAAGGGCCGCAAAGAATGTTTAGAGTAGAATTTTGGAAATGCCTTTGAATAATGTGGATTAGTGGCTGCCTGTTCAATTTAGACTTTGCCACAATTAAATACGAACAGTAATTAGAAAATAACACCCTAACCCTGAACTTATATGAAAAAAACTCTTCAGAGAATGACCAACTAACAGAAGAACTTACACTATTGGGAAAGTTCCAAATGATCTTAAGGGTTGTCATCTCTTCTTCCCTTCTACCTCCAGAATACTGGAAAGCTCTGTGGGCTCCCTGGAGGGGAAGGATCTTGTATTTCTCCTGCAGTAACCTGTGGTGGAAAATGGGACTGATCGGTTTTTAAACTTCTGCCTGGGCAACCCAACTCATCTCTTTGAGTGCTTAGGAAGCTCAGAGACTTTTTTCTAAATGTTTTGTGATAGTTCTTACTAAAAAGTTCCCTGGAGCATCTGCTGCAAAGGAATTGGGATGCTTAGCCGCTTTTTTTTCCACCTGTGTGGGATTGGCACCCAGGAGTGATACAGAAAGCACTGAAGGTTTTATTGTTGTGACTCGGGAGCGCTATTTTTTTCCTGCTGCAGTCTACATAAAGCCAGGCTGTGAGCAACAACTGTTTCTTTGAGACACAGAGACACAGGAAGTAAAACAAGTAAAAAAAAATAGGAAGTTGGAATGGAAAAGAAAAGAATAATAGAAATTCATGATTTACAAAACAGCCCAGTGAAAAAGAGAAGTAAAGGATCCTAGAGGTTTATAAGATTATCTGAATTCATTTGGGAAGCAATACAAGAAGAGAAGCTTTGTAGCTTTAGAGACGATATTCCCTCAACTTTTCATGTCTGTTCAAATGCCTGGTGTGCGGATTTGTCAAGCTTAGAAGACTAGCAGACTTGGCGATCTAATTCTTTTATCTGCAAGCCAGGTAGGGCATAGGCAATTGCCCAACTTTCCTGTATTTTCCTGCCAACATTTTCACTTTACACTTGAAGGGACTTAGTGCAGAGGCTACAGTGAGATGCAGTCTTTGTGTTTGTTCTGCTCTGTAGCAGAGACATACAAAGATGCCAATGATGTGTAAGGATTACGGGAAAGTCTGACCCTTTGTTTATTTCAAAATGAGCTGAGAAGATCCAAGAAGCAGCGTTAAGCAGCACAAGCTGAACCTGGCACGGGAAACAAGAGTCAAGGAAAACTCTGGTAACTGGTTCAGGCAGAGTGGGTGCAGAAGGGTCATATACTGACTCCTCACCCAAGACAGTCGTCTGGGCCATAAACACATCTGAAACTAAAAATAAAATGCCTTGCTGGCCTCATTGCTGGGATACCTGAACAACTCTCCATCTTCCATGCTGTCTTTATAGCTGGTTAGCCAGACCTCCTCCAAAGAGGCACTCATCCAGATTTACATCAGGAGGATGTAAGGATGCAAGGAGGATTCTTCTGCTGAGGCTTATTTCTCTTTCCAGAGGAGAGACACAGCGAGTGCAGAGATAAGCTCCTGCATTTAACTGGTTATCATCGGGGAAGACAAATTCTGCCTCTAGGGAGGACCCTTAATGTCCACGTTAAGGGTACAGACATCAGGATCTAGTTTTGCATTCCCAGTCAAGCGGATGAAAGGCAACTCTAGGTCAGAAGCTGTGTAACAGTGCTAATATAATGCTAAGCCTGAACTATTAATCCTAACACGGTGGGTGATAAAGACATACCCCAGCATGCCTGCGATGAAGTAAGGAGTTGAAACTGCATTGCTTTTCTTTCTGGCAACAATTCCAAGTTATCCAATTTCCATTTGGACTTAAATATGCATTCTTGTTGTCTGCAAGCTAAAATTCAATGTCTCAAGATATACTGTACTGCAACCATTGAAATTCAAACCTCTTTTTTTTTTCTTGTTAGCTTCTGATGAGACTGATTAAGATGTAGTGAATTTATATCTGGGATGCAGGGTTACATATTCCAGCTCTGCTCACAATAAGCATCTCAGATTTACTCCTGGGTCCCAAATGTTCTCCTCTGATACAGGATACTGCATTCCCACAGAGTTCTTAAATCCCTGCTGTGCGGGAGAAGTGTGTGGTCAAGAGTATTTTTCTTTGTTGGATAACAGATTTCAGTAATGTTTCTCACATCTTCATTGGAGCAGAGGGTCTACTTTTTGAGAGAGGAGCCACAAAGTCATTCTTTTTTTTGGAAATAGCAAATATCAGACATTAATCAAAGCCACAAGGTCTCCATCTAAAGGTCTACCTTACCCTCTACCATTTCAATGTGTTGCTACTTGCTCGTGGACAGCAACTCCAGATAAAATGACTGATCTTCTCCAAGAAAAAGGAATGCCTTCAAGTATGAAATATTCACTTCATTTATGGCCCACAAGGTTTTTGGAACTCCATGCTGTGCCACAAACCTTTGGCTGCAACCCTTTCCATCAGACCATCCAATTTACCCCTTACCTTGGGACAAGCTGACTCCATAGCAGAAGCTCATGAAATTCATTTTAGTATCTGTCTGATCATCTCATTTTCATAGACCACACAGACCTCCCTGAGCTGAAAACACTCTGGGAGTTAAACGATAGCCATATTTCCACATTATTTGTATTTGGGTTTGTGTTTCTTTTCCATACAAAATTAACTCCTTGCAGTCTCACATTGGAAGTGATTGAATTTCATATTACAATATGATCTGGATGGACTTGTGTGCACTAATTGGAGGTACCCAATTAACCTGTAAAAGGAGGTTGTAGAGAGGAGGGAGTTGGGCTCTTCTCCCAAGTGACAGGGGACAGGACAAGAGGGAATGGCCTCAAGCTCCACCAGGGGAGATTTAGGCTAGAGATTAGGAGGAAGTTTTTCACAGAAAGGGTCATTGGGCATTGGAATAGGCTGCCCAGGGAGGTGGTTGATTCCCCTTCCCTGGAGGTGTTTAAGGGACGAGTGGATGAGGTCTTGAGGGACTTGGTTTAGTGTTTGATAGGAATGGTTGGACTAGAAGATCCGATGGGTCCCTTCCAACCTGGTTGTTCTATGATTCTAATTATGTGCTGCTGCTAAACTGGTAGATTTTGTTTGTGGGAGTTTCGAGGACTAAAGAACTTCATGCTCTTCACTGGGAGTGTGTTAAAGCTACTTTATACAGAAGACACATGGAGCAAAATGGTTATAAGAGTGAACTGATAAAATCTCAATAAGCACAAACCTTACAGATGGTGAAAATCAACTTAGCTTCGTTCAGGTCACTGTGAAGAGGTACTGATTCACTGTGTCCTTGCTTGAAGGAGTGTCTACGCTTATTTTGAACATAATGTAGTAGGAAAGATAACAAGGCAGCTGGGAGAACTGGGGAAGAACGGGGCCGCCACGACTAATATTTTGTGACTGCTGAGCAGAGATGTGGTGTGCTGCTCTGTGGGACGGCAGCAAGGATGTTTATTATTTCACTTGTAGAAATCACTAATAGAAGACTTCTTTCTGTTTTGTTTTGTTACCATGTTAAGTCCTCTACAAATGAAAAGAGAGAGAGAAACACATGCAAAGAGTTTTGTGTGACAGGGCATGACACAGCCACTGGTGTCCAGCTGCTCTAGAGTCCAACTAGATTTTCCGCTTGAAGTTTTCTCATGCCAGATCAGCAAGACCAGAGCTCTAGGGACATATGCAAAAATCAGGTTGTCCGAGAACTGCTTCAATGAGGATCAGTAAAGGAATGGGAAATATCTTTGGGGATGCACTGAGAAGAAGGTACCTGGGACTCGATCTGGAAAAGACCCTTGCAGCCTCACAAACCTGAATAAGCATTAACCTCATGGCCTAAATTCTACCTGCAGAAGTTTTATGTCAATGTAACTCTCACATGTTTAACCAATGACAATAGGGGCTGATAATACTCCGTCTATTTACAAAGGTGAGATGCACGATTCGGAAAAAAATTCTAGTTTTATGCTTTCACAACCAATGGAGAGTATAGCAACTCTGCAGTGAATGCAAACCAGTTTAGGAAAACTGGCTGACCCAGTTCTAGGCTACCTGTTTATGTGTTGCTGACACTTTTTCCTGTCCCATGGATAAACAACAAACTGAAGCTCTTCCCAGGACAGGACTTGTGTTCATCTCAGAGTTAGTGCCCACTCCTTCAGGCGTAAGGCTTGCAGGAGTAGTTTGAAGTCACTTAGGAAAAAATAAGGCTTTTGTAGTGGTTAGCAGGTTTACCAGTAGGCAAACTCTGCCTTCATATTAAATTGAGGAGACAGAGAGAAGGCCAGAATGGATAAAAAAGGGAAAGAAAAAAGAAAGAAGAAAAAAATGAAGCAGAAGTGTGGGGAGAACAAGGAAAGAAAAGCAATGAATCTTTTGTATCATATATAAACTCCAGGGGCACTAACATTCTGTGCCAGTGTTGTCTTCACATAACTCTTGCAAAAGAAAAAATAAACAGGCAGCTCCACAGCTGCCAATTAGTATTCCGAGGCTGTCCGAAATCTGGCATTGCCCTCGGCACAGACGGCACCGGGAGCTGCAGAGGCTACTGATGCTTAACAGCTGAATCCTCCGGCTCTCCGGCTGCCGAGTTTACTGAGCTGAGGTGTCACTTAGTTTAAGTTCATTTTTCTCTCAGGTGATACAGCTTGATTACCGAGAAGAAGGGAATCTCAATAGGTAGTTTTCTTATGAAAGCAGCTAAAAAATTGTCAGAGCAACTGGGATGCTCAGCTCCAAACACACAGTGTTTCCTCAGCACAGTATAGTTCATCAACACAGGCTCCATTTTTTTGCAGGGTTTCTATAGCATTGTGTCAGAACATGATTTAGATGTAATAAGAATTGTTTGGCTTGCAGTCCAAAAGGAACATGTGGTACCTTTTCACTGTTTTACTATTTTTATAACTTAAACAACACCATTTTTTTGTTAACTTAAGAGTATCTGCGGTTCCTAGGGAGAACTTGCATCCCAGATTTCACTGTTTTATTCTGTTTCTACATTTGAAAGAGATTTTTATTTCATTATTATTTTCATTTTCCAATTGCTTTTAAAAAAAGGTTTGTCTTTTAGTGTAAATGCAGATAAAACCATCCTGGTCTTGTCATCAGCACCCTATTGTAGCTAGAAGTGGATATTAAATTACCTTATCCAACTGGCTGATTGCCATTAACTCTGAAATGTCTGACTTATCCATGAATTCTCCTTGTCTGAGACAAGAAGTGTCCCATACAATTTCGGTGCTTTTCAAGCTCCAGCCTGCTTCTGTAACAGAAATTGCACCGTAATCTCTCTTCTCACGCAGTACCATTCGTGCACCCATTAACCTACGATGGCACAAATGTTTGTGGAGGTGAATTTGAAGGTCGCATGCACGTGTGTTTGGGGAAACCAAAGGCTCTGTTTGAACGTGCAGTTATTCATGCCAAAGAATATGGGCATTCAGCCAAGGGAGGAAAAGAAACAATACAGCAAGATCCGTCTGGCCAAAAAGCGTTAGCAAACCCCTCTTGACTATTTAATATCGAAACACCACACTTGTCAGCTGTAGTTTTTTAGAGTAGCACATGTTATCAGTACCCATATCTAATAGGAGCTAGAAACTGTGCGCGGAGGGACAAGCTGATGTGCATTTATGTGACTGATAGATGCTCATGTAACCAGCTAATCCCCCGAAAAGCAGCGCATGGATGTGACTCTTTTGCCACATCTACTTGGTTGGATTTATTAACAGACGGAGTAGAAATAGAACCTGAAAATCAAGTTCCACCAGGATAAGAGCCTTGAGCTTATATAGAATCATAGAATCACCAGGTTGGAAGAGACCCACCGGATCATCGAGTCCAACCATTCCCACTAATCTCTAAACCATGTCCCTCTGTACCTCATCCACCTGCACCTTAAACAGCTCCAGGGAAGGTGAGTCAACCTTCAACCTGGGCAGACCGTTCCAGTGCCTAATGACCCTTTCAGTGAAGAATTTTTTCCTTATGTCAAGCCTGAACCTCCCCTGGTGGAGCTTGAGGCCATTCCCTCTTGTCCTGTCCCCTGTCACTTGGGAGAAGAGCCCAGCTCCCTTCTCTCTACAACCTCCCTTCAGGTAGTTGCAGAGAGTAATGAGGTCTCCTCTCAGCCTCCTCTTCTCCAGGCTAAACACCCCCAGCTTTCTCAGCCGCTCCTCATAAGGCCTGTTCTTCAACCCATTCACCTCTCCCACTCTCTGGTTGCTCTCAGCCTGTTCCTGGTCACCGTGTAATAGTAGCCATGAGGTCAATCCCTTCCAACAGCTACCAGTTCTCTCACTTTTGGACTGAAAGCTGAAGATACCTTTTATAATCTCAATATTATATATTACCATCGAGTCTGAACCATAGACCTGACTTAAATCTGTCCCCAAAACTCATCAATTTTATTTATCTCCATTTCACAAGAGAAGAGTCAAGAATAGCCAGTGCCTTTATAATGGGAAATATTCAGCCCACAAAGCACTCAGAAACAGCTGAGAAAAATAATTTAGGATGATCAGCAATTTGCAAGACTTCCAGCACTTCAATTGAAACAGTTCAACAGGTGCTCAGTATCTTCAGCTACATCCTCTGCGATTCGTTTCTAGAATGGGAGGTGCAGCTCATGAAAACTAAAAGGTCCTCAGCAGCGCAGAGCATGAGAAAGGGTCTACACTGGTTGTGTGTGGCCTCGGTATCAGCTGAAATCAGCTGTAAATTAGATCAAATGATTTTCATTTACAAAGCCGAATGTTTCTGAAGTGTGTGCATGGCTTTGCTGAGCGTGTGCATCAAAATTCCTTTGTATCATGTGATATTTTCAAACTACAACAGAGCATTTTGTATATTTCTTGAAGAATTTTACTCGTCTCATATGAAGCATTAAAATCCAAAATTTAATCTGCAGTTTCTCTTGTAAGCTACACATCAGGCTGGGAATCTCATCAGAACAGGATTTCTTGTGAGATTTCCAGTTCCTGATGGGAGAAAATACCACAAGAAAAGGCTTGTTTCATTCCAGCCAAACCCAGAAACTTCAGAGATGTGCAAAACTAAGCAAGTGAAACACCCCAAGTATTTTGAGACACAATGAAGCTTTTTTAGGATTCACCTTGATGAAACCAGATCTCTTTGCAGTTCATCCCCGATCCAGTCGTGACAACCCAACTGATAAATTGCCATTTCTCAGCAGTTCGGGCAGATTTCTTATTTGAAGCAATGAGATTTCTTTGTGCTGAGTATCCTCTGTCTTGCTGAAATTGGTGCTACAAGGGGGCTCCGTACAGCCAAACATTTCTTAGAAATGAAAGAAAGAAATCCCAATCAAAACAGAAATTAGCTCAACCTGTTATTAGTGGTTAACAGGGGAGAAGCTGTAATATTCGAGTCTGATGCGGTCCCACTTGTTCCTAAAGAGGGTTAATATTTTTTTAATACTGAAGCGTAAAAAGCAACTTGCAGCTTTTACTTCTTCCCAAGAAATCCTAAAGATCTTTAGTGCCCTCTACAGCCACACTGAATTCATTCATATCCAGAACACTCAACTCACTTTTTTGTATTCTGGTTCTTCTTTCTGTTTCTCAAGTGAGTTGCAATGTACAGTCCTTTAAATGAGCTTTCAGCACTGCATTAATCACAGGCTTAATGGGCAAATTCAGCTCTTTTCTTACTCATATATTTGCATGATCTTCAAGCAACAGAATGCTAAAATGTCCAGTCTGTGTAGCTGGGGAACTCCAAGCTTCTTTCGTTTCCAACTGAGCTATGCAGCGTGTGGTTTATATAGTGAAAAGAGAACCAGAAGGCACAGTTTTCCTCCCTGTGCACTGACACTTCATCTCTTCTGCTCATAGCCAACTGCCTCTGATTGAGGATAACTCACAGAAAAGTCCTGAAAACCCCAAATTACTTTGCAGCCTCACACGTTTAATGTGAGTGATTTACAGAAAGTGTAATGGACCTGGGTGCTGTTTTAGAAAATAAAAATGAAGGCCTCTTGACTAGGCTTATGTAGGTGTTTCTGTGGCCTAAAAGAACCTTTGTGGTCTGCAAGATGATAAAGCTGTCAGATCAGGGAAAATCAGGATATGTTGTGAATTGGGATTACATGCTGACCCTGACCATAGCTTTAACATCATTTCACCCCTCTTTTCATCCACATTCTTCTGTAGCAAACATGACATCTCTTCTTAGGTGGCTTGCCTTTAACTGCAAACCCAAGTTTTGTGTATTTAGCTTTACCCTCTGGACAGCTGCACATTTTCCCACCCAGGAGCAGTTTCCACATGTGTCCTGTAAATACAGCCCACATCTGCTGACCTTCAGCTGAGGGTTTTCGTGATGGGGCCACAAGCTGTCATAGCCTTTTAAATGCTGCTGCTTTCGTTCAGGGTATCTCAGCACCACAAGCTGGAGGCATGAGCCCAAAGTTCCAGCTAGCAAAGCAGCCAGGAATAGCAGCTTGGACTTGAAGATGGACTCGAGCCACCTCACGCTTGCCCAAGAGGGTTAGTACTGGTCATGCTCCAGCTTGACCCAAGCCACTTTAAAATTAGTTCAGGTGTTCCCATTTATACAAGCTGCAGATATTTCGGGATCATGATAGAGACAAAAATCACAGGGACAAGGACAACATCTCCTGAAGGCTTCACTGCAAGCGGGAGTCCTCGGCAGGGCACTCAATGGTGCTCTGTGTGCCACTGACCACACTGGTTTACGGAGCTTATATGGAAACTGGCAGCCACCCGATCCTGAGGAAGCTTTTGTAGGGAGAGGGGGGGTTTTCCAGTTACATGCACCATTTGTTAATGGTGGAAACATTGTCCTTTTATTGCTGTTACCGTAACCAATGTCTCCAAAATATCCTATGTAGGAAAAGTTAGCTGATACTAGCTGAGCTATTACTTCATCAGCAGCTCCATGACCTGGGGAACTGTTAAAAATCTAAATAATAACAAACCTTTTATTTACAGCTAGTAAATTATGCCCATATGTTCCTAAGCAGATCCTTTCTTTAGGATGAATTAACATGCCAGAAATAATCCACGTTAATGTATATATTTTTTCAGCAAACTAATTCTTAATATGGCCAACAACCCTTTTGTTTCATTGTTTCACCCTCTGTTCTCAGTTTTATAGTTTCCTGGAAAACCAAATTATTTATTTATTGGGAAAAGGAAGGAGGGTTGGGGGAGGAAATAAAAATTTTCATTTGAAAATATCACTCTCCCTGTGTTATTTTCATTTCAAAATACATTTTGATTTGTGTGCGAATGGATATGAAATAATACCTTGAAATGAAAACCTGTTTCATTTTGAAATGTTAGATAGAAAAATACAGCTCATGATGTCACTTTATTGCTATGTTTTAAAATATAAAAGTGCCTATGTTTCATTTTAAACACTTGGGTTTTTCTATCACATAACTTTTTTCCTTGTTTTCCTTGTTTCCTTTTTTCCTTTTCCTTCTTTTCCTTCTTTTCCTTCCTCTTCTCTCTTCCTTTCAGTCTAACTATTTTTTTTCTATCCTGGAATAAAAGGAAGAAAATGCAAAAAATATAGTAGAAATATTTTTCGCACCTTTTAAATTTTTGTCCAGATATCATAAGTAATAATATCAATTTACAAAAAATAACTAGTGAAAAAAAGGAATACTTCTATATTTTCACATTTTCTCACTTGTCATTGTCTACTGTATTGAATTAAGAACCTTGTATTGAAAAAATCTAAGGGCCAAGGGAGGTATTCTTAAAATTAAAAAATCAAGAAGCAGAAAAATTAATAGAGCCATTTTTTTCAGAAGACCAGCATGGTCTAGGCTCAAGATTAAATGAAAAATTGAAATAAAAGCCTCAATATTGAGATGCTCCTTCCTGAGGCTATAGGTGTGTGTGTTTTTGCTGTGCAAACATCAAACATCCAGCAACAGTGAATGCTACGCTGCTCCCTCCCAACATCCACACGCACCCTTCACCCAGGGTTCAAGAAAACTGAAGTCAAAACGTGAAGGAAGCTCCAGGAATGGTTATTGGAAGGCACCCGATGCTGCCTCAGCTCCCTACAAGCCCAAGCAAGTCCCCCAGGACCTCCCGTTTACAGAGCATGAGTGCAGCTGTGAGATCTGAAGAGCGAGAGAGATGCTGGTGGGCAGCAAGATGCCAATAAACTAAGCCACTAACACCTCCAACTGTCCTTGCTTGGATAGCAACGCTGTTTATCCAAGGCTGGGCAAACACCTGGAATTAAAAATTCACCCTGTTAAATGCTGTGGGCTTGGGGTATCGGCCACAGGAAAGCACCAACATTCATGATATTTCCAGCTGAAAGCTAAGCGTGGGCTTTTGTGTGTTGTGAATCTGTTACCCTTTGCAAATTTATGCCACACATGCACACGCAAACACGCAAATTATGAGAGTGAGTGCAAGTGTAGAGTAGCTGATGACAATAAAATAGGATTAGGCTGAAGCCTTGTCTCCACTTACTGAGAGAAAAGGAAAAGTCTCACAGAAGACAAGTTTAATGCAGCTGTGAAATGTTTCAAGGGGTCTTAGATGAATCTTGTGTACCATGTAAAGAATAATAGAAACAACAAACCTATGCCACATGCATCTGAGTGTTTTGAGTGGATATATAATCACCATATTGGTGATTCACTGGGCATTGGAATAGGCTACCCAGGGAGGTGGTTGATTCACCTTCCCTGGAGATGTTTAAGGCACAGGTAGATGAGGTGCTGAGGGACATAATTTAGTGTTTGATAGGAATGGTTGGACTTGATGGTCTGATGGGTCCCTTCCAACCTGGTTGTTCTATGATTCTATGATTCTATGCTCAGAGTTCTAGATTTTTAACTTGGTAAGTGCAGTAAAAACCTCATTTACACCCCTTCCCACCTCTGGATACATTAATACTCCTAAGAGGCAATGTACGTAAAACCCATTCAAGCTCTCCTACTGTGCTGCCGAGAGCAAACAAGTTTCCAAATCTCAGTGAAACATTTGCAGTGCAGATGAGAAGTGGGGAGTTACGGGACAGATGTGAAGCCATAATTTTCTGTGGAAAAGGTAAGCAGAGGAAGGAAAATAAAAGGAGAAACTTAGTGCTCCCAACTAAGACTAGACAAATCAAGGGAGTATTTCTGTTTTAATAATCACTGCTCTATCATTTTGCAGATAGTGAAATGACTCCATGACTCATTTATTTTGTGCAGTTTGCCCCAGCCCAAGTTCCTGTCTGTGATTCTGGCTATTGCCTTTTGTTGCTGCTGACTCGGTTTAACCAGCCTTGACACTTAAAGTACAAAAATTAATCTTCCGAGTAAAAGATGGCCAAGATTACTAAATTATGTGCCTCTTCATTATCTTTAGGTACCTTCTTAGGACAGATGAATTGCCTCAACGTCAGGGAAGAAAATCCTATAGGGAGAAAGGAAAGAAAAATACTGAATGAAAACATGAAACTGCACCAAAGGAAAAAGGGAAAAACACACATGCCATGGTTTTCCCCCACTCATTCTGTTTCCTTTATGTTCACTGGTTCAGGGCCGCTGGTAGAAGATGGAGACATATATTAATTCTCCGTGCAGAAAAGTAAATAGTGATCTCCGTCCTCTGGGATTCAGACGTCTGGTCTCAGCTGTCCCAGAGGAATCTTCCTCCATTGCCTAATGGTCTCTGACCATAGCAGATCCATTTGAGGGTTACCATATCATTTTCTAAAGCCTCATTTAGACTCACACACAAAAAAAACATTGCCCTGTCACACTGAAGCGATTTCAACCCCGTAAACCTCCTTTTTCTTTATTTCTTGAAGCTAATTTAAAATGCAGGGATGGATTTAGGAAAGAAAAGGAGAGGCGAAGGAAGGAAGGAAAGTAAATAGCATGGGAGCTAACTTTCCAGAATTGCATTAAATGATGGATTTTAAAAGTCCATTTTAAAGAAAGTTGTGTGACTTTTTTAGAACAAGTGCCTGCCATAAAAGAGAGGGAAGGGAAAAAGACATTATCTGGTCTAGTAGTTTTCAGGAAGTTGTGGTCCCAATTCCCTAGAAATAAAATCTCTTTATGATCATAATTTCGCTTATTACTTTTGTTACAGTCGTACTCTGAAAAACTCAGCAGAATGTGGGATCATATTGTAAATGCAGATTACTGGTGACCAGATATATTGTTTGAATAAATCTAAACCAGGGCATTGGTATAAATACAGAAATTCTCTCCGGAAGAGCCCCAGGAGCTCAGAACCTGGTTTTAGTCTTAGGTTCAAATGTAAAATGCCATCACTATTGGTGAGTATTTAAGTATTTATTTTGACTTTATGGAAAAGTTTTGACTGTGGCAAGAGCAAAATTTCATTTGGATGTTGTTTAACCTCTAACATCTCAAGCTACACATTTAAAGAAATGATAGAGATAAAAAGATTCACCATGAACCATTTGATAGAAGTGCCTCTGAACCATCCTGGTTAATGTGAAAGGACATTTCGTGGTGGGAAACTTTTCTGGATGAAATTTTTAAGCCAGATCAAGTCAGTTTGGAAACTGTTACGGGACAGAGGAGGCTGTAATGGAAGCTCATAAAATAGGAAGGGGCTTGGTAAAGGGCATCTTGACAACAGGGCCAGGAGCAGAATTAAATCTCCTGCCTCCTTGGTTACAGAGAAGTTTAATCTTTAACTGAACATGAATTTATTCCCATGCAACAGTCCTCCTGCACTCCCTGTCTTGCACACCTCACAGCTGCCAGCCTGGGGAGAAAAATCAGCCCATCTTTCTAGTAAACGACTGATTTCATGGACCACTCTGGTAATGCTATTAAAGATGATAGTTTTGAACAATAAGTAATCTGTTCTCTGGGTTATTTGTGCAGTGGAATTCCTTCTCCCTGCCCTGATTTTTTTAAGAAAGAAAACTAAATTTCTACTGGTAAACTCTCCCGAATAAATTATGGTATAAAATATAGTTGGTGTAGAGCCCATCTCAGAGAGTTTTAACTTTTCTGAATATGATCTTTAATTGGTAAAATTTAGCTTAGTCTGAGATCAGTGGATCAAAGATCTGGCTGTACAGGTTTAAGGACAATTAAATATTCTGAAATACTTATTTGAAAACTCCAACAGAAATGAATGGTGTTAATTTTGGGGTTTCTCTGAAACAAGAATTTGTGAGATGCTACAAACTCTAGGTTTGTTACACACCAGTATCAGCAACCATTTCCATAATCAGAGTTTATTGATGCTGTAGGGTCTGCCTGGGATGAGATACGGGTGTCCTGCTTGTCTCAGATCAGGACCAAGTAACTTAAGCTGAACTGACTCAACTCCTCTCTCCCAGCCACGAACCCAAGGTGAGCAGGATAGAGTGTCAATGCAGTGTCCTCTGCTGGAGAAGTTATAACATTTACTCAAACTTTGGTAGCTCTTTGTTCCTTCCAACTAGGAGTTTCCAAGTAGAAGGAGTCTGCATTTTGCTTTGCCTGTTGGTAGAACAGAGACTTGGGTAGCTGCTGTTGTGTTTTATTGCCATGTGTGAATTTGCTGTTTATTTCCAAAGTTTCCTATAAAAAAATTTAAACCACTTATTCAGATTTTACTTGGAGCTCCCGGCTGGAGGCAGAGCAGTTCAGAGTCTTTTCAAAGGGCTTATAATAAATAAACAACCCTGTAGCTGTGTTAAAAAACCCTGCAACATCACGTGCATGCGTCTACAGTGCAGCTGTGTGTTTCTGATTTGTGCCCTTTCCATCACTTTTGAAGTCACAAACTGTAACAGATGACTTGATCTGCTGTGAGTTTGGTGATGCTTTGGTCTGTGATCATTTGCCATTTTAATGTCTCCACTCAAACACGTATTACATAGCACAACAGTGCCTCTGTGGCCTCAGAAAGCAGCAGCTTTTGCTTGATAGTAGAATTATGAGTTGCTAGAGGGTTTCTTTTTTCTCTCCAAGAAGAAGAAAAGATGTAAATAACCACATTTTGTAATGTTCTTCCTGTTTATTTATTAGAAAATGAAGAAAACAGTTTGGAGAAAAATGTTTCATGTGATACTGCTTTCCTGCATGATCTAAAAGTGCAGAACACTTGAAATGAAGAAAACAGTTTGGAGAAAATGTTTCATGTGATACTGCTCTCTGGCATGACCTAAAAGTGCAGAATACCTGAAATGAAGAAAAAAGGTTCCTTAGAATATCTTTATCTACTTCAGAGTCAGAGCAGAAAGGGCACACGAGGAAACTTTTCATCCACCTGCAGAAGAGGTCACAGATCAGCTGCATCATCCTACAGATAATGCCCAAAGTTTTGTGTTGCATTCCTGGCACAGAGATAATTCCTGACTTTCTGCAATGGGTTGGGCATCCGCCCATCCAAGCAGATGTTGTCTTTTCAGAAGGAGGCATTCAACTGCTAGGAGTAAAAGGATCAGTTGGACCTTGGGGGATGAGGCAGTTTGGGGCACAAGGTTTTTGGAATGCTCAGCCTGAAATGAAATGGCGCTTTCAAACTTTTCAGGCTCTGCTTATTCCTGTGTCAACAAGTTTGCTTGCTGGGACATGACTGCCACAGGACTTGGTCTCATTCCAATTAAGATGCACAGGCTAATTTATAGAGAAAATAAACCTCTTGTGGTGGAACAGTCCTAGTAAAACAGGTATGTGCAGTGCATATGCTTCGGTGTTATTTAAAAGGTATGTTATGACTCAAGGTTTTATTTCTTTGTTTGATTTAGTGCAATTTACACCCTTACATGTATTCTAACCTTTGAGAGCAATGGAGTGTCAGTGAAATGGATGCTGGATCTATGTGAAATAGGAGTATTGATTTTAATAGGAATTTGATAGGAATGGTTGGACTCGATGATCCAATGGGTTCCTTCCAACCTGGTTGTTCTATGATTCTATGAAATGCCCCAATCCATATCTCCTGCTTTTCAAGTCTGAAATCAGCCCTATATGTTGTGTCTTTAGCAACCCCCCCCCCCAAAAAAAAAAAAAATAACTAAGAATAATCCGTCTTCAAGGCATGGTTTTCACCTAGGTAGCCTTAAGATATGACCCGATACATATTGAATCTAAACCTTTACATGAGAATAAAATTTATATGTAGAATCCCCTTAGACTTGTGATCCATTATCACCACAGCCTCTTTATGGAGACCCCAAACTTACAGGCAACTATGTCTACTTATTTGAATATAATTTATCTGAGACTCAAAATCCAAATACCTATTAATCTCAGACAATTCAGAGTTAGGAGAAGGAATAGTTTCCTCTCGGATGCCCCATGTTTATTTTAACCATACTTTGGTCTGTATGATTAGTGCTGCTTTCTCGCTCAGGATACGGGGAACTGTAAATGTTAATTTTTCTGACACACTATAATTGCTGCAGACATCAACTGCTTTTATGCAATTCTCTTAAAATATGGTCAATAATGTTTGCACAGGAAATTCTGGCTTTCAGGGAACGCCCTGGATTTCATCCGTTCTTGCTTGTAACTCGATCTTTTTGAAAAATCAGAAAATACCCAGTTTTACTTGTCTAATTCATAAGTTGCATGAAACATTAGTTTTTGGTCTAGACATTGCTCCTATATACATGCTGGTTATATCAGTTTTCCAGGAATATCTTTGAATACCTTCATTATGTCTTTCAGAATATTCCCAGCTTTCTCCTCAAACTAAGAATATACTTGCAGTCCCCAAGTGACAGGGGACAGGACAAGAGGGAATGGCCTCAAGCTCTGCCAGGGGAGATTTAGGCTAGAGATTAGGAGGACATTTTTCACACAGAGGGTCATTGGGCATTGGAATAGGCTGCCCAGGGAGGTGGTTGATTCCCCTTCCCTGGAGGTGTTTAAGGGACGGGTGGATGAGGTGCTGAGGGACATGGTTTAGTGTTTGATAGGAATGGTTGGACTCAATGATCCGATGGGTCCCTTCCAATCTGATTGTTCTATGATTCTATGATTCTATGATTTCTGCTGTCCTTTTCATGATGAACAGAGAATCAAACCAAAGTCACAGTCTAGTATGGTAGAAAGGGAGAACCAGGTCCTGTTGCAATTACTTTCCATCACTGTGCATTTGATGGCAATAGGAGTTTTTCACGGATCACAGTTGCATGCAGCATTGCTAAACATGTTGCAACCCACATTTCAGCCGTGATTACTGGGCAGAGGTCCCTTCTCCAACATTTTAGTTCTCACTACAGTATTTTTGGCAAAGTGAAAAGCAGGACAGAGCAGTCATACCTTGCACCCACTCTATGCTCTACAGCTTTGTGCTCTACAGCTATTCTGTGCTCCTCCTGCCCTACTGCAACTGCAGAAGTAGCACACGATTTGGTTAAGTTAAACAATTAAATACATTTGGTGTAGATATCCAACCCCCATATCCAACCCCAAAGATACAAAGAAGGGGAAAGAGAAGGAAAAGAAATAAACCTAACAGCAGTCATGTCCCACATGTAACTATCAGTTTGCGGTATATCTGTCCCATCTCAGCACATTCTTCGGTCATGGTGTCTTTCACTTTCAGAGAAGACAGGGATCGTTTCGCAACGGCTACGTGTCTGTCTTCTCCTTCTGCCTCATCCAATGAAAGTTGCTTTAGCCAGGACTGCATACATCCCAACCCACAGCCTGTGCATTCATGTCATTGTTGGACATGTGCCCAAATCTTGTTATTTAAGACCAGAGGCATCACTGCTACCAGCTGAGCATTTATGTCTGTAGAGTAATAAGAACTGAAGTCAAGATAAAAATGAAAACAGCCCCTTCACCCAGGGAAGCTTTACCTTAATATCAAATACGGCAAAGCAGGAGCAGTTCCAAAACATTATTTGTGATCCTGATCTGGCCTAGGGACAAGAATATCACTTACACGGACTCTAGCAACGCTGCACATAACTTTTATGAGAAGCTATCCTGCCAATTACTGCAACTGGAAACATACGTTTGCATACTGAATACCTGGATTATGGAGAGATTTTTTGTTTGTTTGTTTTGAGATTTTTAATGTGTGGAATGCTGGAGACTTGGTTTCCATTTGCATGTGCGTATCTATAGGATACACTCCTAACGAAGCCCTCTGAGTAGCTAGAGCAAGTGTGGATTACATTCAGCTGGAAAATAACACTTCTGTATCTAGTGTGCTTCAAATAATAATAATAAAAAAAGTGGTCTAATGGCTCTATCTATCTTAAGCACTTCCGTAGCTCAGTCTAATATCTGGTTGCCTCACAAATGGGAATTCTTGCACATAACATACTTTCATTAAAAAGAAAGATGACTTGTTGAAAGCACACATTTTTGTGGGAACAGATAATTCTGACAAAGCCTTCTCTTGGAACAGATTCTTTTGTGCAGCTAACAAGGCATTGTCAAACTAGCTAATGATCTCCTGCAATGAACGTATGGGACTATGGATCTCAAGTTCCTATCAGAAAAATGTAACTTCAGAAGATGTGGGTGTGATGAAATGATGGCTGTGTTGAACACAATGTCCTACATCAAATAGAGGAAAACTTTAAAATTCAACCTTTAAACCTCGAGATTATATACTGGACAAAATCTAGAGGAACTTCAATGAGGTTGTTTTTATGATAAAATGTACCATGTCCTCCTCTGAATCAAATGAGCACTTGATCAATAAGCATACGTAAAAATGCACTGAATAAATTCTGTCAGTATAAGAAGGTAAGTGGTGAGAAAAGAACACTGCATGACAAATAGTTCCTAAGAATTAAAAAAAAATAATGCCAAAAAAAAAGTGTTTAACTCAATCTAATTTTGTGTAAAACCAATAGTTGATGACAGCCAGCCAGTCAGGGCACATTGCAGATGGTGTTTTTCATGGCTGTAATCTAATGTCAGAGCTTTTGCAGAAGTGAAATTAAAAATCTTCAATCCTTTGTGGTGAAGACAGACAGATGCTTTCCTGCTTTAATTCCTGAGTGGCCATAACACGTTCCTTGACATTTCAACTTGATGTTTTAATTGGCTTATTTGAATAAAACTCAGACAGGTTATGTTGCTCAGTTTTATTTTGTGTCTTCCGGCCCAGCAGCCAACAAAAAGAAGACAGCAGGACAAGGAGGGGCAGTGACTTTTCACCTCTCTTGATTCTCCCTGTGTTTTGTTTAGCTCTTAATATATTTAAATTCATGCCTTGTTAAATTAGAACTGTGTCCTGTAGGGACTGAAGTCAGCCACCACAACCCAAAAAGAGGGTGCCCAATATTCCTCTCAATTATCCAGGAGAATGTTTTTTTTTTTTTTTTTAAAAAAAAAAAATATTTTTAAACTTAATTTGTCTCTCCTGGGCAGCTCTGAAAATGTACATGTACTGTACATCACAGTCCATCTCATCAGTGTGTTGCAACCTTGGAAGCAGAGGAGGTGTTTCCTTAATTTTTCCAGATTGTGGAGGACACTTGCTGGGCTGGACCACACCTCCAGGTTACCCCATCCTAAGGAGAAGGGCAAAAGCTCCTCTAGAAATCATGAGTACTTCTTTGTCTGCAGCAGCAGGACCTCTTAAAGGCTCAGAGAATGAATATCACTTGAATCTATCAGGGAAGTGAAACTCAAGCAAGGAGCTGACCTTGTTAACCTGGATGCCTGTGGAAAACAGTCCAGATTTGGTGATTATCGTTCCTTGCCAGAAGCATGAAGGCTTGAGAAGGCTGGATGGATTGAGGGGAAAAGAGGAAGACAAGGAAAGCAAATGGTGATATAGCTGGTGCTTTCTCATCTAAGACTTTTAGAGGATCTGCTTACTAACTGCTATTCTGGTCTGATTACTAAAGAAAAAAAAGTCACTCAGTCCCCGTGTCTGGTGAACACTTGATGGCAAAACTGCACCAGCATCAGCCTCTGTTATTTATTCCCCTCCTTTTTTCCTTTTTTTTTTTTTTTTCTTTAATCCTTAAGAAAAGATATGTCTATACTAATTTGCTTCACTTTTTTTCCTCTCACTTTTACATAAAGATCATGAAAGGATATGAAATTTCTGTCTTTGCTTACTTAGATAAGCAAATAAAGCTGAAGATCAGTATCTACAAAACCATCACAACTTCCACGTATTCTTGATGGCTATAAACATGCATGTGTTAGAGCTTGGTGATATTTGGTTGAGAGAAAAAGGGAGAATCACAGAATCACAGAACAACTAGGTTGGAAGGGTCCCACAGGATCATCGAGTCCAACCATAATATGAATATGAGTCATGTTTGGTTTATTAAGCTGCAGGTATCTCAGGTACCACAAATGAAGTGCAGTCTGGATGGGAAGTGACTTTTCTCATCCCAGGTTAGTGCTTGAGGTGTGAACTCACAGCACAAAGCTGCCACAGACCATTAGCAGGGCTGAGCATCCGTCTCTGTCAAGGGGAAGGTCAGGGCTCAGTTAGCATGGAATCTGAATTACCTTCACCCTGGAGAAACAGGCGCTCTCGGGTGGTTTGGAGGTCACCGTCAGGGCAGCATCAGAGAAGGTCCAGCATAGACTTCTACCTTCCAAGATTGCAGCTTCACCTTCCACATTGTCTTTGCGACTATAGAAAAACTGTGATTTTGTTCCTTTCCTGTAAACTCTCAGACTAGAGCTGTCTTGCTGCCCCTCTCATAGTCCTTCATGTTCCTGTCATCCATTTGCACCCCACAAAGCTGTTTAGTCTGCCTGAAAAATCCACATCAGATCCCAGAAATAATCAGTAATATTAAATTGGTTCCTGCTCTCACTGCAGTAAGGGATACTTGGACTATGATCAGTGTGAATTTTTTTATATACAGGTAGCTTTGCCAAAAAAAAAAAAAAAAGAATCAAAGTAAAACTGGTAAAATTTAGAGGAGAATCAAAATCTGTAAATCAAATAATCCCAAGCAGCAGACTTTTCTCTTATTTGAGTCAGAATTAATTCTATGAGGATTAGTCAACCTAAACTCAGAAACTGCTGTAATGGTGGGAGAATGAGAAAAATCATTGTGATCCTCAGATGTTTTCTGTGGAAAGAGGCAAGTCTATATGAAATGAGTCCTTCCTTCTCATCAATCAACTGTCAAACTAAATTATTTCAGAGTTCTGGTACTGAGTTTCTGGAATACTATGAGAAATTTCTTTTTTAAATTCTAAGCTAAGCAGCAGCAGAAAAAGAAAACCATCTCTTCAAAACAGCAGTCAGGATAAACTATATGTAAGCAAATTGATCAGTCCTGGACATTGCTTCATGCTTTCATTCAGGAGCTTTCAAAAACAAACTGCATCCTGGGCTGCCAGCACTGTTTGAGACGATGTGGCTGCCCGAGTTCACCACCGACTGTCCCTGCCAGCATAACACCAGCCTTAGCCTGAGCAGTGTTGTAATAAAACAAGTTCCTTCTCTCTGGGCTGCCACTGGGAGGAATCCGACCTCGGTCAAAGGCATCATCTCAGGAAAGCATTGCACCTTCTCACCTTCAAGCTACCTGCAAAAATGAGTCCTTTCAGCTCAAAGGAAGCCCTTCCCATAATATTTTCCCAAGTGAGGAAGGGCTAGTTGTCCCTGGCCCTTGCTGGTGTACGTTGGCATGTTGAGGGATGAGTCAGTTCTCACTGTCAACAGGTGCTCACACCAGGCTGGGCTCTTCTCCAGACACATCTTCACCTGCTTTTACTAAGCACTATCCAAAGAGCAAATGAAAATAACACTTCAAACTTATTCTTTAACTATAATGAAGGTAAAAAATAAGGAACATGAAGAATAACAGTGAAACTAGCAGGTTTCCTATGCTGAACTTCTTGATATATTTTACTTTTGGATGAATCTTATTTAGAAAGCTCTCCTTCATTTGCATTCAATTAATAAATCACCTAGACTCATGTAAATCCCATCGACTTAATGGTTGGACTCGATGATTCAGTGGGTCTCTTCCAACCTAGTGATTCTATGATTCTATGACTTCGATGACAATGTTACATGTGCTGATAGACAGAATTTGAGCTTGTGTGTTGATACTTTGTAAGAAATAAGTACACATTTTCTTCACACAGCAGAAAGGAAATTGTGCTTTACTGTATTGTTTACTCTTCCCAGTGCTTTAATTTTCCCTTTGTTTAATATTCCAGAAGTCATTTATCTGCCCTGATGATCAAATAAACTGGGTGGTAAAATAACGGATATGCAATTCATCGGGAGAGGGAAAGTGGTATTAAGAGGCAGACCAAAGGGATATAGTTTGGAAATCCAGTAATGTGTGATTTGCTACCTCACGCTTGCCTCACTACCCGAGGAAAAATATTGTTTTTTCATACCCAGCGAAGATATGGGTTATCCCTTAGCAGCACTGCAGCACAGGGGATTGCAGCTCTGAAAGCTGATACTCGACTGTTTTAAAGAGCCATATCAATTCAAAGCAAGATCTTTCTCCTCAGTGAAGATAACAGGTAATGAAGGCTACAATCAGGAGTTTTGAAACAGGAGTAGCTAATGATGAAGGACAGGATGAGGCTCAAATAGTGGAAGGCTCAAGCATCAAAAGCAAAATACCTGAAAAAGCGAGATCTTTCCCTGGTCCTCCCTGCCTTCTTATTCAATTTTTTGAGAGTCCCATGCTTGTTAAACATGCAGACTTTATAACACAATCAACGAGAAAAAAGATGAATGATATATATTAGACTTGTCATTTTATCCCAATTTTTACAGCATATTGTTGAATTAAAATTAATTAAGAAATCTTCTATGACTATCAATGCTCTTTTAGAAATGCCTTCTTTTTCCCTCTGATCCAAAATTTTTAATTTGAAGACAGGTTAACTGAATTAAGAACAGGAAAGTGTAACAACACGACATGCCTTTGAGGACCAGCCTTAATTTTTCCAGCGTATCTCATCTAACCACATGAATATTTTTTCCTGTGAAGTAGTACTTAAATATTTATTTTAAAATAGCAAAGTGCCTTCATATAAAGACAAAAATAATTGTTTTCATTGGCAGCCCAAAGATCAAATTGAATACCTAAGTACAGTTCAGATATTGACATTAATAATTTTTTATGAGAAAAAACGTCCCCTAAAAGAAGACCTCAAAAAACTTGATTATTTCTGGGAGCAGACTGTGTGGGTAAAAATAACTTTGCTATCTCAAATTTTTGAGAATGAAAGATAAAGTAGACCAAAATTTATAAGCAGGTTTATGTTTATGTGCTGGATACAGCCTTTTTTTTTTTTTTTACTTTCCAAATTTTTATAAATGCAAAGACTGATGATAATTCTTATGGGTAGAGGAACATGACATTCTGCTTATATCAGTGTTACAATTATTATGATTGAAGTTTCAAATCAAAGACAAAAATAATATCTTATATTCCACAGAAAGGTTCTGGTCAGGCTGTATCCTCATTGCAAACCTTCAAGTTCCTTTCCAAGAACTGAACTGTGACACTTTTCTCTGACGTTTATAAAAGTTCTGACTTACTTTTCATCTTCATATTTTGTTTCTGTTGTAAGATCAAACTTGTCTGTTTCCTTAGATTTTTTTTTTTTTTTTTATATCTGCTGCTTCCTTTCTTTTTTAAAATTATTATTATTACTTAAAGGTTCAGCTCTGTTGGACTTCATATTATCAAGACATTGGATTGTTAGTTAGGAAAAGACTTTGGTTCTCTTAATTTCACATCTTGAATTTAATAGACATGACAAACTCAGGCTCTGCTGTAAAATGTTTTCTCTGAGTGTAATTGCCAAGCTCAGCTAGAAATGGGATGGAATTGTTTCCCTCACCTTTGCTAAGTCTGTCTCATGTTTTTGTGGCACAAGATCAGCTGGGCAAGAGGTGTTTTCCTCAGTGTTTCCTTTCATAAAATCACAAAAGCCTGCTTCCAACACCAAATCTACTTCTTGTTGTTATAATGGAAAATTTTTTATAGTTTCCTATCCTATATGAAGTTCCTAGGAAAAACCTGCTGCACAGACACGGAGAAGGGATGCAGGGCATGTGGATGAGAGCAGGTGATGAGGTGGCAGCAAGAAGAAACCATCCAGCACCTCCATTATCCTGCCTTGCTGAGAGAGGTAAAGATCTGAAGAACCACATTTCAAACCCTGGCCTGTGTTTTCACCGTTTTCTGCACGTGGTTCAATCCTACTATTGACTTTATAGACTCATAGAACAGACAGATTGGAAGAGACTCACCAGATCACCGAGTCCAACCATTCCTATCTAACACTAAACCATGTCCCTCAGCACCTCATAGAATCATAGAACAACCAGGTTGGAAGAGACCCATCGGATCATCCAGTCCAACCATTCCCATCAAACACTAAACCATGTCCCTCAGGACTTCGTGTACCCATCCCTTAAACACCTCCAGGGAAGGTGAATCAACCACCTCCCTAGGCAGCCTATTCCAATGCCCAATGACCCTTTCTGTGAAAAACTTTCTCCTAATCTCTAGCCTAAATCTCCCCTGGTGGAGCTTGAGGCCATTCCCTCTTGTCCTGTCCCCTCCACCTTAAACACTTCCAAGGAAATGAATCAACCACCTCCCTGGGTAGCATATTCTGGTGCCCAATGACCCTTTCTGTGAAAAATTTATGCATAAATTTGGCAGCAAACACTGCATAGAGTCAATGTCTACTCAGAAACATTAATTAGATTGCATGGGATAGAGCTGGTAGATATTCCATAAGAAGATGGCAGCAAAGCTGAACTAAACCCTGCAGGTTCCTTAATAGCCAAGCAGCCTAAACAAGCTGCCCCTGCATGCTAAAACATTCTGTATTTTGGACGGCAGGGAGGAAAGCAATTTATAATATTAATGCCACAGAACTGGAGCTAATCCTAATGATGCCAGCCTGCCCAGGCACGTTATAGGGAAATGGTTTCTGTCGGTACTGCCAGATTTATTGTCTATTCATCTCTCTTCTGAATTAAAAGAGGGAACGCTCAGTGACAACTTGTTGATCTAATGGACTGTAAATTTTGTCACTGAATAACTATTGACGTTGTTTAGAAACCAGCCTTTTTTATAATCAAAGATGTGGTGAAATCAGTCGCATACACAAAATCGCCACTTAGGATCATTAATTCATACTTAATAATACAAGCACATAAAAGAGGATGGAGGGAGCATGGATGCAGGCTCAACAGACAGTGTGGCCAAAATTGTCTGAGGCCCCAGGTACTTATTAATAGAGAAAGATGATGAGGATTATATGGTCAAGACCTACTCTAAAATAAGTGATGTTTACCTGACTGCATGCATTATGCCATGATCCTTTTCAATAAATTCCCTTCTAGGAGGGGAAAACTCCAGAACAGCAAACCCTTGAGTTGCATGCACATCGCAGGTTGCTATTGTGTACTGCTAATAAAGCCTGACACGGAAGCAAGACCATACTGTCTATGATCCCAGGTGGCCAAGAAGGCCAATGGCATCCTGGCTTGGATCACAAATGGTGTGACCAGTGGGTCCAGGGAGGTTATTCTCCCTCCGTACTCAGCACTGGTGAGGCCGCTCCTTGAATCCTGTGTCCAGTTCTGGGCCCCTCAGCACAAGGAGGATGTTGAGGCTCTGGAGCGAGTCCAGAGAAGAGCAACAAGGCTGGTGAAGGGGCTGGAGAACAGGCCCTCTGAGGAATGGCTGAGAGAGCTGGGGGTGTTTATCCTGGAGAAGAGGAGGCTGAAGGGAGACCTCATTACTCTCTACAACTACCTGAAAGGAGGTTGCTGGCCTCTTCTCCCAAGTGACAGGGAACAGAACAAGAGGGAATGACCTCAAGGTCTGCCACGGGAGATTTAGGCTGGATATTAGGAGGAAGATTTTCACAGAAAGGGTCATTGGGCATTGGAACAGGCTGCCCAGGGAGGTGGTTGATTCACCTTCCCTGGAGGTGTTTAAGGGGCAGGTGGATGAGGTGCTGAGGGACATGGTTTAGTGTTTGATAGGAATGGTTGGACTCAATGATCCGGTGGATGTCTTCCAACCTGGTTGTTCTATGATTCTATGATGGGTGGAGAAGTTGTTGAATTGGCCTGGTTCTGCTCAGAGGGAGGTGGTAAGCTGAAGAATTTATCATAACAAGCTGCAAAGCAAGACATGAAAACAAACTTCAGGTTAAAACACACAACAACAAAATAAAAGGTTAATTTATTTTCATCTGCTGGTCACATTCCAATAGGTGAAGCTTGTTTATTTCCTCTTGAGCTAGTCTTAGAGAGGAGACACGCACCATATGCCACCAGTTGCTCTTGAATACAAAGCTGCAGCAAGATGTTTGCCAGAGGTTTTAACTCTGGTGATCACAGCCTTTCCCTCCCAGCATTCATTTGCAACTGTTTATCTTAATGTGACCTTCAGGCTGGTGAAAACGTCCTGGATTAACAGGTCTTGAGAATTAAGGACCATTGATCCAGGCAGCAGGTAAATCAGAGGGAACTATCTCTCTGGTGTCCTCAAATGGTAAATATTTGGAGGCCAGTGAGTGACTGTGGTTTCTAGCACAGCTAAGGCTTTGCCAGACTGTAGGATTTTGCACTCAGCAGCATCCGTGCCCACATAAGAAAAGTAGTGAAATATTTCTGCATCCACAGATTTGTGTGTGTCAAGACCAGAGGGAACAGGGTGTTAATGTAGTTGAACCTGTGACACTTACATAGACCAAATAATTTAACCCCTTGGTTTCTACAGTAAAGGGATTTTGCTCAGCCTCTGACAGTAGGAAAACACAGAAACCACAAATATTACACCTGAAGAAGACTGTACACCTTATAAAATCATGCATTGCTTTTAAACTTCCAGGATCATCAACTTCTTTGTGTTCAGAAGCTCTAGAGATGTGATCGCTCTGCTGCTGGTGGGGATGCAGTCTAGCTCGTCAAAGGCTGACTGCTCGAAAGCGTTTGGCATTAGAGCCAAATCTAATCAGGACAATAATGCGAAGCATAGCATGGGCTTGTGCAGCAAGGCTGCGTCTGTCACTCTCTATTAGTTGATCTGTATGATTGCTTAACTGCCCCTTTACTGCTTTGTGTTTTCTAACATGTCCCAGTCTTAATTCCACCAATAGGCATAAAACTTCCTATCATGCCAGTCACAGAGACAATTATATAAGAAACCTTTTTATTTTTTTTTGTTCTCCCCCTCTCTTTATTACAGTTTCAAGAAACAAAGAGACCCATTCATTCAATTTAGAGCTGAATCTCTCAGGTTATGTAAATTGTTAAATCATCCATGCTCTTTCTTTTTAGCCATATTGCAAGCAGTGAATTTCCATACCCAGTTTAAACTTCACAATTGACCTATCCCAACAAACACCAAGAGTGAGAGAAATCAAGAATTTCAACTTTTTTTTTTTTTTTTGCTTTCTTTCTCCTGTTTAACCGATGGGTTACACTGCCATGGAGAAAAATGAAAAGAAATTAGAAGACTGTAATGAAAAAAACCTAAGTGGAATAAAACCTTGTGATGTAATTGGGAGATGCCTGTGGACTTTTTTCAAGCTTTATTCATTGCCATCAAGGCATAAGTTCGGGCAGAAGCATAGCCAAGCTTCCATTTTAACTCTCCTGATTTTAAAAGAGGGAAAATATCACTATTCTTACCTTACAGCTTAAATGAACTAGAAGCACTTTGAGAAAGCTGCTCCTTCCACTCAATTATTGATGCTTACATTGATTTGTAAAAATTGTTGTAGGATTTCTCTGGAGGAGGAATTGATAGCACTATTAGAGTTGCTCTTGACCACATAACGATGCATGTTAACAGGAGTATTTTGTTTTACTTCACCCACATCTTAATTTCTCTCCACCTTTCTGCAGTTCAGACTCAAAAAGGAATAAAAATGTTATAAAACCTGTCCGAGGCCTGGCCATGTGGGGTTGCTTACACTGAGCTTTTGGCCAGTGAATGTAAATTTTTGCAAAGAATGCCACACATCAAGGCTGTGGTGCTTTGCATGCTGGTGTCTCTCGGAGAGGAGGACTCTTCTCCTTGCTTTCCAAAGCCCTGGCCAAGGAGCCAGCCAAGCGGCTCTGCTCTGAAACCCCTTCTTCACGAAAGAATATACGTCTAGTTTGGTTAATAAAGGAATGTTTCATACAGCACAACTCTTATATATATGCATTTTTTCTACTAGTTTTATGTATGGATTTCTTATAGAATCATAGAATCATCACCAGGTTGGAAGAGACCCACCGGATCATCGAGTCCAACCATTCCTATCAAACACTAAACCATGTCCCTCAGTGCCTCGTGCACCCATCCCTTAAATACCTCCAGGGAAAGTGACTCAAACCCCTCCCTGGGCAGCCTCTGCCAGTGCCCAATGACCCTGTCTGTGAAATTTTTTTCCTAATGTTCAGGCCAAATCTCCCCTGGCGGAGCTTGAGGCCATTCCCTCTTGTCCTGTCCCCTGTCCCTTGGTAGAAGAACCTAGCTCCCTCCTCTCCACAACCTCCTTTCAGGTAGTTGGAGAGAGCGATGAGGCCTCAGCCTCCTCTTCTCCAGGCTAAACACCCCCAGCTCTCTCAGCCGTTCCTCATAAGGCCTGCCTACCTGCACACACCTATGAAAAGGCAATAAGTGAATAACATGAAGCAATATGAAGGGCTAGGCAGAAGCTGGCAGAAAGTTTATGAAGACCTAGACTAAATAGCAAAGTAGAAAAACCTCTTATCAACATCTACATGACTCATACCTTTGGCAGAAGGGGAAGATGAAGCTTGAGTGTGTTAAAACAAGGACTCTGGCACTGCATTCTCTGGGTGGGCTTGAAATGTCTGGTATCCATTAGGGCCCAGCATTTTGCTGAACCAGGAGATTAATTCTCTTGCAGGAACCTGGGCAAACCAATAGCAGCAGAAAGTTAATCAAGCACTGATCCTCCCAATCCACTTAATCACAGCCAGCTGCTACTTAAAGTCTAAGAAGAGCAACATCCCCAGGGCAGCCCTTTCAGAGGAGGAGAGAAACAATTCAGAGAGAGTGCACTGGATGGGAGAAGGGCATTAAAAAGTTAATAAAATAAAAGTTAATTCCCTCAATCAAGGAGGTAGAGAATAGTTCTGGGAAGTTCTAAAGCTTCCAATATTAATTTCTTCCCGCCTTCCCAGCTGCTTATCCCTGGAAGGCATTTGATTTGTACTAAAATATTTGCTCATAACCCAGATTTCCTCCTGGAGTGTACACAGACTGTGCGATGCCTGAGACTTGGCTTTGCGATTTTTCCCTCTTTCATTCCAAATGTCTCTAAAATCTTAAAAACACTGACCACGCCAATTCAGTTTACATTGGCTTGAGAATCTTGTCTTCTTTTTTTTTCATTTTTTTTTTTTTGAGGTGTGTATGGTCTCTTGGCCATGTCATCCCCTTAAAATAAAATTTTGACTGTTTTAACAAATGTGTTATTCCCCATTTGAACTTTATTGGACTGGAACATTCTGAGGGGTTCTGACAGGATTTTAGGTGTTTAAGCTTCCATATAGGAAATCCCTAAGTACATCATAGAGACCTCTTTGCAAAACACTCGAAGACTTCATGTGATGTAGGAAAACGCTTTTCTTCCTGAATTCTCATTGGGGAATCTGAGATACTGATGGATTAAATGACTTTATCAAGTTACTTGGGGTGGTTGTGTGAAGATTTAAATACAACCTGTTATCATATTAACCACTTAACCATCTCTAAGAACTGGGTTGAAGCCAACGCAAGGATGAGGCCCTATCTCCCAGTCAATGATCATCACATTTAGCTGTGGTATGAGAAAGAATTTTATGATCTGAGCTTGCAGAAGGTTATTTAATTTACAAGCAAACTGTGTTAAGATTTTGCCTTATGAACTGAAACCAGTGTTGAGAAACAATCTGCCTGATAATTAAGGTGTGATCTTGTGTTCACTATTTTAGCTTGAGTCAGCTCTAAGCAAGTTGCTTTTTAGAGGAAAGAAAGTTGTCATCAAAAGGAGCTCCATTTACTTTCACAGGACTCCCTCTTTCTCATGAACCTGCACAACATTTTTAAAATGCAGAGTATTGGTCAGCAGTTTCATATTGCTGGTTGTTATCTTTGCCGCGGCAAACACATTCCATAGTTCTTTCCCTAATATTTAGTTTTCTGAATAGTTTTCCATCAAAGAAATATTCCTGAATATTAAAAAAAGTAACTTTTTGGACGTGCCGCAGACTTTCACTTTTTTTTCTTCAGAAAAGGAAATGTCAAAATTTTAAGCAAATATTTGTGTTTATACACACAGACACACACACACACTAATGTATATACATTCTCAAGGCACCATGGTAGGAAAAACCACCCTGGTGATCCCATCACCATTCTGTTTAAAAGTCACCATTTGTTTGAAAATATCTTATAAAATCATTTGGGTGTATTTTTTGTTCTATTTTAAAGGTGTTTACATAATTTCAAAAAGTTTCGGTAAGCCACCAGCAAACAGTCCCACATGCTGTTGGCAAAATACCTTAACTAGATCAGCCTTTTGGGGGCTTCCACTAATTTCTGCAGTTTTCTATAATACCTCGACTGACTTTTTAAAATTAACATGGATGGAATTTTCCGTGCGGTTGAAAGAAAATCTGTTTGAAGTGAGGACTTTCTATTTATTGCTTTGTGTTTACCAACTGCCGTCTAGTAAGTGTACTTTCAAATTAATTAGTAGGGTAGCGAGTGATTGCGTTCTGGGTGAGCTGCAGTGGTTCCACAGTGCAGCTGTGTTGTGTTCAACATCTCTTACAGGCTCATTCGCAGAGATGCTCCTTACCAGTACCTAAAGATCAGTGACAGACGGCACAGTTAATCATAGAATCATAGAACAGAAAAGTTAGAAGAGACCCACCGGATCATCGAGTCCAACCATTCCTATTGAATACTAAACCATGTCCCTCTGCACCTTGTCCACCTGTCCCTTAAACACCTCCAGGGAAGGTGAATCAACCCCCTCCCTAGGCAGCCTATTCCAATGCCCAGTGACCCTTTCTGTGAAAAACTTCCTCCTGATGTCCAGCCTAAATCTCCCCTGGCAGAGCTTGAGGCCATTCCCTCTTGTCCTGTCCCCTGTCACTTGGGAGAAGAGCCCAGTTCCCTCCTCTCTACAACCTCCTTTCAGGTAGTTAAAGAGAGTAATGAGGTCTCCCTTCAGCCTCCTCTTCTCCAGGCTAAACACTCCCAGCTCTCTCAGCTGCTCCTCATAAGGCCTGTTCTCCAGCCCTTTCACCAGCTTCGTTGCTCTTCTCTGGACTCTCTCCAGAGCCTCAACATCCTTCTTGTGATGAGGGGCCCACAACTGAACACAGTATTCAAGCCTGTTTAAAAGCCTGTCTGGATTTCTAGGGTTGGGGTGCGGGGAAGCTCTGTCAGCAGCCACCTGTCACCAGGATCCGTAGCCATTAAAAACAAAATGGTCTCAAGGAGCTGAATATATTTTTCATACATCATTAATGAGATGATTTAGGTTGAGGAACATTAAGGAGATCAAGCGATGCTCAGGAGAGTCCTTGAACATTAATGGATGCAGCTTAATTCAAAACTCTGTTTCTAAGGCCATTTCAAAAGTAATTTATTATCATCACACACCTGAAAATGTCTGCAAGGCATTGCATTCCTGCAGCAGATTCAGAAAAACTGTTAAACACATTCTCAAATAAACTTATTAACCCAACGCTGCCTAACTCTGTGAGCAGGGGAACCATTAAGGAATCACCCATGATACAGAATCACAGAATCACCAGGTTGGAAGAGACCCAGCGGATCATTGAGTCCAACCATTCCTATCATATATTCCTATCCTATCCTATATTTTAAACCTAGTTTTATTTTCTATAGTAACCCTCACTCCAGCCCTCATATTATCCACTTCCACTCTCCATCTTTTTGCATATACCCCTGCAATTAGTAAACAACTCCAAACCTAAATGTTCATTATTAGATCAACAAAGTGTATAGACTTTAAAGTGTGCACTTTAAAAATAACCTTTCCTTGCACTTCTAAAATTAATTACAATTCTTAGTCTTAGAGGTTATCACAAAGCATAAACTTATTGATGAACTTAGGAAGTCAGAGTCCATTATATGTGGCATATAACCAAGAGTGGATGGAATCTGGAGAGAAGCTACAGTCAGAGGACTTTTCTTTCAGAGAGGAAAGCACCTGGCAACAGGTTTTCGCTCTACCTGGGCAGAAGCAGCAGAAATAACTTGCATTTAGTTGTCACAAGCTCTGCCAAGGCCCTGCGTGTTTGATGGAAATGGTTGGACTTGATGATCCGATGGGTCTCTTCCAACCTGGTTGTTCTATGATTCTATGATTCTGCTCCCATATGTGTATGGTGCTCAGTGAAAGAAGAGTAAGCATGGATTCGGACCCCTGGAAATCCCTCCATGCAGCCCTCAGTGCTCAGCCAGGGAGGAGAGAGGGCAACCCCATCCCTCGCAGGGATGACATAGCTCTGCAGTGTGAAAGCTCCACGAGATCAGATGGAAAAGTTTAACACTACCCCTGCAAGGTTTTGGTGCATGAAGGATGGAAAAAAAACCTGAAGAACATCCTTAAAATGTAAAACATCTTGGTCTTTTAATAATCCCATGTGGTATGTTTTCACTTCAGCAATAATTGTATTTTCTTTTTGCGTATTTTATTTAACAACATTTCAGGGCCCAGCTAATCTGTTCCATCTGGTGAGGGAGTGAACAATGTGCTGAACACAGAAGCAACGGCCTTTATCAGACTGCAGCAGTTTGCAGGAGCAATCTAACACCCTGAATAATTCCTCAAGAGAAACAGCAATCTTACCTACTGTGGACGCTGCTCTCTTTGCTGCTCTCAGTAACCACACTGCTCTTGCAGGTGTTATGAAGGTTCAGAAGGAATTTATGGTTTAAATATATCAGTGTAACAGTAATTGCAAGGAGGCAGATGAAAGTCCTACAAGGAACAAAACTAGTAAATGCCGCTTTTCTAAAGCTGGTGTGAAGGATTTCGTGGCAAGTTTCAATTACAGTTTTCAAATCAAGCAAAGCATCTCAACCAGATTAAGAAGTTTGATGGTTAGTTTTTAACAGTTGTGCTGTAGCATCTTTGTCAACCCTTCCCGCCTGTGATGTTAAACAAGGAAAGAAATACAGCAGCATAAAAAAATCCTCTGCACTATTACACTTGGCGGTTCATCTCGAAGTAACACTCTGTGGTAAGATCCCTCTTGGCTACCTTTGCTGTGATAAAAAGAAAGATGTTAGAGTGCTCATTTCCTCTGCAGCCCATAGGAAGAGACAGGCAGGTGTAAGGCAGGTTGGATCCATGTTAGGATAGGCTGGATGCTCCAGAACAGATGCCTCTTGCAGGCAGAGGGGCTGTGGTGCCCAGCTGAGCCCATCCTGCCTTTCAATTAACTTAAAAGCTGCTTTCTATTTCCTGAGTACAAACCAGTCCAGGTGGAGTGGTGTGAATCTGGCTGTAACGAGCATGTCTGCAAATTCCCCTTAACAGAAAAGGTAAAAGTCACTGATGAAATGCAGCACTTTTCTGGAAAGGATCATCCCCAACTGTTTACTGAGCAGCGACATGAAGGCTTAACACAAATATGCAGAGATAGAATCTGGGAGGATGAAAGCCGGACAAACAGGAAAGATGTAGTTGCCCCAGCTGAGGTTTGGTCCAGCTGCTGACCTGGACAGGGTGGTGGCTGTGGGGAGGCTTAGGCTGACAATGATGCATCTGACAATGATGCAAAACTGAACTTGGGCTATTGCATATCTTAGGAGTATGCAGGGAAGGAAAAAGGAGCAGAAAATCAAAATATTTAAAGGATAAAAGAGGTAGCTCTTATAGAAGCAACTTGATTTTAAGGCATTCAGCTGCTTGAATACAAGTAGCAGACAAGATTATTGCAGTAAGTCAGGGAAGGTGAGATGCTAGCAAGGTAATTGTGTTTTTTACTATTTAATTTATTATATTGTTTGGCAGTTTATTCCTGGAGTATCTCACCTACATACACAATATAAAAATGTTGCTCTTCTTTTTCCCTATGATATTCAAAATATCCTGTTTGATTTCCTTTATAATTTTTGCATAATTGCACAAACCCCACACTCCACATCAGAAGCAGCTTGAATTAAAAAATACACTAAAAGAAAACAACCATGTTTGGAGGCCACATCTTCATTCATGGGACAAGTTTCCACTCTCTGCTGACACCTGCAGTGCTGTGCACGTTTATTTGAAATAAGGACACGCTGCATGGGGTATGATGTTTGTTTCTGCACCAAAATCCCTTTGGATCTTCCAAATTGGAACATTTTGAGGGTGACAGAGTAGTAAGGTGGTGATATGGCCAGGGCCGAGGGTAAAAGGGTGAGCAAGGAACTCTGTTAGATTGCAGCACAGGAAGAAGGAGGTCACCTCTTACCCCCAGATATATACATTTGGTCTTGGGGAACTGTTTTTCCATAGAAGAATGGCTGTTAGTATCTCATATAGACTGAGGAAGCTCAAGAGGGTTGCCAGTTCCTCATACTGATAGACAGAGCTTTACTTTAATACAAAGAAGTGGGAGCTTGGGCAAGTGCAGAAGAGAAGTGTGGTTTTCTTTAACCAGCTCAAGAAACTGATGAAAAATGTATTGCTGGGTATCCCTGAGACCATGACAGAGTCCACCTACTCCCTCCCTACCCGGCCCCCCGAGAGGAGAAATTGATTTCATATCACATTTCACACTTCATTTATTCTGCCTCCCCCAGAGAAAGGCCCCCACACAATGACACAAAAGACATCAGTTTTATTTACTGCCCATCTACTTGTCTCTTTGTGTCCCATTGAGTTGCAGGAAAGCAAACCAGTGTGGGAACCCAGGGGATTGAGATTGCTCAATGAAGCTTGCCCAGTGGATGCAGGCACAGTAAATCATGCCTGACAGACTATTGTTGGGAGGGGGGCTTTTGTTTTGTTTTGTTTTTCTGGAGTGGTGTTGGTTTTTCCCTGGGATGGCTTTGTAGTCCTGAAGCAAGTGTGGGTGCTGGGGAGCTGGGAGAGGGGCATGGGAGGCATGTGCTGGGTGGGAAGCGTTGGCACTGAGCCTGCCGACTGACAAAGTGCTTTGAATGTTCACATTCCCTTTTTTGTTTTCCTTTCTGATTATCCTCTGGCTCTAAATATGCTAATGAGTTGGGTATTTCCTTCAACCAGAATGCAGCAGGGCAAGAGCTGAGATAACTCATGGGTTTTCAGCTAACCTAGAAACTGTCCCGCTGGAGGATCTTGAAGCTCCTCCATCCCTATTTCTCCCCAGGAGCCCTTGAGTCTGAGGCCCTGCCTAGGTTCCCCCACTCCTCTTGTACACATCATTTAGAGCTAAATTTGGACTTCATACTTTAACCTTTGAAAGATCTGGACTTGGCTTTCACTACTGACTGATATGTCATCTCAGGAAGGAAAAGAATTACCCTAGAGAGCAAGGCTTTAAGAAACCATTTGATATCTAATAAGAGAAAGATTTTAGCTATGTTTGTAGTATGACAGGTCTTCCTGGAATTATGCAATGACAACAGGGAATAATCAGCCTTCTCCAAGTAAATACACTTACACCACTAGGGCAGAAGCAGCATCTTGTAATGACATAAGAAAGCTAATATATATTTGTACCCTGAAGATCTCATTCAGCTTTGAGAAGTTGTTCACATACACATTATCTGATTCATTGTCACATGGCATTTCAAATATCAGACAATTTTTAAAAAGCAATTGCATCAGTTATATTTACTTACAGTAAAATTGTAATACTTTAAAGAAAACATTCAGGACAAACTAATATTCTCTCACTTGTATATCATCATTTGAACAGTACAGGGAGGTTTACAAAATGGCTTTGCCAGGCCTCAGTACCTTCCATGTAGCAAAGTCTGAGTTATCTTCCTGCAGATGATATAAAATTCTTTGCTGAGTGTGAGGCATGAGTGACTGGCTCTGGTCAGGAACGTTTAATGATCAGAATTAGTCTGCTTCTCAGCTCGTAAATTCAGATCCACAAGACACAGCTGAACTCAATGCAAAATCTCAGATGAAAATTCATGTCTGCTTGTTCTGGAACACTGAACTCTGGTGCTGGAGTTCCAAGGAACTCTGTTCTTTTTAAAGGATAGGACCACAATTCAACTTCCAGCGCATCAAGGCTGGCTTAGACAGGTTAGCTCTTGGCTTCCGATTTCCACTGAGTCAATTCCTGATCTCCATCTAGATTACCCAGGCGTATTTTCACCCTGCAGCAAAAGCCGTTCTTTTTCACTTGCCAGACACACGAAACCAAACCATTCTTCTGAATGGGATCTGTTCTGATGAATCAGCATTTCCTACACCAAGCTTTGCATCTGAAATTCCTTGGCCACCCTCAACCAGACGGCTGATGGCAACACTTTGAGCGCAGGCAGAGCGATGCCTGCCTCAGGTCAGTGGTTTGCCTATTTTCCCCCACTAGCCAGAACAATTCAGCAGCGACATGGAACAAAGAGTGCCCAGCAAACAGCCCATTGCAGCTGTCATCTACTGTCACTTCTTTTTATTCTCTCAAATAAAGGCAAACTCTTTTGAGCAGTGAAAACACTGGAGATTCAGAAAACAATTGTTATGAGGTAATGCTTGGAAACACACTTACAGAGCAAGATTCCTCCTTGAAGTATTTGTTCAAGTGAGAAAGTCTAGCTGACAATGCCATGCTTGGCTGTTGGGCCAACACGTATGGAAAGCCAGTGATCCTGTAAAGCAGCAAGGTGCCAAACACGCCACTTAAGAAACTCCTTGTCCTTTTAGCCTGAAAGGAAAAGGGCTGTCACTTGAAGCGTGGGCAGGAGCAATGCACCACCAGTCGGTCGAGCATGCCTTTTGCAATGCCTTCTGCGTTTGAAGAGTTCCAGCTCTTGGCTTTCTTTTTCTCCGCACAGTCTTCATCTGTATCCCATCTGATAGGAATTCTTCTCACTTGCCTCCTTGGCTGGGATCTCCCTGTTTCAGCTGTGTGTCCTTCCTCTGGGCCTGATGCCAAAGTCACAGATGTGCAAGATGGGAGAGGAAGACCAGAACATGGAGAAGCTTGTGCTTGAATTTATCAACAAGCACTTGACATCCCCATGGTGCTGTTTATTTCCCTAAAATCCCACCTGTGCACTAGAAGGTTTTCAGCCAACATCAGCTGGGAGCAAGGCCAAAGGCTGAGTAGAGCTGTGCAGGCTTTTACACCTCTCAAGAGCTCCCCTGCAATAGCAGCTTGAATTAAACCAATGCGTTTGTTTCCTTCTTTTATTATTTTTTCTGATCTTCTGTGCGAGACGATCGTGAGGTTTTTGAAGCTGATGTGTGGTAGAAAGGGTCTGTTCATTTGAGTGAGGAAGCTAATCCGATGGGTCCCTTCCAACCTGGTTGTTCTATGATTCTATGATTCTAAAGAGCTACTAGGGGATGAACATCCTTACAGGGAGGACCAAAATGGTAAAGCATTGATAGCACAAATTGGACTTTTCACATGACATTTTGCATCCTCTCAGGGCTTGTATCATGGTCCTGTTCCAGTGCTAAATCACATCTGAGCATGCAGATCTTACCTACCAGGGGTGACACTGGGCAAATGTTTAGATACATGAAACCCACATGAAAAGCTAAATAAATGGCTGGTTTTCAGCTGTTGATAGCTGGAGTTTCTGCAGATGTCAAAATAATCCATCTGTGTCCTTTCCAGAGTAGGTCATTTTCAGGATTCCCATTTTCAGGATGGTAAAGAAAGCAATGGATTACATGGCAAGTTAGCAAAAATGAAAGCTAATTTGTTTTTCTGTCTTCAATAGCAAGCATTCTCCTTCTGGACAACCTCTGGTAGAGTCTTACCTTTTTGGTAAAATATCACCAATCCCAAGGAGTTACCTGAGATTTTTGCTTTATCAAAAAAATGTTTATTAGCTGCAAATGGCCTTATTGAATAGCACCCAGGCTCTAACAGCCATTAGCAGCTACGTTGTACTAATAGATATGGTAGTAGAAATGCAGAATAATTTCATAAAATAGGTTTACATGTATTTTTTAGCCTTGGATGTTTCATATGTTCCTTGCAGCACGACAAATACACACAGGAGGGGCACCGACGAAAATTAGACACTACCTGTATACTTAATACTTCCTTCATATCTACTCCCTTCATTATAATAGTGGACAGAAAAGCCCTCAGTATTAGGTATGTCCTCTTACAGCTACAGATGATATGGCACTGCCCTTCAGAAATAGAATAAGAGAAAGTTTGTGGAATAACATCAATGAAGAACAAAGAAAAGTGATGTGCTGGAATAAATTAGAGACAAAAAAAGAAAGATACTGAAGTGACTCTGTCTCATTGAGATGGGTTATCTAAAATATTTCCAACCTTCTACTTTCTTTAAAAAAAACACCTAGGTTTCAATCAGCTGAAATTTATAAGTATCTGTGGACGATACCTGCTTTCCTTTCTCATCTTTTTCCCACTTTTCATCTACAAAACTAAAGAATAACAAGTTAAAACTATTCACAATGTGCATATTACTTCTATTTTCAGCAGCAACAAGAGCTACAGCTCTGTGACAACATATCAATAGCCTCCTAGGGAAAAAAATAAAAAGGAAAAGCAAGATTTTCTGACCATCTTTGGCATGAGCTAGTATACAGACTATGTTCAGATTCTTGCTGTGGGAACAACAGTCTTGGACAAGCCGTATCTATCTGCAGCCATCAGTATCCTCCTTGGCAAAACAAATGTGTTTATCTCTTTTGAAAATGCTTTGAAACGTGCTGTAGTAGAAATTTTATACACAAGACTAAAACGCCACAAATGTAATCACTCACATTTTCACTGGAACAGAAAGACAGGAAAATATACATCAGAAAACTTTTGTCGGGCTGGGCTTTTTGAGAGGGAGAAAAACAAAGCATTTGGTAGCAATTAATATGCCCCCTACATTTGCAGTTTTAATTCCTGTGCAGATGCGCAGTGTTGTTCTAATAACATCCTGTGGTGCTCCCTTTTGCTGTAAACCTCAACGCCAATTAAAATGTGATCCATCAGCAAATGCTTCCAAAACAAAGGGGAATGTCCAACTTTTAGATACAGCCATGAAAAATCCCAGTCAGTCAAAAGAAGACCCAGGAGGGAAAAAAAAGCATTCAATTCTTCCCGTTTCTGTAAGAAAGAGTAGAAGAAAATGTTCTTTTGTGTAAGTATGTCATAGAAACAGACTGAGGGGTTTAGACTATATTAGGAGAGACCAGCCAGGCTTCCACTCAGCAAAAAGGTTGATTAATAAACGCATCGAGCTTCTTGTGCTGAAATGACAATGTCTGGATATTCACCCGGTGGGGGAAAATGTCAGGGATTGGATGGTACAAACGGATGTATCTATGGTTTCACATATAGCTGAAGCCAGCTTTCAGGCAGCAGCAAGTGAATGCCTTCTCCTCTTTGTCTGCAGAGAGGAGAGGCAATGTTGCGATTGTGTAGAGATACACAATTGTGCCTCCAATAGAGGCTCCCAGCCTTACAGTAAATAAAAGGTGGGTAGCTCGTTGGTGGTTCACCAGCTTATTAAAAAGGGCTGATTCGCTTTTTCTTCCCACCCTGAATGATATAGCATCCACTGTAATGCAAATCAGCATCAAACAGAGGGCCTGAGCACTCCGGTTTGTATTCAGGACACAGCTTTGCCACTGAGGAAGTTTTTTTCACGGTTCACGTTTCCAGGCAGCATCTCTACATGCCATACAGTCAACATTAACTTGGACTTAACTCAATGGGCCTAATCCTCGTAGGAGAACAGCTTCTCCTGGGAAATGCTGAGGCTTTTCTTATGGTTTCTTCTTCCCCAAGACCAGTGAGTCATCATCTAGTGAAGAACATCAAGTATCTTGAGAGACACCTGATGTCCTCCAGGTACTTGCTGGCTGCTGCATCAGTGCTGTAGCTGTATAGTATGGAGCTAAGGTTCATCTTTAGAGTATATCAGCATATCAGATCTAAAAATATTTTAACTGATTGTCCAGAAGGACTTCTAGCAATTATGGAGATCACAGTGGAGAAAGCTATCTCTCTCACTGTACTGAAGACAGGCTTGCAGAGGATACTGTGTTCCCAACTGCATGTACTCCATCACATTTAGTTGTGTGCACAGACAGTAGGAAAGTTCAAGGGATGGGCTTGGGGTGCATGATATTTCTTCACTATGAAATCAGTACTTATCTCTAAAATAAAATATGAACTTTTCAGTTGCAAAGAGACCATGTTCACATTCACACCCAAGATTTGTAGCTTAATTTGAGACTTTAAATTAGGTGTTATGATAGAATGATCATCTTCTCCCTTTTGCATAGCTGCTGACTACCTGGTCTGCCCCCCTGTTCAGAGACAGGACAGTAATAAAAAGATGCTAATAGTTTGTCTTTCTCATAGTCAAAAGTAAATATACCACAGCAAATCTGCAAAGCATCAGACACACAGCCTCCCTGAGTTCGGTCAGGAGGGGAGAGCAGGGCCTGCAAGAGGACAGGAAGGTTGGTTGTTTATTTATTTATATCCTCTCCCAGGCTGTTTTCTCCAGGCAAGAATCCTTGCCAAGTCTATTTACAAAGTTCACCCTGGGGATCGTGAGAATTGCAGCTCACACGCAGTCCGGTGCTCAGCGTTCGCCCTACCACAGATGTGTCCTCCTTCCTTCTGCTCTGCACTGGACCTTTAGTCCTGTTTTTTTGAGGGAGGAGAGACAAAGCTGAGGAGGACACATGAATACATACTAGAGAAAAGTACAGTCAAGTATGTGCTAGTCAAAGTATAGTAAATACTTTATGTCTTGTTTGCTACCTGCCACTTAGGCTCCATTATGATAATACATTTCTCATCCTCTAAGCATTTCTTCCTGTGTGAACATTCATATAATTTATAGATTTAAATAGTAAACTCTTTCTGAGGGCCATGAGCATGAATCTAGTTTAACAACTTCCCTGGAAAGCACCACTTTTCTGACAAGGATACCCATTTCCATATTTCACTGTCATTTTGCTGGCATCAAATTGTAGTTCATGAACCAGATCTGGAAGCCACCTAAAATTATCCAGACCTCACAAGAAATATACCACTTAATCCTATCTTGAAATCTGTTATAGTCATGCTCATTAGCTGGTTAGCCAGGAGTGTAAGAAGCATAAACTATATTCCAGGAAAGCCTTTTAAATTAACAGCTTTATTTTAATGTGATCCAGGCATGAATTATCGGGAAACCAAGATCACGATCTGTTTGCAGGAAAAACAGTGTCTTTGTGATTTAAATGTACTTTCTATTGGGGAAGTTAATTTAGAAAGAAGAATGATATCACATCATCATCTCAGTGTGTTTGGATATCTGCTATCCTTTTAGACCTGGTTTTAACTTGAGCTGATTCATCGAGGTAGGTCCTGAGGTTTTTATCAAGGCTATAGGTTTGAAATCACTGATGAGAGAAGAATTCTTAAATGCAGCAAAGCTCCTACCAATCTCAGAGATGACTTAAGTGCTTAAATATGCATATGAGTAAGATTACTCCAATGAAAGGAGTATTGAATGTTAATGGTGATATTTATTTTCAATATTACACTATCGCTGAGAAGTATAATATGACCATTACTCGTTTATACCATATTATGTCTTTGGAGGCATTTAAGATTTCCTCTCTGCAGATTACTATAGTAGAGCTGATTCTCTTGCCAGAGGAAACCACCTCTAAAATGCAGATACTCTAACTACAGGGTAAAGGTCCACTCAGCAGCATCCCTGGCACTGGAATAGGCTGCCCAGGGAGGTGGTTGATTCACCTTCCCTGGAGGTGTTTAAGGCACAGGTAGACGAGGTCCTGAGGGACATTGTTTAGTGTTTGATAGAAATGGTTGAACTCGATGATCCGATGGGTCTCTTCCAACCTGGTTGTTCTATGATTCTATGATTATGGTGTGGCTTCAGCAGAGGCATCAGTATATTGTGGAGGACATGAAACAGGAAACAATTAGCAGTGTTATAAAGACAGGATAATAGTGATTTCCTATGATTTTCCCTACCTGGTCTTCTGCTGAATGAAGCAGTTGCTTAGCTCATATTTCCATCATTGACTTGGACTGAAAAACAAAATAATGCAAAACCCAGAAACAGGAACTCCCAGGTCTGGCATTCACAGCAACAACTAGTGGAGCAAACATCGGGGTAGCTTACAGAAAAGGCAATTTATCTAAGAACTCTTACACTATGTGTCAACCACAAGGGCTTAAATTAATCATACTTCACCCACGTGATCATAGAGATGGCATCACAACAAGAGAGACAACACTCCTTTTTCAGCCTTACTTCAAATAATTTCCAAAATCTCAGCATCTACTGCTATAACACAATTTTGGAGCAATACTAGTGTAATAGTTCTCAAGTGGGTATATCTCCCTCATATTTTATAATATTTTCACGTTCTGTTTGTTGTAGGTAAAAAAAAAATGATGGGTCTGGTCACCTTTAAGAGTTATGCAGCGTTTGTGTGTATAGACAGAAAAAGGAATTGAAATTCATGTTTACCCATCTGCAATATATTCTTTATGGAAACATCACGTCAGGTTCTCTGATGTTTGGGTTAGGAGATTTATTGTGCCATTACAAATCCTGAATGTATTGTGTGGCTGCATGACCTGGAAGTGTAATCAGCAGAAGATGAGAAAAACTCTGGGAGTTTGTGTCATATTTTTTCCCTTGCTGTCCTTCAGTGTCATGCCTTTTATTCCTTTCCACAACTGCCTTCCTGGTTTCCTCAGAAACTTTTATTAAACCGTCTTTCTTAGAGAAAAATGACAAGTTTGCCTCAGTTTCTGTAGTCTGTGCATGATCAGGCTTCAGTCACGAACATTTTGGATTTTCATGGTTGGACTCAATGATCCAATGAGTCTCTTCCAACCTGGTGATTCTATGATTCTATGATTAATTTTTTCCCCTTGCAGACTGAGAACAGCAAGTTCTTCCATGCAAATATTAGGGCAACTTTTAAGGCACATAACTTCAGGAGTCACTCCAATTGAATAGATTGATTTGATTTCAGCAGCTGGTCATATGTCACTTCAGAGAAGTCATTCTTAGGAATATTCATTGAAAATAACACAACTTAAAGAAAGGTAATACAAAAATCTTGCTTTGTTTCACCAGTAAGAAGAATTTCTTCAAAGGGAGAAATATTTCCTGCCTAAGAGATAAACCAGAGCTTCAGGGATTTGCAACAGCTCCCTTCTGGAATTCCCTTTCCCCAGTAAAAAGCAAACCCAAGGAGTTTCTGGGGAGCTGTTGAACTGGTTAATTTAGCCTAGTGTATACACCATGAAAATATAACTAACCCAGGAAAAGGCCTTTCACAGAATGCATTTACAGGCGCAACATGAGGTCAAGTTGTAAATTGTTTAGCCTGGTTTATTTAGCACAGCCGTGATGGATCGGGAATTGCTGACGTTTTCTGCAAGGTCCGTATTTGCTCAGATGGTTCTGGAAAGGTAAGCAATAGTTTCCATTGCAAAGGGAAAGGTTTTAAAGGGTATGGATGCTTGGGCTTTTCCATCCAAGCAGGGAGCACAGGCATGCGTGTGCTGCCTACCCCAGGAACACTAAGTGAACCTGAAAGCCTCCCAACATCTGGCTGCAGCTTGTCTTTGTTTGCTTTAGGCTTTCCACACAGACGACCACCCTGGCTGAGCGCGCAGGGATGAACAGGACGTCTTCACGCATGGCTGGCGAGATGTGTGGAGTTTGTGTCCCAGCCACGTCTTTGGGGATGGGGAGACAGGCTCCGAGTTGGGAGCTTTTGCTCACGTCGTCCTTCTGACGTGAGAACCTGGCACAGTGGGGCAGCAGTTCTCATTGTATTTTATTTCATTGATGCTTCCATAAAGGCTCATCTGCCCTGTCCCACCCAGAATTGCATTAAGTTTCCTTGAAGACTCTTCCAAGTACCCCATGACCTTCAGGCATCTGGGTTCTCTTCTGTCATTCAGTCTTGAAGGGAACTTTACTTTTTCTGGAATTTGGAGGATGCTGCCAGGAAGGGATTCTCCATGCCTCATTTCAAGAATTCTGCTTCAAGTTTTGGTTAGAAAAGGGATAGGGGAATGAGGTGGGGAAAAGAAAACCACAGATATATCAAAAACAGACTCCTAGGTACCGGGCAGTTTCTGGAAACTGGATCTGTTCCTCTAAGAACTGATGCTACTAGTGTCTCCTTCCTCTTAGGATTGAGTTTATTGTAAAATTCTATGGTTTGGTGCTTTTTTATCATTATCAAGAGAATGAAAGATGACCTGTGGGGTTTGTAGCAACTTAGTGTTCTGATCAAGTAGCTAACCCAAGAAACTGCACAAATTAACTTGAAGATGAAGCCACCTGAGTTCTGGAAACAAGGACCTGCCAAGGGGTCTCTCCAGCTTTTACTTATGCCCCATGAGGCAGTATTTGTGAGAACTGATATCTCTTAGTGTACCCTTGATACAAGTGGCTGCAAAACAAGCCTTTCACAGTCCAGACCATAAACTGCCTTCAGGTATGAAATAGATCTGTACCAGGCCTTGTCTAACCCAAAAATCCTTCTCCCCAAAGCAATTTATATTAGTTGGTACTAAAAAACCTGTCGTTGGTCACTGCAAACTTGGCTTAGCAAGTCTCTTTAGATCCTCTTAGCTGTAACAGTCATGATTTGTCTTCCATAGAATAATTTCTTGATTACTTAGGTATTGAGGTTAACCAGTGACGTGCTGGGAATTTAAGCTTGCATGGCATTAAAGTCTAAGATTATGGTGCTTCCCATTGTGTTCTTTCTGATTTGTTTCAGACCAAGATGCATTTTTTCCTAAGAATAACTTTTTAAGCGATTTCTATTACTGTTAACGGAGCTCCCTCTTGTGGGGGAAGCAAACCCCTTACTGTACACTTCATAGAGTCATAGACTAATAAAACAACCAGGTTGGAAGAGACCCATCGGATCATCGAGTCCAACCATTCCTATCAAACACTAAACCATGTCCCTCAGCACCTCATCCACCTGTCCTTTAAACACCTCCAGGGAATGTTCCAGCTCACCTTTAGCAGATCTCCTTGGAGCTATTTTCCTCATGACTGACTCACTGACAGATGAAGTTTAACTGAATGCAATATTTACCAGTTTTTGATTGTATATTACAGTACACATCTTTTATTCCAAGATCCTTCAGATCACTTTTAGAACAATTGGTAATTCAGCTTATCCCTTTGGTATAAAAAAGTAAAAATCACATTTCTTGGTAGTAGAAGAACTTTTCTTGGGTTTAGACAACTTGCTTTACCACATATTGACATAGCTGAGTCTAGGTCTGAGACAGCTGAGAGTCTGTATGAAGAAATATTGCATCACGTTTAGTCAGAAACGTGTTTTGTTCAGAGGTGAAGTACATAGCACAACTTTGCATGTGACATTTCCCTGTGCTTGGGCCTCTCTCCAAAATGATGTGTGCTAAATCCAGCAGGGAAGATACATGTTTTGGAAGCTACGGTGGAGATGAACAAAGTTCACAGGACCTATTGGGATAGAATTACATTTTCCATCAGAAATTTTGTTTTAAAGCTCAACAGGTGCGTAATATTTAAAGATGAGTGCAAATCCCTCACAGAGGGCTTAATGAGACATGTTAAAAAGAATAAAGGCAGCTTGGATCCAGGATGAGAGAGGAAATCGAGCACTCTGAAATCATTGCACCCACGAATGCCTCTTCCAGCAGCTCTGAGGACAATAAGGTTTCTTTTAAGTTTCGCTGGCCAAAGGAACTTGAGGATAAACCAGGTATACCAATTCACCAAGGACTGAGTTTATTGTAAAATTCTATGGTTTGGTGTTTTTTTTATCATTATCAAGAGAATGAAAGATGACCTGTGGGGTTTGTAGTAACTTAGTGTTCTGATCGAGTAGCTAACCCAAGAAGCTGCACAAATTAACTTGAAGATGAAGCCACCAGTTCAACACATGGTGGCAGCAAGGGACTGGCTCTGGAAGGGCTGGGAATTGAGCACTGTCCTCAGAACAAGGACACGGGTGCCTTCCTGAAGGAAAAAAAAAAAAAAAAAGTTTTCTGACTCTTTACATGAGAGATCACAGAGCAAAGATGTTCTGTTCCAAGATGTGACTCTGAGAAATGGCATCCCAGCAACGTCTCTCCTCTCGCATGGTCACAGTGCTGCAGGACCAGCTGCTTTCTTTACTGTTTACAGTCTTATCTGTAAACACAGACTACAGAACTAGTCCTTGGTGCTAGATCACAGGTTGCGCTCTCTTGAAACTCAGTCCTGAGTAGCCCCAAGGCTGTAAAATCAGCTGGTAGACACTCTTATCCAGTCCCTATGTTTCCTCTGCATTAAGGGTTTGAGCAATGAAAGGAGAGAAAAACGTTCTGAAGTTTTAAATTGCATCCTTGGAAACCTTCCTCTCTTGGATGAGCATCCAGATCACAAGGCTGGATCACCAATTGGCACGTGCTCAGTCTCCCTAGCTCAACAATAACTTTATAATTCTTTCTTAAGTGCAACACGTTGATCAAGAAAACAGCCTAATGGTACAAATGATGATGTTAGTGCAGATGAATCCCTGCAAGGCAGGAGAAGGGATGCAGAAGCCAATGTTGTAACCATCAAACCATCACACATCTCCTTCCAAAAATCACCAGTTGCACGTTAGGGCTCTCCCAGTAATTAGCAGGTAATTCTGGTTGGCTGAGAAGAACAATCGTCTCATTCATAAAGCCAAAGTGATAGCAATACTGTTAGTGGGGCCTGAAGGTTTCTGTTCTCATGTGTTCAGTGCTACTCTCAGTATTTCTCTATTGGATTGCTCAGACCAGCATGCTTTTCAGATACATCCATGCCATCAAGACCAGAAATGATGAGTTTTGGCCCAGATTTTGGGAGAAGCCAGGTAGAAAGGCAAAGGCAGCATTCATGTTAGCTACATACAGGCCACACTCACTCGTTTGCTCCATCAGCAGTAAGCATTTTCCAGCCCAAGCTCCGCCACGTGCATAATGAGGAAACCTCTGAGGATGGATGATCAAGGACAGATGGGCCAGGAAGGTGGTGTGACACAGGAGAGGACACATGGCCACAGCAAACAGAGCAGAAGCCTTAGACTTAATGTGGGAATGAGGTCTTCAAGTCCTCTACCACATCCCCATCACCCAACAGCCTTTTCAGCCACCAAAACCTCCAAGCCCATCTTCTGCTTGCCCTCCACAAGGACACAACATCCTTAAGCTCAAGTAGAGTACTCCTATCAGCTGTCACATAAGACAGCTCAAGGCAGCCCTGGCAAAAGGTCACTCGATAAATATGTTTTTCTAGGCTGTTTCCAGGACACAGCCCAGGCACCTTTTGAAGTCAGGACTTTGGCATGTGCTCCACGAGTCCTTAAGGAGTTGGGTTACTCACAGTCTCGGCTGCTGAAATAGAGCACTGCTACCTCAGCTCCTCGTGGTCCCTCCCGTGGCGAGCAAGACAGGTGGTAGATGACAGAAGATAAGAGTGCAAATCAGGCAGCCCAGAGCACATCCAGCACATTTCCCAGCCCCCTTGATTAAGGTTAATGAGTACCTGCCTGATTCAGATCAGGAATCTGCAGCCACAAAAAACACCAAAGCTCTGCTTTAACTTTTCACAATGAGGTTTGGCTGCCTGCCACCCAAGGGAGGTGTCAGTAGCTCAGTAAATGAGGAAGACAGATCTATGCACCACCCGGTTACCTAATGGAAATGAGCAAACAAGAATCTGATCTCTGATTAATGCACTCATTAGCTCACAGAAAGGACAACCAAGAGCCAGACAGATTTAAATTTTGTCTGAACACCATCTGTGCCTTTGTCTGCCTTCCTCAATTTCGGATAATCATTTGGGTGGTATCAGCTAAACATGAAGCATCTTTCAGTGCAAGAAACAGTGGTTGGCTACCTGTCCCCTGATTTCACAAAGCACAAAATTGCATTGTCTTGGGTGAGATTTTATTTATTCCAAGGCATAAAGGAAAACCAAGGTCATGTTAGCATCTGGTATGGATATCCATAGCATAAGCTTCTATTCTTTGATGGTTTCTATCAATCTGGGAACTCATGTCATTATTTCAGATTTCTCACATTGTAAAATAAAAAAAAATTATCCCAACAATGACTTAACTGATTTTTTTTTTCAAATATAGCATGAACCTCAAAAACCTGGAATTTGAAGACCTTGTGTACAGGAGTATTTCAGGCACAACATCTGTTAGTCATGGGTAAACATGTCCCTTTGCACGTATTACCATTTAGGGCAGTAGAAAGATCTATGCGAAATTAAAAAAGCCAAATTTAGCCGCAACTGAATGAAAAAGCCAGCTAATATTTTGTGTATTTATGGAAGAAAGTAGGGAAATTAGGGTAAAGATTACTTCACACGAAAACAAACAAGAAAACAACAACAGTGAATCTGAACTAAATAATTTGTTCTCTACACCATCACATTATTTTTACATCGTTTGCTTTAACAAGGCCTATATCCTTTTATATCACTTTGATGGTTCGGGTTTGTTTTGTCTCATACGAGGACCTTTTCCCAAAGTCTCTCCCATGCACTACAGTACATATTCACAATCTACATACACATACAGTCCATATAATTGTGCTCTTAAGAAGTGGAATAAGTAGAAATTAACCTCACACTGGTGATAATGACATAATGAATGAGTTAGAACTGTAGCAAATCAGGCAAAGAATGGACTCAGGTGTTGCCGATGGTCACAAACAAATTCCACAACCCCAAACAACTCATTATTCCTTTGAAATTCAGGTGGAAGCCTTATTAGCTCTGGACTGTGTTCAACAGTCTTTGCAATTATCTGAGCTGCAGACTCCCCGTACTTCGCTTGAGGTGGGCTGAGAGATAAGAACTCTGAGTTCCTGTAGTTTTGCACAGAAAAGAGCCAAGTGCTCTCAGGTTTTTGTGCACCTGAGTCCTCGTGCTTTGATCCCTGATAAAAGATGTTCTTTCTCTGCTTTGTAAACACTCTATTCTCAGACTTCTGTTCTTCTGCAGAAAGAGAAATGTGCCATAAAACGCATGTAGGCAGAGTATCAATTTCCTTGTACTGACTTTTTAATAAAAGAGTCATTCATTTAATATACTTGTTTGATTTCTTTATTAAGTGTATTGATTTGCAGCATAAACTTACAGAAGAAATAGGATGTTCGTGACTCATACCTATTGCTCAGCGAGAATCCGCATTAGGTAATATGATTAGGTAATATATGAAGAATTACAGCTACTGAGGCTTATTTATGATTAATTTATTCCCTCCCTTAGAGTGGACTAAATTTAATATTTGCTAGTGTTTTAATCCTTTCTAGATAAAGCAACTCTAACTTTCTGGAGTATACATATGTTATAAGTTGTGGTAGGAATAGTGATTGATAGGAATGTTTGGACTTGATGATCCGATGGATATCTTCCAACCTGATTGTTCTATGATTCTATGAATAAGTCTGTTTTGCCAAGGTTAAGGTGTATGACAGGAAAAGATTACCATCAAGTAATAGATTAACATTACAGAACTGTGTATACTAGGGGGATATAGGGAAATGAAACATTTGTGCCACCAAATCAATATGAGCGGATTTAAACTAGGTTTAAAATATAGGATATGGTATGTGATAGGAATAGTAGGACTTGATGATCTGGCGGGTCTCTTCCAACCTGGTGATTCTATGATTACATCCAGTCTGCAGACAAAGAAACTTAGGTAGAGAAATGACCATTTCGGAGGCTGTCAGCACCAGAATTTGGACCCTCAATCAATTTGCTCTTCCTTTCTCTCTGCTTTACTGCATACACCCAATGCAGGGCCAGGAGCGGAAGCACCCAGCTGTCCACACAGACGTGGCCCCTCTACAAACAGGCACGTGTACAAATAATCACAGATGGTAGCGTGATTTTTCCTCATCCAAACCTAGATGTCAGAAAGATAAGTGGCCGTGGCACGAGCAAGATGTTAGTGGCCTTAATGTTTGTAGTGGTATAGCTGACTCCAGAGGGGAATAATAAAACACAGAAAAAATGTAGCTTTTCAGAAGAACTTGGTCAGTTTTGCAGAGCAGAGAAAAACCTTGTGTCAGAAATAGCAGGAAATTTAACTTCAATTGCTAAGGGAGCTCTTCCAGTTCTATGTTCTTTATTAAAATACTGATCTTTTTATTATTCTTAACTAAAAAACTCTGTGAGGAGAAGAGAGGATCACCTGAATCCCAAGTGTGTGAAATCCAGCTTCAGTTCTATCCCTAAACTTTGGTCTTTATGCGTTTGGTGCAGAAACAGGTGCTGATAAATGGAGGAACTTAGAGCTGTTTCTTCAGTGTGCAGAGATGGGCAGAAAGGCGGTTAAGTTAAAAAACACAAACAGATTTTTTATTTTTGAAAGCCACATTGTATGTGCACCTTCCAACCGAATTGTATGCTGAGAACAGTCCTCTAGATAAATATTTTAAAGCAGAAGAATTTCTTCCCCCTCTTCTGCTATTTAAAATACAATTAAACTTTAAAATTTACTAGAATTTGGGATAAGAGAATACTGCTAGTGTGAAAAGGTAGTTCAAGCAGATGTTTCAAAAAATTAGTACTGTATAAAAATACTGCAGATGGAACCTGCATTTTATCATGTTTATTGAGGAATGAGACATGCACAAGCCACAGTCCAGAGTTCATTTACAATGCTATGAAGTTAATAAATTTAATAAATGCACTGAGGAGAAGCAAATGAGGGAGCAATGGGAGAGGTTAATGATAAGATGAGGAGTTTATCAACAAGGCAAGATTATTTAGTGTCACCCACACAGTGGTGTGAATTTCTAAGTGCCAGGAGACACCAAGAGTTCCAGCAAAGATGCTGGCTGAGTGTCCATGATTTTCACTGAGACAGGTTGCTCAGCTTTATTGAGATATTTGGCTGTTGGCAGAATTCTCTATGCAAAAAGAAATCAGACAGAGGATGCTTAATTCCAATGTTGCATTTCCCACTTATCACCTGTGCTGGGAATCTCCACTTGGCAAACAAGGCACAGCACTCCTAGTGAAGTCCCCTCCTTCTCTCCTGTGCTTCAGGGCTCAGTTGAAAAATTATTTTTAGGACAAGAGCCATTTTTACAATTGCAGGTCACTTAGGGATATCCCAGTGCTCTTTCAGATTTGTCCCTAGCTTTTTTTTTAAGATCAGGTTACTTATATAGGCTGAACCAGCAAGCCTGGCTTTGGGAGAGGTGACTATTACCCTAGAGAGGGTCCCACATACCCAAGGCAGATGAGCTGAGCATCTCACAGCAACTTCTATCATCTGCTCTGGGAGCAGCAAAGAGAAGGTGGGAGGTTTGCAGGAACTGAGATAACCAGTTTGACTGTGTTCAAACACCTCCTCGCATATTGTCCTTCCTCACGTGGTATCTCTCTCAGTGGCCTTGCAATTCCAGAATCAATATGTACAGTTAAAAGATAACAAAAATTAAGGGATTACAGTTGCTGATGTTACTCCAAACCCAGTGAGCTGGCAACAACTTGCAGAGTGACCAGCTGCCAGCTTCAGGTGCTTGCTGAGGCTGGTGTCTCTAGGTAGATATTCTCTTTACCACAAAACTTTAGATTTCTAGGGAATGATCTATTCACTTGCCTCTCATATAAATTGCTGACAGTTTACTTTGTTTCCTAAGATGGGGTAGATGAGGTCCTGAGGGACATGGTTTAGTGTTTCATAGGAATAGTTGGACTTGATGATCTGATGGGTATCTTCCAACCTGGTTGTTCTATGGTTCTATGATTCTAATTCCTCCCTGTTTGCTTTCCATTTTTCCCCAACTCAGGAGCTGATCTAAAATTAGAGAAGAAGATGGTGCCCCCCAAAAGGGGAGACGAATGCTTCCATAACCATAGTAAAACAGTATGCAACCATCAGCCATGTAAGTTATTCACAACAAACTGACTGATTTATTCTTTATTTGTCCTGAATAAATGCAGCGTATATATTGGCAAACATTTGTTTTAGAGCTACTGATAGCATCTCTAGGCATGGAAAGTTCTTGATGAAAAGCACTTGTCTGGGGTGTACTGGAGTCTCATTTTTCTGAACGTTCCCATTTTCTGGGTGTTTCAAAGAGCTGCGGCCGAAATACCTAAATTTACTTTCAATGAGGGTAATCCTCAAGTATAGAGAATATACTCAGAGGGTCACACAGAGGGTCATTTCACAGAAAGGGTCATTGGGCATTGGAATAGGCTGCCCAGGGAGGTGGTTGAGTCACCTTCCCTGGAGGTGTTTAAGGGATGGGTGGATGAGGTCTTGAGGGACTTGGTTTAGTGTTTGATAGGAATGGTTGGACTCGATGATCCGATGGGTCTCTTCCAACCTGGTTGTTCTATGATTCTATGATTCTATAGGAATAGCTGGATACCACTGTATGTTTTGTGACTCAAACTATATCCGTAAATCAGAATGAAGTCGTGAGATGTACGTGACACCAGTTAACAAGCGTGAACACCCACAGCTCATGGACAAGCACCCCAGATGCCCTCAGTGAGGGAGCCCTGCAGCACAGCCTCCCTGCAGAGCCAGGAGGGGCCGAGGTGGTGAAAAGCTGAACAGCTGCTGCCCTTGTTCAGTCTATTCTGTGGATAAACAAAGATTTAATTTTGTAGTAATGTTTAAACCAGCATCTTTAGAGTGAACATATGTTTATACTCATTATGCATATGTTTATTAGAGCCGGTCATAATGTTTTGACAGAAAAGTCCAATGAGAAAATGCAGTTTTGTCAAAACTGAAATGTTTTGCTGGATTGTTTCAGTTTCTTCTTCTCAGTAATAGCAAAATATTTAACTTCAAGACAGTAAACATTCTGCTTCAATTTTCCTATCACAGTAGAATATTAATATTTAGTATGATGCTTCCTTATTATTGAAGTAGTGTTTCTGATTAAATATTTCGAGGAATCTTCTTTTCCAGTGGCTTTTTTTAACATCTTTCCTTCAGAGCTGGAACTACTTCCAAAATTCAGTCTGCTCCTTCTTGCAGAGGGTAACTCCAATCCAGTGTGTTCCTTTAGCACCTCTACCTGCCAGGACACACAAGACAAAGGGCACCATCCCACTCCACAAAACAAACTTTTCCTGGAATTAATTTCCCTGCTTGAAATGAACATTTTTTTACCAGCTCTCGTGATTTTATCGGAGGCCTCCTGCTCTGTGGTTTGGGTTTGAGACCAGCTCCCAGTTTCTACTGATATATTGGAAAGTCAGAATGAAAAGGAAGTGCAGGTATCAGCAGGACACAACTGGCTGTTGTGGGGTTTGAGGGAGAATAATCTAAAATATGAATCAAGAGCCTCAGAAACCAGAAGTCAAACAAAATGAGCCCAAATGTATCACTTTTGAAAAGTCTTGTGTTTTTTCCTCAGTCTCATGATTTGTCTTGGCTCTGACAGAGTATTTCCAAGGATCAGAAGCTGACAGTATTATAATCTTCCTTCTGTTTCTCCCAGTTCATGTTACACTCAAGATTTTTCTTTTTCTCTTTACATGCTCCATTTTCTGGTGTCTGGAGCAGAGTCCTGGGACAACTCTTCTGCTACTGGAAAAACCCATTTCGTAGAAAGTCTAGTCTGCTTATCTTCCCCACCTCAAATTAAGGAAAAATAAAAAAAAAAAAAAAACCAAAAAAACCCACTACTTCAGCACACTGAAGTGCATCACTTCACTAATACCTGATCCAAACAAATGGTGGGAAAAGCAGCCTGGGATGGATCCCAGGGAGCAAAAGACAGAATAAGGTGGTGGGAGAAGCACAAATGAAAGAGCTCTTGCAAAGAAAATGCAGCAAGGTGGGAAGGTCTTGCAATTGCCTAGCTTCAGTTTTAGTAGCAATTACTATTATACCCAGGGTAATACTCATTTAATTTTTATCTGTATACCAGATAAAAGGTCTCAGTAAATATAGGAAGGAGGCTTTTTGAGATAAAAGCTGTCATTATCCTCTTTAGTGATTGATGGGAATGGTTGGACTCGATGATCCGGTGGGTCTCTTTCAACCTGGTGATTCTATGATTCTTTTTCATAGTACCTAACACTGTAGAGCAGAGCAAGCTATGTGCTATGCTCTAAAGAGTGAGGAAAACAAGAAAATAGGGTAACGGAGGCAAGAGAAGGCAAGAAGACAGCACAGCATCTCCAGCTGCCTTTCAGCATCTCCAACACTACAGCCCCAGAGCTGTCCCATAGAGCACAATGCAGCCCAAGCAAACCACCATCCAGATCACAGAAACTCTGTCTCCTAGAAATCTGCAGCCAGGAGAAAACAATGGTGAGGAGAAGAACATCAGAAGCTTAGTTACTACAACAACATCACACATTAAAGGTTCAATGAGCTGATTAGCACCTTAGAAGAAATGAACAGGGGAGCCAATTAGGCTTTCTGCTCATGCTTCCTTCTACTTTCTGTTCTCCATAGCAGCCAAAAAATATAAACTTGAGACCATTAAATACATAACTTAGCCCATACTAGGCCTGTTAGAGAAAAAAATAAGCCTCAGATACCACTAACCCCCAACACCTGGTGGGACATTCACAGGTTCCTGCACTTGTAATGTAATTGGCACCCAGCAGGCATAGCTCTCCTCCAGAGGTATTAAAGCAGATGGGGCAGATAGCTGCTTTTTTCCTGTCCCATAAAGACTGGTGAGAAGAAAGAGGCCTGGCTTTATGGTTTTGGTTCCTTCACAGAGTAAGTCCTTGCAGTTTTTATTTTTTAATGGTGCTTTTTAAGCATTTTAAGCTTAGTCTTTTGAGTGCTTAGCTGTTTTCTCTTCATATTGTGGGTGAGCTTATGTGCCTGGTGTTTTATCTAGTATGTGAATGGGAAAATATGGGGGTGTTTTCCTTTTTTTTCCTTTTTCATTATTCTGTTTGTGATGGAGGAAAATATCTGAATTACAGGGAAAACAGTATTCTTACTTTGTGGTAATAGTGTTTGCAATGCATTTTTATGTTTTTGTAGGGTCAAAGTCAGCCACAGGCTGTGGTTGTTTCAGTTGTTAATGCTTCTCGTGGATTGTAGTGTCTCTATTAAAAAAAAAACAACAACATTTTTCTTATGCTGCTTTTTTCTGGTTTTAAACTTTGTTAAAATGTAAATGGAGTGTTTATTAGGTTGCTTGATTTATTGACTGTGTTTACTACTTGTATACAAGAGGTTTCTAGGAAAAGCCTCCCTGACTGCAGATTATGTGAGGATGTGAGTGCCTGAGCAGCAGCATAGACAAACCCTGCAGCACAGAATCACCAGGTTGAAAGAGACCCATTGGATTGAGTCCCACCATTCCCATCAATCACTAAACCATGTCCATTAGCACCTCATCCACCTGTGCCTTAAACACCTCCAGGGAAGGAGAATCAACTCCCTCCCTAGGCAGCCTCTGCCAGTGCTCAGTGACCCTTTCAGTGAAAATTTTTTTCCTAAAGTCCAGCCTGAACCTCCCCTGGTGGAGCTTGAGGCCATTCCCTCTCATTCTGTCCCTGTCACTTGGGAGAAGAGGCCAGCACCCTCCTCAGTGGGTCTTCTCAGCTCCCTTTCTCACGAAAAGCAAGGCCTAGTGTCTATATAAATGCAGGTGCTCCTGTAAGAGTGAATGTTGAGAAAGTGTTTTAGAGGCTGCAAAATCCTTAGCATTAGCTGCCTTACCTATAGATCTGTAGATACTACTGTGAGTCTAGTAGTGCTCTGAAGAGTTGCAGTAGATTAGAGCTGGGATAGAAAACTTAATAAATGAAAAAAAGAAAGTTTCTATATATTTTTTTACAGTAGTATTTGGTTTTGAAGCTGCTGTTCAAGTGTGTGATGGGGCTTGGATGACATTTTTTTCTAACACGATATCCTTAACACAAAGCATTTGTTTTTCCTTCCTTGAGTGTGTAGGAGGTGAAAGGTGCCATGTACCAAACAGCCAGAGATAAATTTAGGGGTGTATAAATATGCACTATTTTCAATACAGCGTCTTACAAGTGCATTTTTCCATCTGACCTCTCTGTCTTCTTTTTTTCCCCCTTCTTTGCTTGAAAAGTGGAAATGTCAATGGGTCTATTTCTACTGCCTGCAGTAGGGTCTGGATCAGACCCAAGGGGAGAGGGAGCAGAATAGAATAGATCCCCAGTGGGGGGAGGGTTGTGAGTGACTTCCTTTCTTTCCGAGTAGCCAACAAAGCTTAGTCTCCTCACCTGTTTGTGCTCTTTCACTTCTACAATTCAATAGCTATTGTCAAGCACCAAGCTAGAGACACGCAAGCTCTGCATAAAGCTCTGCAGGTGGGTAAGGCAGTGGGTGTGCTGGCATGGCAGCAGCTCTCCAGGTGGATCTTTGAGGCAAAACAGACCCCTGAGAAACAGTTTCCCTCTGCTGCTTCACTGGTGTCCTAGCAGAAATCTCAGTTTTCCCTCTTTGGGGCAGGTTGGCTTTATCTCCCTTTCTGGGTGTGGGGACAGTGAAGGTTCCTTTGCCATCTGGTGTTTTCTGTGACCCAGGACCTTTTAGGCTACAGCTCTTGGTTTCCACTTCTCCTGGGCACAGAGATGGTGCAAACAAGGTGCAGAAACTTTGTGAACAATGGGAAGAAATGTTCTATCTGAACTCTTTCCATTGTATTGGAATGAGGGGAAAACTCACTGCTTCTTTGCAGGCTTCAGCTAGCTTTTTGTTTAAGCTCTCCCTGCATGAGGAAGAGTTATTCTTTTTACTTTGGGAGAGAAATTGCGCTGTCAGGAGGGTACAATGCTCAGTGTAGCTAAGCCAATGCATTGAATGACAGAGCAATTTGATCAAGTTGCCTTAATTGAAATTGTGCTTTGACAGCACAGGGACTCAGTCTCCAGTGCTGTGTGGTTCCACTTGGCAATCTGAATGTGTTCACTATCCAGACATTGTTTGGTCAGGATTCTGTTAACCACAACAATAAATACTTAGTAGATATAGCTTGTTAGAGGTAAGCACTGACAGAAGTCTATTTGGAAAATGCTTCTCTGTCTTGTGATCAGACTGGTATTGAAGCAGCTCTTCCTTTTATTTCGTGCAGGAGTATTATAGATGTTGCCTAAAAATATCTGCTTCCTGCTATGGTGTTGCTGCTAACCTAGGGGAGACTAAAAAGACGCAGAAACGTGATCAGATGATCGTGTCTGATTAAATCTGTCTCAGTGCAATTTGTGAAGACTTATCCTCTTCATCCAGTTACTCCACATTTGCAAATGTCCTGATATGCATTTGCTAGAGTATGCAATCTGTGAAATTCTCTAACAGCTTTGCTGGCAAGGCGTTTCATCTGTCAGAAAGCTAAGCATGTAGTTACTAATTTGCATGTTCAAAATACTTCTAGTTACAATTTAAATTGCTCAAATTTCAGAATTTTCATGTAAAGCCTTAAACAGGCTAGAAATTACAGTATTTAACGTCAGCACTTCTGCAAACAACCTTTGATTATCATTTTAATTTCATGTGAATGTAATTTCAGCAGTCTTGATGTATATTCCAGGTGTCTCGTTTTTTCCAGTCGGAAGACCAATATGTTTATGAAGGGATATAGGTTTCTATATATGTGTACATGACATCACAAAACATGCCTTTCCTTTCTTTACCCTGCCAGGCACTCAAGTCCATTAGGACTGTTATTGGCAAGCTAAGAAGGCAGTGAGGAGTTCGATTTTTTTTTGCTTATAAGCAGAACTGTGTGAAGCCAAACAAAGGACAGACAGCAGCTGAGGAAATTGTGAGCAGTTGGCTACTGAACTCAATTTCATTTAAAAGTCAGGATCCAATTAGCTATGCTAGTGTGTTGGTTTACACTCCCCTCTGACAAGATTACAATTTCATATCATGCCGTTCTTTACAGTGGCTGAGGCTTCAACGAGGTTTCTTATCATTGTAGAATAGTAGGAGATAAGGCAATTACAATATTTCCTTTTGCTATCCATTCCTCCTCCTGCTGATGAACATTATACAGTGGGTGGCTTCTCAGGGTCAGGGATGCCATGTAAATTGGAACTGTGAGATTGAGAACACACTTGTTGAGCTTTTCCCACTCTAGCAATGATCAGTGACTCTACCAAAACTTGCTTGCAGCTGTGAATGTATTTCAATGAGAAGGTTAGGACAGCCTGAAGAGTGTTGACCTCCCTTTTGCCTCTTGATGATCTCCTTGGCTATGTCCTTCAGGCTTCCCAGAGGCTTGGTGGTATCTCTCTTTAAACACAGAAAATGTAAAGCAATACCATTTGACTGCATTAGCTCTATGCATTAAGTAAATGCATCTTTTCCAAAAGAAAACTGATGTCTATGAAATGTTCTTAATGTTTATCATCTAAGTGATGAACATGACAAGTGAATGGCTATGTGAAGAGAAAACGCTTCAAGTGTAGTAATGTTTCTATCACTGGCATTTGAATACCTCTACCTGAAGCAGAGAAATAAGTGAATGTAAGTCAAAGATTTGAAACCAGAGTACTCTGCTGTGGGTAATACAGGCTGGTAATCTTTGTGGTTAAACCTGCTTGTTAGTAACCAGATTTTGGACTTTGGCTTTGTAGTGGAAACCTGTGAATTTTGTATAGTTCCTGTTTTGCTGAGTAGAGTCTGATCTCATCTCACTGATGTGCCAAATTTCTGAGCTTTAATAGATGCCTAAGAAAGTAAAACACTGATGCATGGAGAACTACCTGGTGGAACTTTGTCATCAGAAATTTGCAGTCTTCATAAATTTAAAGCAATCTTTGCAGTTGGCATTGTAAGTGGGGGGAAGGATTGGGTTTAAAAGCTATTTTTCCACTGTATTTAGAATGATCAGGGTTGGCTGATATGTATATTGTCTCTTCAGGGATGGAATCTGCAGAATCACTGCTTTCATAATCTAGATAATTACCACTGATGCACAAACCTCTTTGAATTATCCTATTAGCTTGTCCATAATAATGAAACTATTGATAATTATGGCCACCAGACATGACAATCTTAACTATTGTGAATAGTAGAATTAGGGCCTTAGCAATCATAGGTGAAGGCTAGAGAACACTATGGAAAGCAAGAACATCTTTTCATTAAATTGGAACTAAATATTGTCATCTTAAAAATGATTTGTAGAATGAAGGTTTTCTTTGATCCCATAGGCCTTACTTTAGTCATTTGACATTTCTCCCTGGAGAAGAGGAGGCTGAGAGGAGACCTCATTGCTCTCTCCAACTACCTAAAAGGAGGTTGTAGAGAGGAGGGAACTGGGCTCTTCTCCCAAGTGACAGGGGACAGGATGACAGGGAATGGTCTCAGGCTCCGCCAGGGGAGAATTAGGCTGGACATTAGGAGTAAGTTTTTCATGGAAAGGGTCATTGGGCATTGGAATAGGCTGCCCAGGGAGGTGGTTGAGTCACCTTCCCTGGAGGTGTTTAAGGCATTTGTGGACGAGGTCTTGAGGGACTTGGTTTAGTGTTTCATAGGAATGGTTGGACCCGATGATCTGATGGGTCTCTTCCAACCTGGTTGTTCTATGATTCTATGAAAAGCACAAATAGCCACAAGTTGTGCCAGCAAGTTAAATAAAGATACAAGCAGAAGTCCCTATATTTCTAAGGCCATTTACAGATTATTTTGATCAAATAAAGTTTAACTGCATTTAAACAGTGCTTTTCTAGTTTTCCAGACTTCTCTTTTCATTACAGAGATCTTGCCAGGCATGGAAGGTTGTCTCAAGACAAGAGCAGAATGCATCTGGTTTACTGCCGTATGCTGCATAACAAATTGAGAAGGACGTGAGCAGTTGTAGATGGAAATACAAATGGGGACATAACAGACCTCGTGATCTGTGCTCTGCAGATTTGTTTGGTTTACCTGAAATCATTATCCATATAGATTATGCTGTGTAGAGAAAGAGATTCAAGGTCAAACTTGAATGGAAGTGCCATCTATTTTTAAACAGCACAGATGGCAAGGGCCCCCTGTCCAGGGCGCTTCTCTCTGCATGTAAGTTCAGGACTTGTTTGGAGAATAAGCCTGGCAGTGCATGGGCTGAGCTGCTCTGTACACAGTGTGTTCATGCTAAGCTCGACACTCACACAGGGCAACCTGTGGCAGGTCAGGAAGGGAGGGGAGGGCTCATGAGCTTGGGGATCTGGTCACCCACTGTGAGACACAAATGCTTGTATACATGTTCAGAAATTAATGAAGATGAGTTGTTAAATGATTAGTTTCTCTCCCTCGTTAAAGTGTATTGGTTGTTAGCTTTGGAACTTCAGTCATCTCTGGTCTGAAACCCCTTTTCAGAATGCACCCTGAATATTTCCAAGTCCAGTTAGTATGCACTTTGGTTTCTGTGCCAGCAGTCTGCAGTCCTGTTCAATTCTGTCCATTTTCTTTGTGCTTCCTGGATACAGTGAAAGGTTTTTAATTTGTTTTTCCCCTCTGTTTTCTTTTTTCTCCCTTTCAGACAACATGAGTTCTACAGTGTTTTAATTACAGCTGCCCCTCAAAGCCACTGCACAAGGTATTTTCATATGGCACAATTGATTTTGCAGCATCGGCTGTGACTGATGCTCAGATAATGTTGTGCTACTGTTCAAAAGATGTGTTTGGTTTTGCTTAACCCTTTGCAGGCTTTTCTATGCCTGCTCAAGAAAAGGTGTCAAATATGAGTTTTACTTTCAGGGTCAGTGAAAGAGAACACCCTGTACAGCTTGCTGGTGTATTTAAAGAGCACTTTGTGCTCATCGGTGATTAGCAGTGTATAGTGTTACAGACGAGATTTCTCTGAAGGAAATCCTACAGTAGGATAAGGAAAGCTTTTATCCATTTAATGTGGGGAACATAGCTAGCTTTCATTAAAGCATCTCTATTTTTAAATGATAACATTTCACTCTCTACAATAATTTTTTGGCTCTGCTCAAAGTGCATCAGGGTTGTAGAACACTGGAAGATTATTTGAGTATTTTTCATGTATTATCCTGGTTATGACTTTTTTTGTAGTTGACTGTTTCAATTCTCAGCACACTTATGGCTTCTCTGGGGGTTGATGAGAACTAGATGTCAGTCTAGTATCAATGTGCCTCACCAGGAGTTATTGTTGTAAGCACAGCAAAGGGATGCTGGGGAGAACCGGTTTAAGAAGGTAAAGGTGGAAGTAATAGGACAGGTACGAATGTAATTATCAAAGGGCAGATGCATGGAACTAGCCAAGATTAAGAAAACATTTTTAATCTTTTAACCTCACTATCCATTTGGATATCTCATGTAGATTGCCTGTTGCCTTCATGCTTTTCTTGGAACAATTGATTCTCTATAAACAGTTCAGTGATAGATGTTTTGTTTGATTGGTACGGGTCTGGTATTGAAAAATGCCTGAAAAACTGGGATTGGAGCTATTGCCAACTCAGTTTGGTCTGTAACAACTGATCTGGCAATGTGAAATCAGCAGGATTTCTTCTGGGAGGGCAAATGTGTTTGAGAACTTTAGAAACAAACTGTTCAGCTGAGGTTGTCATTCCCTGTGCTCCACTTACTGAGCTGCTCATTTGTCTTCATCTGAATATTGGTGTTAATTAGTCATATTGAAGGCACAATAAGAACTCTCTTGGGTTGGGAAGGATGACAGAGGAATACAGAAAGCTCATCTTTGCTGTGACTGCTTGCTCCACTAGCACTGGGCACTAATAAAGGTAGCTGTTATCTTAGGAAAATTCTTCCAAAGCTGTGGATTGGGAAAATGTAAATGCATAATAAAACCTTTTTTCGCTCATGTCTGCATTCTATATCTCTAAAAGGGATGGCTCAGTTGAAGAGTTCCTGAAATTTTACTGGGTTCAGTGCTGTTAAACTGCAATAAATACTGCAGTGGGAGCTCTTGTATTGAGCACAGGCAGCTTCAGAAAGCATTTTGTTCTCTGGTAAAAATAAAGCAAGGACTGGAGCTTAATGCTGCCATCCAATATCTGCAAAGTTGCATTGAAAATGCCAACTTCAGTTTCAAATTAAATGTTAGTAATACTGAATTTCTCTACCTGGTAAATAGACAATGGGAATAGGCTACAACTTAACATTTTCTTCAATAGGTCAGAAGAGGGACCAAGGGAGCAGGCTGAGTTGGCTCTGGGTAAGCTGTCAGGCTCTAGCTGGGAAGTGGCTATGTCTAGAAAGCAAAATTAACTCCCCCGTCAAGTAGTTGTCCTAAATATTTTGAAGGAAGGAATATTTAGCTGTTGAAACTCATAATCACATCAGTATTTATGAACTATAAATATGAAAGTTTTTGAGACTCAAGACTCGAGTATTTCTCTTCTAACTGTTCTCTGCTTTTGTTGATATGCCAGTGTGATGAATGGGATATCTGCTTTACAACTTGCTTAACCATTAGTTTTCTGCCTGCCAAGTCTCTTAACCAAAAGTCCATTGGTTTACATCAGAATTTTTCCATCTGCCTTTCCAACCAGAAATGCCATTGGGCAACTTTATGCACTGAAACTACAAGGAAAAGCACTGCAGGAAGATTGACATTTTAATGTGCTATCTTCCTTTTCGAATTCGGCTTAATTTTTTTCCCTGCCATAAAAATCCCTGAAATGCACAGACATAGTGAGATGGAGTCATTGAAGTATTATGAGCCAAAGATATTTTCGGTGAATGCAAAACACATGGGACTACACATAAACTGGTGCATGTAAACAAGTGTGCCAATACCAGCATGTTCTAGAAATCATCTCAGCGTAACAGACTTTATAAGTTCTGGGACACTTGCTATGTAAATTGAAGGCCTAAAATTCAAGGAAAGAATTAACTTGGAGCGTTACAGCACAGGACTGATGTGGCTGTTCCTTGAAAACTACTCAACAGACAGCACTGCAATAGGAACACAACTCATGCTGTCACATGTACGAGGCTCAAGCTGAATTAACTTTGCCAAAGCTTAAAAGAAATCAAGTTAATGTGATCTTAACTGGGATTTCTGCTTTCAATATGTGTAAAGGACCGTCTTCCTTAGCACTGATTTATCTTGGAATGGGGGAAATCTAATGAAATGTTTTTCTATGTGGAGACATTGTTCCTGCCAGCAGTTCTCATAGGCAGCAAATGGTTGTTTTCTATCAAATATAACTGTCCTCTAAGAATATGCTTGGAAAACAGTTTCGTGGAAATGCACGACAGGCTTTGATTTCCATTCCTGTGTAAAGCAAAGCTATGTAAGCAGTGGGGTCATTTGCCCTGGACTCTCACTGGAAAAGGCATTTCTCAAAGAACTGTTTATAGGTACTAAGATATTTGTTATGGTGCCACAAGTAGTGAGTTGTGGAACAAGCAGTGTGGTGACTCTTCCTCCAAATGTCACTTAGCTGTGAAATCTTTTTCTAGATATTGTGAAAGAATTCACTTCCAAAAGGACTATCACATTTTCTATTGCAGATAAATCCTTGAATATGTATGTGAGGAAAACAATTTTTAATTAAGTCTAAGTTTTTATATCAAAGAAATAACGGAGTCTTCCACTGAGCCCTTTCCAGCATTAGCAGCACTCTAGAGCTGGTTACTTTCTATAAACATCGGGATCTGAACCCAAGACCTCATTAGTAATAACTGTCTCACTGTTACAAGTTGCTTTAATGCAACCCAAAGAATGAGCTATTGCTACTCAACAGTGAATGAACTGGTAAAAACTCTTAAAAACACTATATAACTTATTCCCCTTTGTGTAGTTAGCTTTGCCCAGAATGACACTGTCCAGCTGCAGAGGAAATTGAGATACTGCCTTGTTTGATTCTGGTTTTGCTCTTCCCACTCTATCTCAATGCAGAAGGCCAACAGGATAAAATTTAAGGTCCATTACTTATGGTAAGAGTACAACATGTTCAGCTGTTAATAGCCTGCAGCAACACAGTAGTTCCTGGAGAGACAAATGAGAAAGAGGATTCTTGTTTCTGTCTCTGGGGTGGAAAAGATGTGGTACTGACATGTGTTAGAAAATAGAAGGGGTAAAACTAGGCTTGTTGGCAGGAAACTTTTATGAGCACATGGAGCTTGATTATGATTAAAGATGCCTTCCAGCAGCATCTGTTTATTGCAAATTGGCCTGCTTGACATCAACCCCTCTACCTGCTTGTCTTGTGTTTCTGCAAGATATTAATTGTCTTGAAGGAGAGCTTATGGAAGTCTAATGGGTTGTTTCTTGAAGCTATTAAGACCTGTTAGCTCAATCAAAGTGTTTTAAGTTAGTATGTTGTGTATCTAGTTAAGAGCTATGTATATACTTTCTTTTATGAGAATATTCCTTCCAAAGCAGACTTGTGAACGGAGTATATCTTTCCATATTTGCTGCAAAAAAATTAGTGTACTGCTCATTATTCAGCTTCAAGTATTATCAATACACAGTACTGACAGGTTTAAAAAAAAGAAAGCCTGAAGTGGTGTTGGGATGACAGCCCTTTTGGCTTAGTGTAGCCAATCTACAGTGCTTAGATTGCTTATATGTAACTTGCATTTGTTGTCTGTTTGTACTAAAAGACAACCTGCCTGTTGTCTTCAAGTCAAAACTCAAAACATGCTTATTTCAGTAGGTAATTGGGCAGGTAAGAGTTGGCATTCTTTGAGTTAGTTTCCTTTTCTAATGTATTGAAGTTATTTTAATGGAATATTAACTGACCATTATAAAATGCCGTAGCTTTTAACTTATAGTAAAGTTCAATATATTGTACTTGTTTACTCAATCACAGACTAATCTAGGTTTTCTGGATGCATACAATGGGAGATTCACCTGTTGATCAAAAGTGATTGGACCTCTGAGGAATTCTCATGTCATCCTTTGCTATCCCTCTGTGGTGTCAGGCAGAAAATGCCGTATGACCTTCCTGCCGCTGCTTGAGGAGCCTTTGAGCTTGACACCATCTGAGCTCTCCAGTCACATTGTGAGGATGATGCAAAGTCTCATGGCACCAGGCAATATTTTAGCACACAGCCTCTCCTTAAGGTTGTGAAAACAACCCTGGTATTAGTCCCATGCTTAGTAGCTATAACCATCCTTGGTATGCAAGGAGATGTTACTGCACAGGCTCATGGAAGTAACCTCAAGATAAAGGCTTGACAACATTTTCTACTCTTACTAATATTCCCTGAAGTTCCTCAGTGATGAATTTTAGAATTGAGCATATATGTAACTATGGAAAAGTCTCATTTGCCATAGTTTGTTTGGTTTGGTTCTCTATCCTGTCCCAGCATTAAGGTCAGATCTTACTCTGGGGAAGGGAGAATCTGTAAGGTTTCTCCTGGGTGTGCAAAAAGCCTGGACATTGAGACTGGCTTATCTAAGGTGTGTGGTCTTGGACTGGACAGGGGCTAGGGACCCCTGCTAGGGCTGATATACATGTCAGAAGGTTATAAAGCCACAGGCTCCTGTCTGTCCAATGTCAGATGATGTTTAGGCTGGAATATGATGTCTGTATCTTGGTCCAGGCAGATAGCTGTAATAACAAGCAGCACAGGCTGTGTTTGGCTAATTGATCTGGTGTATAACATTAATGTTGTTTTCTTTTGGTACTTGTGTGCCAAAGGACTGAACAAAGTGTTCACTAATTTAATACTTTTTACATATATTTGTGCTTCAATTTCATTTTTCTGTCATATTTTGATGAAAGTGAGAGATTCCATGTTATTATGAATATGGATTTGTAGCCAGCAGCTATGTGGAAAAATCAATACATTCCCAGTTCACTCCCAGGTGTTTCTGCAAACTAGGAGGGCAGCACAAGCCTGTTGCCAGGAATGCATCGTGCTGCCTGCTGATTAAAATGAATCACTGCAAAATAGATAAAAACCACTGCAAACTGAAGTAAAAATGTGTTAATTTGATTATACGTTGCGTGAATTAAGCTTCAGTTAAATAAAGTTCAACTCAACTGAAGTGTCAGGAATGCAAGAGGAAATAATTTTTCCGAGTGAATATTGCCAATTGAAATAGTCTTGCAAGTCTTCCTGCATGGGAATAAAGTCGGATGCTTTGTGAGAGATCAGTGAAAAATAACCTACCCTGAAATGATACTAGGTGCTCAGCTACCTGTCTGTGACTGGATCTTCTAAAGGAAAATGTGAGAAGCGTTTACTGGGGAAGCAATGTGAAGTGATAACTAAAATTGTGTAACAGACAGGGCTGAGAAGAAGTAACAATGAGTTTTTTGAAAGCTCCAGACTGAGGGTCTGATTAAAAAAAAAAACAACCCTGTTTGTTGTGCAAAAATAAGTGATAATGCTTGCCAGCATTGCAGTCACAGATTTTATTTTGGATATGATGAGCTGGGATATTTCTCTTGGACTTTCTGAGCCCAAGGCTGCGCAAAGCCCAATTTAGAATAGACACTGTTCTAGCACTCTCCTTTCCATGCTGTCACATCTTGGAAAACATGCCAGTTACTTAGTTAATTAAGCAAGTGACAAATTAAATATTTGCCGAGTGAAAGTGAAGACAGTAGTATTAGCACGATGCCCAGAATTATACCTTTATTTGAGATAATAGGGGTTATGATGCATCAGCAGGGCTAGGTACGTAATGCTCGTGTTTCATAGGGGTGGAAAAAATATTAATCTTGCATTCTTCCTTTCCAAAAGGTATCATCTGACTGCCAGTGTCATCAAGAGAATTCCGTCAGCTCTTGGTATGATTACAAAGCTCTGGCTAAAATCACTGGGAGACTGAAATTCAGCTCTGTACCCCAAAGTATCCTATTTGGAAGCTCCTTACCTAATACACAGTAACACCTGGACATGAGAACACTACTCAGAGCTGTGGAATTTCATGCTTTCTCCTAGATAGAATAATTTATATCAATTGTATGCCTATTATATCTCAGAATATGCACTCTGTTATTCATGCATAGCAGAGCACTATCATAGTCCTTGCTCAACAAAGCTGTTGCTTGGATGTTGTACTTGCTGCTGCTGTGAGATGTTGCTGGGTATAGATACCCTCGAGGAGAGTAAGTCAATAATATATTTTACTAACTATGGTTGGACTTTAGACAAAGCTGAAAATCCACTTGGGACTCAGCTCTTTCTGGCTGAGATCAGACTTTAATTCTATTCTAGTAAAAAGAAGGTCCTGTGTTTTTTGTTCCAAATAGTACTTAACTAATGGACCAATTGATGTTATTTATTTTGATCTTGATAGCCTTGAGAGCAACAAAGGGAGGCTCAATTTTTATGGTGCTCAGCATAGGTAGATTTGTGCTCCATGAGCATAAGGGTGATGTGCTTTGTCCTATAGCACAGGTGATACTACACTTGTAAAGCTGTTGCTTTAGGCTGCAGCAAATGGGATCAGAACATAGCCTGGCTGTGGAAATTGAGAGGTGCGAAGATTTATGCTACCTGTCCCTTTATACAGTTGAAGTCTCTTTTTATCACCATAGGTTGTACAGAATCTTTGCAAGTGAATATAATTCATTGTGCACTTGGGATTTAGGATCTAAGGTAATGACTGGTTCTGATATTACTGTCTCTTGCTGAGCTTAGTTTCAAATACCCTGATGGTTCTTCTGTGGGTCTTGAATAAATCAAAAGATGTAGAACAGACTGGGAGGTGGGGGGGGCCGAGGGCAGAGGGGGGAAGGTTATGAAAGGAGCAAACTGAAATGTGTCCTGTAGAACTTTACTGCTGTTGACGGTGTTCAAGGGCAGCTTCAGCAGTGTCTGGCTCCCTTGATTGATGGAGTTGGGAGCAGCACCTTAAGATTGTTCCTTCATTTGAAAATCTTTGTTCAAAGAGTCTGAATAAGAAGGATGAGCTTTGGCCTAGAGTTTTATCAGCCTTTATTGACTTAGAGCCTATAGTAACACTGCAAGGCTACACTTAGAAAAAAAATGAAGCCAGTAAGCTTATTTTCACATGGATAATTATAAGGTATTTATAAGAGGTCTTAAATTTTAGTCTTCCCCTCCCTTTTATTTTAAGGAACCTGCAAGCTGTTAAAACAAGAGAAATGACCTGTGATAAGAGGCATCAATGGTCATCTTCCATCAGATTTACTGTCACAGAATCAAAATAACTGAATCTATGGGAAAAGTTCAAACCAAGTACAACATTGATGTAGATACTGCAGTGTGCTCTGGGAAGAGCATCTGTTAGTGCTGAGTAAGGCTAAAGAGGGGCAGCAGTTTAGTTTCACTTTTTCTTTTTCTGAAGGAGAAGTCTGGTGTGTTAGTGTGTCAAAACAACACGTGTTTGCTCACAGCCATGTGTGGAAAATGGAGCAGTGTGAGTTTATTACAGCACAGAGGCTTGATGGTGCTAAAGAGATGCCAGGAGCTTTCCTGCACTGCCAGAGGTTGGTGCCCAGCTGAGATTCCAGGGACCTGGAGTCACCTGCAAAGAGTAAATTCCAGAGTTATTTTCCGGGGGCTTGATGAGTAGAGAGTGATCCAAATCAAATTGGAGGGCTGTGTGGGACTTTCAATACCTGATTGATCAAGTTACTGTGAGACAGTGATGCTGTGAGACATAGTAAAAGAATAATACAGACAGAGACTAAGCAGAGAGCACTGGCTGGTGCTAATATTTTGTTATTATGTATGTAACTACTTTATAATAATCTGTACTCTTGTACAGAAAATACTATTTCCCTTTTAAAGAGCTACAGGTGACCCTGTGCGATGCTCCTGCCCTTGTTCTGTTGTTACTGTGTAAAACCAATCTCATTATTTTACCACAGATAAGCAGGTTTGCAAAGCAATGTTTAGCTGTGAAGTGGGACTGATCAGGCAGCACTTTATTGCCACTGTTTCGATTTTTATCACCCTTGGAAAATGTGTTTAAAATTGAGAGTACAAGACTACAGGGAGTATCAATAGATAGGATAAAATGCTTTGACATTTTCTGTTTCACTTATAAAAGTGTTGAGTGGTGATTTAAATGTAGTCGCTTTCCCTTTCAGAGTGAGTTTTGATACTTAAAGGACTTTTTAATCTGTCGCAATACATATTACTTCAACTTTTAGTGAAATACTACAAATTGAAATTGGAGACTGGGCACATTTTTAATGCAATTTATTGATTGCATTGTGGAGTATATTGCTAAGGGTAATGAAGATTTGCAAAGGTTGAGAATCTTTTACCTTGAGTAGACTGAATATTAGCTAAATGCTATCTTAGGCTTGGTCAAACCCGCGTATGTTATTGGGTATAATGGATGGGTGATTGACGTTTAGATTTTTGATACCCGGAAGATAAAATTAAAGATTCTAACATACTTTTCTGAATAAATTCTGTTACCAGGCAAATACCTGAACCATCCTTGGTAGAACATGAATTGATTATGCAACTAACCTCTCTCCATCCAGAACAGCACTAGCTTGTGCCTTAACCAGTTGACTGTTCATCTCATTAAATAAGACTTATTCAGTAGAGAAGATGGGGAAGCCAGTGATTTTTGCTGGTGAAAGAAATAGTGAATATTGTTTTTCTTTCCTACTGTCTCAGTTGAACACTTGACTGATGCTCTGTGGTCAAAGTAGTGTCACTGAGGTCACAGTCATGCTCCTTCCTGCTCTTTCCATCATTGCTGCCTTATTCCCAGGTAGAATGTAATTGAGAACATTTCTTAGTTGGTGCCTAGAATGGGAAGAGTTCCTGTTGAATTTTCCTCCCGTCCCTTATCTACATATATTACCTTAAGGTGATCCTGAAGCTTGGCACTAGACAGAATATTCCCCATTTAACTTCTAGGAATTGCCCATTAAACCAAGCTGCTCTCATTTAAAGGACAGGTTTTCCTTGTAGTAAATTAGAGCAGAGAATTACTTCCCCATACCTTTTTTGCTTGTGATTAAACAAACTGCAAGGTAAAAATATTTGCTCTGTAGCATAGCAACAAATAGAGGAGCTGTTTAGCCATGTAACTGAGATTGACCCTTAAAATAATATAGCTTCTCTATAGAGATGATGTTGGAGGCACCTGACTAGGTAGGGTAATGATCCTGCTTTTAGATGTTGCATAATAAACTAAGAAGGGATGTATTTCTTCTCTGGTTTGTCTGCTGCTCTGGTCTGTGGCCTTGGCTGTATCACTATTTCTGTACATGTGCTCATTTCCCTTGAAAGTACTTAGAGTTTTTTGGATTTCTAGCACTTCATTTGTCTGCATTACACTATGATAGTACCTGACCCTTAGAGGTTACATGTACTGAAGCAGGTGCTGCCATAGATGATACTGTTACTGTTAAGGTAACTGGACTGAACAGCTCAGTGATGCTTTCTGTAAGTTGTCTTTTTAACTCCTGCTACTTAAGATGTGAGTTAGTCCTGAACTGGCAACTTCCAGGCTTGTTATAGCTATTAAGAGTGTTTAACCCTGTTCTGAGGGTGTCACTTAGCTATTCACGAACCAGAACAGGATCTAAGGCAGTTTTCAAAACCATTTATTTGCTTGAGAAGCCCCACAGCGTCAATGTTTTTCTATTGCACAGTGTCACTAAATGGTAGCCAGCTAGCAGCCCAACTCAGAAAAGGAGGTGTAGTCACCAAGCAGATATTGTTCATTGTAAATAATTTTGATTTGATCTTTATTGGAAAAGCAGGACTTATTAATGAACTGGAACCAGAGTTTGGTGTAAGGGTTTCTATTTCTCAGAACTGTATAAAGTGTGGGGAAATTCCTTTTTACGGTTGGAATTTAATTGAAAGGAAGATGGGAAGTTCCATTGTATCAAAAAATCTGGAAGTCCCGGATGTCAGTAAACAGATGTTGTGCATCGGTCAGCTGCTGCCAGGCCAAGGACATAATCCTTTGAGTGATTTTAAACTTCCTATGGATCTCCAGCTTGCCATGAGTGTTAATTTCAAGGGCTTGTTTCCAGTGACAATTTTCACACTGTTTTCAGCTGGGGCTTGTGCTACTCCTTCAAGCCTGCACAGGGGATAACTCTGAAGGCAGCTACAGCTTTGCATCTGCAGCCAGCAGAGGTCATTGGCTGCTCCAGGTCTAGCTGAGCTGAGTCTGTGACACTGATTCTGCAGGGGAATCCCAGCTTTTGCTTCTCTTAGGGAAAGAAGCAGAACATTTGCATTTCTTTCTTCCATCTCAATTTCTTCTGTCTGTCTGCAAATACAGACTTTCCTTCCTGCTTTTTGTCTGTCTTCTACCTGGAAGCTTACAGAAATAGGCTTCTTGTGTCTCTAGGCAAGTACATTTAAATTCTATGTAGAGTATCTTAAGGCTGCAATTTTTGTTTCCACAAGTTTCATGAGGCCACTGTGACTTTGCCATTGATTGGGCTCACTTAGGTGCAACAAGATGTTTCTAAATTATACCATTTATTGCTCATTCGAGTGAGTTGGGAGGGTAAAAGCTTCCATTCCTGACCTACAATTCCATTTTGCCCATTCAGAGCCCGTGCTTGAAAATGTGAGTGGAATATTTTGTAATGAAATTCAAACTTCCTGCCCCATCAAACGCAATTGCTGGGTGTGCTCTTCATGTGATGCTTTTTATGAGAATTGGTACAGCCCAGGATGGTCAGGACTGGTTTTTTCCCTACAAAAATATATAATGGAATCATCCTTTTGAACAATCATCCCTTTTTTATGACAAGGGCCTTTATGTTAAGTCTTAAATGGCCAGCTAACTACCACTCAGGCAAGCTGACAAGTTTGTCTTTTGAATGGCTTTTAATTATTCATAATCACTGGCCACACTGGCTTCTTCAGATAATTCCAAAGACAGATTTCACTCCCCACATTCCCCTTGAAAAAATATATGAAAAGTGCTTGATAAACTATGCAGTTAGATATGTGCATGAGCAGAGTGGAAGCTTTTAAGGCAAATCCCTAAACTTATGAACTAACCTGGCATCTATATATCTCCTGATGTATTTTTTTCTGGAATCAAAATGGTACAGGGCCAGAGTACGCCTTTTGGCAGAAGACAGGTACAACCTTTTTCCGCAATTAGGTTAGGTTTAGAGAAGAAGAAAGTGATGTTCTACTCAGTCATAGAGTTGGAAGAGACCCTTCAGATGATTGAGTCCAACCTTTCCTATCAAACACTAAACCGTGTCCAAGCTTATGTGACTAAACCAGTCACAGCTTATGCTCACATCTTAATCAACCATGCTGCTAGCAGCCCAGCTGCAGGAGCACAGCACCAAGTGCTGGCTTAACAGTTCCCAAATATGTTGTTAAAAACAACAGGGGATTAAGTCAGGGTCCTTTATCTCGAAGGTATCTCCAGAGCCTAGATGAATTCTTCTGATGACAACTCACTCCAAGCCTCTGATCCTGTTTGGGGCTTTCTTGTGCTCTACTTTTGCTTAGATATTGAATGGGGGTTTGCTGTCTGTTTTGCCTTTTTTTTCTGTTTCTCCAGAATGAAAACCCCAAACTTTCCATTCTATAAATAGTAAAATAGCTTTTTTTTCTGAAAACTAATTGCTTTTGTCCTCATCCAGGCTCCCTTTTCCCATAAAAGCTTGTGTGAGAACTTTTAGAGGTCCCTTTCAAGCTGGGACATTCTGTGATTTTTGCTTTGGCCAAAATTCTTTGAAGTATTTACCTGAACATGTTAACAGCTGTGACCATGGCCAAATCTTTTGTCTCCCAATTAATTATTTCAGATCTGGGTAAGTTACAAGAAAAAGTAAATCAATAGTGCAGATGTCTTCCTAATTCCTTTCATTAGTGGGGTTATTTGCCTTTCCTCGGCAACCTTCATTTAAAGACTGGCATTCATTTGTTATAAAAATCAAATTTACCACCTCTGCTTTGTGGTGGAAATCCGGTGAGGTGCAGATTGGTAATGACTGGGATTCCTGCATTTCCTGGGGTTGATTTGGCAGGAAACTCCTTTACTGCCACTTCGTTGCTCTGACGTTTGACATAAACCTGGATGAACTTTTTGATAGGAATGGTTGGACTCGATGATCCAGTGGGTTGATTCTGTGATTCTATGATTCTATGAAACTGAAGTGTAAAACTATAAATTTAACTTTAGGATTAATAATCTGATGATTCTTTTGCCGTGTACTGCATTCTCACCTACAGTATTTCTGTTCTTAGACTGCAAGGCAGTTACACATGAGGGTCTTTGGTGGAATGTTCTTGTAGTTTTTCTTTTTATCTCTGGCTATAATGCAAGAAGCGTATGGAAGTTTGTCCCTCTAGCTGTTTGTTTTCTTTAAGTAACTCTAATGTATAGAATCTTCCCTATACTTTGTCCATTATATTAATACTAGCTTAAAAGCAGTGGAAATCAAGAGGTACAGTTAGTGTTTTACGCAGAGGGAAGAGAAATTTCCCTGTTTAAGCTTTCTAGGTGTTTTATCTAAGCATAAAAATTGGGTAGCTAGTGGTTCAGGTGAACTCCTGCCTATTTGTCTTCCAGCCTTGTCATGGAAAAATGTATTTGGAAATGATAGATGAAGATGGAAAACTCTTTCCTACCCATGTGTTCAGCTGTAAGAAGTAAACCGTGGTGCAGCTCACCCTGCTGGGACCACCTGCCCCAAGTCATTGGTCCCTAACAGGTGAAACAGTCTCATTCCCAGATCTCTGTAAAGATCTTAGAAACCTCATTTGTAAAAAGTTTCTTTTGGTCTGGTTCTCAATGTAAAAATGAATGGACCTTCTGCACCTAAGGCTGGTGTAATAGGTGATAAGTTTACATCACATGCCTTCCTGCTTCATCTTGTTATTTTACTGTTATCCATGCCTATGGCAGTTACTGGAATGCTGCATGGTAGGGGATGTCCCAAGGCTTTCCATAACTCTGAAGAGTTAGAGAGTATAATAAATTGCATCTGAAAATGTCCACTTGGGGAATCATAATGATCCTATGAATGTCAGTATAAGGAAAAATATCTGTGCTGTGATGTAAGAAGCAGTTGGCAGCAAAACCTTTCTGAGCAGGGGAAATCTAAATAGGAGTCACTTATTAGCTTTGTGCTGCTTTCTCGAGTGTTTCTCAGAACTTCCCTTGGTGCCTTTGAGTTTCTGCCAGGGCACCAGCTGTGTTCTTTGTCCAGCCTTCTCTCACCCTGTGCAGAGCTACCATGATGCTACTGAAAACCAGCCACTGCTTGTATCCAGGGCAAGGGTTGCCTATGCAGTGGCAACCTTAACATTCATTTGCAATTAAGAGTAGTTTGTGACAAAATATGAAAATAATTCCTATTTTTCTGAACTTTGTGCTTGGAATTTTTATCTCTTAGCAGTCTGAGAGTTGCCACATCAACCTTCAGTAAAAGGACTTGAAAGACACCAATCTTAACCTGGTGGGAGCTCTTTATGGAGATCAACAGGATGAGGAAAAAAGCTAATTCAAAATGCAACAAGCTGACAATAAATCTTAAGATAATCTTCTCAAATGAAAACAATGAGAGCTTTATCCTTTTCCAGTCAGATGAAAAAGGAAGCAACGTTTTCTAAGAATTGTTATGGGATCTTAATCTGTGTGCCTTAGCTTGCTAGTAGCAATACTGGGTATGTCTTCTGCTTTTTCTAATTAAGCAAATACCTCTCTGGAGGTAACCTGCTGGGCAAGTGGTGTTATAAACTGTCCAGTATGTGAAGTTACACTTGCAGAGATGATTCCACAATAAATATACACCATGAATTTAATCTTCCAGCTCTGCTAACACCTTTGTATTTGAAAGCAGACCTATTGAACTTCATGAGGGTGACACCTAGGAGAAGTTTGGGTCTTTGGTTCTGGGCAGGAGTTCGTTCCACTAAAACCCTCAAGAAAGTCTCAATTTACTTTCAGTCAGTGACAGGGCAAGAGCTAAAATTGAGAAAAATCTTTGCTGACTGACATAAAGAAAACTGAGTAGCAAATGCATGAACAGGGTGTCAAGAATGATTGTGTTGGAGATTAGTGATATAACTACTGATCTCCAAGTGATATTGAGGAAGAAGCTGGGGAAACAACTCCTGTCTCTTCAGTGTTGAATTAGTAAATGTGAAAATAAACCCAGCAATTGTTAAAGTATTGTGCGGCAGCCTCTGATCTGGATGAAGCCAACCAACTCTGACAATTAGAGTAATTATTTGGCTTGCCCGGTCCCTTCTCTACTTCCAACTCTTATTCAGCCCTTGATGGTATCAAGTAATTTCCTGAATGAAACAGCAGTGCTCCCTTAATAAAATATTTATTATTGTTGAGTGTTTCCTGATCTCTGATTTTAGATTATTTTTCTATATTTGCTTATTGGGATTCATGTTTCACTGTAGCTCTGGGATGGAGAAACCAAAACCCAACTTGTTACAAGTGATGTGAGATGTTTCAAATGGTCATTTAGTCACCTTCAGCCCTTTTTTATCCTAAAGTCAATACTTCTTGGAGCTATTTTTCAATCTTTAATTTTCTTAGTGAATGAACCAAACCCAAGATTAAGAACTGAATTCCAAAAGGCAAATTTATATTGTACTCAAAATTAAACCTTTTTTTAATACTACCATCCTTTATTCTTTCTGATGTCTCTTCTCTCCCTTCCTCAAGCTGAAATCCAGTCATAGTTGTGAATTTTCTCCTATGGTAATATTTTTTTCTTAATCTGCCAACCTAAATCCAGTGCTGAACTGTAGTATGTTGGGATATAAACATAAGCATGGCATCTGAAACACTGCCAGCACTGTTTCTTCTGGATTTTATTATTAATTTAATAGCAGGCTTGGGGCCAGGTAGCTGGCATTAGTGATAGTTCTTCTTGTTTATGAAGGTTAAAATGGAATTGACCCCCTGTAGATGTTTTCTTAATGCTGCTTTCATAACAGATGCCAGACAAGGTGACTAAATCTAATACACCATAAAAGTAAAAATGGAAAATAAGCATCTGCTGGCTTAGCTTGTTGTTGACCAGTCAGAATAACTGCAAATAAGAGGCATCTCGTGCTGCTCTGCTTGGAGAGGCTGCATTAGTTTCCAAATGGTTTCTTACTTGGTTTGGAATATAATTTTTTTCCTCTGATCAAGATCATGTATTACAACTGTTTTTATTGCTGTTTTAGTAAAACAACAAGCATCACCCTTTGTCAAATGTTCACCAAGTATCTCCATGGATGATAATTGGTAGGATTTTGAAATAGTGGAAGGTTCAAGTGAGAAGTTAGACTTGGGCAGTATCATACCAGCCATCACTTAATAACAACTGAGATTGGTTCTTCTATAGGGAAGCAAATGTTCCACATGTTAATTAGAAAGTCTTCTGGAATGAGTAATGAACTTTGGGAATGTCATTATTTCATTTTCAGAGCATCCTGCCTTGTGCAGGAAGAAGGTGTGAAATCTCATGTGAAGACTGGAGTTGAGGAAACCATCCTTTTTGGAAATTCCACCTCGCTCCCTCATGAGATGAGTGGGTGATTGCTGTAGTACAATTGCCAGTGCATCAGCTAAGTTATTTTACAGTAGTGCAACCCAGTGACTTGCCATTAAGTTGTAATTGCTGAGAACTAGAAGGAAGGGATGGGAAGTGCATTTGCTGCTCCAGTATAAATTTTGCATTCCCCAAGAGTGGTATGACTGACCTCAGTGCCAGTGAGAGTCTTCCAGTTTAGCATATGATCTCTTGGACCTCCAGATTTCCTTTCCTTAGGAGTTGAGTAATTCCTACACAAAAATACGTTGTAAGGGCTAAGCCTGTTTTAAAAAGGATTGAGTTTTATGGATGGAAACGACTTTTTATCTTAAAGGCCATGTATGGAAAGAGATGGCATGACTTCCCAGGTTCCTCCAAGCTTTTAGCATTCAAGCCTTTCTACCATGCTGAGAGATTCTACACTTAAGAGCTGATTTTATCTGGTGCACGTCTGCCCTTGCTGATTTAAGCCAGTTGAGTACAGAGTAATGATTGCTCGTAGGGTCTGGCAGCAGTTCTGAATTATTTTTTTCCCTCCTATCAGATGTGTAGATTTTTCTCCCTTTCTCAGCTAATTCACATCACAGCCTCATTCCTGCTTTGAATTTGGGTGTGAAAAGATCATTGCATCTTGTTTTTGGATGCTCCTCTGAAGCAGCACACTGGCCATTTCATCCAACATGTATGAGCAGAGGACTAAAGGTCATGGAAGTGTGAATGTGTAAGGGGATTGCAGCAGAGTCAGTTCAGCTACCTAGCTTTCGTCTTCCCTAGAAATAGAAACAAAATAAAATACCCTCTTATTTTCCCCCCTGAATCTACCAAAGCAAGGCAATTTGCAAAGTAATTTTTTTTTTTGTCATTTGCTCTTTATGTAACTTAGTTTAATGATGCTGATCACCACCAATCCTGCACTGGAGGATTCCCAAGGATGGCTTCATAAGAGGAAGCTAAGCTGCCAGAGTGCAGGGTATGGCTCAAATAATTAAATTCGCAAGCCTATAATGAGTTGCACTGTAATTTCATTTGGTTTTAGACTTTAGACACAGCTAGGAAGGCTCAATAAAAAGTCAAATGACACAGGATAAGGATAAACCCAGCCCCACGATTATACTCATTTTAGGCATGTGGTTCCCTGTCCTGTAATGTGTTGTAAACATCTGGGCTATTTATTAAGCTGAGATGAAATCAGGCTGAGGTGGCTGACCGGGGGCTATGTCGATGGTAGTGCCTGACCCAGATGCCAAATGGTTAGATAATGGGCAACAGTATGAGGTTTTCTCTTATCACAGGAGTGGCAGTTTAAAGCAGGTTCTTGTCCTGCTCTTTCTGGGCTGGAACAGCAGGTCACAGCTGAAACTTGCTTGTTGAGCTCTCTGAAAAAGATGTCCATGTGAGTAATACTCAGGGGGAGACAAAACAAAATGCCAAAAGGTTTATCAGTTCATTCTTTTTAGTCCTTTTTCCTTTCCCAAATTGTTACTGACTCAAACACATGAAGCTTTATCACAGCCTGTAATTTTCCCCTGGACTGTAATTCTTTCACTCTGTTGCTTTCCTGTTGTTATCTTTTTCTCCATCTTATTCATCTCATTTGTCTCCTTAGTTTTTTCTTCTTCTGGTCAATCTTCATATTCATGGTTTGTTTTCATTGCAACCTACACAGAAAATGCTTTCTCACCTGTGCTTGGACAAATTAGATTTTGCTGATAAATACGCTTCTCTTCCAAAGAGCTCATTGGTTTGGGCAAGGGTACTTGCATTAAGCTTCCTCTACTGTGCTTGAACTCTTATAGCTGCCTTTTATTTTATTAGTTGCATTTTTAATAAAAAAGAAAGACAAATAGGAATCCAGCCATCTGTCTTCTAAAGAGATTTTCTTGCTGATATTTCAGTTAAGTGCTGAGCAGTATTCCAACATTGGCACATACTTTTCTACATTAATCCCAAATCGGCAAACAGTTCTGGCTCTACATACCTCAGTAGACAACTAGAGGCCAGCACAAGGATGCGGAGCCTGAGTCACGGCACAATAGGTGGGGTTATGATTATTTTTATTAGGAGTGTTGCTGATTATTCACCTCCACTTTGGGGTCCTAAATGCTGTGCAGCTGTCATCTTGCTGACCAAACAAAGGCAGTAACTGTCCCAACGAGCTTAGGCACTAAGAATAATGCTAAGGTGACAGATGGCTAGGGGCAGATGTGAGAGCACTTCGCCACAAGATGTGAGTTCTGTTGCTCTTCTTGCAGTAAACCCCAACAATGCACACTAAGAGCAGAAGATAAAATGTGTTACTGAGCCAGAAACTCCAGTAAATTCAGGTTCATTTAGCATAAGGGTTTTCTTTTTTGTGCATTTTCTATAACAGGAGCCAAACCCAAAATACCTGCTGCATCCATCTGTATGTAATCTCGAGCAAACAGACCCTTAATGAACTGCTTGTTAGAACAGTCTGTGAAAGCAAATATTAGTATTGGGTAAGGAATGATAACTGGAACTTCAAGTCTAGATAGTGAAAAAGCCATGAAGACTTAGCTCGTGGGATATTGAAAACATCAGGCCTGATGCTGTGAACCTGGCTCACCATGTAGATGTCCTTGAATTCAGTGGGGTGGAGCCAGGATGGCATCAGCACAAGCAAGGAGTTGAAGGATTATCAATTTGGCTCTAAATTTTGGAGAGACCCAAGTGCTTGTGCTGATGTGAGTGCTGTCAGCTCCAAGACCAATTGCTGTGGGAGCTGCTCAGGGCTTTATCAGAGAGGGATGCAAGTCTTTCAGTACCAAGGGGACCATAAATAAAGGGAGTGTTACAGCAACAAAACACCTGTCACTGCAGGATATAATACAGATATGAGGTAATTTTCCTACTTGCACATCTCTTTGGGAGTTAACTCTTTCCTTTCTGTGCACAATAACAGTGCCTAATAGCTGTAGAAACACCTGCATTACTCTAGGGTTTAACTAGTCCCTGTCACAATAGGTGAATAAACTATTCTGTGTTACAGTTGTACTGCAAAGGTCCAAATATAACAAGAGAAGAGTTCTCACTTCTGCCAACCACCTTGTGCCAAGAAAACAGAGGTTAGACTCTGATATGGTAAATACAAAAAATAATGTGACTTTGCATAATTTCTATCTTCTGTTGCCTGTCTGCAGATAAAACGTATTTAAGTCTTGTTTCTGTTCCAAGCTGAGGGTAGTGCTTATTAAAAAATTGTAAGGAATTAATCTTACAATTACAATTGTAATTGTAAGATTAAAAATTGACTAATTGTTTATTAGTTTAATCTTAGGGTTGGCCTTTTACAGCTGCTGATGGCTCTTCACTGTTGCACCACTAACTGGGACTAAACACTACAGGTTACCCTAGTGATATTTTTCTTTTTTCTTGACCACCAAAGGGATGGCAGGAGCTGCATGAAGTAGCAGCTGTCTTTTGGTGTTGAGCAAGGGATTGGTAAGGGTGGAAAATGGTGAGTTTGAGCTGACAATTCCTATTAGGAATCTGAAAAAAAATATTTTCCGTCGAATGGTTGTTGTTTTTAAAGTTTTAAGATGTTGAATAATAAGTCAAATTCAGAGAATCTCAGTCTTCCAGTTCTCAAATAGATTGTAACACAATGTATCTAGCCACATTTCTAATAATATTACTAAGAACAATGTGCACCATGTTCTGTCTGAAATACCTGGGAACATCAAATTGGGTCCTAAGAGTCTCAAAAATGTAACTGATAAAAAGACAGTAATCCACGAGAACACCATTAGCGAAAGGCAGCTTACATAAAGCAAGAGGGACATTTGGTTTTAATGGTAATTGCAAAACAAACCTCCTATTAAAAACATCATTTTCAATTAAATCATCAGACTTTGTAGCATGCTGAATGAAATTATTAGAAATTGCTCTGTAGTACTGGGTCTCTTTTGTTATGGGAAAGTATATGGATTTGGTGCCAGGTGCTGATTAGCAGAAATGAGCAGCAAGCCATGGCACTATCATTGCATTAGGATTCTTGCTCTAATTCTTTTCTAACTGGAGCCAATGATGACAATTTCTCATTACTCAGATAAACATCCCACTTGTTAAAATAGGACTGTGACTTCTTGGCATTTAGCTGAAAGTTCAACGTTTGGTAACTTCAATTAAACTCCCACTGACGAGAAGAGTGGTTGTATGTATGAAGTGTTTCTGCTTTGAAACACTTGCTCTACCTTCACTTCATATTAACTAAAATCTGATGTAAAAGGCAATGATTTCATATCCAAGGAGTTAATACCATCTGCATTGGCATGATATTTCTCCCTTAATATTTTTAAAGCCCCTACCACTGAATGGAACCATTTCTAGTGAGTGGTTCCCTTGTGTGGCTGAGGTTGATCACCACATACTTGCTCAGGCTGCTGCTGTGTTTGCTTGGTGATGAGGGAGCAATAGAGTCACTGCTGAGCTTTAGTTTCCTCTGGAATACCTCCAGCCAGCATGGGTGGGTTGAGACTTCCAGCCTCATTTGACCTCTGTGGTGCTGATTACCCCTAGCAGAGGCTAAACCTGACTTGGTGGTTTCTTAAGACGCTTCTCAAGGTTTTAAGTTGCTGATGGGAAGAATGCAGCTAACCCCACTTTAGGGTGATGTTTTCTATTGTTTCCCTCAAATCTTTTGACAAGCAGGTGCCTTTGTCCAGGTGGACACATTGTTCTGGAGATGAAAAGCTATTTTCTGCATCCCGTTTCCTTGCTGCTTTCAGAAGTCTATCCAAAGATAAAATGAGCCACCAGAGTCTCCACTGCATTTAGAGCAGACCTGTAGGGAGCAGCTAATGAGCTTTTACGGGAAATGAAAGTCTTTTGCTGTTTCTAGGGTACTAAATCCCAGAGGCAGTTGTGTGATGTTCCTGGGACAGAGTGGCTTCAGCAAGCGGGACTGGATCAGATGACCTGGCCTCATACTTTGCCTCACAAGTATTAATCCAATCTCTCAGCAGGGCTCTGCTGTGGTTTTGACTAGTCCCCACTAACTTCAGGAATGAAATAGTCTCTAGCATGAACATAATTTCTGCCAGCTCCCTTTGACACACCACAGTACAGTGAGTAAATTCCCCATGATGTGTGATGCTGATACATGCTTTTCCAGCAACTTTTGTCTTTCAAATTTAGAATCATAGAATTTCCTGGAAAAAAGTGAACTTCATGACTATGGATCCAGAAAGGATTGCTCTTTGGTGCTTTTTACATACCTGTTCGGGAACTTAGTGGTTAGTTTTTTTCTAATGGGAGATCAGAGGGGTAGTGAGAGAATGAAACCAATTTGGCAAGCTGGATGTGTCTTTATCCAGCAGGTGAAGCAGGAAGGAAACATCTTGAATACTGTGTTCAGTTCTGGGCCCCTCACCACAAGAAGGATGTTGAGGCTCTGGAGCAAGTTCAGAGAAAAGCAACGAAGCTGGGGAAGGGGCTGGAGAACAGGCCTTATGAGGAGCGGCTGAGAGAGCTAGGGGTGTTTAGCCTGGAGAAGAGGAGGCTGAGAGGAGACCTCATTGCTCTCTCCAACTATCTGAAAGGAGGTTGTAGAGAGGAGGGAGCTGGGCTCTTCTCCCAAGTGACAGGGGACAGGACGAGAGGGAATGGCCTCAAGCTCCACCAGGGTGAGATTTAGGCTAGAGATTAGGAGGAGGTTTTTCACACAAAGGGTCATTAGCCATTGGAATAGGCTGCCCAGGGAGGTGGTTGATTCACCTTCCCTGGAAGTGTTTAAGGCACGGGTGGATGAGGTCCTGAGGGACATGGTTTAGTGTTTGATAGGAATGGTTGGACTCAATGATCCGATGGGTCTCTTCCAACCTGGTTGTTCTATGATTCTATCTTATGGTTGTCCTTCCTGGATGTATCTAGCTGCTTAGATCTAAAACAGTGATGATTGGCCACCCTGGGTTTAATGCCAGTTAAGCTGGTCTCTCTGGGTACCAAGAACAGGTGTGTAACAGTGGTTTTGAAAGGGTTGGGAGGACAAAGAATAAAGATAAAGCAAGACTTTTCTCTCTTACTTGAATGTACTCTGAATGACACAGCAACGTCCAAAAAAAATGTGTATCATGTGGGGTGATTGAGGATTTAGTGAGATTACCCTTAATCTTCCTCATTCAATAAAAAAAGGAAACAAGAATAGATCCTTTCTTCTTAGAAACACAATGACATTTAGTACATTTGCTAAAGTTGGAAAATTGGCACAATGTGTTTCATGTCATAATAATGTTTAAATCTTAAGTTTAGACAAACTATCTGCTTTGCCCTAGTGCATTCATGGCTAAATATATTTTTCTGTAAAGAGTTTCAGACCTTTATCTGATAGACTTGGTGATTGAAATTAACATTAATAGTACAGAGTAGCTGCTTCTTGCTTGTAGTTGTCATTGGAAAAGGCAATTTTAGACACATATAGGCTTTGCCCATCTTTAATGAAGTTCTCTGACACTGGAGATGCTAACCTGGGCTGGAGAAACCTGGATTCATTTCTTGCTCTGTCAGCATTTTAAGGTCTCTGGTAGAAAAAAAGTTATGTTAGACCCAGGCAGTAATAATAACTTGTCTGTCTCAGATTGCTTCTCCAAAATTGGATAAAATTACTTCAATATCTTACAACACTTCTTAATACACCACACATTGGAGTAGTAGAAGATACTTTGCAGATGCGCAGGACCTCTAGGATTAAGTATTATTTCTGCAGTGACTTTTCTACTTCAAAAGTAATACAGCAAAATTGTGGCTGGCTTTACTGTGAGACATAACCATATTCATGTCAATGTTGTTGAACACCCCACACCTGCCTGTTAGTGAAGATGAGATCTGTCATTTATATTGATGATAGGCTCTCCATTCATTAATGCTTTATATTCCACATGAGAAGTTTTCTCCAATAGAGCACATGAAGATAAGCTTTGCATGTGGATTTAGTATAGAATCATAGAATCACCAGGTTTGAAGAGACCAATTGGATCATCGAGTCCAACCATTCCTATCAAGCACTAAACCATGTCCCTCAGCACCTCATCTACCTGTGCCTTAGTACGGGAGCTTCAAAGAATGGACAGAGCTTGGCTCTTGCAGAAAATGAGATGTGCCAAGCAAAGTTCAAGCTGACTTGGGGAGGAAGATTGCCTCAGACTCTAAACCTTTATGCCACTTTTCTTGAGAGAAATCCCATCAGTCATTGGCTGCCTTGAGTCCTGAAGCATAATAAACCTTCTGCAGGGACTGCATTTGAAATCCTATCCTCTTGAAATAAGTATATGTGCATGATCCTAGTTGGATAATGGTGCCAGTTTGGGGGATCATATTGTGAATCTTAATTTGTGTGTAAACTTGTGTATGACCTTAATTTTTTTGTGTTCCTGTACCTTCTATGTGAACCTGTTATAGGAGAAGCCCAGTAACAGGTGGTGTGTAAAAATAGCCCATCAAAATATTACCTGCTTGCTTGACAAAGGTGAATCCTTGAAGAACCTACAATTTGTCTGTGAAACAAACTAGACTTTCGTAATTTTCTGGTACTCCAAGAATGATACTGCTTTGGAAAACTTGAGATGTTTTTAATAGTTATATAAAAGATTGTTAATGGATATTTCATAATAAATCCTTCCCTATATAGCAAAATACCTGCTCTGCATGAGGATGGGCTGTCATAAGCAGCTGAAGCAGCGTTTGGAACCAGATTTTTTTCAATTTTCACTGTTTTGAGTGTTCACAACAGTCTACAAAGTTAGGGGATGATATGTCTTGATTTTTTTTTCCCCCTACTATATGAGGACATTTGCTAGTGAAAAAATACACACATGTAGTTTGAGTGAAATCTTATGGTGTTAGTGATTTGCCACAAGTGGAAATATATTATTTAAATTGCAATGCTTTTATTTTCTCCTTTTTAGAAAATCCATCTGTCTCCAGTCCCATAAAACTATCCCAGATGAAAATGGAAAATGCTATAGATAGTAACAGTTCTTCCAGGAAAATGTCAGCAAATCTGTTATCCTTCTTACTCTCATCATGTAAATACTAATTAATTTGGGATTCATACCATATACAGAATTAAAAATATATAGGAGGGAATTAGAGCTAATTGCAAGTGTTCTCATTAATTATCTGCTTTGCTAAAACCTGATGGAGTTAGTGATTCATTGTGCCAGAAGTGAAAGCTCTTTTAAACTTTCTGCAAGCAAAACTGCAGATAAATTTCCATGACTCCACTAACTTGAGCTGAAATATTTGAGCTTGCATCAGCTCAGGGTTTGGAGTTTGCTCTGTGCAAATGTATGTGCACTCACAGTAACCTACTTGTCTTAGCTATTTATACCTGTTCATTGACTAGTTTTTTTTATAGGACTTGCCTCTACTGCTGCACAGTGCAAAATTATTCGAGATTTTGATCCTGAACTTATTAATGCAGCCAAAACCTCCTTTACATTGGAAAAAAGTGCTAGAGAGGTATCTACAGAGCTGTCTGGGTGCCTGAAGCTTGCCATCTGTCTGACCTGAGAGGTACAGTGGAGTGATGAAGTAGTGTGGAATATGCTGACTCCTCAGCTTCGCAAACAATTTCTGGTCTGTTGATGCTGGGTTTTTCTCCCTTGCAATCGCAGCTGCACACCCCTCTGTTGTCACAGATGCTTTTTGGCATTTTAACAAGCTGTTACGGCTCGCAGTGAGTCCTGGCTCTCCCCAGTTTTAGTTGGAAACCTTTACCTTAGAAATGGTTAATTACTCAGATTCTCTCAATCCCTATGAGCTGCTTTTTTCAAGTTTTCTAATTTACATTGTGATGACTGGGCAGCAATAAATCACAGCCCAGCTGCAGCTACTGATCTCCTATAACCCTTTTTTTCTCTTAGTTGTAATTTCAACTATAAGCTCAACAATAAGCCCATCTCTTAATCTCAGCATGAACAAATGGAAAATGGTCAAATGACGCACAATTTTAAGCTTCTTGCTGCATAAATTAGACTGAGTGCGTCAGTTCACTGGAATACTCTGACCTTTTCTCCTTAAAAATACTGGGGGGGGGGAAGATCCTGGTTGAGCCCGAGGTTAAAAGTCTTCTATATTTACAGCGTGCAAGTGCTTAAGCATAAGGTACCAATACATACAGAAGCTGGTACTTAAAATATATGGGGAAATGGAAGCCAGGGCAGTTAGGAAGGAGAGCCAATAACAGCCAGACTGTTGCTAGCTTTCAGCAGCTAAATATACTATGGTGTTTGCATAGGACAGTATTTCATGCCCTTAAGTGTAGAGAAGAGGGATACACTAGCTACCTGAGGGATTTAAAGCAATTACTAATTGATTTAATCAGTGTTGTCATTTATTTCAGCTGTAATGAGTGAGCTAAGCTTGGCCCTACTTCAACTAGTGTGAGGTTGTTAAAGTCAAGGGAAGGCAGAGCTTGGCTGGACTCGGGCTGCAGGAAGGGAAGCCAGGAGCAGTGTAACACTGGCTTGCGGTGATGGGAGCTTGTCAGCGCTCTGTGCATGCTGCAATAAGCACTTGAGCAACTCCACTGCAGCATCAAGGGATAATTTGAGTATTCATAGAATCGGAGAACAACCAGACTGGAAGAGACCCATCGGATCATCAAGTCTAACCATTCATCTTGCTTAATGCAACCTGTGGCTGAGGGTGCTGAGCAAAGTGTGGTTATGAAGTGATCTTACTCTCATAAAAATCCCTTTTTTCTGTCAGCGTTATGGGAATTGATTTCTACCCCTTGGTGCCTGTGGTGACTTCGTAGTGTTACATCAGTTGGGTTGGATTTTAAATTGCCAACTCCTGTAACGGTGATCAAATCACACAAACTAGTATACTTCATAAATTGAGCAGACAGGTGATGTTTTGTGATGGGCATAGCTCTGTATAGAGAGACAATATTTTATTGCACATCACTAGGAAAAAATATTTGATTGCACATCACCTGATACTTAACTTAGAAAAATTACTTCCATAAAAGAGGATTTTCCAAAGTTTGTGGACAAAGATTCATTTTATGTACTCTTCTGCTTTAGAGAAAACCTGTCTTTCAAACCAAGTGCAAACTGTGCTTATTGGGGGTTCTCTTCTCTCTGGCTTCTGTGTTAACCTGCGCGTGACCAGGATCTGAGCTGGTCAGGGCATCATTGTGTTGTCCTTCACTTCAGAACAGTTCACGTGAAAGCATTTGCTTTGGTTTTAGAGTCTCCTTTTCTTGGATGAGAATAAAATGACTCTTTAATGTAGAAGGATGAAAGGAAAGGGAGAAAGCTAAGCCTGATCTGATTTTAGAGGCAAGGCTTAGTTTTAGTTTTATGGGCTACCTGTAACCTGAAGTTTGACCTGAGCTGTTAAGTTGCCAGTGTTTCTCTGAGGAAGGAAGGAATCACTGGGTATGTCTGAATTTAAGCTACTAGTGATGGCTTTTACTCCTGACTCTTGGCTGATCCATAGATAGTGTGAACATCTCTTCTTCAGAGGTCATTACCCACAAATTCCTCCTGCTGAATAGTTCTCCCCTGAAATATCAGGGTTCCCCCTCCTTAGGTGCTCAGAGCTAAGTCTGACTGTGTGGTTACAGAGGTTGAGGAGAGGGGATGGATGGAAACAATGCTCTGTTACAGCCACCAGTGCTCCTTCTTTCAGTGAATTTAGGAGAGAGGTTTCCAAGAAGCCTGATGCAGTGACCACTGGTCACCTTCTCCCCAGTGCTGAGGGTTTGCTGTGGAATGTACTGATGTGAACTCAGCCTGGTCTGACTGAAGACTTACATTTAATTTTAAATACTGAAAGGCACAGGGCACAAATGTGCTTGGAAAAAATGTGATTGGGAGGGGGGAAATGGAAAAAAATCTTAGAGTGACATTCCAGATCCTTAAAGATGTCGAGCTGGAGTCAGGAAATCTTTGAGAAAGATCCACATCCAGTGTGTGTGTTTACATCACAAGTGAAATGCATGTGTACTTGTGCTCCTGCAGCCTAATGCTTGAGATGAGTGTGAATTAGGCTCCAGGTCACTTTAAACCTCCCTGGCATTCCCAAAATCTAACCACATGCATGTGGTTTACCTCTGTTTATCAACAAGTGTCTTTGCTTTCATTTGTTCCCTGTGTGCTGTTCTCAATTCACCTGCTCATGGTGTGGGTGGTGGAACTGCTGGACTTTACCTTTTGATACACGCAGGCTCGTTTTAAGAAGGCAGAAGCCTGCTGTTTAATGCGTTATTGAAAGCTGTTCTTTATTTTTAAACTTTCCAGGAAGTTAAAAATAGACCTGATCCTTTTCATTCTCTTTTTATAAAAAACAGATCAAAATTATGCATTGAACACCGTGTATAATCCATTGGTTAGGGATTACATCTGGTGAATGCATCAGTTGACTGAATCGAGTCTATTTATGCTTTCTTAAAATAAAAAAGACCCTTCCAACCTGATTCTTGGCCATTTTCTTTCTGTCAGGATTAATAAGACAGTGAGTGCTCTTGCCTAGCTCAAATGTACTTGATTATTACTGGATTTTGGTCTGTGTTCATTCAGTACCTGTGGAATGATCAGAAGTCAGTGGATGCTCAGCAGAAATATTTCAATTGTGTAACGTGCAGATTTCTTATTTTCTCCAAATATTCAGAGAGAAATGTGTGGAACAAACAGATACATTAGATAAAAGTTCTGTTCTCTTGTCACTTGGAACTGGGCATTGCTCAGGAACAACTGTAGGCAGATCAATCTGTTTTAGCACCTTGTATTTCACCATCATATATAAGTAAGATGAGCAGGACCAAAGCAATATCTGTAACCCGTAGCAACTTAGTTGGAGATCCATGAGAAGGTCCTGGCACAGTGTGGAGGTGCCTGTGAGTGTATTGGATACCAAATTCATTTTTCCAGTGTCTACGAAAATCATAGAATCATAGAACAGCCAGGCTGGAAGAGACCCACCGGATCATCGAGTCCAACCATAGTATCCCATTCCATTCTGTCCCCACTGCTTTGGGACTCAACTCCAGCCTCCCCAGTCACCCCATTCCCTCCTCATCACCTCGGGGCTCAGCTCCAGGAACCCCACAACTCCTTTCCGTCCCTATCATTTTGGGGCTCAGCTCCAGCAATCCCAGTAACTCCATTCCTGTCCCTCCCCACTGCTTTGGGGCTCAACTCCAGCCTCCCCAGTCTCCCCATCACCTCAGGGTTCAGCTCCAGGAACCCCAGAACCCCTTTCCCCTCCCTCCCCAGCGCTGGGACCCTGGGAATGGGGGTTTTTGAGGGGTGGAATCTAACCATGCTGCTAGGTAATCATGTCTTAAATAATATTAAACTGTACAAATGCAAAAGAAAAAAAATCCAATCAGTACCTAATTTATTACAATGAATTGTTAAAGAGCCATAGGGGGTTTATATCTAATGCTGTGAATAATTAATCATTACAGGTGGTGGGATTTTCAGAAGTGCTCGGGGGCTAGCTCAGCTCTGCTCATGCCAGGGAGATGGATGAATGCTTTAGAAAAATCTCACTGAAATACCAAAGATTAGAGCTAACCAAGGACTATTTTTCTATGTACATCCTTGTCTGTGACCTCTTTTACTGGAATTTTGGGACCTGAAAAAGAATAAGTATCTCATAGAAAACATTATTGGAAAGATAATCCTTCATATCTTTCTTAGTTTGTTGGGGTTTTTTTAAATGAGTCTGCCAAGAAATCACTCAAGGAAAGAAAAAACAGACTGGTTTCACCAAAACTGTCAGTAATTGATTAATGTAGGATAAAATATTGTAACAATATGCTTCTCTTGCTCCCAAGATACCCTTTGTGTCCATGGTATTTTTCCATACAATTAAATTTTCCCTTGTGCCTTGAGTTTCAATGGGAGAATGAACTCTCAACTTTCATATTTTTTGAAAACCATGATGTGTGTATTTCTACAGATTTCAGCACCTTAAGTATGCCCAGATCTTTAGGAAGAGATTTTTTAAGGGACCTTTTTTGGATGTAGACATGTAAATAAGTTTTTTTTTATGACAAGCTGCAGAGTGAATTAGTAACGCTTGCTACGTCCCCAGAGAAACTACCCTTGTGTATGTTTATTATTGAAAGAACAAGCTGAGCAAACTATCAACAAAGATTCATGTTAGTGAATGAATATGTGTATTATATATATGTGTGTAATATAATATATTAGTGTATGAATTCATACAGTGGAACGGAGAAACTCTTGCTTGTACTGATTGGATATCTCCTACAGGATCATTGCTTACTAATTGGAAGAGCTGCTAGCGCTGGCTCTACTGTGCATTTTTGGTTTGTATTCTGCACTTTGCAAAATGTAAATCTGTTTGAGGAGTATAAAATGCATTTTGTATGTGGCGAGAATTGATCTGAGTTTCAACTGTTTCCACCTATAAAAGAATACAAGAGAATATAAAGGTTCAGGGAAAAAAGTATTTTTGTTGCTAGACTCTTTCTTGCGAGGTGTTCTGTATCCTATTGTTTATGAACCCTCTGATCTATATTTATAAATGGCCTTAAAATGGCAGGTAAGCAAAAATAGGGTTGGATGAAAGGAGTATTTCCAGCCACCTGGTTCACCAGCTTAATATCATTTTCAACTCTTTCGACCTTGCTAGAGCTTCTGTGAGAGGTGTTGAAGCTCGGGGAGGTTACATCCACTGTTGGTATCAATTACAGTATGATTTTCTGTTTTCTAACGGAGAGGAGTTGGCTGGGGAAGCAGACATGCTATAGCTTCTTGAAGGGTGGTGTCTGCCTACCCCTCAGAGCTCGCTCTGTGTGTTTTGAAATAAGTTCTGGAAGAGCTGATGGAAAATAGACAAGCTAAGAATGGTGACCACCACTTAAGAGTAGTTTGGAGGAGGTATTTATTCTCAAATTACTTCTCCCAGCCTTGCAGATGACAAAGTGCAAAAGGGGGATTATGAGCCTGAGGTTTTGTTCGTCATTTCAAGGACTTTGTGAGGATCACCTTGATGTTAGGGCAGGCAATTTAATGCAGTAAATACTTCATTGGTGTTTTGGTGATCAAAGCTGCTGGTAGAAGGTCAGAATTTCTGCTTCTGTTAAGTGCCAGTAACAGGAGAAGACTAGATATGGAATCCATTCCTCTTGTTCATCCACCCCTTGCCTCCCTCCAAGCAGCAGCAGCCCAGTAGTTACATTTTGTTCTTGGAGTGACAAAATTCAACCTTGGTGCTGTGTAGAAGCCTTAAGCTAACCATGCTGTAACTGTTCTGCCCTTTCAGGAAAGGGCAAGGAGAGCTGAAAGTGGATTTGTAAATAGGCTGGATTATTAGGAACTCGTATTACAACAGAAAGAATTTGTTTGAAGGGATAGTAAGGGCATGGTCTGGCCAATGCTCTATGTTAAAATACTCAGTCCCCACTGATATGAGTTTCTGTGTGATTTGTATTGTGTAACAACTTTCTTATGTTCATGTGTAGCACAGGAACTTTCATTTTTCTGGAAGTACTGACTAACACAAAGAGCTCCAGATTGTCACATTACAAAATATTTGATTTTGATTTGTTTTTAAGATTCTTATGTCTCAGCCTATGTGAATTTTCCAGTTTTAACTAGCTGATTAATGCTTGGGCTACAGCACTTTTAAGTTCCCAGTAGCTGTATACCCTATCAGTCTCCAACCAACGTAAGCAATCCCAGTTGGAGATGCTTCAGAAAGGTCTATTCTGAGATGTATGTAGCCTTCAATTCTTGTGCATTGCTTCAGTTCACAGAGCAGAATTCAGCTGTTCTGTGGGTGAAATGGAAAGTTCCACAGCTGGGCTTACATGCACAGGCTGAAAGGAAACTGGGGGGTTTTTGTATATGGAAGGTTAAATTCTGTCCTCAACCCTGGGTGCTGACTGAGAGGCTGAAGACGTTGAGGACGGTTTGGAGCAACAAGATTTGAAAAATGCACTTCGAGTAATATTGGCAGAGGCTGCCCAGGGATGGGGTTGAGTCCCCTTCCCTGGAGGGGTTTAAGGGACGGGTGGACAAGGTGCTGAGGGACATGGCTTAGTGATTAATGGGAATGGTTGGACTCAATGATCTGATGGGTCTTTTCCAACCTGGTTATTCTGTGTGATTCTGTGATCCCTCCCTGATAAACTGCAAGTATTAGCAGTAGCAGGTCTCCTCTGCTAAATTCAAAGTTCCTGGGGAAGATTGTTTTACTTCTGAAGTTTCTGTTCTTTCTTAACTGAGTTGAATAGGAAAGTTTGAGAATCTCCGTTATATCTGATTTTTCAAGAACTGTAGCTTCTCCAAGTTCTTACACCAGAGTATTTTATGAGCAACTTAGTTATATGCATAAATAGTGTTAAACTTGATGTCTCTGACTCAGACCCGTGCTTTGAGGAGGTACATCCAGCTGGAAAACTAACCTAATTTTAACATTATTTCCCTTATTGTAGCAAGGTCAAGCAGTTCTGTTTGGGTTTTTAATATTTTCTAAATGTGCATGCTGAGAAGAAGCAGTACAATGTGAGAGTATTTACTGCCACGAAGCGAAGGCAGAGAATCAAAAGTGCATTTGAGTGCACAGAGCTTTTGTTTGCGTGAACAAGTCGAACAGTTCTTTGGCCAGAAAGATAACGCTCACAAACAGCCTGTGTATGGAAATGTGGCTGTGTGCAAGTGGGCTTCAACCCTTTTACCAAGCTGCAAATGATTAGGCCTGTAATGTTAAGTGGAAACATAACACATATATAAAAATAACTGCTTAAAAATAAGCTTTCCAGTCTAGAGGTCCAGGATTTCATACTTGCAGATTATATTTATGGATGCCATTTTCTCTTTCCAGTATTGTCTGTTATTGGTAGGGGAGTTATTCCTCTAATTCACTCCTCAAAGATTTACTTGTTAATCTCCGCTAACAGGTGCTTTCCAGGCAAATGTGTTTTCATCCCTTTGTTAAGATGTCCTGGATCTGCTTTTGGGACTCTTCTCCATCTCTGCTCTTAAAACCGAAGTTAAAAAAAACAAAACTTCATATCTACGTGCCTACTATTAAGGACCTAAATCAGTTTTATGTATCACATGTAGAATAAGAACATGAAAGCATGTTTGTAAAGGATGGTTGTAAAGCCAAGCTTGCGCTCTATTAAGACAACTACAGAATGCAACAGCTCAAATTCTAGCCAGATTTACATGATGGATTTCTGGGTGCTCCTTCCAAACTCCTCTGGGTTATTTATCCAGGATAAATAAAACAGTTTATTTTCTCATTAAACCAAGCCTCCTGGTTTTGGAGCTTCTGCTTGAGTGGCCACAGGTTCCCTATGAGAGGTCATCATTGGGTTTTATGCATGACTAAGAAAGCCCCTTGGTCAGAAGGCATTATGAACCATGTCTGTTTGCTGGCTCTTGATTTCCTCTGCTGGTCCTCTTGGCTGCTCTAGAAATTCACTCTTTAGCTGAAACCTTTATGCTTGAGAGGTCACTCTTTTCACCAAGACCTTTCTTCTATTTTGAATTTTGTCCTCATAGATCAAACGTTCAATGCAATTATATATGGGCTTCTCTGAATGTTTCTAATGTTCTTTGTGTTTATCCATTTAGTCCTATAGCACAGGGAGATGTGGGAAGTTTAAGTGATGAAAACAAATGGTCAATGTCATAGTCTCCTCTGTGGTAGAAGAAGGAATCTGAGTTATTAGACTCCTTTAAAGCCTCTTAACTGGTTGGATGAAAGTTTAAGAATTGTATAACTTGTGTGAAGGAATCCAAATGAATGATCCAGGAACAGGCAGAAGATGAGAAGCTTTGTGTTCAAACCAAGTAAAACTGAAGCACCTGCTGATAACTGGCTAAGTATGGAGTTTTCCAGATCATAGGGAAAATTAAAAGATAATATCATGCGAGACTGTTCTGTGCACTATATTACTTTGGTTTGGAGAGTCAGTAATGAAATTTCATGCAGGCAGAGAGGTTATGACGCACTGTAGAGCTTAAGAAACCCATTGAGAGATGTGGGATGGATTGCCCAAAGCCACAGCTCAAACCAGACAAGTCAGTGCATCCCTGATAAAGCTGCTGAAATGACCCAGCTCAGAGGTGGAAAAGAGGATCCTCTCTTCTTAGCAGGGGGTTAGGGTAAGGGAATTGGAAACTAAGCAGTGATGGAAAAAAATAACTGCTAGGTTGGAGATAAGTGAATAAAAATACACTGCCAGCACCACAGCTGTCCTTGCTTGCTACACCCATTGGCAACTATGGAAAAACAAGGCAGTAAAATAAATATACACCCAGGGAAAGGTTAGGCGGGTCTTACTTTCCATCCTACTGTTACTGTAACCCATATAACAACACCTTGTTTTTGGTTGTGAACACAAGAACGCTGGTCCCTTTGCTGTTAGTTAATGGGGTGGGTGACTCTCTGGGTCATACCAAATTCACTGCTCTTGTCCATTTGCCTCTATAGATTTGTCTGTCGTCTTTGTCTGCGGGGACAGGGGAGCTTTTACAATCAGAGAAGGAACAGTACTGTGGTACTTCAGTGTAACCACTGTCCTCATACAGTGGCCAATGCAAATGTCCTACCTTTTGGGGCAGATGTAGCTGCTTTGGCTCTAGCTGTTAGAGTAAGGTTAGGAAGAGGTCCCTGGCTAATTATCAACAGTAAATATTAGAGATACACATCTATATTCATTACTGCATTTGAAATGATAACAATTCCTTAGAATATAAAATCAACTGCCTGCTAAAATCTCCCTGAAATGAAAAATTCTGGCTGAAATAAAATATGGCTATTAGTGTGGTATGGGTCTCTTAAACAACAGACTATTTTAATTGGTATTTCAGGGGTTTTTTGTGGGTATGAAAAGAGATCAGCACAAGCAGATTCTGTTATTTATCTTGACTGCTATTATGCATTTCAAAAAGCAACTGTGAAAATTATCAAAATGAACTCATGTTGTTTTAGTGCTCTAACTCAAAATAATCCTCTGTAAGAATAACTCGTAGCATTACCTTAGTTGTGTGTATGACCCTGCTAATGTCTGCAGACATTTCAGAATCCTCCAAAAGTTGTCAATCTCATCTGTTTCTCCATTGTTAGATTTATATTACATTTTAAAAAGTATTAGGTTTCAATATCTGTATCTATGAGTATCTTATTTAGTCTACTATGGTCATACTGTTCTGTCAAAATATTTAAAAAAACATTCAAATATGCTCAAAGCCCTAATTAATGTAAGGAACTTGATGTTCATTCTTTTCCTACTAGGTGTGTGTAGTAGGAGACAAAGATAATTTGTTCCTAGTATGAAATTAGGGAAATTGCATCATTTCACAATTAGACCGATCATGGAAAAATGTTCAGGTTTTGTGCTGTTCTATGTGGGAACACCGTAAGATGCTGTACAAAAGGACAGAGAATTCAAGTCAACATTAGCAAGGCCCAGTCACAGTCATTGTCACAAAGGTAAAGGTAGCAGCAATGACATTGCCAGTTTGTGGAGCTGTTTGAACACCCTGGATTTGTATGATGGGGACGATCCTCTCTCTAAGCATGATCAAGGCAAGCAACACACAACCACAGAAGGCTGTCATGCCCCTGAAGGATGTACAAAACAGGTTTGGCTGTGCAGTCTTCCCTTGCTCATAGTGACAACCGATAAAACTTTTCACAGAAGGCTTTGTGTTTGAAAGGACCTTTAAGCCCATCTAGTTCAATTCCCCTTCCATGGGTAGGGACACCTCCTACTGGATCAGGTTGCTCCAAGCCCCGTCCAACCTGGCCTTGAACATCTCCAGGGATGGGGCAGCAGCAACTTCTCTGGGTAGCCTGGGCCAGGGCCTCCCCACCCTCACAGGAAAATATTTCTTCCTAAAATCTAATCTAGTAATATCTAATTTGGCTCTTCTCATGCGTTTGGCATGGTATGGATGTTAGACATAGTATCTAAAATCAGTCCCAAACACTTTGGGAATAAAGAAAATACCAGAAATTATAAAGAGTAGCAAATAAAATCCCAACTAACTAGCCAAATTCTTCTCCAATAGGACCCTTTCCCAGCAATAGGCTTGACAAGGGTCACTGCTCAAGTCTCGTACAGTAACTCAGGTTATTATTAGTGCACTGTTGTTGGTGCTATTTAAGAATTTCCAGTATACCAAGTGGTAATTTTAGTCAGCATTGTCAGAAAAAAAATACCACCTATAAACTATTTTAGACTTAGGCCCATCAACAGTTACTAATACAGTGCTTTACAAGGCTCAGTAAGTTATGGAGCTAAGCTATCTGTTGGTAAAATAAAACCAAACACCACTTAGCCTGCAACTGTGTGCTTATGGCATATAAAAAGTTACTTAATATTCCATAGGGAGGGCGAATTTTTGGTGTTGTCATTATGGGGTGGCAGTTGTGCTTACAGAAATGTGCTTGCTGCTTAGGAATATGCATCTAATATTGAGCATTCCACCTCTGTCATGTTTGTCTGTTTATAATTTTGATTTCATATATGCAAAACCAAGCGTTAGATTAATGGAAAGTTGTGCTAAGTAGGCTGCAACAAGTGATGACTGTATTAAGTGGTTTAAAAAGCAAGTGAAAATTGATGCCTACAAATATGAGAATAACAAAGGTGAATGACTAAGAAAATAAATATGTAAACTGTCATAGTGTTAGAATTAAAGTCAAACATCAGAAAATGAAACTGGTATTTTTACAGGTGCAGTAAAGAAAATTGTTAGTCTAGCTTCATTATTTAACCAGTCATTATCAGAAAAAATGAACATTGACAATTCCAATTAACTTTTGAAGTTTTTCAGGTCTGCCTAGTAACTGAACTGTGACAACTCTATTCACCTTTACCTAATGATGTTGATACTTTGTGGTACGACATATTATTGAGTTTGCAAAAGTCATGGGCAAGATCTGATTAAGATTTTGTAATCAAGCTGTATCTGACCCCTGACCCAGTGTTCACTGAAGTCTGTGATAATCCTTCTCTCAACCTCAGCTGATGATCACTCATTCTCTTTGGACTAGTTGCATACCACACACCAACTCCTGCAGGGACACACCCAGTTTTATTTGCTTTCTTGAATTTCTAATGTTAATGAAGAGGCATCAGATGGTTAAAGCTGCCCAGGATCGCTCTGTACTGTACATCACACATCTTGTAAGCATCAAAACAAATTGTTGGCACCCTTCTTCCAGCAATCACTGGAGAGTGATTTGGACTAAGCTCTGTCCCTGCCAAATTCTAAGTTGTGGAGCCTAACTGTTTTGGCGAAGAGTACAAACAATTTCCATTGTGCAGCTCAAGCAAAAAATATATACAAAGCTGTTAAATCTTGCACTTTTATGTGTTTTCACTTGGCACAGGAAAACGTAATCATTAAACAAATCTGTTTATCTAACAGGTCAACTTTGATGTATCTTAGCAAGTAAAAGCTCTCATTACTGTGTGTCTATCTCTTGAAGAGTGTGAACTAACTCTCAAAACAAACCAGAAAGCTGACGCTTGGTACGGAGGCTGCCAATAAGGTATTTTATAGCCTTTCAGTATCTTCCAATGCCTTTGAAAGGATTTTTTTATTCTTTTTAATGTACCTCCTCCTAATTTACCTTTGGAATATCCCTCTGCTTTATTAAACTAAAAGGCTTTTTCATTCCATTATGATTAGTCTTGGGGCAAGTTATTGTGATTTATTGAAGGCAGGATACAAGCTCATCCTACTTCTTGCTTCAGCCAAACGCCACGTAGGCCTCTAGTCATTTGGGTTTGGGCTCAGCATTGTGCACTCAGCAGCTGCATGCTGTGTGTTTTTGAAGATCCTGCTGTCTTGCAAAGCTCACAGGGCTTCTCTTACCTTCAAACCATAAAACAAAGCCCATTACTTCAAGCATTCGGTTAGTGTCCTCCAGTTCAGCACTGCCATTTATCAGATTGTCTCATCTGTAAAATGCCTTGCAAGTTGTGAGGCTGTTCTTGATGGTGTGTAGGGAATTGATGATGTTTTTGTCCAGGTGCAAATAACTTTGAGGAAGGGAATAAAAGAACCCAGTCCAAGGTGCTGTCAGTCTTACGAGTGTAGATTTCCCACATATCTCTTTTGCAGCTCTTCCGCTTTAATGAGTTACAAAACCTACTAATCCACTTTCTCTCATTTTATTACAAGCTACAAGTGTCCAAATATTTCTCCATGTGAATTCTGACTGTACAATACATTGTCTTTCCAGTCCAGTAAAACTTAGCATTTATGGCATTCCAAAAGCTGTTGCCCGTTAGCAGTTTCTCAAGCTTCAGGGTGTTTTGCAACACAGCAGTCTAGCTAATGATTGAGGGGAAAACAACATAATCATGTGCTGACATTCCAAGTTATTTTATAAGCCACTTTTATCTTGGATACCCTTTTTCCCGCTGTCATGCTAGTCTGAATCTGCTCCATCCACTGCTGCTTCATTGAAACATTTCTGTGGTTGAGCCTAGAGGTCCTCCTTCAGCTGCTCTGGGAGACAGTTGGCCTTCCCTATCAAAGGGCTTGCTTTCCTCAGACACAGGAGGTAAAATGAATAAGGTTTATGGTAATTGTTTATTAGCTGTCCTGACTCTGCACTAGAATTATTCCCAGAGGCACCTTTACTGACTGGTTTAATTTAATATATATTGAAGGAATAAATACTGTAGCTGACTTTCTGCTCTACAGAAGCGATGACGTTGCTGGATAACTTATCTGCAGGACTCAACTGGGCTTGGGAGATCTAGGTTTAAAGATATGATTTTCCTGCCTGTATTGAATGGTTAGGGATGTCTATGCATCACTTGGTCTAGTTTTTAACAGAAATGGCCAAAACTGCCTTCTGCTGAGCTGAGACTTACCTGTACTTTTGCAAATAATTGTAATTCTATCATTTAATCAAAATTATGCAATCCCATAATCCCAACAGGAGAGGCAGGAGATAAGATGTAAACCAAACTGAACTCTAGTAATGTGTTCCCACTTGCACTGTGCAAAATAAATATTGCAAAGTAATTAAACAGTGATTTTATTTCCTGGTTGATTTCTTTTATTTCTCCAAGAAAAGTTAGGGAATTGAGTGATACTCACTTTTGACAGTGGATTACTGGACAGTTTGAGGCAGTGGAAAATAATTTTTTTTGTAATGTCAGTAATATTTACAATTTGCCAATTTGGTGGCATTTTTGGCAGTTCCTATATGTGCCAGTAAATACCAAACACCAAAACTTGGAAGCAAAACATGAGAACAAGATAGTAAAATGGTAGGGATTGTTTTATCTCTAAGCCAAGACTGTTACCTTTAAATGAGATTGATCATTCTCAGGACAGATCAGCTACTTCTGTGGGTAAAAGTTTTATAAAGACTATTGTCTTGTTAAACTATGGAAGAAGAGCAGAACTTGAACTCTCTCTTAAAAGTATCTGTCCAAAGCTGTACAGCTCTGTTTATGGTTATACACATGAGGCCAAACCGCTGTGACTTCAAAAGGTTTTCAGAAGAAAATAGAACTCATTCATTCATTCCAGAAATTAAATTTAAAAAATTAAGTAAATTTAAAAATAAGAAATTATTTCTGCATTGTTATATGTTCATAGTTTCCAGTGTTTAGATGTTAAAATTGTCGTCGTTTTTCTTGGTGGCTGACTAAAGAAAGAATAGAGAAGGGGAAAAAGGTCCAAAGGGGATGTAATTAAAGTATTAAAAGTTATGAGGGGCACAGCTGTCTGATCACTTCATTGTCCCTCAGGGAACCATCAAAAGGTCAAGATTAATGACAAATACATTTAAAGCATGTCAAAGGAAAAATATCATACGTGTTTAAGCAGTCTTTGGAATTAACTGTTGCAGGAAGCCACATGAGTATATGGTATAGCTTGACTTTTTCAAGAGCTGGATTGCTTTATAAACAGTAATAGTTAGGAAGTAATATTTATAACTTGATGCTTGACAGCTTTAAATTGAGCTGTGGTGCTGGATTCAAATGGCGCTAAAGTCTTAGACTCTTCTTGGCCCAAACAAAAGGGGGTATTGCTGTCTATAACAAGCCCTACACAGATAGTTACAAATCCATATGAAATGTGAGTGTGTATATAAATTAACATGGGATTAAGGTAAGCAGCTCATCTATCTTTTTAAAGAGAAGATGATGAGATATAGGAGCCTGTGTATCATACTCAGACTAATATAACAGTGCTCTTCTGGGTCACCACGAACACTTTGTACCCAAGTACATGCTGTATGTCTCTTATAGACTACCCTTAACTGTCAGAGCTGTGAAAAACTCAGAAAAGGTCTGCAAGAGTCTACATCTCTACAGCTGACTCCTGTAGCAGCAATATTGTACATACTTCACAACAGACTTTGAATATGTGGGACCATTTTTGTCAGTTATAATCTTTTCTTCTCTATTAATACTTACAATTTTGTAGTAGTTAGTGTAGAGTCAACTTGCTTGAGTGAAACTACTGGCAATTAGCAAATAAGGCATCACCTAGTGCAGCTTATTAATGCAGAATACAGTGTGCTTCAAGGGTTTATTTTGTAGTCTCATTTGGCTTTTGAAGTAAGCCTGTCTATCTTCCAGCCTAGGATTGTGAGTAACTCGGAGATTTGTTGATGATAAGCCAGGAACAGATGAGTTGAGAGAATAAGAGGGGGATAAACACAAAAGCCCTTGGAAAATGGAAAGGAAAATTTCCTGTGTTTTATCTTTTTTGTTGTTGTTCTTGTTCTGATTTGCAAGTCTTATGCTCTTTACATATCTTATCAACATTAGCATCATTTTCAGAAATCATATGCCGTGTCAGCCCTCGATTTTTTTTTTTCATTGTCTGGCTATTTCTGTGATCCAGCCTCTTATTAGAACTACAGTCTCTATTCCCTCAAGTGCCATTTCTACCATGGATCACTAATTTCTATCACAGGAGTTCCCACTGTGCCAGTCACTTGTCGAGGACCAGAAACAACATGAGTGATGTAACCTCTGACCTTCCACTCCCAATATCTGCTCAACTCTTGGATGTACAAAGTATGCACCTCTTTCCTCACCCTGCTAAGTCAGACAGTGTGTTTATTTAGGATCTGGTACCCAAACACCAGCCCCTTCCACAAGGAGGGGAAACTACCCTTCAGTCAAGGAACTGGATAATTTGCAGATATGTTCTTACTGCTTATACATGCTGAGCAGTTGCCTACATATAGGATAGGACCTGTCTGTGTCTTCCTTACTCTGAAGTTTCAGTAAACTTGGAATGCAAAGGAGTTATGCAAGTTCATCTCATCTGAAGACTCAACTGCCTTTTATTGAAGTTGTGCTGCTTTGTTTTTCTTTTCTGTTTAAGATTAAGACTGGGCAGGAAAATTTAAACATCTAAATCAAGTATCTTTTTCAAACGCTAGCCAAACCTGCGGTAGGCTTATTGCAAGTGTATTGAAGGTTTCTTCTTGAAGTATCTGGGCAAAAGACAACTTCAAGATATTTTATTATGCTTAGGAGTTGGCTAGAAGCTTTCACATGTGATCAAAATCAGTGCAAGCCACTGATAGCGTGTATGCTGTTGCCAGGTTGGAATGAGTGTTCCCCCCCAGCGCATCTGAAACTTACCTTAGGCATCCCCTAAAATGCTGTCTCTGACCCTGGAGATCTAATGCAAGTTAAAGGCTGGATATACCCTACAACTGAAATGCATTTACTCCCTGGATCCTTAGGTAAAAGATGGACATCAGGAGAGCAAATATAATTTTATCCTGCTCTGCCAGGCTATATCCTTCAAGGGGAGATATGCAATGAGATGCTGAATTAACGACAATATACCATAAACAATTCTGGAAGACACAGCAATAGAAAACAAAGGGCTAGTCTGTCAGCTGCTGCAGATTAATAAGGGTTCACTAAACCAGTAGAGTCATGCCATTTTAGCACCAGCTGGGGCAGGATCTGTCCCACTATCTTTCACTTTACATGACTTAAGAAATGGAGAGAATCAGTAACATGCCTCTCTGCTGAGTCAATAGAGTAAGAACCTCTCTTTCCATGTGCATTAGTTTTGCAGCTATGGCAACAATATATGTGTGAGGAGAGGGGAGCGCTTAAAATAGGCTCCTGCTCCTAGTTGGAAAGAGCTGACAGCAAACATGTGTGGTCACCCGAGAACAGAGAGGGAGGCAGTGCGCTATTCTCAGCCTCTCTTTGGGTCATCTGCCTCTGGATGGTGGATGTTGTAACCGAGAAGGTGGGTGCACTTGGTCATAGCAGAAGCTTTGCTGTGCCTTGAAAACTTCTCTGAAGCTTCCTCCTTTGTGCCTCTTCCCAATGTGCTGGCTCATCTGTGAGCGAGCCAGCATGTGTTCACCAACGAGGGACTTAAACGATGCTTGATCTGTTGTGGAAGAAATAATTTGTGGCTGACAAGGCAGAGTATTATAAGGTCAAGACAAACCTTGATGCGTGGTAACCCAAATGAACAGCAAAAGACCTGCAGTAACAAACAGTTATTGTGGAGTGGTGTCCTTCCAACTCTAATATGCTGTTTCAGAGAGAGGAAAGGCTGGGAAAGTGGAAAATAGTAGCTTTGGCTCACAAACTGTAACCTGTTTTGGTCTCCATTAATTAATTTGGCATCGACTGTATTGTATGCTATTATTAGGCGCTCTCTCTCCCTCTGCAACAAATTAGGGCTTTCACATCTGCCTAAAAATAAAACTTTCCTGTCTGCTGGCTAACAAGGAAAACCAGAATGCAGCATATGTGTAATAAAGATGCACAGCTGTTCTGTCTATGAACTTGGGAGTGTGTAAGGGTAGGGTTTTTTTTAAGGACACAGTAGGTAAAAAACAGTGAGAAATGGTAATTCCAAGAAATTGCCAGGCTTAATGCATTGTAGAGAGATGGTTACAAAAGATGAAGGAAAAAAAAAATTGGAGGACTGTGAAAATTAAATAGAAAAATATTGATTTTTAGTGCATTCTTGAAGCCAGCCCTGCAAGGTTGATGTTTTTGATTAAGGAGAAAGTCATAAGGGAGGGTGTAAGTCTCTTAGTATTTTGTGTAACTCCCAGACACCCCTAAGATTCAGAGCACTTTCAACTCTCACTTTCAGTCTCTCCAGCCCATGAGGTTATACTTCACACCAGAACCATGACTTTAATTGCACTCTGCAGATGGTCCCTGGGTGTCATGCATGCCAAGAGAGGACAGGGATCCTGAAAGCATTCACTCCTGGGGCTGCATCCTAATAGCAGGTATAGCTCTTCTGTCCTAGCCTAGGAGATAATTGTGCTTTACTGGTGGCTTGAAATGAGAGCAGTAGTGAGGCCAATAGCACATATGTTTAATATCAAGGAATTTCATAGTATTCATAGAACAACCAGGTTGGAAGAGACCCGCTGGATCGAGTCCAACCATTCCCATCAAACACTAAACCATGTCCCTTAGCACCTCGTCCACCTGTGCCTTAAACACCTCCAGGGAAGGTGACTCAACAACCTCCCTGGGCAGCCTGTTCCAGTGCCCAATGACCCTCTCTGTGAAAATTTCTTTCCTAATGTCCAACCTGAACCTCCCCTGGTGGAGCTTGATGCCATTTCCTCTTGCGTATTATAGAGTAAAAAGTGCAAGATCTGTAGTATATTTTATTGTTTCAACAGCCACATACTAGGTAAGACTTTGTCATCTCTAAACTGTTGCTTCTGCTGCTTAACACGCTCTGAGGGAGGACTGAGTGATATGTAATACAGTATGTGTGCTTTCATTCTTTCCATGGCTGAAATAGGCAGGCATCTTCAAGAGAGCTGGTTTGAGCTGGTCTGGCTTTTTATCACCTGACACATTTAGATATGCTCTTTAGATAAGATTAGCTAATGAATTTCCTTTGACATTGGTATTTACTCTGTCTCTGCATTAGTTATATTTTTGTGGGCTCCTTGCTTTGCTGTCTTTTGTTCTGACTGTCTCTATAATGTATTAATATCGAAGCCTGTTACGTAGGCAGTAAGAATTTTTTTTTTCCCCCTAGAAATTGGTTAAATGGAAATGATCTGTTTTACATTTGCCTTTTGGACCTGAAGTAACAACATAGAACTGTGTTAACTAACAAAACAATGGGTTGCAAGGCATATTTTTTTGAGATAAAGAGGAAAAAATAAATCTTTTAATCGGATTTGTATTAAGCATACTTACCATGTTCATTCAGCTATGTTAAGAGGAGGAACCACGGTAATTAGTACTTTGAATTACTGATTTTACGTACAGGAAACAGTAATCTCCAATACTAGGGAACTTGACTCCAGGGTCACTTGGGGTAGCATTACAAAGCTCTTTCTCCATTCAGCAATGTTTTCCTGGTACCTGAAGGATTTTCCTGAAAACAAGTCAGTGGAGTCAAGACTTCTGATCACAGGATGCAAAGTCAAGCTACCAGACCATGTTAAAAAAAAAAAGCGAAGCCCCCCAAAAAAGAAATAATTCACTCTTGTTTTTCTTTTTCTTCTGAATTACATGACATTTCACAGAAGCGACTGCAAAACTTTTTCCATTCAAAGTCTTCAGCACTGGTTTGGTGACAAACTTGGTAATACTAGAGATTTTCCATGCATTATAAATGAAAACTGTTTCTGAAGCTGACTAAACCTTTCCATTCAAAGACGCATTTTCAGGTTTTTAGCAACACTGCAAACCCTAAACCTTGATTTAAGGATGACATATTCTAGACTAAGAATCCTTATCCCTATTTAGAATCGAATACACACATTTCTTCACTGACAGGCCCCTCACCTGCAGATGTTTCTGGCTACTGTCATCCTCTTAATTTCATAGCTTTCTATGCTTATTTCCCTGGCTTTTATCTCACAGAACACTTCGATGCATTTGGAAAGTGAGCGAACACGATAGTGCTCATCATAGAGGGAAAAATCCTCAATGTTTTTAAAGTAATTGTGTTTTGGAAGTAGAAAATAAAATACTTTTATTTGTTTGATTATGTGAACTATTCAAACTTGCAAGAAGGGATGCATTCAAAAAGATGATTTTCTTTTCAAAAAGAACAACAACCCTTTTGAGGGTTGTTGCCCTTAACAGGCAAAACAAAGTTCCAGGAGTCTCTTTTCATGTACTAAGCTGTGTTTGCAAAAGGAGACCATTTTTCAATGAAGAAAAACATTATGTCTGAAAAATATTGATCTGCAGTAGCACCATGTGTTGCCAAATAGGCTTTTGTCTTATCTCTCCTGACTTCCCCACCTTTCTGATGATAGAAAAAGCAGCAGCTTTCCCTGTTCCCAATGAAGATCTGGTCTTCTGAGCCAAAGTCAATAATGCTACTGATGTGCTATTTTGCACAAAAGAAGTTTCAGAGCTTTTTATTCGATCTTGATGAATGTGCATAACAAGTAAGATTTCACAGGCAGAAAGTGGACAATAACAGGTTGATTTGTTTTCCAACTACCTCAATCTAATTATTGTAGTAACTGCTGGAGCTTAGCAGCAAGGTAAAGAAATTGTATCAAGAAATGAATCAGTATTTGTAATAGATTATTGAAATGCTATTATTAACCTCTGTTAATGCAAGGTATAAAGAAATTTCTAAGGGTGACTCATTCGTGTTCCCCGAGTCCTGTGTGTTTTGTGTAGGAACGTCCTGCCTTACACACAGCTCCTGCTGAGAGAATGAGGAACAGGTTGTGACTCAGCATGGAGGAAGGTCTGTACAGTCTTCTCTGTGCTCATTTAGAGAACATAATGAGAGGAAAACCTCGCATGGCAATGACTGGCACTAGGATGGCAACCTAGTCCATTTAATTTAACACTAGTCCAGCTCTGTGCAGTGCTGGGGCATCGCTCCTTGGAGATGGTGGACCAGAACCTTAGGGTTCTTTATTTTGGGCTGTCCATCCACCAAGAGACACAGCTAGAGCTGGAAATCCTTCTTGACTTCTTGTGGATTGTAAACAAATAAGCTGTGAAATAAATCATAGGTGGAGAAGTCAGTCTTGGATTTGCTGCTGGCGAGAGCACCAACACTGACTGTTCATGGCCATGCAGGGAATGGGAAAGTCGCTGACTGATTTCATGCTGAATCTGGGATCTCCAGCAAGGAGAAGCATTTGGAATGGAGGACTGAGCTGTGCAACAGAGGTACAATAGGCTGAGGATGAGAGATTCTTACTAATATCTTCCCTATACTGCAACACTTTCTCTTCTGGGCTGCCTCCTAATGCAGATTTTTCTCAGCTTTCCAGCAGAAGCCACACCAGCACACACGAAGTTCCTGTGACTCTGGGAAATGTATGTGGAAAAGAACTAAAATAAAGATGGAAAGTGAGAACTAATTCCAGACCCACTGAAAAACTCACTTTGTAATGTGCAGTTAAGTCAAGCTCTTTGGCAGGTTTGACAGCAAATGATAAAAAGGAACATGGGGCAATATTTACCTCCATCAATTAAAAGGTCTGTAGGGACCTATATGAGGTATAAGTCTCTGAAATTATAGCATTCACATAGCTTTAAAGCCAAAGAAAAAAGATTTAATAGAAAATCAGTGGTTTTCATGCAAAAAGAAAAGAAAATAGACAAGGTCTGGATTTCAGAGGTCAGGTCGGTCTTTGTCAGTTAAAAGCTGCTCTGCTCCTGCAAAACAACATAACTAATGGGAAGAATTATGTTGCCCATTTACCCTTTCTGACAATTTTCTTGGAGATGGATTGGACTGAACACAGTGGAGCACACAGACCTTTCTCTGCTCCGTTTGATGCTCTTTCTATCAAAACAAACCTTTTGCTTCTCAAGCAAGACCACCTCACATTGTCTCTATCATCACTTTGCTGTTATTCAAATACTGTGGCTGATTTACGTTTTCAAGCATCCTTAGATAGTTATTTCAGGCCATGTTCCTAATTATTTTTTAATGGCAGTATTATCATGCTATAGATGTATTTGTTTAAATCCTGGCTGACTTTACAGAGGCAGTTTTTTAAAGGAAGGAGAAAAATTAAAATCACAATTAAAATATGTGCTGGCTTTTTTGGGACAGGTGCCAAACTGGCTCTACCTGGCACAAAAGTGAACAATTACTGTGGGATTACATGCTCCTTTTTTTTTTTTTCATTCAGATAATGATTGTTTTTTACTACGGTGTTTCATTTAGCCTGCTCTATAGTCCATAACCCTTCTTGACCCAGCAGAAGAAAGTAGGACTTCTCTTCCTGTCCAAATTCATCAGTTTTACTCCTTCAAATAGATAGAAGGAATCAAGGGAAAAATTAAATCAAATCCCCTAGAAATTTTCACCTATACTTTTCCCTGATAGAAAACTCTTCGTGTTTGTATTTTACTCTCCTATTCTGCTGTGTTTTGGACTCAGGATAGCAAGTAATTTCCTGAATGTTATTAGTTTGCCTTACTATCTGAGGGGTTTTAATACGTAAACAGGTACAACTAATGATGATAAGGGTGGTACATCTCCAGGTTGATTTTCTAGGCCTTTTTATTCTTAGGTATCCTAAGGCTTCTTCTGAGGAACACGGAATCAGGTGTTTTCACAAGAAACAGACTCTGGATCTGATCTAAAATAGTGACTGTTGAAAATGGAGCTGAGGTTTGTTACTGAGTGCAAACGAGGATGAGTATGGAAGGTGACGGTTAGGGTAAGTTAGACAGGATAACTTTGGGAAACTTCCTTTGAATAATTAGGAAAGACTTTGAATCCCAAATGGAGTATATCAGCCTATTTTGCTCGTATTCCTCTAAACTTTTCATTTCAATAGTCAATCTGTGAAATTTCAATCTGTGAAAACTGAACAATTGGAATTAAAATGCCGCAGCAGCAGATTAATCCTTGTCCTTCTTTTTGGTGGACGAACGGTTTGATCCAGGTGCCTCCTTTGATCAAATGAAAGAAGCTGAGGAAGTTATCCATATCTTAGCTCAAAGACAGAATGAAAATTCTGGCTGAAGGGATGGGTAGCATGGCAGTGGTTAATATGTCTCAGTATCCCTCTCTTCACACTGACTTTGTAAGATCAGCTGTGACCTCCAGCCCAGAGAACATAGGGGAAAAAAGGACTCCTGCTCTCAGACTTTGACCAAAATTGTCCAAGTTTACATTCTTTAACTTCTAACATTGGCGCTGCTGTTAGTGCTCTCACCGAGTGCTACATGCACAAAAAGAGAAAATAAAGAAAAACTGACAGAAAAATCATGCTTTAGCCACAGCTGTTTCCTCCTTCCTTCAAAAAATGATTTAAGCACCTTAATAACCTAAGGGAGAAAAAATGATGGTTTTCTAAGTGAATTATGTCTTGTTGAAAAATATGATTTAACATTGCTTATTACTCAGTAAGATAATCACTCAGAATTGTTGCTTAATGATTTAAGATTTGGGTTTTTCTTAGGTAATCATTCCCAAATTTTCCATTGCAGAGAGAAAGGAGCTAGCCTTTGGTGACAGGCTTTATGAGAAAAATATGAACAGAATAAGGAAAACAGAGAGAGAAAAAAAAACACAAAAAAGCTAGAGACTTCTCTCTGATGCAGATGGGAAACAAAGGATAATCAACTCCTTTGCCAACAATTACAGAGGAGGTGTAAGCACATGAAGAGCGGGAAGTACTTGGCTGAAGGTCCTTTCTCCCCAATGTTAGATATTTGTGTGCCTGTTAAGATAGGAAAAGCATGAAGTGAGCAATTCATGTTTTAGGCAAACTGAACTGCCTTCTAAGGAAAGTCATGTCACTCCATCTACCTACAGCTCTAAGATTACTATATTCTTAATGCAGGTACCACACCTTCATCACAAACTAGGGGGGACAAAAGATGATCCAATCTTTTACAGACAGGAGAAGGGATCTGAAAGCAGAGCTGATTTTAAGCAGCCTCTGAATTCTGCTTATCCCACTGCCTTGTACTTGTACATATGCTGCTCCCTGCCTAGCTCTGAATGGGGCTGAGAAAGCAGATTGTTATGGTAGTGTAGATAGTATTTCTTGTATATTGATTATTTCTTTCTATTCTGCTTTCAAGCCTTCTCTAAGTCATTGCCACTACAGAGATGACTGCTGGGAAGGGTTTAAAGCTGCTCTATCCTACTGTGGGGACAAGTAGTCAATACAGTTAATAGAATAAACATCGCTTTAGATCTGGTGAGGTTGGTATTTAGCACTCTGCCTGAAGCTTTTTACCTGTCAGCAGATGCTTCAGAGATGAAAGAGCGGGAAGGACGGACCCAGCTTCATCCTAACAATGATTCGGAGAAGTGGAGGCTGAGAGGAGACCTCATTACTCTCTACAAGTACCTGAAAGGAGGTTGTAGAGAGGAGGGAGCTGGGCTCTTCTCCCAAGTGACAGGGGACAGGACAAGAGGGAATGACCTCAAGCTCCTCCAGGGGAGATTTAGGCTAGAGATTAGGAGGAGGTTTTTCACAGAAAGGGTCACTGGGCATTGCAACAGGCTGCCCAGGGTGGTGGTTGATTCACCTTCCCTGGAGGTGTTTAAGGGACGAGTGGATGAGGTCCTGAGGGACTTGGTTTAGTGTTTGATAGGAATGGTTGGACTAGAAGATCCGATGGGTCTCTTCCAACCTGGTTGTTCTGTGATTCTGTGATTCAGTAGCACTGGTCACTAGACAAAACTATTCTGATCTGAAAACTGAGTAGGTTTAGTGTGGAAATCAGTAGGGAAGAATATGTGGAGCTCCAGCTTCACACTTCTTAAGCATTTAGTTCCGCAAATGCTTATATTACATTTTAGCACAAAAATGTGTCTATTTCATTTCATAAGATAACTCAAATGTACAAAGCCAAGCAGATTTTAAGGTGATTGCCAAATGTAGGATTAAAAGAGAATTTTAAAAGCACTGCAAAAAAATCTGCAACAGAACAGTAACTTGGAATTGTAAAGCATTACTGCTTAGAATAAGGGATCCACGTCAAAATGAAAAAAATTGTACATCAATCTTTAATTGAGCTTTTGCATGAGACATAAGACATCAGGTATTAACAAAAATAGACAGGTTTGAAATAAGAAGCAGATGGTCACCCGAAAGTTCTTGTCTTGGAAAACAGATGAGAGGAAATAAAAGCAAATTGACTAGCAGTGACAGTTTTATATACAGTAATCTGGTCAGAGATCTGGAAATAGTTGACAATTAATTGAAGTAACACATTGCAAATTGTCACCGTATGATGAAAAATCCTCAGGGGGGGTGGGTAGGGAAGATGCTGTTGGGTCTGGAAATTTGGATTGTACTAAAGCCATTGTAAGGAAAAAACGTAACCCAATTCAACCCAAATTTCCACTGAGTTTTCCCACCCAGAACATTTGCAGGGATTTGAAGTACAAGCTGATATTTCATGTTACGTTTGTGATCAGCAAGAGCTGAAGGTGTCTTTTACCTAGTATGAAACACTGTCTTTTCTTTGGAGAAAAAAATAAGTAAATAATTTTTCAAAGTTAAAGACACCCGAGAACCTTAACCTTATCTCCACCAAGCACCAGTGGTTTACTGCCCAGTTCATCTGTACAGAAACATTTTCACTCCAGTTCAAGACTTAACCTCATTTCTCTTTCACACAGGACACTTATCAAAACACGGCATTCAGGCTAAACAAGCTCTCTCAAAGGGGACCATATCCTATATTTCCCTCATAAATAACTTTTCTGTACTGGAGAAGAAAAAGGAACTGGGGGAGGGAAATGCCACCCACAAGGAAGCATGGAAGAAACAGAACTTGAACAAAGCAATAAGAAATCTCCCTTTTCCCTGATTTTAGTATGTGTTCAGATGAGGAGGATAAGCGAGGTTGGTTTCAGGAAAAACTAATCTCACACGTAGGGAATTCCATTGTCATTGCCTCTTGTGTAGTATCAGGCATTCTAAATCAGTAGAATTAGTCACTGAATTACGGACTTCCTTTTGCCTTTGCTTTATTATGCAGACTTGAACAGACCTTAAGCTGGGTTTGTTCCTGAGCCTGCAGTGGCCAAAGCTCAGGGCATTTGTGTTCCCTTCTACCCAAAGAAACAGCAGAGAGGACAAGGGCCAACTTGGGGGGAAAAAAAAAGTTTTCAAGAGAAACAACCTGGCTGCAAAACCTGCTTCTTGTAGCCAAGTGGGAGTTGAAAATATCTTCCCATTATGTTCTTTCCATATCTGGAAAGGGCCATACTTAGATTTCATTAAAAAATACTACTTCTTATCTTAAGCGGGTTCTAACATAAGACAGGGATTTGTTGATCCTAATTAACTTTTTCTTTTCACTGGTCAGACTTTTCCTGTAAGATCTTGTTATTCCTGCACTTTCTTATCATAGAATCATAGAACAACCAGGTTGGAAGAGACCCATCGGATCATCGAGTCCAACCATTCCTATCAAACACTAAACCGTGTCCCTCTGCACCTCATCCACCTGTGCCTTAAACACCTCCAGGGAAGGTGAATCAACCACCTCCCTGGGCAGCCTATTCCAATGACCAATGACCCTTTCTGTGAAAAACCTCCTCCTGTTCTCTAGCCTAAGTCTCCCCTGGCAGAGCTTGAGGCCATTCCCTCTTGTCCTGTCCCCTGTCACCTGGGAGAAGAGCCCAGCTCCCTCCTCTCTACAACCTCCTTTCAGGTAGTTGTAGAGAGTAATGAGGTCTCCTCTCAACCTTATGCGCAAGCCTCTTGTGCTTGTAAATGGAGTCTTTAATTATGCATTTGTCAGGATTTTGTAGGAAAGTATATTCCAAAGCAACATACAAATCATCCCTGTTTTAGGAAAATACCACACGTGCCCATTAGCAACAAAGAACGTGTGAATAATGAGTGTGCCAATAGAGGTCTGCACAGTGCTTTTTTATTAGGACTCAGGACAGTCTGAGTACAGGCTGAACCATTGCTCTTCAGCAAGAATTCTCAGTTGCATTTTGCAGACTAATCACTCCCATAGTTCTTTTCACAGCTAACTTCTGTCTGTATCCTTTGAAAACCTTTCTGATTTCTCTGTCTTGGATAAGGATGTTCTGTTAAACTAGGTTATCTCTGAACTTCATTTTATTCCAGCAGACTTTTGTCTGCAACACACAAACCAGAACCTCAAACTGCTCCTTGCTGCAATATGAAGTGAGCAGGAATTTTACCACTGACTTGACTTTAAACAGAAACAGACCTTTCATCTGCCCATGTTGTATGCTTTGTTTTGAATAGATATAATGTTGATGAAAGAGAAGCGGTAATGATGGATAGTAAAAGGAATTAATTGCTTTTACCAAGCTATGAAGGGGAAGCTGTTCTCTTTTCTTATTTGTTGTGTCCTTTATCTGCTAAATGTATATATATTTGCTCACTATTGAACCTCTAAGTGGGCTTAAAATTGTAGAAGAAAATATCATGTTCTCATTTGCTGTTGTTAATGAGAAAATGGAAGAGCTGTAAAGCTTCATGTAGGGTAATATACTACAATAAGAAACACACTGTTTTCTCGTAAGTCGGTGCGTGACAAAATGGGTGTGATTTATTGTTGCCTTATTATAGAATCACAGAATCACCAGGTTGGAAGAGACCCACCAGATCATTGAGTCCAAGCATTCCTATCAAACACTAAACCATGACCCTCAGGACCTTGTCTACCTGTCCCTTAAACACCTCCAGGGAAAGTGAATCAATCACCCCCCTGGGCAGCCTGTTCCAATGCCCAACGATCCCTTCCATGAAAAATTTCCTCTCAATGTCCAGCCTGAACCTCCTCCGGTGGAACCCGAGGCCACTCCCTCTTTTTTAGTGGTGTTTTGTTACTGATAGGGGTGAAAGCCAAGAAAGAACCCCCGACCCTTTCCTCTCTCTCCTCAGATTATGATAGGATCCTAAAATGTGTTGGACGGGAAACTTCCACAGAGGAAAAGTGGTAGAGGACCCTAATTACCACATCCAAAAAGAGAGACTAATTATAGAGAGAGGGTAGGAAGCATCTGGAGAATGGAGACTCTTTTTCAGAGGTTGTTAAATGGGATCAACTTGTTTTGCCTAAGGAGAGGAGGCTGAGAGTGGATCTGACAGCTGCCTCCGAGTGCACCAAGGAGGCAAGCAGCAGGCAGAGGAAAGTTATTGAAGCGAAGAGACAATGTTGGCACAAGAAGAAATGGGTATAAATAGACTAGGCGCTGCAAGTCCCTTCCAGTAGGAATAGTGAGGACACATGAAGAAAAATCGGGCCAATTTTCAAAATTAAGATCATGAAAAGAGATTACATGCTTTCTATGGCAGCTGGGATCTCTTCCACATGAGGTCCATCCTCTCTTTCTGCAGCAGTAATTTTCCTTCTGTGTTTAATATTAAGGCTGGCATCAAATACACTAGTGCCTCTGCATCAGCTAAATTCAGAGAGAGCTGGATATAGGGTGTTGCTACCAAATATCTGTGACTTGAGATGCTCCCTATTCGTGACAGGGTTGGATTCAGTATGTAGTACTAGAGCCCATCCAAGTGCAGCCCCATCCAATTTCTGTTGTGTTGCATCTTGCCAGCAGAAATGAGATACTTTCCTGAGTCTGAATCGTCTTTTGGTGTTGTGTGAGCTCATTAAAAAGTCAAGATTATTTTTGTCTTTCTAAGTAAAAGGGAAGATTTACTGTGATGACCTGATGTGTTTTCTGGACCCCTCAGTACTCTAGTCTTGGAACAAAGGGGGATGATCGCATCCACAATTTTCACAATAGTCTCTTCACTGTGGTATGGGTACAAATGCTGTTGCAGAAAAGGTTTGGAGTATTGAGCAGCTTGCTCCAGACAGGCAGAGGTTTGATTGATCAGGAAAAGCAGGATAGGGAAAAGTTTCTTGCACACATCCTCCCTGTTACAGTTGTCAATGTGACTGGAAACTTATTAGATGGTCCCACTTTGATATTCCTTTCGTTAGGCTTCTATCCTTATTATTTGGAGCAGGATTTTTTAAAGTGATTTTTTTTAGCTCTACTAACAGTGCTTTGAATTGTTCTTATTTGTTTTCTCTTGAAGTTGTCAGTGATTTGTAGTAAGCAAATGGGACGGTTCATAGAACAACCAGGTTGCAAGAGACCCATTGGATCATAGAGTCCAACCATTCCTATCAAACATTAAACCAAGTCCCTCACATCCACCCGTGCCTTAAACACCTCCAGGGAAGGTGAATCAACCATGTCCCTGGGCAGCCTATTCCAATGACCCTTTCCGTTCAACCTGCTCAAGCAGAGGCTTTGTCATTCTCCAATTGTAACTTCCAGTTTTTGCTTTTGGAAGTGGATATGTTTAGCAACATTTTGCATTTGTTGTTTTTTGCTCTCTATATGCGGTACATAACATTGAAGAAAAAATCACCATGAATTATTTCAAATGAAAGGAGATATGAAACATTATCTCATAAATTGTCACTTTTATATTTTGTTCTATACACAATCTTTTTTTTGCTTTTTCCCTTGGTGATGTTCTCTTCTTGTATAATGAGCTCATATTTAGCTTTTGTTTTAAATTTAGGTTTCAAAAACAGTTGAGCAAAGCCTTTATTATAATATTGCTAAAACAAATCTTAGTACACAAGATTGTCACTTGGCAACCACTTCTGCACAAAGGTCATACCCAGTTCAAGAGCAGGGATGTTGGGAGTCACGAATGCAGTAGGTCTTGTATTTTCTCATCCTGAGCAGTTGTAGCAGGAGGAGGAATGGTGACGTTTGTGGCTCGGCAGGAAATATCTGGATTAACCAGATGTACTGGGAGTGCTGCAGCAAACACGACTTTTTCCAGAGCTGCAAGGTTCCCGGTGCCACTTCTCCTTTAGCGCCCCTTTCCGTGACTTCACGCTGCAAACATGAGCTCTTTGGTTTTGTCTTTGAGACTCCTCTTGGCCTGCAGGACTACAGCTCTGTTTGTGCCTTAGGCTGATGAATTGATGCAGTCCTTGCCTGTACTCCCTGTCATTTTCTCTTTCCAAATAACTGCTGTCTTCTCTCTTACCCAGGAATGGCACAGGGCAGCAGCTGCTTTTTTATTGTCTTTGAAATGCCTTCTACCATTTCTGACTCTGTGTCTTCGGTGCTTAAGCAATAGTCACTTACAGTAACCAGCCCGTGTTCTCCTGCATGTCATGAAAGACTCTGAACTTCGATTGTGATGGTAAAGTTTAAAATATTCTTGCACTGAATACAAACATAAATTGCTATTTTATTTTGAATGTAGAAGAGATGCTCTCTGAATTAGCATTATCTACTGACCTACAAGTGTCATTGATCTCCATGTCTTTTGTCACTCCTGAGGGCATAGATGTATTTTTTAACTTTATCTCTACAGAGTTTATTGAACTTTTTATATTATTGTTATTGCTTCATTTACACCTTTTTTTTTAAGTTCAGGGGAAGTCAGTCAGGCAAAAGAAAAAAAAAACTAATAGGCTATTGTTTGCTGAACATTTGTTAGATAAATTAGAAGCTCTGTACAGAGGCTTAGAGCTATTGACTTTTTTTTAATCGTGGTTGCATGCAAAGGTGTTACAGATTGGCATTTGCTTAGAAAAGGATACTGCTAAGAAAATATTGGACAAGTGGGTGGTGAAAGCAATAGGCTGAGCCTAGTGCAAAGCCTAGCAACAATGAGCTGACTTACAGTCAGGATGGTTAGCGGGAAAACTGGAGTCACCATAACCTCAACAACCAGTTTAAAAGCAGCAGCTGTCTTGGAGTGAGATAGAAATGGGTTTTGTGGAGCACTTTCTTCTTGAAGTGAAGAAATAATGAGTCTTTATGAAAGGTAGTCAATGTGGAAAGCTGCAAAATTAGATTTACTTCTGGGCATTTTTCAGGCCTTTGATACTGAACCTGGCCTTGTTCTGCCCTGCTCCAAGTCACTTTTTGGTTCAGATTGTGAGTTTTCAGGCCCTCTGCACTGTACCCTGCAACACACAAGGGATATGTCCGGGTAAACCAGAAATGGCATTTAATTATCAAAACAAATTAGTGGGAAGGATTCATTCTCCTGACTTTCAATTCTTCAAAATGAGTTGGGATATTATCCATAGGGTCAAGATCAAGGTAAAATATGATAACAAGTTCACGGTGAAAAGCTTGGCTTTGATTTAAAAGCTGAGAGTCTATTTAAAATAGATTTAAATGACATTATAATATTTTTTCTAATGTTTGGGTTTGCAAAGGCCACTGAAAGGTGATGAAGCTTACAAATATTGTTTCAGGAAAATTAATGAAAAGTGAATATTAAACCAAATGCATTTCCAAGTGATGGCAAAGACTGAGTTTTAGGAGGATGCGTTTCCCCTGTCCTCATGGGAGGGAAGAACAGAATAATTAAGGCAGAGCAAGCTCATCCCGCATCAGACCCCACAGCTGCACATCCAGTTGCTATGGTGAAGCAGCTTCATTATATTTTTTAAGTGAGGCTCTGGGTTGTACCTGACTGAGATTGCAGTGAGGACTGTAGCTTTAGCAGTGCTGCTCTCTTGAGTACTGCTGGGTGCAGGCTGCCCTTTGAGTTTTAGCGACATCTGAGTTTAAAAAGCCAAGGACTTTTGCAGAGCTAGGAGGACATTCAGCAGGAAACTGCAAAGGATCATTTATTAAATCTGGGGAGTCCCAAGAACTTCACATGTATCTAAACACTGGCAGCACAGCTACTAGAAATGCTGTTTAAAGCACATTAAATAATGAGTCTATCCCCTTTGAATTGCTCTGTGCTTACACTGAGCTCAGTGTCTCTTTTACATTTCCCCCAAAGGCTGATAGATCTCATAATTTAAACAAAAACCATGCACCTTGGGTCATGCATGCCGAACGGCAGGTGGAGAGGGATGCCTGCCGAGGAATATTGACGTCTGTACAAGTAACCAAACAACTGAAAACACATGAAATGTTTCTCCAACATGCAGCTGCAAAAAGTATTTTTGCTAGGAGCAGTTGTAGCTCTTAATGACTGCTGAGCCCTGTGCACTTTTAACTCGTGTAATCCTTTTTCCTACACCAGCACCATCTTGGAAGAATCAGACAGAGACTGTGAGCATATTTTCCTAGTACTTACATTCTTGCCATATATTAATTATACCAATGGAAATGTGTGGGGAGCAGGAATACAAATACCACTACCCCACACTTCAGATACTCCAGAGGAAAGTTTCCATAGGGATCCAAACATTTGGGCACTTATCGGAGCTGTAATTAGCTTAGGATTTTCAGAAGAGCCCCTAGGGGTGAGATAGTTTGGGGAACATAAATATTTTAGGTCCTTTTTAAGGCTGGGATTCACAAAAGCAAGGTCCTATGAGCTCCCTTAGCAAGGAGGCTTGGATTCATCTCACTCTCATTTAGGCTGCTATTGGAGGTCCAGAAGTTAAGAGCCACAGTTATTTCTTCTGCCAGTGAATAAAGGGAGAGATTTTTTTCCCCAGAATTCTTCTTTCTAGGAGGAGAACTGAAGTCTAAAAATGTAGTTTTCAGGACTTGAGCAGCAGCCTTTTAAAGGCCAGAGTGGTGTATCAGCTCTCTATTGTTTGCTTGCAGCTACTGATAAAGCTTAACAGATTTATTATAACCATAGACTGGCCTGAAGTATATAAACAGCTATTCCAAGCAGACACACAGCTAAAGGGGTAATCACGTACTTGAGGTAAAACTCAGTGAGTGAGGCAAGTGGTCCCTCAATTTACTTTTTAGCTCTGGGATTGGCATTCAGAAGCAAAGTGCAACTACCCAGTGAAGTTCATGAAGTACTTACTAGATAATTAAAATTTTAAAACTTCTCTCACATTTTTCTCCTTATTTGCATTCAGGTTGAAATTTGGAGTTGCCTCAATGAAACTAATTCTAGAATGAAGTCAAAGCTGTGAAATGAGGGTGTACACAGGGCTGGCAAGGATTGCGGGTTGAGTTCCACATCGAAAGTGGTACAAAAAGCTTAATGGTAAAGCTAGTCCGATTTCATGTTTCTGTCGGCAGCCAAGACATGATCTTTGCTAATATCCTGTCTGCAAAGCATAAAGGCACCACAAGCTCAGTTAAGAACTCCATCGTCTTGTCTGCCAAAGATTCTAATATCTCTCCTAAGCTGATTCATTCAACACTTGCTTAATGAAAAGGTTTTCAGTTTTCCTTTTTTTGTTGCCCTTGAGAAATGATGACAGGTTGCTCTCCAGCCAGTTTCATTGGAGACGACTTGCAGAAAGGGGTGAATTTTCCTAAAGACACTGCATGCAGCCTCAGGTTGTGTTGTGATTAATTTCTCTGGTCTAAAATGATCAGAAGAGGCCAGGATTAGAACAAAAGAATCTTGCAGTGTATCAAGGAAATATATTGCTTGTATTTGCCTAGTGTTTAGTGATAACTTTATTATGTGAGTAATAAAGGGATATTAATTTAAATAGACATATCTCTAACAAACACCTATGCAAGCCACAGACAGTTGGAGGGGAGTGAGAGCTCATTTCTAGTTGCTGAGGCACAGCAAATCAGCTATTTTATTGTCCCATTCTGGAAAATTGGTCTATACCCACTTGGATAAATAATGCTCACCTGTTCACAACTCTACCCAGGCAACCAGAGTCCTCCAACAACTTATCTGCCACCTCTGGAAGGTACCTTGAACTGTATTTAAGGCAGACAAATAAGTGCTTTAGAGTGTCCCTGTGTTTTAGACATGGGCTTCCCTTTGATGAGTTCCTCGGGCAGGAAGGGAAGGAGTAACACATTGCAATTTGCTCATGACAATGTCTGGGAAGTGCAGTTTGGAATTTGCTCCTAAATCTTGCAGATTCAAAAGGTTCCAAAATGGGCTTTGGAAAGCAGCAGGAACTTCTCTGTGATCAGTTCTGGGCCTCTCACCAGAAGAAGGATGTTGAGGCTCTGGAGTGAGTCCAGAGAGGAGCAACGAAGCTGGTGAAGGGGCTGGAGAACAGGCCTTATGAGGAGCGGCTGAGAGAGCTGGGGGTGTTTAGCCTAGAGAAGAGGAGGCTGAGAGGTGATCTCATTGCTCTCTACAACTACCTGAAAGGAGGTTGTAGAGAGGAGGGAACTGGGCTCTTCTCCCAAGTGCCAGGGGACAGGACAAGAGGGAATGGCCTCAAGCTCCACCAGGGGAGATTTAGGCTAGACATTAGGAGGAAGTTTTTCATGGAAAGGGTCATTGGGCATTGGAATAGGCTGCCCAGGGAGGAGGTGGTTGATTCACCATCCCTGGAGGTGTTTAAGGCACAGGTAGATGAGGTCGTGAGAGACATGGTTTAGTGTTTGATAGGAATGGTTGGACTCGATGATCCGCTGGGTCTCTTCCAACCTGGTTGTTCTATGATTCTATGATTCTCAGCACTCTGAGGTGTATTCCTCAGAATACTGGAACATGTATTCTCGTTTTAGGGCATGCCTCTGCTGTCCTACTACCACAGTGCTCATCTGGTGCTCGTGACTGAACACCTCCAGCAATTATCAGAGCAATTAAGATATCTCGTTGCACTCAATTTACAAGTTTCTTGAATCAGGCTTTTCCGAGGCCATGATTAATTTAAGAGACTTTGGAGAGCTTTGAATCTGCCCATGATGAGTTCCCAATTCACACTGCAGACCTTTGTGCAGCTCTGCTTGCTAGGGCATGCATGCAATTTGTGCGGGGTTTGCATTTTTCCTTTCTCCAGGCTTTCTTTTGAACATTCTTTCCTTGTGATCTGTCCTCTGACACATTCTGTCCTTTGGCTTAGCTTATGGCACTAATCAATAAAGGCCTAATTGTCAGAGAGGTGCTGGGGTTTCCCCCATGATGCTCGGCTGACATTTTCATGCATTATTTGTTTTATTGAGGTACCTGGAAACTTTGATTTTGTAAAGTTAAGATTCTGTATGCCTGAAACTCGGGAGAAAAGTCACAAAAGCTTTCAGGATCAGAGAGAGGGTGATCAGAGAGCAGGCAAGGGAACTCGAGTGGAGGCCAGAGACTTTCCTGAGATCGTTTACCATGGAGAGGCAGCTGGTTCTTGGTGCTCAAAGACAAGTTAACCTCAGTGTGCAGACTGGGGTGACAAGTAGGTTGATGAAAGACATCATTTAGTCTGCACACAGACTATATGATAATGCAATCTGGTGTTTCATCTAATGTAATATTCACCTGTAGACAAAGAAGTTCAACACTACATACGTTTCAGACTAAATTAGATAAATTCCATTAGTGGAACTGCTTGATTCTTTCAGAGATGGAGGATAGGTTAGCCACAGCTAGGAAAAGTACAGGATGACAAATTAATAGTGATTTAGATCTCAGTTTCAGAAATAAGTTTGAAAGAGATTCTGTGTCCCAGCTGGCAGCTATGCCAGTGATTGAATCCAGTCCTGACCTCTCCGTAAGTTATGCAACTGGGGGCAAACACAAACTGCCAAGTTAAGGTCAATCTGTTTTGATCTGGGCGGAACAAGAAGGAGAGTTTTTTTTTGCTTTAGTGTTTCATGGTGGTGGTGGGAGCCTTCCTTCTTTAAAAGCAGTACTGAATAATGTCAGTGATGTTCCAGCTTATCAGCTTCTATGAAGAAGATCTAAAGATCTATGCACCTTTGACTGAATGATTTTCATAGAATCATAGAATAATCAGGTTGGAAGAGACCCACCAGATTATCAAGTCCAACCATTTTGAAGCCTAAAGAGGAAAAGAATGAAAAAGTCTATCTTGGGGAGGAAGTGATGAGATGAGAGAATATCTCCAAGGCTGGATATTGATATTTGTGCTGGAAAGCGGTCAACGAAGGCCTTGAAGTTTGAAGGGGTGACAGGGATTCATTGTTGAACCTGCCAAAGGCCTAAAGCTGCTCTTGAAAGGGAGAGTGCAGGATCTGAGCATCCATCAGATGGGAAAAGTTTCCTAATAATTTGAATAAGACTATATACTTATTAAATTTATAGCTTTTGTGGGGTTTTTGTTCTACTTTGTTTGGGGTTTTCTTAATTGGCCAGAAGAGTTTAGAACACAAATGTAAAGCAATGTCTCAGAAAAAGAATAGCTGTCAACAGCGGAACAGTGCCAAGAAATTAATGAAAGAATATACCTTGGTCAGCTCAGGATGGTGAGATGCAGGATGCCAGTTGCTAATTTTCTCTTCACGGTCAAAATTTTCAATCTTATTTTCTGCATTTCATATATGTAGATTAAAGAGTTCTCTAGTATCCTATTAATACAAGAGACCAAAAGTCTGTGACAATAAACCAGGAATATTTAATGCAATTCCGATCCCTGACAGTTTCTTAATACTGCTTATCCTGCCTTCCCTTTCAAGATTTAGTCATCCTAGATTTCCTTCCAAATGTGAATGAGGTGGCTTAAATCAAACCATAAATTATGCTTCCACTTATTATTTGCTTGCTAATCAGAGTGGAAATGAAAAGAAGTTGGTTGTCAACCCGGACTCTTTCCCACAATATCCAGGAAAATATCAGTATTAGGCAATTTAACAACAAAAGGAAACCGGATTGCACCTTGAGGAAGAAAGAAATAACCTGCTAGCCAGGAAGAATAGAGAAACAGATTTTACCAAATAAGCTTAAAAAAAAAAGATACTAATAATTAAGAAGGCCTGTGAGTGAGGACAGAACTGTGACGCTTCCTGTTAGTAAATACAAAGAATAGACTCTAATAGGGCTCCAGGGGAAAGCCATAGCTTGGGAATAGCCTTGGGAAGAAAGGCAAACATACGCAGAGGATGCAAAAACAGTGTGAAAAGTGATTCATGGGGACGCGCTGCTATTCCTAATTGTTAAGGCTTTATTGTATTAAAGCATTCCTATGAACTGAACAAAGACTGTTGATTTCAAAGCCGTTTGAATTGCACGCCTGGAGCAGCCCAAGGCTGCGGGGAACACCTGCTGGGGTGTGCAGAGCAGCACCCACAAGAAGCAAAAGGGAACAGAGTTGGAGGAAGGTTAGGGCACACGCAGATAGCCAGGAGAGAAGCTTGAGTGACTTACTCTGGATATCTGATACAAGCTCTGTTTTAAATATTATATTAGCATGTGCAAAAGTATGACCATGCTTAACATGACTTGAGATGAAATGTCTGTTAACTTCCAGCTACGGGATTAAGGGATTACAAAGCTTGGAAAACTGTCATCGAAAAGCCAGACCGGTTTATGGCTTGGCTGATACATGTTTCTGTCTCTGCAGAGTCGAGTTTCGTTAGCCATGGTTTATGGGTCTCCTAAATTGAAGGTGCCAGGACTGCCACAGGCCAGATTAAAATTCACTGCTGCCTTGCAAAGAGGAAGAGTTCTGTATTTAGAAAAGCAGCTCCTAATCCAGCACAAAAAAAATGCGTGGAGACTCGTTTGGTTTCATGGTGCCAAGGTCACCAGTGCTAAGGACTTAGTGGTGTCCCTGTCTTTGGGTCTGATCTAGATTCTGCATTTCTTGAGTTCTTGGACTAGTGCTCCTCAGCCATATTTCTCCTCATGCTACACTGAATTTTCGTAGTCAACATATTTTGTGTAACAGACTGTAGAATTCATTTCTGCAATGACATGGAAGTTCTCAAGTATCAGGAAAACCTATGAAGTTTATTTCAGCCACAGTAAAGCATTGAATGCTTGCATTGTCATTCAGGCATGAGCTTCTTGGGGACAACAGATTTTCCTGGTGATTAATTGAGGTTCTGAGCACTAAATCTGCATGATAACTTCTTTTAAAGATCACATCTTTCTTTCTTTTGTACCTGTGTTGCTAAATGACTCCTAGGAGCTGACTAGCAAGAAAAATCAGGCTGGTACACAGTGTTTAATGAATTTCAGAGATTACAGGCATGTGAATAATATTTAGTCCAGTAGTTCTGAATATATAAATCAGTATTCAGGCAGAAGTAGATGCAAAACTTTGGAAGCTTTCAGTGATTTGGAAGTTTGTGCATTAGTAATGGCATGTTTAGGAAAGCAAAGGACCTGTCTTGGCAAGTAATCTGTAAGTAAAGACACATGCCAGCAGCCGGGAAAAAGTTCTCGAGGTGGGAGGGAAGTGGTTCAGGATTGTACCCTGGAGTACAATCTTCTCTGCTTTGTCTAGTGTGATCACAAATGATTCAAGTAATGAAGTTTCTACTATTACTCCTGGGAAAAATCTGTGGTTTTATGTTACTCGTGACTTGGGCCATTCTTTGAACGGGGGAGTGAGGAATGTTCATCATTCATATTTTATTAGCCTTCTCTGAACTTTCAACATTTACATTTAAAAGCGTGAAAAGAGAAACATTGGGAAATCAGTTTGGGGAATAATGCCACAGAGACACACACATGCATTTATAACACGCACACAGTCACCCCTTACACATGTTGCTGCACTTGCCTGTTCAGATGCTGTAGATACAGTTGTTACTCCTGATTTTAAAATCAAAGTGAGGCAACTAAAGAAAAACTGACTCAAACACAGTATTATTCCCATCGGCCCCATTTGTAACTGCTCTCAAGCTTGCTAGGAAATACAGCAAATGAGGAAATGTGTCCTACCTCTCCCCCAACAGCTGCATCTCTCTTAATGCCTCAGTTTAAATAAGTGGTGGAAAAAGCAGTGGCTAAACCAACGTTCTCTGAACTACCTACAAGCAACAACCCTCATAGAATCACAGAATCATAGAACAACCAGGTTGGAAGAGACCTATCAGATCATTGAGTCCAACCATTCCTATCAAACCATTCCTATCAACCCTCCTCTTTGCCATCTGGCTGTGGGCAGGTTCAAGGAAAAGCATTTTAACCAGAAAACATACCAACATTGAGAGGCTCAAACCTCACTTTAAAAGTACTTCTCTCTCTTGACCAGTCTGTTCGTACCTCTCCCAACTTGCCTTTGCTGGTTGTGGAAGCAGCACATATAAGCTAAGAAGGCTGGAAGGAACCAACAGCAGGAATGTCCCATCCCAGAATGACTCCATAGCCTCAACTGCAGGTGTAATAATTAAAATAAACACTCCAGGCACCTTTATTTCAAGGATGATATCTTCCCAACACCAGTAACCTTGCACACTTCCTCTTGGCACTGGACTCAAGAAGAATAGAGCATTTTGGAACCTCTGGCTCCCACAAAGCTGTTCCTTTTTTCTTTTCTTCTCTGTCTTTATTTAGGTGAACTGGTTGGAGTTTGGACAAGAATACCTGCCTGCTCCAGCTGCAGACAGGGAAACAGGGAAGGCACATTGCCAGAGTATGGCTGTAGGCTTATTTTGCTCTTAACGCTTTCTTCATAAAGAAGAGCTGCCCTGTGTGTCCATCCAAATGTAGAGAGGTAAATACAAAGAGTTTTAGTACACATGACTCCTTCCCAGCGAGCTTAAATAACTGGCTTGGCTGATATTCTCTGTAGCTTCTAAGTTGTTGGGGCAGCTGAATTAAAGTAAATATACTAAATATCACGCTGCTTACCACAGAACAGACTGTGGCTTACATTCATGCTTTTGGGGAACAGCAAAGGACACTCACGAGTGAGAAATGCTCTGTTAGCAGGTTTGATTAGCTGCTGCCTTCCTATTTGGCTTAAGAATAGTGGAGTCCTGGAGGCACTTAGCTGGCTGGAATGAACTGCTGCGTTAGCTTTTTGTTGTGGCTGATCAGCTTGTTTCCAGTTTGGACACTGAGAAACAACTTTGTTGCTTGATTTTAAAACAGGCAATCTTGCCAGAGCTTTTATTTCTCTTCTACAGAGTCTCCTTTGACCCCTCTGATTTCTTTCTATGCTCCTGCTATTCTGAGTGGTATGTTATTATCTTTTCTCTCTCTACGGTGAATTGCCTATAGGCAGGCAGGTCTCCACATAGCTCAGAGGTGGCAGGGATGACCTCTGCATAATTAACTCAAAAGGTCCAAGCTCCATAAGGTATCTTTGCTTTAGGGGACAGAAGAAAGATTAAACAGTCTGAAAAATATAATCAGTCATAGGAGCAGGAGAAGAGGGACTGAGCGAGAAAAAACGTGTTGCTCAGCTCTCTGATATACAGAGAAGGATTGTTGATGTGTGGACCTGAATTGATAAAGAAATTGTTTTGCTTACTTACCCAGAATTTCTTTGGAGAAGAAGCAGTCTGTATTGGCACTAATATAGTTACTTACACAGAGACCCCAAAAGAACAAGGTGCTTATAGCCTTCAGCTGGATACACATCAAAGTTTATGGCCTGTGAAAAACTTAAGCCACAATCATGTGTTTGGTCCCCAAAAAGCACACTACAGAGATAGTAATGTGGCCAGGTAAGCATAATGGTTTTGGCTGAATGGATTTTCTGGAGTGAGATTAAAAACACATTTTAAAGTCCTGCTGGGTCAGGGCTTGAGTGAGGAGATGCAATTTTTAATGTGGTCTGATGACACCATCAAAACCAGGACCATCTCAGGCAGTGGTCAGCTGACACTGAGCCAGCTGGTGATGTTGAGTTTAAATACAAGGGCTGTTGTGCAAAATCCAGTGAATGTGAGAGCTGATGAGTCAAATCAGATCTGACAGACAAAAGTGAGAAATGCTCCCTTGTGCTTTTGCAACTGTCGCTCTTATTTATACAAAGTGTAAACTCCTTGGAACAGGAATGCTGCATGTATTTCTTGATTAGTACAGGGCTGAGGACATTTCATGGCAGATGAAAAATGTTTCCTGGGCAAAACTGATAATGTAAGAGAGGCAGAGCCTGTTTTCTCTTTGGTGCAGACACTGTCTCTACTTGTAAATTAGGTATGGTTGGGTTCGATGATCTAATGGGTCTTTTCTAATCTGGTGATCCTATGATAATACAGCATTGGCTGCTGTTAAGGTGAAGGGAAGCTCTTATCTGTATCACTGCACCACGTGCATTCTTTTTTTCAGGTTCCTTCTGCAGTGGTTAAAAAAGCTAAAAGCAAAGATTCCTTCATTTGAGTTAGATCCTAAATCAGTGGGGGAAATAGTCAAAAATCAGAGACAGAAGGCTCAGGTCCAGCATTTCACAACAGGTTCTGACTGAAACAAAACTCAAGACCATGTGGCCATGTTCACCTTCCTACGTGGAGCTGGGCTTTTGTTTCTTTTTTTAGCTGCAGCGTGAACTCTCCTGGGTGGGATGGTGGAGTATTTTGAATAGTAGCTGTTGCTGTGCTGCCTAAAATGAACACTACAAGAATAGCCTGTTCCCCAAAATATAAGTGATCTTTGAGTTCCAAATTTTACAAAAGCTCTGTTGAGTGCATGCCAGATGGAAAGTGCCCCTCTAATTTCCTCCAAACACGCATGCAGCTGTTACTGCTTCCCCCCTTTTTTCTTTCCCCTAATGAAATTTTTAGACCTCACCTGTTGAAACATGCATTATAGGGTTCGGGGAGGGGGTGTTGTGTTTTTTTTTTTTTTTTAATTCCCTGTTCTCCTAAAGGAAAATGACTTGAGATGTTTTGGAGAAATGACACAGGGTAGAAGCTGTGAAAATACCTTTGACATACTTTTAAGGGTGGGAAATTTCAGACACCGTCAAGCCTTTGTACCCTCAATACAGTGCCTGGCTGGAAAGACTCTTTGTTTATAGCTTGTTTTATTTTGTGAGACAGAAGCTGGAAACTGCCCAGGTCTTAGGGGGAATACCAAGCATTTAGCTTTGACAGAAATAGTTGCAGCTTAGGATGCACTGAAACAAATGGAAGACAAAGTGATGACCCAGATCCAAGTTATTAAGGGTAAATACATATTGACAAGATTGAGGATTAGGTAGAAGGTACTTACACCCTGAAGGAACTGTCTATGCATCGTGCAAAAAGTTTACATTGCAATCTGAGGCTTTCTCCAAGTAGTCAGTCTTTCATTAAAATGCAGTTAACAAGCTCAAAGGAAAAGAAATCCCTTACTTCTGTCTCCCAACACCTACTTATCATGAATGCAATGCAATCAGTGCACCAAATTGCTGTGGTAAATCTAACAGGAAGATATCTGTGCTGCTCCAGCGCGACAGCTGGGCTTGAACTGTGTAAGGATCTAGGTCGTGGTGATGCTATAGCTTACGTACGTCTCCTCCTTTGCAGGAGTCTTCGTTGCTGAGTTCACCTTGAAGTGCCCCCTTCCCTGCGACTCACATCCCTGTCTGCTCATAGGCTTAGCAGATCCTTCTGTGTCTGGTGAGGTTATTAAGAATGACCCAGGAAAGAGGGGAAAAATAGAGGTTCCTAAAATAGAGTTTAAGGGAGGACAAAAGATTTCATTAGCCATTTTAAGAACATGGTAACAGAAAAAAAAAAAGAAAAACATGGAGATAGGAAGCAGGTGGAAAATATTCTTAAAGGAAAAGTTAATTTTAATGGACTGTACAAAAGAACTACTGAAATCAGAGGTGCGAAGCAGCATGCAGAGAACATGTTCTCTGCTTCCCTGTTGCCCCTGGGTGCTTTGATATACTTTTATTAGGATATTGGCATAGCTTGATGTCACAGCACGTGACAGTCACGACTCACAGATGTCAACGAAAATCTTATTCCTGCAACTGTCAAATTAGCTATGATTAACCTGCAGAAATCCGTATCGACCACTGTTTTTGAAGAAGGCTTCGACCCTACGTTATTTGCTTGGGTAAAGCCCATTCATTTAGAAATGGTGTCAGATAAGAGCTAAGAAACCTCAATTCTTTCTCAGCTGGATTAGCTGACAATACCCTAGGTCAAGAAGCACGTTGGTTTAGAGAAAACCTCATGGCGCATTGTTAGGGCTATATTTAAGACTGTTTAAATGCTTAAGGATCCACACAGATCTTTAGGTGCTCCTGAAAATCCCAGCAGGCACCCTTAGAGGTGTGCAAGTATCTCACTGTTTTGTTTGCCTGGTGTGTCTGGGAAACACAAAAGAATGAGGGAAAACCTCTTCATTTTTTCCTGACAATTTTTGCATCAACTTTTATACTTTCCTTATGAAATCTGAGGTCTTACTCCACCAATTTCTCTTATGTGTGTCAGAGCACATTAGTATTGATTTCAGATGGTTGTTTTCATGATACTGAAATGATGAAAAACACCATACTGAAGACCCACCAACCTCTACAGGCAGAAGACTGAGACCTTAAAGATGAATTTCCAGAAATTTGCAGCAGAATGACCCCACCTGACTCACAGAACTGAGATTAATTCACAAATAGCACTGCTTCTCCAATTTTTTTCCCCTTAATTAGTGATTGCTTGCATTTCCTCTTTATTCATCAAATAACTTTCAGAATTTGGCCTATGACTTTTAAGCTCTTCGTGCTTTAAATTGCTGGATAGATATAGCTCGGGGGCATTTGGCATTTGAAATGTGATTTATTAGCTGTCCCCCAAAGGTTCTTTTGCAAGCAGCTCCGTGCCCAGGGATGAAGTCTTCTGCAGGCTGCAGTGCTCTGGGACATGGAGCTATTTTCATACCCACAAACAGGGTATTTTCCTAGGAGAGAGAGAGAGCAGGAAGTTATTGTTGCAGCTTACCTTGAATAGACAAAGGAGAAATCACCAGCGATCCCAGCAAAAGCTCCTGCTCCTCCGACATTCAACCACTGCAGGAGATTCTGGGGCTTAAAACAAAAACATTGACACATTCTATTGTTCCCTAGTTTTCTATAGCCCTTACTTATTTAAACATCATTTAGAAAGCCTGCTAGCACGGTGGTAGATTGTGGTTTTGTGTGTGATATTTCAAATTTGACTCTATTACAGTTGTAAGGATTTTATGTGTGTGTATAAACATAAAAAAATATTTTCTTACTTGGGGGAAGGGTTGTTGTTGTTTCAGTTTTTAGTCGGCTTCCTGTGTTTACTTTTCAGCCTGCCCTGGTGCGATGCTGATTTCTGGTGTTTACTGGGTTTCACAGCTGCAATGCTCCAGGAAGGTCCAACCAACTCTTCCCGTGTGTTTCTGAAAGGTACCCCAATACCTGCTTTCATTGCAAAACTGTGAGGTGGGAAACACGTGAAATGGGTCAGAAATCATAGAATCATAGAACAACCAGGTTGGAAGAGATCCATCGGATCATCTAGTCCAGCCATTCCTATCAAAATCACCTGGTTCCCCTTTCCCTGCTGGTCTATGTTAAGTCCATGAAATCATATTATAAATAACCAGGTTCAGAAGCTTCCTAGAAAGAGACACACAGTCCTTTTAGACAGCCACCTGGCAGAGATACCTGAAATCAGAGATATTCTTATGAAGTGAGGCAGGCAACACCTGCTTGATAACTGTCTGATGATTTCAACACTGGAGAGTATTCTGAAAAGTGAATTGTAACAGCCAATCTTAAGCAGCAACACAGCTCAGATATCTTTTTGGTACAGCCTGCAGATAGCAGTATCTGCCTAATGTGAACTCATTCACCTGAAGGATCTTTCAGGAGCACTTTTAATTTCCTTTGGTAAAAATGAAGCTGTAGTCATAATGTCTTTTATGGGCAAATTGGCACAGACACGTGTGTAATGTCACTTTGACACGGAAAAAAGGGGTAAGGCAGCATTCCCAATTGCCATCAGAAGCCCCATGAGGAGGCAGGTACTATGTATACACCTTCTTGTGTTCAGCTGCAGCTCTCCTTACCTGCAAATCATTCCCTGACTGAGACGGTGAGGTGGGTGCTGATGCTACTGCCTATTTAAGACTGGACTGCTCTGGCTAAGCAGTTTTACCAGTCTGGATTATTTAAACGATGTAAACCAATTCTTAGTCCTCTTATCAAAGCAGCAGGAGAAAAAAAAAGCGCAATTTGAATTGTCTCTGCAGGGATGCCTCTTGCTGGGGAAGCAGCACCACCTACCACCTACTCCCACCCTCCAGCTGACAGCAGAGAGGGGAGTTATTAACTTGTTTGTCAAAGCAGGGGGGGCTGGTATTACCATACTTGGCTCACACATCCTCCTGGTAGCACTTTCTTTACAGTCACTTTTTTTCCTTCCGAAACGTAAGCAAGCTCCTTTAGATTTTTTAAATCAGTGAGCAAATACAAAGAGTGGGATTTTCAGAAAAAAAGCAAACCCTACAAGCTAGACTAGGTTTAAATTTCTGGAAAAGAGGGGGATATTACTGTGACTGAATCACAGAATCACAGAACAACCAGGCTGGAAGGGACCCAATGGATCATCCAGTCCAACCATTCCTATCAAACACTAAATCAAGTCCCTCAAGACCTCATCCACCCATGCCTTAAACACACCTCCAGGGAAGGTGAATCAACCACCTCCCTGGGCAGCCTATTCCAATGCCCAATGACCCTTTCTGTGAAAAACTTCCTCCTAATCTCCAGGCTAAATCTTCCCTGGCAGAGCTTGAGGCCATTCCCTCTTGTCCTGTCCCCTGGCACTTGGGAGAAGAGCCCAGCTCCCTCCTCTCTACAACCTCCTTTCAGGTAGTTGTAGAGAGCAATGAGGTCTCCTCTCAGCCTCCTCTTCTCCAGGCTAAACACCCCCAGCTCTCTCAGCTGTTCCTCATAAGGCCTGTTCTCCAGCCCCTTCACCAGCTTCGTTGCTCTTCTCTGGACTTGCTCCAGAGCCTCAACATCCTTCTTGTTCATCAGCTTCTCTGTAACAGGGGAAGAAAGCCAAATTCAGACCCTGTACAGTTCTGTCTGCACTGGAGCTGAAGAGGCCTGAGGCAACAGGACACTTTGTGTCACTGGGATGCCCTTGGGTGCCTGTGACAATCCCAGCAAAGGTTTTATGTTCCTAATTTCCCTGGGTTTACAGAGGGGTGTGAAAAACCAGCAAAAGGAGCATTAAAAACGCTGCCTTTCTGGAACACGTGAGAGGTGAGTGTCATCAAACAAAACCAGGAAAGAGGGAGAGGAAGGGCAGCATTGGGAAAGACAGGAAGGTGGATATGAAAAACAGGGAAAGCATAAGGAGGATGGACGTATCAGATTGAAATAGCACACAGGAGAAAACTCTCCCAGCAGCAGCTCTGCACTGTCTTAAAATGAGAGACAGGGGAGTGGAACACTGATGTGAGAACCTTCATTTAGTTCCCATGTAGAACTGGCTAAAATGGAAGAAAATGGAAACCTTTGAGTAGGAAAACCTGAAATACCAAGCATTTTCAGAGCAGAACTGAGCCCGAAAAGAGGTAGAGAGAAAGCTATTGGAAGGCATCGTGGCTTGTTATCTCCTCCCCCTGCAGGTATTCTGGGGTCTGAAGTTTCTGTGCCTCAGAGGCTTTTCTTCTTTTATTGCTGACAGCAAAGAATTTAGAAAACACACAAGATGCCACATTAGTGAATATTTTGTTTTATCTTCTTGGCTGCGTTTTCGTTTCTTTTTTAACTGTTTCATCAAAAGGGGCAAGGGAGGGGAATTGGGTGACATAAAGAACAAATCTGATGTTTGCCTTCGGTTTCTTATCAGAATCACGTAATTAATTATTTTCTTACTACTAAAACATTTCAGGGCTGGACCATATGTCTTCTGGGCAGTTATGCTTTGCAAAGAATTAAACAAACTGCTGATTTTGCAAGATGAGAATGAAACGTTAAGTGCAGTCCAAGTGTTTAGAAGTGAGGGATGTAGATTTGTCTGAGTTAGAAGGCTCTATATAAATTCTCTGAAGTGTATAGATTTACCTATTGAAAGATTTCTCTTTGAGATCTAGATTTGGATTAATTTAAGTGGTTATCAGAGTAATGATGTTCAGAATCTTTCTCTGTTGTAATAGGTTTGATTACTATTTTTTTAATCATTGCCTCATAAATCCCACCAATCTGGGACCATTATACACCGCATTTTGGCTCAGGACCATAGAAAACAATGGTTTAAATCCCATACATGTTTTGGCATCCACACAATACCTAGTACACTCATTTCTGCTAAATTTACTTCTGTTTTCAATATTTCCAGTGTGCCCTAACCCTTTTGACCTACAATCTGCTGTAAATCCCTTTTACTACTCACTGACACGTGACTTTATAAATCATGTACAGGGCACTGAGATGATCCTATAACTGAACGAGGTATTTAGACAACAATTGAGAGGTCATAATTCTGCATATGCTTTAAAAGGCAGAGTTTGCAACAGCAGTTAGCACATGATTCAATCTTTGACCTTAAAAGAAAAAGGAAACCAAGGTTCCTGCCCATTACTACGCACACATCATTTTATTTAAAATAGTACATTCAGCAGATAGATGAAGTAATTTGAATTATTCATTCCTTAGAAGCTATATCTTGAAAACATCTGGCACCAGCGAATGCAGCAATGCTCTGAAACTCGGAACAGTCCACAGATATGTAGGTTCAGCTGCTCCTTGAATCCTTTCCCAGAGGAGGGAGAGGCTCCACACATTGTTATACTGTATTTTACTCACTGGAAAACTCTTATGTTTTGTTATAATTGGAGCAAAGCTGCAAGTCTGAGGCACTATATCCATGAGTCAAGACCTCCTTGTGATTGCAACTGTTTTTTTTATGAAACTGCTTGTCAGATTTGGGGTAAAATATACAAGTTCAACTTCCCATTGATTCCAATGGAAACATCCTCATTACCTGCCTCATGTACTCTCACACATCAAAGTCTGTTTTAAAGATTATTTCTACTACCTTATTGAGTAGAACTCGGATTGCTGTCTATCCCTAAGACATCCTGAGTAATTCAGGTGTAAATTGGAAGTGCCTGCTTAGCTCTTTGAAATCCAAAATGAGACTAGAGAAGACTCAAGCAGAGCTGTTTCTAGCATGGACGCCTACAGTTACAGAAGAGTCATTCATCTTTTACGCTTAAGGCACATCCAGTAATATCAACTGAATGAAGCTGTTAATTAGTGGTCAGTGACCTTGTACAAACTTTCTCTCTTGCTACATGGAAACAGTCCCAGTGACTTCAGCTGGTGCTGGGTGTGACCACAGCAAGCCAAGTGCTTTATTTTTGCAGGTCTATGTCTTGCTTAATGGAGTCTGAACTTTCAATTCTACTCAGTCTGTGTTTTCTCTACTCATCTGGCAGCTTATCCAGTTGTCCCCAAGCAGCTGAGAGTCTGATCACTTGCAGAAACCGCTGTAGAGCACACTCAACCATAAGCAGAAGTGTGTGTTATTTTGTGAGTAAAAAACATTGGTACTGCTCTACTCACCAGCCGCAGCAAGGCTGTGATTTACTACTTGCTTTGCCTTGTACCAAATGAAAATTTGACTTGCTTTTCATGCCTGCAGGTTTGGAAGTGCTTCCATTGACCCTTTAGGGGAAGTAGATTATGATGTTGTAGGTAAATAAAAAGCCAACCCCATCCAACTCCAAAAAAATAACTATAAAACCAAACCAAAACAAAAATACAAACCTCTAAAAAATTAAGAGCTTTGCTCTTGGCAACTTCTGAAATAACAGACTACTACTCATAACATTGCATAACATGAGAGAACATTACTCACTACAAAGTGATGTAAGGTGACATCTGGTATTCAGAAACTTTGGCTATACACTAGCTATATGTTGCCTGGACTTGTTACAGTACTTGAAAGAAATTCTGTATGTGGAAAGGATGTGCGTCAACACAGCCAATGCGCAGCTTTCATGAGGACTGCATACTTTCTGCTGGCACAGACTTATGTCTTATTTTCTTGCCCGATTTCATCCAATTTCCAGTTAAAGTCCTCCTGCAGATGTATCTCTGCCAAAAGCCACAGCAATTAGAGCTGGGAGAGGTGAACAGTAGCACACAGGACGATCAATGCAGAGTGTGACCTTAGATGGAGGCCTCCTATATGAACTCCTATCAGCAGGCCGTCCTTTTCATGTATGGCAACTGCAGCATGTAGAAATAATTCCTATATTCTTCATCTACTTTATTAGTTTTACACATAAGTGCTATTCAAAGACTGTACAGCTTTCCCTGACTGCTCACCCTAAGAAGCACAAGGACCAAGCTTATGCTATTCTGTATGATTTGATTTCTTTTTAAATTAAATATAATTTAAGAGCTTCTTTCTGTTCCGGGTACACCTACGTTCCCTTCTCCTATCCTGCAAGTTTAGTATCTAGTCCCCAGGCTGCTCACGAGACAGAATTGTGTACGGAAATTCAGGGGGAAGCTGGGGTCAAAGAAAAGAGAGAATGGAAACAGAGCTGGGACTTTCCAAAGTGTTTGCACTAGGTTAAATGTTCCCACTGAAAGAAACAGGACAGCCATGAAACCTGAGCTTGCTTTGCAGAAATGAGATATCCATGTTCCTGCACCGCTCGCTCCCTGCCCTACTGCCTCAGTCTGCACCATCCCTCCAGCTCCCCCATTGCTTTGATTGATTTCCCCTGTGAAACATGAGCTGAGGATCTCCCATCTTCTATTTTTATTTGAGTTTTGGATCACCCTGAATTTCCAGAAGGCTTTACCTCCCAGGCTGTGCTACAAATAACTTTTGTTCTTTCTCTTACCTTCTCCCTTCCTACCAAAATCATTTGTATCGTGTCTCTTTTCCTTAGAGAAGGAACCTATTTGTGCCTTGACTCCAACTGAATGTAGCTCCTCCAGGTCCTTCAACAGCTGCTGGGGGTTCAGCTGACCACTGCAGACCTTTTACTTCTTGTGTTTGTTGATTTGGGTCTTGGGAGCTGCTGATAAGACAGCACCCAGCTAACAACAGCACAGCACGAACTGCAGGAAAACTCTGCTTCACCTGTTTTGCCTGTCCTATCGCCTTAAATACTGTTAGGAAAAGACAAGAGGGAAAAAAAATCTCCAATCAAATTCACTTACATCCTTCTGGTTGTTTGCCAAAGTGCACCCAATCATCTACTGCTACTCTTCAACCCAAAATTGGTATCGGGAGACAAAGTTTTAGGACAGTAAGGCTGGAATTAGTTTTAAAATCTCCTTCCCACGTGTCAAAGTTTTCACCTATTATTACTGTCTTAACGGCGTATCTGAAGGGAATATAACACAAACATAGGATGGCAACATAGTCTCCCACTGTCCTTTATTGTGGAGCCTCTTACCCACCAAAATTCTGAGTCTGTGGTGTTTTATCTCATGCCATTGAGTTTAATGTCTATCAGCCCTTCACTTTCAATAGTTTCCTGAAGTATTTAGGGCTTGTGTGGTTTCTTTTTTGTCCATTTCCATATTCAATCTTTCTCTCTTTTTGGCTGGTGGTTCTAGAAAGATAATTTGTAAACACCTCAAAAAAGTAATTTACTTTCTTAGAGTTTAATACAAAACCAACAATAAATCATTTCAGATTACAAGGCATTTCCCTTTTCTTCTCCAAAATTAATTACCTCAAAATAAGATGCATCTCCTTAGCATCTGTGTTAAGTGGCACATCAACAAACCTGCTCCTTTCTTTCATCAGCAGATTACGGCACTGCTTAACATGCTCTTCAATAGATGTTAATTAATATGAACTCCTTGTGTTTTCATTAGTTATAAATAACTTAAGTGGGTGGTAGGCAATTGGTTCTTCCTTGCCACATAACTTTCATGTGTAAACTGCTGCACAGCCAGTATTTAGTGTATGATTCACAGGAAGAACCACAGCGAAGGCTGTAATAGGATAGATAAAAAAAAAAAAAAAAAGGCAAGCAAACTGTTCCAGGCTGTAAAATGCCTAGAGGGTCACCTGCTTTATTTCCCTCACTGATAGTGCTGGATTGTTCCCTGTGATACTGCCTTTTGGAAATTACTACTTGATAATCTTCATTAGAAAAGAATATTTTCAGGGAAAATAAAAATCAAGTGGAAGGTTCATTAGGAACCTGCAGGAGCAGTGAGGTCTGAGATGCACCAGTTTGCCTTGTCTTTCCTATCATATATTTTAATATTTAATTTTGTTTGAAATTATTCACTTTGACTACAAGTTTTCTCTGAATATCGTCTCTATATAATCCACCACCTCTGGACTGGTGATAACAATGGTATTCCATCTAGGACATTTCCTAGGGTAAATGCATGTGGATTTAAATCAGAACTATTTTCATGTTTACAGGATGGGGGTTTATGCCATTTCTTTCCAGACCTACGCCTGTATATAATTCATTCTTAATCTCTGACTTTTACCTTTAAAGGGAAAGAGAATGAGGCTAGAACTTGCAGGGAAAGGTGCTGAATTTTTATTACTAAATACACAGAAGATACAGGTTATTTACTCTGTCTATTATTTTCATGTATTGGTGCTCCTGTGTGCAGCAGTGCAGGGAAGCTTTGCTGCACTCAGGTGCTACCTGCTCATAGCTCCAAGAAGCTCTGAGGAGCAGTTAAGTGCAGGTGAGGAAGAATCACGGTGTCCGTTGCCTCCAGGCTGATCCCAAATAGCTGCAAGTATGCCTGCAACCATACTGGGATTGGAGTTGTGACACAAAATTACTTAATATAGTCAAAATTAATCAGAGGGGGAAGGGAAGCTTTCATTGGAAGCCTTTGAACCTACTGTTGTTCTTATAGGCACTGTCTGCTGGCAAAGGAGTGTGAGCTTAGCACTTTGCCTGCTGAAATCCAAGAAAATATGTTCTCTTGCTGCCTCTTTGAATCATCAGATCTACTCCCTAGATGTTTACATGCTTTGTGGAGCTCCATAAGAGCTGCCCACCTTGAGTCTCCTCATTGTGGTGAAGCGTAGAGGTCAGCAGAGGAGAGGAGCACAGTGCATGGAGCCTGGGGTAGGAGTTACAAAAAAAGGAGCTTGGAAACAAAGAGGGGAAGCAGAAATCCAGAGCTCTGACAGTCACTTGGACTATGGCTGGGAAGTCATACATAATTCTTTTGAAGACCAGCCTTCCAAAGAAGCCATTGTTTGAATCCTGGCATGATTTGTGACTGTACTTGCTATGGAAGAGTTTCTGTAATCATCTGAGGTCATGGGACTATGATTTAATTATTATTATTATTTAATACTATTGTTAAATAGTATTGACATACCAAAGGGGAGAAGGTGGCACAGCTGGCAGAAGTAGTCTTAAGCCTCTCCATGTCTATGTGCTCCTGGCTTCTTGCAAAGAGTTTGAGAAGATATTTCTTCCTTGAAACACATACTCATATTGAGACAGTCACTGGAGGTAGAAAACAAACTAGTTCTTTACGAAAATATTTTCAAGGAATGCTGCCAACTAGTATCTACTGGCCCTTGCTTAGTAGGTGGATTTTTGACGTGTATTGAGAGGGTGTTTTAATTAACATTTCAGAAAAAAAACCAACAAAAACCAGAGGAAAGAATGAGTTCTCATCTTTTAGAAGGTCAAAAGGTGTTTTGGATATCATAGAAATGGATATAGTGTGAAAGCCTAAAGAGACAGGCAGGCATGTCAAAGCACTTAGATACCACATCCCCGTAAAGTAGCTATTTTCCTTCTGTTATCATGTTAAATAGAGTTATTATAGAAATTAATCTTCTGTCCAGACATGCTCAAAAGATAAGGCAGAGGTGGTGGTAGGTACTCCTTGCTCAGAGTGCTACATTTGGCTAAAGTAATGGGGACATTTAAAATAAATAGTTGTATGGTTATTGTGTAATGTGTTTCTCCTTTGTACTCAGCCCTACAAATGGATGCCACTGCTTTTTATGAAGAGATGGTATTCACAAACGTAAAAGGTTAATGAGGCTGTACTCCAGCCAGGCACAGCGCAGGACATCTCACATCTTCTGGATTGGAAGTGATAAAAGGAGAAAGCTTGTAATGGGAAAACCTTTTAAACTCCAGTACTTGTACTTCTCCGTAGCAGAGACCATCAGTCATGCTGAACTTTACTGAGAGCTCCCTAATGCCCTACACTTGAACTTTTAAACTGCTCCAGTCAGCTTTTGTTCATGCTGGCACCCCCAGATCAAACTGGTTTTATATGAAAGGAGTTGGTTTACCACAGGGAATCTCATCTGTTGTACTGAACTTGCTTCAGAGCCAGTATATAAAGAAGTACACAGTTTTACTGCTCACAAAAAAAAATGCCTGACACCAAACTCGGTCTGTGGCTGCACATGTGACCCCAGACTCGTGCTCCTGTTTATGGGCTGGATGGGTATTGCCTGGCCAGAGAGCTCCTGAACTCATGAAAAAAGGCAAAAATGTGTAAAAAGTTAAAATTCCTCTCATCCTGCTTCAGTGATCAAAAAATTAAAGTAAATCTCTCTCAGATATGAAACTAAAATTAATTTATTATATTCAAGTTTGTATTGGATGCAAAATGATCGTAATAATAAGCCAATGCTATTAAGTGTGAATTTTTCTTTTAAGCGATTGTGGGATGCTCTAAGCTGAATGATGAGCCTACTGTAAGTAAAAATTGAGCCCAACTCCCAAACTCTTACAAAGAACCTGCACACCTACAGCAAAGAATTTTTATAAAGCTGAATCCGGTAAGGAACTTTCGACAGCTCAAATGTTCTTATAAGTACTGAAAATAGATAATTTTCCAAATATATTTCCCCATCCAAAGCAGTGTATCTGTTTAAATAGCTGAGGGTACAAAGGGCTTGCAAATAAAATGTTTGGTTTGCAGGTATCTATGACTGAGGGTGATTCAAAGGTTAGAAGACAAGAATAGAAACAAGAAGAGCTGAGCTCTAATCCTGGAGGGACCATGGTGGCTTCACCTGTGGAGCTACTTCCGTTTTGCAGTTCCTTTAGGGGAGCATTTTAAACCTGTCTTTCCTATCCTACTTGATCCTTTCCTACCTAATCACAGAATTTTCTGTCTCTTATCAGCACCAGTAGCCATTTCAGTTGTGCCAGTTAAGCTACCCAAAAAAGATCTGAGAACTGATCCTGGAGGAGAGAAAAGCTCAGGCTGTGAATGTGGCTTTCATGGCTGAATCATAGAACAACCAGGTTGGAAGAGACCCATCGGATCATCGAGTCCAACCATTCCTATCAAACACTAAACCATGTCCCTCAGCACCTCATCTACCTGTGCCTTACACACCTCCAGGGAAGGTGAATCAACCACCTCCCTGGGCAGCCTATTCCAATGCCCAATTTCACACTCTGTGTGAAAAGCTTCCTCCTAATCTCTAGCCTAAATCAGATCCAGTTGAATCTGAACAACTAGAGGGGCCCCATTCTGAGCAGGTGGCAACCAGTAGGGCTGGAAACATCTCAAAATGCCATCAGAGTAGTTATGTGCCACAGTTAGCCTACCAGAATATGAATTGTTCTCACCTCTGGAGCACCTTGTTGGCTTGAAATACTCAGTTTTCCCAAGAAGACCCAGCCCAGGGAAGGAAGGGATCTGTAGAAATACAAAATATCAGCATTACAGTAAATTGCAGAGGGGAAACACACTGTCATTTCCATGTGAAAACAAATTGGGTCTGTATGCTGGCTGCCTAGTGGGTGGTGAGAGCAGCATTGATACTGTGATCTACAGCCTCCTGGAAAATAAAAATCTGCATGATTAAACTTCATGTTTCTCCACAGGGTGAAACAATTAGGCAGGGTGGAGGCTGGTTTCAAACAGGCATAAATCTTTCTTCCTTCAACTTGAATCTCACGCTGATAGGAATAGGTTTTCTTATCGGCCTCTGATGGTAAGAAACAAGGATCTAGATAAAGTTGTTTATTCCAGTCAGGTATTGGCATGATGTGAGAAAGCACACTGGGAGACCAGATGTTCAGAAGTTGGCCACCGCCAACATTTGCTCAGGAGCAGGAAAAACTTTTTTGCCTCCTTTTCCCTGGCCTCGTTTTGCCTGTTGTTATTTCCTAAAAGCACCTCAACTTTTTCCTTCATCGGCCGATGAACTTACCAGAGCAAAGCACAGTTTCTCCTCCTCTGCACCATCTGTGTTCAGAGCAGGCTTTGAGCACACTCAACACAGGTGATTAATACTCCATAGCATTCAGGAAAGCACTCAACTGAATATAATAAATCAGTTTTAAACACACCCATTTGGCCACACCAGTAACCACCAGTCTTGCATAGGACAGTGCTGATGGCTCAGCTTTTAGATAACTTGTAACTCCTATAAGTCAGAAAAATAGAATGGTGCTTGCAGCCCTCTGGACGCCAGGTTAGCAGGAAAGGATGGTTAAGTTTAAGGTTCCTGTGGGTGGCTTGATCGCAGTTGGCAGCGTGGATTAGTGAAAACTTGCTAGCAGCTAGCTAGTCTCTCCCAAGATGCACTAAATTAATCTCTTTCATTATGGAGAGATTCACTTGCAAAGTGGAAGGACGGCATTTGTGAGTGACTTTGTTCTTTTGATGCTTTCATGGAGCTTTTCTCTAATTATTATTTCAGTAGAAGCTAGACAGGGGAGAAAGAATACAATATGAAAACGCTCTCTGATCTTGATCAAATATCTGTTCTATTAAATAACTAATTAAAACCAAAATGAACAGAACTGTGCAATCTCATCTGTCTGCAAAGTGTTTGTAGTCTACAAACACGATAGGAGATAATCAAATGTCTACACAATCTTCCTTTTTTAACCTTCTGATAAGGAAATGTTTCCAGCCCGGCTGTACCTGAAGCAATTAATAACCGCTCATCTCAGCAGATAGGGTTCGTTCCAGAGGCAGCCCTTTGTATGCGGCATAAAAAAATATTAGAAAGCACTTCATTAACCAATCTGAAATGAAAGCATTCAATCTTAATCCTGTCATCAGGGTTGCCTAATTAAAGGAATAGGCAGATTTATGAAGCTGCTATTTTTAACAAAGCTCCGGCACATTCAGTGCCTTGGCCTCTCGGCGCGGCGGAAGTGATGTCAGTGGTTGCCTGAGCGAACATGAATTATGTTTACAATATCCCAGGAGAACTTTTGTATTTTTCAACTCCCACAGAAAACTATCGTATTTAGCTTCAAATAGAAAACCTCAGGCAGGGCTCCAAGTGATTTACACAAGCTGAAGCTGCAGCTTTATTTTTCTTTCATATTTCATCTCACAATATTTTTTTTCCCGGTTCCTTTTATTGCTGTAAAATCCTGATCTTTTGCAAATCCAGTTTAAGGCAGCAGGATAGGTTTTCTTCCTGATCAGATTGGAACAGATTTTAGGGGTTCCTATAAAGTCATCAGGTCCAGCCTATATTTGCAGTGGGGTCGGTGGTGGCAGCATTTGGTCAAATGGGATTAGGAACTGGAAAGCGTGTGTGCTGAGATGCCTGTAAACATATAAAAAAGTGAATTTAGATTACAGCAGATGGAGAAAATGTAGAACAGTGTGGTCCCCCTTTGGCACTGTTGGCACCATCTCTCTCTTCCACTTCTTTGAGCAACAGCACTTTGTTGAGGAACTTCCTTGTAAACAAGTTGTTTGTACAGTGAGGGATCTCCTGGAGCATCCCTGAAACAGCCTCAGACCCTTCCTTCCGCTCTCTGTTTGAAATTGTTGCTTCAGCGATGCTGCTGGGGTAGAAGTGGAGGGGGGAAAGATCTAAGTTTCAAAAAGCAGCTGCCCTCCAACAAGCGATAGAAACAGTCTTCATTTTAAAGGGCAGAGAAAAACCCCAGAACCAAAGGGAATAAAGCACTAATACAATTTACAGAGAACAAAACTTCGAGCTCAAAGTACTTCGTTGTTTTGTTCTTAACGTATATTGATGAAAACCTTTTAGCGTTATCCCTATATTTAGCATCGCAATAAATGTTCTGCATCCCCACACAGCCATCGCTGTTCATTTAAAAGCCCTAACAGCTTAATTTATGACAGGTTTTCCTTCTAATGCCGCTGTTTTCATTCTCATGAATTATAGATCCAGCTCTATATACAGTGCTGGTATCAGAGAAAAATTAATAACCTGTCTTTAGGAAAAATAAGAGAAAAAACTGCACTGCAAAAAAAGGGACAAATTTATCGATTAGGCAGAGGAAGTGCCCTTCCTGCATTTTGTCTTGCAAGAAGTCCTCAAACCCCCTCTGTCAAATTCTGCCTTCTTCATACTGAGGGAAAGGCACCATTGACTTCAGTAGGAATTTGATTTCTTTATTAGAGGAGACTAAAAAGAAGGATAAATGAATTACTATCACAATACTTTGTCCAAATCCCTATTCTCTTGTCTAACAGGGGTAACCTCTCACTTTAATTTATCATGACCTCTTCTAAACGAAATATTCCTTAGCAAATTCAGACCTGGACACGATCCACAGTCATAGTTCAACATGTTTTACTACTTTTGACCAGCGTTTTACTGCTGTATCTGGACTCCTCCTTTCTGGCGGACCCTATTAGCAAGAAACAACATTCCTTTTCATGAATTCTTTCCCTCCTACGATAGCTTGTGTTGGTAGAAGTGGGCAGACTTTTAGACGTGATAAGCCTCTGCAACATGAATCTCGCACCCAAAATATAGAGGAAGGATAAAACATTTGAGTAATTTTTCTCTCATTGCTTTCTTATTCTCTATCGGAGAACAAAAATGCTGTCAATTATCTAAACTACTTTATTTGTCTTGTAACCCTGCACTTCCCTAAGATGTTTCACCTCTTCAAAATGAAAATTGTGAATGTCAGGGAGCTCTGGTTTTGCTGTACATATTTGTACCTTCTAGTTTTCTTCTTTTACACAAGGAATCTTGCCAAATGTTGCCTTTTCCATATCTCCTGTCTCCGTATCCTCCTTTTCACATTCGCTGACAGTCTGTAACGTCTATATTCTGGCAATTTCTTCTGAAAAATCTTCATTCCAGGAAGAAAGAATGCAAAGACTAGATAGTCTAGCATATCTTTGCAAATACTTTAAGCTGCTTTTCCTCTTGTCAAATCGTCCTAAAATAAACGTACCCTACACCTATAGCCTGAAAAACTTTTACAAGGCAGTGTTTTAATGAAAAAGTATAAATCACAGTGGAGATAAGAATGCAAACGAATAAAGTTGTATATACAATTGAAATGCAGAGGTATGAAGGTCTGGCAGATGCGGCCAAGATACTATTTTCTAATTGTTTCTTCATACAGAAATCATCTTCTTCATCAAAGCCTGAGCAACTTACAGGAATATGTTTTATCCCAGTGCCTGCTTCTGACATGAGTAATTTTGCTGTTCTGGCCTTCTGCCTAAATCCACTCAATGTGTGCCGCAACGTTTCATGTTTTATTCTTGCTATTTAATTCTATCTGTTCTGCCCCAGTTAAGGCAAAAGATTTATCCAGAAGTATTCAAACCAGCTCTAATCACTACATCTTCGACAGTTAGGAGCTGCCACCTCTTAATCAACCCCAAGGATATCTAGATTAGATAGTTTGCTCCATTTTGAACAAATTGTGGTATCCTGAAACAAACACTTGTGGGTAGTTAAATTAGTCTTTACAATGTATAAATTAATTTGGGTTAATTGTCAGTTAATCATCTCAGAAAATGAGGCCCTGTCATTTCTCAAGAAACATGAGCAAGAAAATCAGGAAGACATCTAAAGAATTGTTAGAGGAAAGAGATGATGTCCCCCATTTCTCCTGGGAAGCAAAATCTTCATGTTTATTTACCTTAGAGCTGGACATCCCAGTAATATCAGTTGTAGTAAACACCGATGTGTGACTGACTGATTAAGGGAAGCAGGCAAAAGAAAGGTAGAGGGAAGGAGATTATTCAGGGTTATTTTCATATGGGAAAATTGACATCCAAGTTCCAGTTTGTTAGGTACTTCTATGGGTTCGGAGATGATTCTCTTGAAAACCCTCCTCTTATAAGGAAGCAATAACATGTTATGTTAATTTATTGATGTGGCTTCCTCTGCTCCTTTTCATAAGGAAATATTGGGCATGTTCATTCTGAAGGTAACACCAAAGTGCCACAGAGCAAGATACGACTCTCCAACATTGGCACATCTCTTTATTATCAACATGAGGTCTGCACTTGCTGCTCTTGGCAAGTGTGTCTTCTGGGAGACCATGGGCATCACCCAGATAAGTGACATTAAAATTCAGCCATCACAGGGCAGGGTGGTGGTGATTCAATAGGTGGCACTACTCCCTTTGAGTCAGGGCCAACTCTCATGCCTGAATTTAGGGAGCTTTGTGCTGTAGCATCTGGCACCCTTTAGCTGTCACTTTGAAAAGGTTCTCCTTACTCACAAAACATCACGTTGTTAAAACATGGCATGTTTCTCAAGACTATACTCAGCAATACTGGTGTGTTGAGCTAAACCTCATTACCTTCTGCCTTCTGAAATTTCTGCTTCTATGAGAGAAGGTGACTTCCTTCTTGTCAGATATGACTGGTAGTCACATTTAATATGTACAACCTTCCACACTAGAAGCTGTCTGCGTTTCAGTGGGAGGGTGTAGCTGAAACTGTATGTTTTTGTAGAATAATTGGATGCTTTTCAGAAGGGCAGTGTATCAGCATCAATCAGTTTTACTATGCTGCTCGATCTGCTTTGTACACAGTACGTGAACCCAACATTTATGTTGGATGGAAATTCATGGGTGGTGATGCGAGCAGAGGCCTCATTAGCAGGAACTGAGCACAAAGGTCTGAGTTAGTTGCAGTGTGATTTTGCTGTGAATGTGTGAATTATCCGTGAAAGACTCAAAACAGTCTTGAATTTGTTTGGAGACACTTTCCCAGGAGACAGAAGTGGCAATGTCTTTGTAAATGGTGAGATTAGGAGAGAGAGTACGCTCTCTGTTACTTGTATACAAGAAGAATAAATTCAAACTGAGACAGAGAAGACATACTTTTAACAGCAGGATTACTCTTAAAAGATGAAACTAAAACCATCTACCCATTTATCTTTGAAATGATAATTCTAAAGTAAGAATTGTTTAAATGTATCTGAGGTAAGAAAGCTAAGTGTTTAATCTAAAGGAACTGTGAGAACAAATGACACTGAAATGATGATAAGTGTTATTAGGTTGGATATCACAAACTTCCGATAATCTGAGCAGGAAGAGTCTGGAACCACCTTCTACTGGAAACACTGGGAGCACAGAGACTAATAGTTTTTAAGACAGAACTTAATCAGCTTATGAAATTATTTATATGATGTAGCTGCGGAATACAAAACCTCTTCAACCTGTTTTTATGGTCATACTCAAACAAATAACTAAGATTAGCTTCCTAAGTACATTACCACACCACTGATGCTCTCTTGCTATGTCTCCATCTGCTCATTGCTTGAACCTGTGATTTTGTCTGGCGTGTGTGGTATGCTTTGTACTGTGTGGTACCTCTAATCCCGTTTCATTTTGAATCACACTTGATGCTGGTTCGTGTAATGCGCTACTGATGTGGAAAAGAATGAATGCACATCTTACACAAAAGCAAAGAAAGACTCCTGTTTCAGGAATGCACTGGCTGTAATCCACCAGACAAAGGTTTAACTCGCAGCCACAAGAATGGACGTAAATGGTGAATGGTTGTCCTCCTGAAAGAGCTCAGGAATGCCACTCAGCCTCCAGTCAGCGCTCACCCCAGATGATACCCGTTACATCTCTGGGTTGCATGTATGAATCTTCACAAAGCACAAGCCTTTGCTGGAGACAGATAATTTGTATGAAACACAGCTTTGCTACCTACTTTTCCACCACCACGAAACACTTCCAAGCCCCACAGCTGTTACTGATAGGTATTAATGCCTCTGGTGAAATGGTTGGTAATAATTGTCACGTTGGTGGTCAGATGCTTGCTTCTCTGAATACTAAGTCATTGGGCATTGGAATAGGCTGCCCAGGGAGGTGGTTGATTCACCTTCCCTGGAGGTGTTTAAGGCACAGGTAAATGAGGTCCTGAGGGACATGGTTTAGTGTTTGATAGGAATGGTTGGACTCGATGATCCGCTGGGTCTCTTCCAACCTGGTTGTTCTATGATTCTAATATAAGAGATTGAGGAGTAAGTGGACATGACATCGTCTCTGTCCTTGCCTATTCAAGGATGACCATACAGAGGATGTGCCCATGGTCTGCTTCTGTATGTACCACTCCCAGCCTCTGCTCTGGTTGGGCACGAGGACCGGGTCTCTGTTGTTATCTTTTGATTCTTCTGTAGCTGTTGGAGGAGGACTCACCCAACCACTGTAAATGACTCAGGAAATATATTGCAAATCTGTTACATCCTGGCTGTGTTCCAGAGAGAAACACGGCTGTACTGGCCAGCAGCACTGGGTGGAAATCCACATGGAGACATTCTTCACATTCCGAGGCACGTGCTGCTTACTGAAAAAAAAAATAAATAAACCTGAAAACTTTCCACTGCAAAAAAAAGCACTGAGAGGTTTTCCCTCTCTGACTGCACCAGTGCCCCCAGGATGGGTACTGGGAGTATTGCGGTGCCAGGCACTCTGACCTGCAGAAGGGCAATCCCACTGTCAGAAAGCTCTCACCTGGCTTTGATATGTTGTTGGAGCAGCTTTCAAATACAAGAAAGCAGACAGGTTACGTTCATAGCTCTAAACTGCTCCCTGTAGGTCAGACCACAGGCTTGCCCAGCCCAGCTCCACGTCCCAGAGGGAGCCCACAGTGAGTGTCAGTGTGAGCGTGTGGGACAAGCCGATGCATTTATTGAGATCCTTTTCCTCACGATCTATAGTTCCCAACAATTAACAGATCAGGTGCTTGACAGAGCCACTGGTAGTATCATTTTGTTTTAAAATATTAATAAATGCAGAGCTGCTTATGCCCAACTAGTGAATAGGAGTGCATGAGAAGCACGGGTGATTGTAATAGGTGACTTGATAGCAGAGGAAAACACATCTGTAAGGCTGCTCAGGAAGAGCTTTGTGTTTTAATTGCTGAAGACAGCTTTAATTGCCATTTTCAGCTACTCAAGGAGGGTGTAGAGCAGGCAGAGTCAGACTCAGAGGTGCTCTGAGAAAGACAAGCAGCAGCAGAAACAGGTTGCAGCAAGGGAAACTGTGGGTGGAAACAAGAGGGAAAAAATTCACCATTCTGGTGAACAGCAGCCCAGAGATGATGTGAAATCCCCATCTATAAAGATATCGGGAACTCAGTTAACAAGGCCCTGGGCAACAGTCTGGCTTTGAAGTTGGCTCTGCTTTGAGCCAGGGGTTCCTTGCAAGCAGAATTATACTTTGACCTTAAAAACACAATCTTTGACTTCACAAAACTAAAATCTTGCTATGTTCCAAGCTATTTTCTATGACTCTAGAGGTAACCTTGCCGTGTGCTGTCTGCATCCTCAAAGAGTTTTTTCCTTTTGCTTCTGTCTCTGCATCCTGAATGAATATACTGCCCAAGTTATTCTTACATGTTATTGATCTCCTTTGTAATTTTAATCTCTGCCACTCTGATTCAATTTAATAACCATTTGGTTGTTAGTTACCTGTCACCAGATCATCTGTCACCAATACTTCCCTAGAATTTTCACTGCATTTGTATAATTCACAGTTGTTTGGTACCATCGCTGTACCTCCCTCACTCGTGGTTTATTTGACATGTGTTATATGCCGCATTTATTTCATCCTCTGTGTATAACTATAGATGCAGAAAGTGTTTTCAAAACCCTTTTTTTTTTACTCAATGACAAGATCAAATTCCCTCACATAAGTACATACTCATTCACTGGTTTTAGGGCAAGGAAAGAAGTTGTCACAGTAAAAACAGTTTTAATCTATGACTTTTGGTAACCTGTTCTAAAACATTTTGCATTGTAGCCTCTTCTTTTCTCTCTCATCCTACATAACTAAACAAGTATCTCTGTGTCTGAATTTTATCAGTTTCACTTAGTCCCCTCTGTCACACTACAACAAGTTAGTGCCAAACTGCAAATGTATACTGACCTGCTAATGTCACAACCATTATTTTTGGTTTACCAGTCATATATGCAACTTAGGGAACAACCAGGACAAGACCCCAAACAGCACGTGTTGGTTCAGCAGCCAGAAGCGGTGGCAAGCACAGGAGCTGAGTAGGGAAACAGTGCCAAGCATGCAGGTCTTGCAGGCTTGTGGAGCTCCTTCGGAGCTCCTGACATCACCCACAATTGCCCTGTGGTTCAAACCAGGGGCAGAATGAGTCAACACTTTACATAATGAGTTTGAAAATTAGGCTGCTGGAGGGAGCAATAAACAAAGGCACATGACTCCCAAAACTCCTGCCACCAGTCTGCTGAGTTCAAACGCAGACAATGTGTTCACTCCAGAAAGACTATCCTCCCACCACCTCCTTTTCATGGGTTACTTGCAGCAGTTGGGCTAACCAGTCTGGCGAGAAGCAACGGCATTTCTCATATTCTTACCCACTAGTGGCATAAAAGCCAAAGTAAAACAGTTTTAACTTCATCCCAATCTTACGCCTCATTTGCAGCTTTGCTAGCAATTCCAGAATCCCGGTGTGCTAGAGGAGCGTTACGACTTCTGCTCCACAGATGAAGAATAGAAACATGAAGGGAAAAATATTTAGAAATTCTCAGCGTGCACAGAACGGACCAAAAGAGGACAACTCTTAGATAGGCAGCCAGCTTTCTTCTTCTTCTTCTTCTCTTTTTAATTCTTTTTTTATTTTTAATGCTGAGCACTCAGCAGTTCTCAGCAGCTGCATCTTTTAGTTTCTTAAATGGGCCTTGGACTTTTATTTTAAGAAAAAAAGCCCGGCTCTTAAATGATCTGCCCAAGCTCACACAGAGTGTCTATGGCAGAGCCAGCAATCGAACCCAGATATCCTAAGTCTCAGGCCAGCCTTAACCACAAGACCATTCTTTCTCTCACAAAGATGCTCCTCATCCCATAGGAAAAATATTCAAACGAGTTTGAAAAAAAAAAATCCTATAAAAATACTTAAACCTGAACAAATATGTAATAATTGCTATTCAGGATCCATGCAGGGTCTAATTAAATCCATATTCCGTAACTTTAATTTAAAACAATCCCAATATTATTTTTAGGTTTTAGATGTGGACTTACTGCTTCTATCAACAGCATGTTTGGCACCCGATGCCACAGAGAACTCAGTGTGTCTCATCAAAGTGCTGGCAAGAACTTTATTTTCTGGACAGCTGCTGTAGGCTTGCAGCACAGGAGAACTAGCAGCTTCATTTCCCTTACACGGTGGCTTAGATTAAAAAAAATCCTTATTGCTTATGCTTATGTTACTGTACCATTAGAAAACAGGGTGGTTGTGCTACTGATAATGTAAGCAAGTCCTTTCTGATTTGTACTTCAAGCCACAGTTTGGGATTAAGCCTTAATTCCGGAGATACAAGTTATATAATAAAGCAGAATATGACTCCCCAAGTGATGCACTTGCTGACCTCCCAGTCTGACAAGCAGAGAGCTGTGATGCTGTGCTCAGAAATCCAGCCTGAGCAAGTTCTGTCATCTCCTTAGACATAATTTCAGTTTGCTTCTTGATTCCTAATGTGAGGTGTGCAGAAGCCCCAGGAGCTGAGTCAAGCTGTAGGTGTTGTTTTCACACGTGAAAGAGACAGCAAATGATGTTCTCTGCACAGTAATTGAAAATAAAGGCACGTGGCAACACATATCTTCTGCCTTTTTTTTCCTTTTATTCATTGTTTCATGCTTCTGTAATTCCAGGATCAGTTAAAGCAACTAACCACAATAATGTCATTTTTTTTTTACGAGATTTATAACTTAATTTTGGTCAGGGACAAGAAATTCAAATATTTCTGGTAAACAAGAACAAAGACGCCTCTGTGAACTGAACTTAAAGGCTGTTCCCTGAAGAATTGCAAAGCGTGTACTTGTCCCTGTTTTCTTAAAAAACTTTAGTCTTTGTTTATAGAAAAGGGTTAAAAGCAACAGCAGAAAAACCTGAACACAACAAAATAACTCAGGCCGACCGTAAAACCAGTATTTCTTACCTTGCATCTCGGTACCTGCTAGATTAGTGTCTCCTTTTTCATTATCCCCAAAATAATAAACACTTCACTTTAGCCCTCGGTCGCTGCTTTGGCCCCGAGCCTTCAGCGCAGATGTGGCAGACGAAATTATAAAAATAGGAAGTAAACAGCAATGGTAAAGACCAGGGTGGGCAGGAGGAGAACAGGAACCCTGAGTTTCTCGTGCAACTGGCAGACAACCCTGATAACCGGCAATTCCTGTTTTGGTTTCACTCTCTGTCCTTCAGATGATGGGACAGTGCATGGAAGCCGTCTTGCTTTGTTGTTGTTAAATGACAACAGTCAGTGTTTAGCTTGCCAAACCCCCTTCAGAGTTTGCCTCTGAGCATTGCAACTTCTTATACTTTGCAGACTCAAGAATCCAGCCTGGCAGAGAAAACCTTTTTGCTGCTGGGTTAATGCAACGTACAAAGGATGCGTCCTGCTCCTTCTAAAGCTTCTCCCTGCTTAGTCAGTGATGTGTTGTGACCCTGAAGAGAAGAGTATACCTGGGAGAGCAGCAATGGTAACGCTTGTCCTCAGGTCAATGGAAGCCCCCACACTGCTACTGTTAACTTCAATTAGACCCCAACTCCAAACTGACACTTGGGCAGTGATCAAGTCAAACGTGCTCTCCAGATGATTCAAAAATGAATTGACACAAATATGTAGTCTTAAAATTGGGCATTGAGGTTTGTGCTTTGCCACTGATGTGAAGTCATAAGGAGGAAAAAAAAGAAAAAGGCACTGTAAGAACAGAAGCCACCATTAGTCATTACCTCTTTATCTTGCTATGATATATATGTCCAGCCTTGCTTCAGTTAGCAAAAAAATGTGACTGGAAGCATCCATCATTCTATCAGTTCAGTTGGATTAATTATGCTCAATCAAAATGTTTCAGAAGAAGACAGAAATGTCTGCAGCAGTTAATCCTGCCCATTCAGGTTGTCAGGACATTGGCATTTTACACTTCAGTTCAATTACAAGACAAATCTGGTAATGGGACATAATCTTTCAGAGTAAACAAGGAAGCAAAGCACTAATATTCTGGCAATTGATTTATGCAGGGTAAATGGTGCAGAGTAAAAGCCTCAGGAAGCCACATGAGTTAGAACAGCTATGAGATTTTCTAGTGCTCCTTTCCCTTCTCTTCTTCCACAGGAAAAAAAGAAAAACCCATTATGCAAAGTCTCTTTTGAACTGGTCTGCATCCAGAAGTCACTTCTTAGCCAGAAGGACACATTATACCTGATAGCTTCCTCTCCCTTCTCTCTCTCTCCGGACTCTTGTTTTTCTTCCAAGGAGAAGGTGGATAAGAAAGTGAACAAGTGAATGTTAAAATCCTTTGCTGTATAGGGCGAGATTCTAGGGTCGTATGCACCTGCCCCACAGGTGGGGAGGCTGGAGAATTTTGTGGCAGCTCATGGACATTTGGCAGTGAGTCCAAAGCTGGGGGTGTTGAAACACAGACCCTCCACCTCTGCCCTTCCATCTTTCCCCTTGAGCTCATCTCTCCGCGAAACACTGATGAAGTCATCAAAAGTGAATACGCTGTAGAGGAACAGAGGAATGAATTGTGAGCTCTGAGCATTTCTTTGACTAAATAAACCTTTAAAGGTTTCATTAAAAGTGATTTCAAGTGATGTAATCGCCTTCCCACACAAACTGAAATTTCCTAGGCGAGCTGATCGATCTATTACTGTGCAATCCCATGCACACGCACTTATCCACGCACACCAACACACATACATCACACACCCTGTTATCACTGGCTCATTTTTAGAACAGATGCAAGAGAAACAAATTTGAATCCTTCGTAGCTTCTGCCCATTGCTAGGTTACTTACAGCACTGCAGCTTTGTAACTCTGCCTAGTCACTAATACCCTGTAACAGCTATTTGGACATCATGTTTTCATTAAGCATTTATAGCAAACCAACTGCAATTAAAGATTTATAAATCTTATTGCATTACAGCACAACACAGAGCAAGAGTTGACCCTGAAGTCAACTTTCATTTCTTTTTTTTTTTTTTCCTAAGGACAATAGCATATTTGGATCAGTTATCAGTGGAAAATGCATGCGCTGCTGCTTTATCCAAGTGATTTTGGTTTTGATGAAAACATTTTGTTTGGAAGGACCTGAAAATTAGAAGACACTGAAAGCTGCAAGTCAGCTTGGAGAGATCTTCCAGGCTCATTTTCATCCCTGACTCAGTTCTTGTAGTTGGAGCAGAGATTCATAGAATCATAGGATAGTTTGGGTTGGAAGGGACCTTAAAGATCATCGAGTTCCATCACCCTTTGCCACAATTTCTACTGCATCAGGCTGCCCAAGCCCCATCTGATCTAGCCTTGAACACCTCCAGGGACGGGGCAGCCACAACTTCCATGGGCAACTTCTTCCAGTGCCTCCCCAGCCTCATGGTGAAGATTTAGCACATTATTAGCCACATGATACATAGGGATGCACTTCAAGCAATTCACCTGAGCTCTCAGAAGAAGGTTGGTGCATTGAGCTGAAACCTGGTTTCCCAGGACCTGACCTCCTCTCAAAAATACTGAACATATCCATAGAGCTGCATGGCACAGAGATGCTGGAGAAACATGCCGCTGTACTATTTTCAAACAGTCATGTTAAGAAGTTTAGGTGAATATTTTGTTCTGAAGCAAATTCATGCCTTGGCCCAGCAATTGTTGTTGAACTGGCTTGTTCACCTTCATCTCTGATTAGCAAATGTCACTGGAAAGAATGTTGAAAGCAAAAAAAAGAGTTATGGAAATCTGAAATGACACAGTTAAACGATGATATTGTTAGGATCAAAAAGGACATCGTTATGATTGGGTACATTGAGACTTTTACAGCACATTTGGAACTGAAGTCATGTATAAATAATCTTTCTCAGCGTACCCAGGGGATTGGGTTTTTTCCCAAGAAATGTAAGACTTTCTTACTTTACTTACTTTAAGGAAAACAGTGCTTGCCCTTTCTGTTAAAAGTTGGACCATACCATCCAGTTTCAGTCCAGCTTTTGGAATGAGGAATAAGGAAGGAGGGGTTTACCAGTTTGTTTACTGGGATTTTACCAACTGTTACACTATGAATTCTTAAAACTACACCTCCAAACTCCAATTTAGTCATCAAAGAAGCTGACAGACTTCAAAACCATTATTATTTCACCATCCTCAGTGTAGTCAGTGTTTCAGCATGACCACTTTTTGCCTTGGAGAGAAGTTGCAATCAATTCACACACATTTTTTTTCCTAATTTTAAAGACTCGGAGTATTTTTTCACCTTTCTGGAAAGCATGTGCATACGCAAACTGTACAACATGCCCACAAGTGCTCTTGCTTTTAAAGGATGGATAATTATTTCTGGAATGGTTACAGAAATGTGTGGGGCGCAGCCTGGTATTTTCTGTCCATTTGTCCAGTGCAGCAGATGAACTACTGCACAGTTGGCGCAAAGTTCTGACTCTCCCTCCAGCAGGCTCGAGGGGGTTGTGGAGGGTGGGCTTTGCAAGACCAGAGCTGCCAGCAGGAGGGGCAACAGGAACCTGCACAAGGCAGCTGATCTGGGACATGGCTTTTAGCTTCATTCGGAAGTGCTCCTGCAAATCTCATGCAAAGCAGCTGCCCCATCACCATGAATATTAAATTCCCTGTGCATGAAAAAAAACCCTCCTCCTTCTCCAAACTTGGATTTTCGAGGGTTTCGTATGCTAGCCCAAGGTTGAAGGGTTTGAACTGCTCTGACCCAGCTTAATAACACACTCTCGAGACTGCAAAATCCACACTTTGCCTGTCAAAGCTCAGCACTGGGTATTTCACTCCTGTTTCTACCTAGGCTGGATCTCCCTAGGGACCGGCGATAACATTTTGACTTGTGACAGATGCTTCCTTCATAAGGATATTTTCCAAGCTGACTTTTCCCCAGCCACCTCATAAAAATAGTCTCTTTTTATTTGAAATGAGTTATTTTAGCTGCTGGGGGATGGTGGTGGCATCTTTTAAAATTTGTCTTTTGATTAAAAATGAAAAACATAATTCTAAAGTAATTAACGTGTGTTATTGGATGTACACTGATGATTACATTATAGGACTGGTTATCAAAGGATTACAGTTAAGAGGTTTAATATTCTCCAGCTGATCCTGTAGCAAATTAATCTGGTCTGACCTTTACTGTTCTTTGTTATGTCACCACAGTATCATTTCAGCTGTATCATCCCTTACCCCCTTGCAATAAAGCTGGAAAAAAAGCAGGGAATATCAAAAGCATCTCTCTTAGGGGAAAGACTAACAAATCAAAGTTTAACTTGTAGATTATAATTGATCGGTTAAAAAAACCTAGATCTGAATTGCAAACTGTTGCACTGCTGCAAACCTTATCTTCTTGCTATAGCACTGACAAACTGTGAAGAAATCCATTTCTCCTATAGGGATTAGGTTCAGTCCTAGATAAAATGGGAGCTGGTTGGCTCCACATACATATTGTATTAAGTCTCCTGTTTCTAGAAACAAAGCAAAATATGAATCCAATAGTTCTCATCTAGCTATCTCATGTTCGATCCATCACGTTTAATCCCCCAGTGTCTACATGAAGCCCACACAATTAAGTGTTTATATACGACAGTGCAATCTCGCAGCCGTGAGGTCATATCGAGCAGAATGGATTAAAAACATTCTACCTCAGTATAATAGATTCAGACTTCATCGATAAGAAAAGCGGCATAATGACAGATTTCTGAGCTTTTTATCTGACTCAGCAGAGAACAAAAGACTAAGCCAATTAAACAACTGACATCTGCTTTTATATACTTTTGTTCATCTCCATGTAAAGCAATTTTAAAAGGTATATTTTTACTACTGTCAGAAGAACAAGTTTGTCCCTCATCAGCTCTGTACAGCTGAATTTTCCTGTTGGAAATGTTCAGACTCACTGGTGTTAACAGTCAAACATACAATCAACCACATGACTATAAGAGCACATACTCCAGGTCTCTGTAAAACTGGGAGGGCATCCAGCAAGCTCTCATGGAAACAGAGACGGAGCCAGCTCTGTAAAATGCAAATACCTCGCTGATAAGTCACAGGTGCATAAACCCCAACCAGCTCAAAGGCAGGAGGAGTGAATTTTGTGCCCCTGCTTCATTCCCTCCACAGGACATTTTATTTCTCTCTTTTTTAGGCAGGGCATCTTCTGCTTAGGAGTCTGGGTATAGAAAGGATGCTTTTTTTTCCCTGGATGTTTTTGTACCCTTATTCATTTATACAAGACCAGTGCTAACCTACCAAAGCCCAGAGAACAGTCTTTATAGAGACTATTATATAGTCTATTATAGAGACTATAGTCTCTATATAGACTATAGTCTATTATATAGTCTATTGACTATATATAGTCTATTATATAGAATATTGACTATTATATAGTCATAGAATCATAGAACAACCAGTTGGAAGAGACCCACCGGATCATTGAGTCCAACCATTCCTATCACACACTAAACCATGTCCCTCAGGACATCATCTACCTGTGCCTTAAACACCTCCAGGGAAGGTGAATCAACCAAACTCCTTGGGCAACCTATTCCAATGCCCAATGACCCTTTGTGTGAAAAACTTCCTCCTAATCTCTAGTCTTTATGAAGACTATTCATCTAATGCCATTTTTCACGTTCTAGTCTTGCTGCTCTACCAGATCAGCTCCTGCATCTCTCTAAATGTAACTCCAGGCTCCTCTACTTCAGTTTTCTGTCTTTGTCTGAGTTTGGCTTGCCTGTTTGGTAGAAAGGGCACAACTTTACCAGCTCAGAACAAATTGCTAGCCTAAATTTCTTGTTCTTAAGGAAGAAATATTCATGTTTCCTAGGAAACTTAAGGTATTGCTCAATATAAATGAAATATTGATATACTTGAAGAATGAAGGCTCTGCTTCCATCACAGCAAAAACCTAGAGACGTTTTTCAAACTTTTTCCCTGTAGCTTTTTTCCTGGAATTAGACTTCATTGTTCCCTCCAACTTGCTAAGCCCCTGATTTGAAATTATGGCAGGATTACCTGCTGCAAAAAGCACCTTCCTCATGACCCTGAGGAGCTGTGGCAGACCCCAGTCCTCATGACAAATGATTCCTAAGAGGAAAGTAGTCAAAATGATGAAGTGATCCAGTAGCCTGCTGAATATCTTCTACCTTAAACCAAGCCTGGTGGAGTGCTGTAGAATACAAGGAAATGTTCTTCTCCCTTTACCTTATGATCTAGAAATTGGTTATCAGGTCTAAGCTAATCATCCTGACAGCCTCTTTGGTCATTTGAAGAGTTAAAAGGTATCTTCAGAGAATGATTTTTTAGCACAAACTTGAATGAATCATCCCTTTCTCTTAGCTTACTATAGATATATCTTGAGACCACATTAAACACAAAGTCCACCTCTTAGATGTTCAATATTATGTCACAGATGCCTACAGAGATGTCCTTGAACAAAAGCCACATTTAGGACCTTAACTCTCCCAGATTTATTTTTGTAGCCCAGAAACTATATCAATTTCCATTTCTCTCCTTTGCTTTCCTTTCTCCTATCTCCATTTTGTTCACATGTGAGTTACCACTGGTCATTAAATTTACGTATTTGTATTGCAAAACAGAGCAAATACAGAATTCCCAGCATATATTTCAGTATGGCACGAAAATATAAAATCTGATGTGTTATGCTCCAAAGGGTATGACTGTGTTATATATGAATCACAGGAGCTGGAAAGACACACCCAATGTAAGATCCTCCAGTGATGCAACAGTGTTTAAGAAATCAGGCATTTCTTCAGATTCTAGTCTTAATTTGCCAAAAGGAGATGATTGTCCAGTCCAGCTGCCAGCAAATGTATGATGTTCAGCCTTGCTTCCATATGGCAACCTGAAAACACTAATAAGTAAGATTTATTCTGACTGATGCCATTTCAACTATTTCTACACAAATGTAGGCACCTATAAATTAAGTTGTGTGTCTATAAATTAACAAAAAAAAAAATCCCAGTCTGTCTCTAGGTGTTCCATTTGGTTGATAGTAAGGATAATGAATCTATTTTGATAGGAATGGTTGGACTCGGTGATCCAGTGGGTCTCTTCCAACCTGGTTGTTCTATGATTCTATGATTCTATGAATAGAAATCTTGGTTGATTCTTCCCAGTGTTTAGCCATATTAGCATCAGGCAGCAGAGCTGATGGCTTTAAAGCAGTGTAGAAACTTAGGATTATAAACAAGTGTAGAAACTTCAGATTATAAACAATCTTTCTCCCTTCTCCCCAGGTACATAATTCTGCTAATAGCTGAAAATTAGACTCAGACTGTCAGATCACAAGGAGCAGTTTTCCCAGTGCTGTGCTCATTCACACTGCCTGCTGATTTAGTCTTTGGTCATTTGAGTGCTACCTACACTCAGAAAAGTTAATTAAGAATAACAGAGTCTCTGCTGCAAACAATGGTGCCTCTGATTCTATAGTTCCTTTAGTAAATACTTTATTTCTGAAACCAGAACTCCTAAACTGATTTGTGTTACAAGAGTAACTTTCCTTTATCATTAATTAATTGATTACTTAGTTAATTACTTAGTGATGTGATCGCTCAGGTGTATTATGGCATCTGGTGGGGCTGATAATGATCTCTGACTAAGTGTATGGTTTGTACCTGCTGGTATCTCTGCTCCAAGCATAGTGGGGGGGTGGGGGGGTGGGTTTGTTTGGATGTGGAGGAGACCAGGGACGCAGGGAGGAGTTCCCCCACCTCCTTCTTCTCATTGTAAATTTTGCATTTTTAAATCTTTCAATAAGTTTTACTTACCATTCAAAGAAAGGAAAATATAGTGTAAAGTAGGGAAGGGATAATGCACACTCATTTACTGTGGCTTTTGAGTACAGGCTTTGAGGCATTTTCCTCCTTTCTGCAGGACAGCTCATCCTCTTTCTCAGGACAGACACAGCCTCTGCATTGCCTATGAACTATCAAGAAACCTTCTCAGACAATAATTATGATTGACCTACCAAGTATAAGTCTTCCCCTGCTCCCCATGCCCCTGCATTATCTTAAGTTTAATTTTCCTAAAAAAAACCTTCCGCTTTCAGGTTTGTTACATTTCTGTGCCTAAAATTCCTATCAGGAATCTGCTCTTACAGGACCTGATGCTGCTAGATACTGACACTGCTGGAGATGCTGCTCCATTATTGTGATTTATTTTTTCTTGTTTATATACAACCTGAGAGTGGTTACACTATCACATAGCAAAGCAGCTCGTAGCCCTCTGAGATCACACAATCCTGTTTCATCATCCCCACCACAGTCAGAAAACTTTCTTGTTCTCTTATCCTTCCACACAATAGTTTAAATAAATAAATAAATAAGTAAAATTCAGTTGTATGTGGATGATATTTTACCAGATGTCCAAAATTTCTGTAAATACATGTATTGATGCTTGAAACATCCCGAGTGACTGTGTTTTGGTTAGAATACTTCCTTTATATAACCTATATAAACAATTTAGTGCACATCATCTAATTAATTCAAGTTTCAGTACAATATACTTAGAAAAATTATAAGTATTGAGGTAGCTTTCTCCTAAAATGTGGGTTTATTTTGCTTTTAGCTAACATTTCCAAAAGAAAATATAATTATAACAAACGCTTCACTAATGTTTACACTCTGGGTGTTTGAATAGGATGAATTTTCTCTGGCCAGCTCAGTTCTTGATGATTCATCTCAGATTATCATCGGGACATACCCGTTTTCAAGCAAGAATTTGCAAAAACAATGTTTGGAGTTGAGGATTTAATTTCTTAACCAAATAAAAGGTTATTGTAGTGAATATTTACTATAGCATTTCTAAAAATTGAGCAATATACACAAATTAAAATGTCTGTCCTTAAAAAATTTGGTATATTTCAATTTCCATTAAAACCTGGTATGCACTCAGCTCCATTTCATTTCATAGAAGCCACCCTAATGGATTTTTTTTTTTTTTGAGAGGTGTATCTTTTACACTGTGCAATAAGTTTCAATTAAGCATCATCTTTGTTTTTTTCCATGTCTGGCTCATGATTTAAAAAAAAAAAAAAGAAATTGTTCCTACTGTAACATATCCCGTTTTCCAAAATCTTAATTTTACATAATTTTTATTGAATTATAAAAAATCCTTGAACCTTCACGTCTTCAAAGCCAGTCAAATTTTTTCAGGGCAGGCGTTCATAGAATCATAGTATCACCAGGTTGGAAGAGACCCACCAGATCACCGAGTCCAACCATAACCAACTTTGCTCTAGTTATTAATATATTTTCCATTTACCTTTAACTACACTTAAACCAGGATTATAAAACAGAAGTACATGGAAAAAGCATCTGGTGAAAAAGTAAGGAAGTCGTGCTCGTGTACCAAGTAGGTTTGTTTTATGGTTGACTAGCTCTCATTTTCATATATGAGATGTAATGCAAACTACTTGTATCACCTTTCTTTCTAGCTGTAACCCACCTGCATTAGCCTGGCTACTCAATACCATTGGTTTTACCTTTCCAACACAATAGACACAGAAGTCCTTTATCCCCCCCGACCCCTTTTCTCTTTCTTCTCCACCTATTCAACTTCGGCACCAGTTGGGAGAATGGAAAAATTAATTGGTTTTCCCTAATGGTAGCTCGGTGAGAGGATCAGGTTAACTGTGGGCAGCAGCTGCAGTTTAATTTGTGAGTGTGCAATTGAAAATTATGCACTCATTGGATTACTGCACCTGACCACGCTGCTGGCACGATGCCTGCGGTGACTTAAAACAATAAGACTCATAAAAAAGTCTTAAGAAATTGTAGTATCTGTGCGGCTGTATGGAGAGAAAGGAGAATGGAGATCCATCCTTATTTGTTTGTTTGGAAAAATCGTGTGAGTTAGGTGTTTTCTTAAGGAAGTCCAGAAAGGATGCAGTTGAGAGTTATTTTAGATGTCATTATTGCATCTGGCAGCATTAAACCCAACCTTACTGTTCTGGAATTGTGTCAAGAATGAGAAAGTGAAACAGAAACACTGAAGAAAAAGCATAAATTTCAAGCTACAATATACAGATTAATAATCTAAAGTGACCGCAAATTATCAGTGTATTATAATTTGAACTTGGAATCAGACCTGTAACTTAAAAAATACAATTTCAACATGAAGAGAATCTTGCTCTGTATTTTTATCTTAAAACTGACAGTGTGTGAATACTGTTAAGTTTGCATTTGTAGTTGTTTTTCTTTTTCCTAATACTTCATATGTTTAAACTTGAATCATTTCATTTCCTCAATATGCCTCGTTTCTCCTAGAAAACAACAAAAATCATGTCTTAGGTGTTCTAAAATAGAAAAGAGCAACCAGCGTTTGCCCATTAAAGTTTTCCATTTGAAATCATTAATATTTTGCAATCTGGATGAAGCTGTGGATATTTGTACCTCGAAATGTCAGCCAGCATTGTACAACTTCACATACTTGTCATCATTTTACAGGCTTCAGGTTCATATTACAAATTGGCAATAATACTTTTCAGGTTGTCTAAGTATTCTCTTTTTTATTTTTTTTCTCGCTCTTACTCAAACTCTTACATTTCCAAGAAAACCAAGAGGCAAATCATAGTTCCAGGCAAATATATCAGCTAGATATAGCAAAGGCAGCTGTCATCCAAAGCCTAGAGCACCCTGGGTTCTCGCACGTCAGATACAGCTAGAGAACACCAAGGGCAGTGAAAACATGAGATACAAAAGAAAGAAGTCTACAAGCTGCAAATACAATTCCTAGGTGAAGGGATATGGAGGGTGAGTAGTGTTCAAAGCCCTGGAGTAAAAGATAGCTAATAAATTAGTTCAGAAAAAGTAGGAAAAAAAATCTATACATGACTATTATGAGATAATCTATACAAAGAAAACAATCTGTCTCATCTCCAAGAACAGGAGGTTGCCTCTAACTCTGTGATTTCTTTGCCTTTTGTAAATTCTTTGCTTTGAGCTCCAAATGCATTTTCTTGCATATCAGAGGGAAACCCTGTGCTACATCGGAGCAGAGTTCTCATGACACTAACAACTTGCATTGCAAGACAAGCTTGCACTTGAGGTCCTCTGACAAATGTGTGAAGCACAAATGTACAAAACACAGCTGCACTCATACCCTTGAAACATTTCAAAAGGTTTTCTCATCTAGAAAACGTGACCATTTGTCAAGTTCCTACACTGAAAGCACTTTAAATCAAACGGCGCTACACACTACCACCCTACAAGCCACTACTTCCATTTACTTTTTTCTTTCTGCTGTCTGGAAGGATCGGAGGGAGAAAACTTTCCATCTTCTGAGTCATCACAACAGGAGAGAGGGAAAGACTAATGCATTTCACCTATTCTGTTTCATGTTTGATAGGAATGATTGGACTCGATGATCCGTTGGGTCTCTTCCAACCTGGTGATTCTATGATTCTATAATTCTATGATTCTTTGATTCTATGATTTTATGTTGTGGCACAGTAAGTTTCTTCTCTTTTGTTTTCAGCTCCAAAAGCAAGAAAATTTAACACTTGCAATTTTGTATTCTCCTGGATAGGAGGGGAATAGATAGAGGCACACTTGGGTCACGGTCAACATTCCTGGCATGTGTGGATAGTGCAGGGAGTTTACGTTTACAAGCCAAAAACATAAAGAACAACCTTTTGTAAGCATTTGCTTTTATTGTGACATCTCAGCTCTGCAGCTGTGCAGTAATCTCTCTGCCAAGGAGATGAAATCATCAACTTGTTTGAATTCCTGCTTTTATCAGAGCAGAGCTGCTATCATAATGGACTAACTTCTTGCTAGGTTAATTCATTTTAATTTGTCCTTTGTAAGAATCTCTTGACTCAGCTGTCAGGTGGCATTTACATAACACTGGTCCTCTTCAAAATGCTTCACCAAGATCCATTATCTTGGAAAACACTCTTGCAAGCTCTTCATTACAGTTCTTCCCTTTGTAGGGAGTGAGGGACAGAGATACAAAGAGATTAGTGGCCTGATTTGTTCAGGTCTAGGAGTCACACCTGAAAATGCAGCCAGACATGACTCATTCTGGGTTAACAGAGGGAGAAAATATCACAGGAGGGGTTAGAAAAAAGTAGGAGTTACCTGGTCCCCAGCTGTACGCAGGTCTGAAAACTATTTCCCTGGTATCACATAGTTCAACCCCTACTCTGCCTGCCCACACCACCAGGGAATAGTGTATCACTAAACAGAGGAAAATGCTTTATAGAATGAATACTTTGAAAGAGGTCCTCAGATTCTGGCATTCAGGAGGTTTCTGCATTTATCAAAAAAATTATTCAGTGCCAGATAAAACAGCAAGAAAGACAGGAACATAAAAATGGGGGTGTTTTTTTTCCCTAGAGAGAGACAAACCTACAGCAATGTTAGGCTTAAACTAGCTAGACTAAAATGACAGTTTCCTTACATGTATTTAGGGTCCTGCAGACCAAAGTCACTTCTGAACGTGGGACTTTTGTAGATTTGGTCATTTGGTAGCACGTCTTGCATTTTCAGATTTGGTCATTTGGTAGCACCTCTTGCATTTTCACCTTTCAGAAGCTCTCTCTGCCTTCCCTGACTTTGTCCTGTTCAGGTCATCAGTGATGACATAGCCTCAAGGACTACTAGACTCAAGCAAGGTGGAAAAAAGTTGGCTACAAAAATGAATCAAAACTATTCAGCATCTTAACATGAGTGCAGTGAAGCCATCTACTTTCACTAATAATATCAGAATTTATTTTTCTGCCTCATTGTATTTGCATCCATCAAAGAAGAAAGAGCAGGTACCTTCCTGTATGAGACCAGGAAGATCCAGATTACTAAACTATGTAGGGTTGGATTTTGTCTCTACATCTTAAACTCTTTCTAGGCTTCAAAGGAACCACTTGCTATTTCCCATACATGTTGCACTGCTCTAAGACAGTTATCTTAGGTATCTGCATCAATATGAAGTATGGTATAAAGCAGGACTTTGTTTAAACTAGACTCTTCTTGTGGCACCAGGAGTCTGCTGTACAAGGAACTGTAATTCTAAAGCAAATTGTGTCACCAAGGCAGTCAGTGTAGTCCCTGAGGGGTTAGTATGTGTTTTTATCTCTCCTCTAAGGCTGCAGATCCTCCTTGTAATGAGTCAAAGATAAATATTCCCATAGAGGGAGAGGTGTGTGGCTCAGTGTGACTGAACAAACACTTTGCTGAGGGCCAGAAAGCACTAAGGAAAGGAACCTATGAAGGGAGACAACTCAGTGAAGGTGTTGGTTGTAAACCGGTCACAAATCTTACGGAAAACTCATGGAAACGTAGACCTTTTCCTCTGGGAATTCTGTGCAAGGTCGCTCTTCCTTGCCCTACAAATATTCCTTTCTTTATAAATACTAATATATGCAGATAATTTGATTGCAGTGGGACAGATAAATCATTTGCAGAATGTGTTAAGAAATGTTAATTTACTGCCTAACTATTGTGAGAAAATTAGGGACTGAACCAGGAATGGATGTCCTGGATGCAGAGCATCCCTCAGTTCCCACTTTTACACCAGTGGAAACAGCGTCTACGTGCTTTCCTCTCCTGTCATTAGAGCTTAGAAAGGGCCCCTTTGCACCAGCTGTCTTAGGTTTTGAGAGCCTCTGTCATACACTTTCCAAACCATAACCTTCTGCATTGTATTTCCCAGAAACTATTCGTAGCCTTTCCTAGCTCAATTGCATTGAACTTGAGCAAACTGGTACCCTGCTTCAGAAGAGTTTGCAGACAACAGTCAGCAGCGTTTGCTAAAGACACAACTGCCAGATTCTATGTGGAAGAGTAATAAAATGCAAAGTACATAACTCAGCTCCACATAGCATGGCCTGGCTGCTTGCCCTTTTGCCTCTGAATTGCTTTTTGAATCCCTGCCCTGCCCAATACAAGTGAAATTATTCTAATTATACAGTTTGAAAGAGTCCCTAGTGACATGTTGGATAGTGATCATTTCCTAGTTCACTGAAAATAATTTCACATATAATACAGATTACACAAAGGGTCGTGAGCTCATAGAAACTCTCAAACTGTCTTGAAAGCTTTGTGTTCTCTCTGAGTCTAGGTCACTTTTGGGTACGGATTAAAGGAAGATGATGAACCTTTTGTTGTTTTTGAAGTAAGCGTCTGGGTATTTTATTCTTCTTAATCTCAAAAGAAATAGAAATAGATCTGCTCTTTTCCTTATTCCATTTTCAGATGTGTGATGAATTAACCAGTTTGTGCTTGTCAGCTCTGTTTATTAAGATGGAGCAAACCAAGGCCCAGAACACAAACATCACACTAACCAAAGAAAATTCAGGGTTGGATCCTGACTGCTTACCTGCTTTACCTTTTGAGTTATCCAGACTCAAATTTTAAGGATGTTTATAGCAAGACTTAATTTATTTCTAATTACTAAAAAATAGCTAATAAATAGCTAATTACTAAGAAAAGGACCTGCGGAAAATTCACAGTCTCTAACTCAGAAGGAGATAAAACACAGACAAATGATCTGGCTGTTCTTCAAGAATGTTTTTTCCAGAGTTGTGCAATAAAGGCTGTATTTATCACCACTGTGAGGCCCAGGAAGATGAGTATCATACCTTCAGTCATCATTTTCTGCCTCTGCAGGTGACCCATTGCAATAGACTCAGGCAACGATGCTTTTCTACAGCAACGCTGTACTAACCCGCAAGAGCACAAATAATGGGAATGGGGTTTTTTCTCATTGGCTCTCTTATAGTCTGAGATTTGGTGCATCCCTGAATATGTGTTTATAACCACAACTCTATATAACTGAGATCATAAAATTACACAGCGGATTATATAAAATTACCATTGTTGGTCATAATGATATCTCATAGGGTAAAATGGGAACAAAAGCATGTACTTTGTAGGCCTTCCATCACATATTTTTCCAGGGCTGTTTATGATTTGCTGTCTCGAAGGTTGAATTTACATCACAATCTCAAAACCAGAAAATTATCAGTAAGTCCTCCTAGTAGTAAAGAGCTTCCCATCACAGAAAATCCCCCACACAGGATCTCTAGCCTGGTGACCTGGTCTGTAATACTGAGCTTATGGGATTTGACCTTAACAGCAGTCATTAGCGACATAAAAAATATGAAGTGAGAAAAAGACATATTCAGAAAAAGTAAACGTCGCTCTCTCTCTCTCTCTCAACTTTTTCCCTGTTCCAAGGTTGACATATTTCCAAGAGTCAAAAACAAAAGATGTGCTCTGCTGTTGTGATGACTTCACCTGAAAAACACTACCCCGAGCCATGCCAGCACAGATTTTTCGTGCGCATGTAATATGCAGTTATCCAGCACTGGTTTTCATATTATTAATTTCCCCAGTGGTTTAAATCAATGCTAAAATAGCTGTGCACCATGCAACAGCATAATGGTAGTGGGGAAACCAGAAAACATTGTCTTTGGTGCCAGGGGTAGTGACCCTGGCTAACCAATAAATCAACCTAAATTTTTACAGAAGACCTCACCTGGACACAAATTCACTGTTTGTGTTTTTAATAATCTTGTCCCAGCCTATTTATTCCCTTCTGTTTGCTCACTATATAGCTATTCAGGTGATTGTTTTCCAATTTCAAAGTAGCAGAAGAACTAGAAAAATACAGAAATGGAGAACAGGTCAACCCTTTTACCATCTGTAGGATGCACTGGCTCCCATCTTCAGAGGAGAAGTTTATGGTTTGGAAAGGCAGAAGTCAGGTTGGATAAAAATCTAACTTTTTGCTGGGAAAAATAAACAAACCAAAAAAGAAGGAGAACTGATTAGATCAAAGGAAACACATGGCCCCATTAAAATCAAGGACAGAACTCAATCATTTCTCATGGGGCCCAGAGTTCACCAGTGTTATTTTGAATCCCAACAGAACAAAGTGGGCATACTTTAAACTCTCTTCCAAGGAGGGTTGTATCTTACAGGGATATCAAGCAGTTCAGGTGAGGCATGGATGAATCAATGGAGCAAGACCCACAGCTTCAGGGATCCAGTGACCCTATATCCAGTCCCCATCGACTGTATATTCTTGTCAATCGTATTTCAGTGGTGACCCCACGGCACTGGGAGAGCAGTGAGGAGGGCAGAGCTTTTTAACACCATGGTTGCGCCTGAAGCAGGGAGGAAGGTAGTCCTTGTCCATGTCCTCATGCCTTCTGCTGGATATCAGAAACAATGTGACCAGCAGGTCCAGGGAGGTTATTCTCCCTCTGGACTCAGCACTGGTGAGGCCGCTCCTTCAATCTTGTGTTCAGTTCTGGGCCCCTCAGCACAAGAAGGGTGTTGAGGCTCTGGAGCAAGTCCAGAGAAGAGCCACAAAGCTGGTGAAGGGGCTGGAGAACAGGCCTTATGAGGAAGGGCTGAGAGAGCTGGGGGTGTTTAGACTGGAGAACACGAGGCTGAGAGGAGACCTCATTGCTCTCTGCAACTACTTGAAAGGAGGTTGTAGAGAGGAGGGAGCTGGACTCTTCTCCCAAGTGCCAGGGGACAGGACAAGAGGGAATGGCCTCAAGCTCTGCCAGGGGAGATTTAGGCCGGAGATTAGGAGGAAGTTTTTCATGGAAAGGGTCATTGGGTATTGGAATAGGCTTCCCAGGGAAGTGGTTGATTCACCTTCCCTGGAGGTGTTTAAGACACGGGTGGATGAGGTCCTGAGGGACATGGTTTAGTGTTTGATAGGAATGGTTGGACTGGATGATCCGGTGGGTCTCTTCCAACCTGGTTGTTCCATGATTCTATGATTCTGTATCTGCGACCACTTACAGAACCTTTTCTTTCCCTTTGCTCCGAAAAAAATCTCTTCTCTCCCATGTTATGCTTCAAAAGATGCCATCTATTGCATAGCTGCTTGAGAAAAGAGGTCCTGTGCTCCAAGTTAGCCATTTCGATCTTCTGGAGAGGAGTAAAAACAAGAAGAACTTTGGATAACAAAATCAGTAATAGCAGTCCCTACACAGGCAGCTTAAATCTTCCTCAAGCCCTTGAATCCATTGTGCACCGGCTTACAGCTCCTAGCACAGCTGAGCAGGGGACTGAGACAGTTTTTTTTCTAAATTAAATTTGGACTGGATGTTTTGGTGAACTTGTCACTTTCATAATAAATACTTTCCCCCGAAAATGATGGAATTGTCTGCTTCATTTCAAACTATTTCTTCACCTCAGGATTCAGAAAGAGCAATGTTTTTTTAATGTGGAAATTTCTCGCACAGGTCCTTTTGTCCTTTGAGCCAAATCCCATTTTACATTTCTTAAAGATTTATTTAGTGATTTTTTTTTTTTTGGCCCACCTGATTAGTTACACAACCACATATCACAGACAGGACATAGCCACTAGTTTAAAAACCTTTTTGAGATTTGTCTTGAAGCAGCCAGCAAAGCTTTATCAGCATCACACTGACTTATTTAGAACACACAATGATTTACTACAGCATTTGGTTTACACTTGAAGAAGTTTTTTTTTTTTTTTTCATATTTTTTGTCTCTTCTAAAAAGCTGACACATGTAACCACTATTGTTTTCTATTCTAATCTTTCGAAAATTTTAAGGTTTAAATCATCTCTAATAAATAAAAACTTTCAGTTGAAACAGGAGAAGGAAACTTTTTGCCTTTCCAACTACTCCTGAGCATATGGCATGTTAAACGCTTTTTTTCCCTGTTTTCTGCTTCTGTTTGTTTTGTCATTAAGAAACTACTTGAATGAAAGAAAACATATATATATACAACAAGTCTTGGATCCTTTATTACTTATAGAGCCAAACCTCAGTTTCTGACAAATCCCATTAATTTTTTTTCCTATTACACGCTAAGGTTCCAATTCTTAGCTCAAGCTGGAAGTGCTGAAATGGCAGAAGCAATTGGTATTATAACTTATGAGATTTCAGTAAAATTCTGGCAGCTTGGAAGGTTACGTCTCCAGACATTTTGGAAAGGTATCTAAATTAATCTTTTCATACCCACGTCATTCATCAGTGTGGATGGACTAGTTATTAAGCTTTATCATTCAAGAAGTCATTGCCCAGAGCATTTTTTGCGTGTTGTAGCATTCCTTCATTATTGCTGGGGAGCTGGCCCCACCGGGCACTGCAGAGATGTCAAACGAAGAGATGCTTGGAATAGCTTATATATTAATGGCATTCTTCATTGGTCTCTTTATTTTCACAGACCTTTCCGTAAGCTAAGGAGGTAAGGTCAGTCCTTATTTAAAGATGGGAAATCGAAGCTCAAACCTGTAAATAATTTGTCAAAAACAATGGCAAAATCTAAATGAGCAGAGCTCATGGTGTCTCCTCCAGTGCCAAAACCACCAAAGCATAATTCTCTTCCCTTTGCAAGGAAAAAGCTGCTGGTTCATGTCTCCTGGGGCAGATTTTCAAACGCAGGGAGTATTGCGATCTTAGAAAATACGCAGTTGTGGGAGAGTTTGGTACCTGGGTGTGAAAAGGCCACATGCTTTTCCAAACACGTCCTTCTATGTCTTGAAAACCTCACTTTTCTCGTAGGCATAAAGCATTTCATAGTCTGTTCTGAGAAGGTTTTAGAGCCATCTCAGAAATCCAGTTGTCATTTTTACCCTGCAGTTAAACTTTTTCAGTGCCAGGCATAGATTCAGCAGTTTGAAGGGAAAGGCTGTTCCAAGCTCTTCAAGTGCAGTTCTAGTCATCTTTCCAGTTGATATATACACCGCGAATGACTCCCATACCTTCCATTTTCAAAGACATAAACAAGCTACAGACCATTCTGGGTCTAAATCACAATCAGAGTAACAAAGTCCTGAATTCCAACACATTATCTCACAGTAAATACACTCCTGCTCTGTATGATTAATAAGCTTTCTACTTAATTGAAACGTGACACACAAAGCAAAAAATGTTAATTGAATTTTATAGCTCATGAAAGTTGCCAGGTTCTTAGGAGATAATTTTGCTGAAGGGATAACTTATCTTTTCAAGCTTTATTTCTTTTTTGGGTTTGGAAGCACTGAAGGAGCAGTAGTGTGGAAATGCAACACATTTATTCATTGGCTTTGGTTTCTTGTAGCTAATGGCTGTTTTATTTCTCAGAAAACATGCCTGACTTGGCTCTTAACTAGAGTTTATGTTAAAAAAAAAAACCTCAAAAGAAAAAAGTTGTTCACCAAACCTCTGAACTTGAGCCTTATCTCAGATTTAATCTCATTTTGAAATGAGGTCTGACTCCTGACCTGTTTCAGTTGAACATCCCATCACCTACCAGTCTTCTTTTCTGAAATAAAGCTTTCATGGTTCTTTGCAGCTTAGTCTGTATCTAATAGTCCAGTAGCTTCTTGGAAAAGCTTCTCTAAACTAGTGCTTTGCTATACATGACCAATTAAGACAGGAGAAGACCTATTAGAGCAATTGTGATAGTAGTGCATGTTATAAACCATTAAGCATTGATTTTGGTGGTTTAGAATGGAGCATTTACTACACACTGAATATTGGTCATCATATACAAACGAAGATATGTGCTACTAGTGTGGGTAATCTATGCTCCAGCCTGTTCCATGCACAGGGGACATAAATCTGAAATATCTGTAAGTAAGTCCTCTATAACAATATCCACAATGGCTCAAAGGCTCTTGAGAAGTAGCTCTTCTTGATTTCTAATAGACTGGTACATCCACCATGAAGGAAAAAATTAAACATGATACTGATAAAAAAGTTCATAGAATCATAGAACAACCAGGTTGGAAGAGACCCATTGGATCATCAAGTCCAACCATTCCTATCAAACACTATCATCACATCTTATATAGTGAACACCTATTTCCATGTGCAGGAGAAGACAGAAGTCCAAGCAGAACCCATGTACTGGCTCCTTGACAGGTTTATTAGAGGAGTTCTTAGCGTTCTTATTGATAGACCTGCTAGATTTTCCTATTAGTGGTGTTACTTGACTTGCAGCAACCTGAAGCTTATTTTGTTCCTCATTATGCTTTCGGCCTTAGTGCTTGTCAGAGACACAATTCAAAGTCAATTAAATAAATGAAGCCAGTAGTCAACTTATAGAATCATAGAATCACCAGGTTGGAAGAGACCTACTGGATCATCGAGTCCAACCATTCCTATCAAAATTTGGAACAGATCTTCTAACACAGAACATGGGGAGGAAAAAAAGGAAAAAAGAGAGAAATTTTAAAAGAAAACAAGATAAAACCAAGTCATAGTTGTGAACAATGCAGGTCCCAGCATCACCAGTACCAGAAAAATAGTACTAACGACCCATAAGATCTGGTACAGACCAAACCACCTCTCATGTTTGCGTTCCTAAGCTTCCCTCATGATAAAGCAAACAGCTGGTGGGTGACTGCATGTCAGTGCATAGCCAAGTGCAGTCTGTGGTTTGAAACTACATTATCTTCATCCCCATTACAAAGAAATATAGCTCCTTATAATAGCCATTACACTCCTGCATAATTGTGAACAATCTCCCGTAGTCTCTAGAGAGAAACCCTTGAATCTTAAACTGCTTCTAACTAGTATTTTAAAAGCATTGCATTAAAGCCCACATATGTTCCTTCTATTTTATGCAGATATCAAGGTGATATACTTCAACAAGAAATCCACTCATTTAAAACACAGAATTTTGTTTATTCATTTTTATTTTTTTTTGCTACACATTTGTTGTTGCTACATATTGTGGCTTCCACAGGAGGAGGGGTGACAAACAAAGGAACAGGAACACATACAGTAGGAGTGGAGAATTGCTAATTCTGATTGAGAACGAGAACTGAGTGAGCAGTAAATAAAACCCTATGTAGAAGAATGACCTACAGCACAGATCTACATTTTTCCAAACTGTTAATCATCAAAACCCTGCATATGATTTCATGAAAAATCTCGATAAGAAATCCCGTGCTATGGAATACAAGTTTCAGAGCACTAATGCAGGGTCCTCATTTTAATTAATGAATAATGTTAACCATGTGCGTGCTAACCCGCTTCCACTGAACAATTCACCCATGTGCCATGCAAGAACAGAATGTACAACACTAATTAGCTGCTTTGCTACTTAAAATGTTTTGCACATGCCAGCAAATGTAAATACACAATTAAGGCATATTTAGTTAAAAGGCAAAGCAAGATAAAGTACAACTATTATTAGCCAGAACAAAAATCTTTATGATCTTCATCCTTATTGAGGTCTAATTAAGTTTGCAAAATGTGCAAATCAGCTCAGCTGGTTATGCCAGCGTGTTTGGAAAAGAGTCCTAGGTTAGCATGTATGACACTAAGTATTTTGATGGTGTGGGTGACTGTTTTTATGACTATTGTTACTATTAGCTGTTTGTTGTCTACATGTGTACTATAAAAACCTCATAAGCCAAGTGTGAAAGCAATTAGTGTTCAGAAGTTGTGTTAACAGGAATTAGAAAAGTAGCTACAGGAGATCCTCATTACAGATGAACAGTATTAAATGTCAACTGTATCAGGTGTTTTGTGTTGTAGTATGTCTTTCTATTTAGATGTAGGAAGTAAATAAAATTCAGCTCATTGTCAGCTCAGTTTAATAAGAAAGGGTAGCTTGGAGGGGAAAAGCATTTTCTCTCTCCTTTTCAGCTTTTCCTGGTTCTATATCTAGGAATACTTTACTTTTCAGTGCTTCAGATTGTCCAGGGTTGTAAAATGCTTGAGGAGTTAGTACCAGCAAAGATAAAAAGAAGCTTCCTTCTAGGGAATTTGAAGAATTCTTCACTGTGGTAAATGTTTTATTGTCAGGGTAGAGGTAATTTCATTCAATCTGAACCACAAGGGCCTTGCCCCTGATGTGGAGTATTGCTTTGCAACAGCCTGACAACTTGTTTGCTTTCAAACTCACACAGGGAAGCAATTAACATAGAGTTGCTTAGCTTTAAATGTGGAGAGTTTCAGCTTATATCTAAAAGTTGACTGAAATATCATGTCACGATAATCATTGCTTGAGCAATGTGCATCTCAGAATTTCTCCACCTGAATTCCTCAATTAAGGATGCACTTTATGCATCTAGAAGGGTTTGTCAGAGTAGCAGTGACACTCAGGCTACTGTACTACCAGGATTTCAGTGCGAGACCTTGCTGGACTCCATGTGATGATCCACGTGGCAGCTTCGCGTAGCTTGATGCCAGTTCAGAGTGTACCGTCCCTCTGAGTGGCATCAGCAGCTGGGAGCCCACAGGGAAGAACCAGGTATGTTGATATGTAAATAAATAAGTTGGACACGTGGAGGTGAAACAGACTCTACCACTCAGCCTCTCACTAAGAGTATTGTTGATTACTTTAATATTGTATTCATACTTGAAATAATAATATTAATAAAACAATATTATTGTTTAAATAAAATTTAGTTTTATCAGTAATTCATCTCTTCCCCTTCTTCTCCTGAGTTTCATTCCTACTTATTTAGTGCACAACAAAGTGATTTCCCATACCCTTCTAAATCTGAGTAGGTTTCAGCAAAGCAAGACAGAAAGAAGCAATTGAGAGCTAATGACAAGTGCAGTCTGATATCAGACCTGAGATAGGCAGAGTTTGTGCCTATTAAATGTATCTGCAAGTGCTAGAAAGCTAATTAAAGCAAAGCATATTCTTCTCATCTTACAGGTACTGTGCCTGTAGGTTATAAGATACTGAAAAAGACTTCTATTTCCCTGATCCTTGCAACTGTGTGTCAAAGGAATGAGCCTTAAATGAAGCCTCATCTTTCTTGAGGTGTTGCTAGGTGCTAATTAGCCTTACCAAAAGCAGGGCAAGCGCAGCAAAGGATTTCTATGGAGACTGGTTTCTTGTCCACACTTTAGAAATAAGTCCGAAAGCGTCTGTCCTTAAAGGTTGCTGTGATATTTGTTTGCATTTTGTGGTTGTTTTAGGGATGGACTCTGAGCTTATTAATACTATGCATGTGTTGCTGCCTCAGTGGATATTTTAGCAAATGGATTTTCCTGTGTAGGTCTGTCTACAACACCTCCAAAACAGAGGGGAAGATGGAGTAATGTTTATACCCCCCAGGTCACTTTTATTTTGGTTCAACTAAGGAAAACTTCTATCCTAGATTGGGATCTTTCTGATAACTGGTTTATTATGTCACTATAAATCAACAATAAAGCAGAGCAAATAACTCAATCTCAGCTGAAAATGCACACAGCTGAATCAAGCCACAGCTCCTAATGCCCCAATTTTGATTAAATTCCTTATGTTTTAATGACTGGAGGAGTGGGAAGTGTCCTCAGTTCCCTGATAGCCTCAGCTCTATGTTCTCAAACCCTCAAGCACTTTCTAATAAAGGGTTTTGGGGAACTGGATGTGGATTTGGCCTAACCAGATACCCTTTTTATTTTTTTTTTCCCCCCTTCCATTTACTGTGAAGGAAGTGGTGAGAAAGTCATGGTATGTTCCCAGCCACATATTCTCAGCGTTTTACAATATTCCCACACTTCCAAGGATGGTCATGTTCTTGGCAGGCTGATGTTAGTGACCTCCTCACCTGAAAGTGCTTATGGCTGCTGTCAAACCCTTCATAACATGGCAGAGTACATCTCATTTGTGGCTATTCTAGCCTTTTTTAGTGAATTTCTGGCTGTTCCATTACCCCCCCCACCGCACTCTTCTAACTATGTGATCACAGTCAATTCTCTCATTGTTTGGGGTGATTGAATCCAAAGCTTTTGGGCTTTTTGGGTCATGCGTGCCAGACCTCATAGTGACCTTAACTAACTAACAATCCCTTGTTTCTCTTCCTCTTTCATGTACTTACTTTCCAGGATCAGTCTCTTTCCAAAAATAATATTAATTTTGGCCCTATACCCAGCTCCATTTCACCCTGGTATACGTCTGGAGCAGTAAGGATAAGAAAAAAGCTCTCTGTCTTTAAAACACTTCTCTTTCAGCTTCACTTGGGTCCTTTACTTTACATCCACTGCATTTCTTTGGGGGAAGATGGAGTGATTTGCAGTAGGGGAACTCTGCACAGTTCTAGTGACTCATGCAGTATCCATCAGGACTATTTACTGGACTTGTTCCCTTCCATTTTGACATTCTTTGAACATCAGGAGTAATCTGTAACCTGTGGGCACTAATTCACAATTGCTTTGTTTGAATTTACAATGTTTGTCCAATGAATTTTGCATCAAGAAAAATAATCACAAAACAAGGTACAGAATAATGGACAGATATTAGTGTTTGATGGGAATGGTTGGACTCAATGATCTGGTGGGTCTCTTCCACCCTGGTTATTCTATGATTCTATATTGGAATATAGGGGGATGATATGGCAGGAGAGGCTGATTCTGGAGTAGTGAGCTCCATTTTGGTGGCTGCAGCAAGAATCAGTAGCTGGAAGCTACTGGTTGTAAAATTATAACAAGAAATGAAATGAACGCATTTCACAGGCGAGTGACATAATTGTTGGAAAGAAATCACTGCAGGAGTCAGTGGACCTTTTTATCCCCTCACAGCAAGGCTGGATGTCTGTCTAGAAGAAAGACATCAGTGTGCTCTGAACTGAGGAAAGGAGGCTAGACAGAGGCTAAGTGACACTTCACTTCTCACCTTAAATTTTCATGAATCAGTGAAAATGACACTTATTCCTTTTCAATGCACAAACTTCAAGCCATGACAGAGTTTTATAGACCTGTAAGATTACAGGGTAGGCAAAGTATTTTCTTCCAGTGAAAGGACACGAGAACTCACTGAGCAACATGTGCACTCAGGAAAATAGCTTTGTTTACATTATATCCCTGCAAAGAAAAAGGTTCTGCTTTGTATTCCATTCAGTTGCTCTTAGAAAACCACTCCTCCTTCCTTGTCCCCATGCAATCAAATGGGAATGGATGTAGGTTATAAACCCTGCTGGGTGATGTCACAGTCCGCTCCTGAGCGGACGTGTGATGGTTTGTATCATTTATGATTTCAGAGTGCAAATAATTCAAAGAGTCAAGGGGGTCAAATTTCGATCTAAACTGACACTTTATTAATTATGCCCATAAAGCGACTTACGATAGAAAGAGACAGAGAACAAGGAAAGAGATGGGTAGAAGAGGGAAGGAAAAGGGGTTCGTAGCTACCACCACAGGTCCACAGATGTCCAGAGCCTCTGGAGTCCTGGTCCAGAAGGTGTTCCATTGTTTCAGTCTTTGCTGGAGGTGATCTCACACTGGAGAGGGGTCTTCTGTCTTGGTCTTCCATTGTCCCTTTCAGCTGCTCTGGAGCTTTTTTTATGTTAGTCAATATACTTGTGACCTGCCTTTGCCTGTGGAGATGTGCCAATCTCCATCTAGCAGGCCACACATACCAAGAGAGGAGTGTCTGCAGGTCTTCTCCCCTTGCGTGTGCACTCCTTCTGAAGGTGGTGGTCGACCTGGGGTCTCCCAATGAAGGCCAGTAGTCATCATCACCTTGTGCACATGCTCTGTTGGCTATGGGTCTGTGGTAAGTCCCATCATTAATTTTCCTGTCTTTTCCTCCTTGCTTCATGGATCTTTCACAATGGTAGGGAGCAAGGAGGCTGGAAGACAGGTACAAGACATTTTTGAGATAAGGAGGCAGGTACAGGTAGTTAGGTACAAAGCATTTGTTCCATACCAGCTCTGGCTGTTTTCCAAGGCCTGCATTTCTGATTTATACAGCCAAGTTCTGAGGCTGAAAATGAGAAAATGTTGAGACAGAAATTGATCCTTTTACTGACTCTTATAGGTGAGTAGGGGAAACCCGGGCAATCAGCCCCTTGGCCCTATCACCAAACTTTTCAAACCTTCCAGAGCTCTGGACATGGTCCCTGATCCCCGACAGGTCACCATCACACCACTAGCAGTACAGGATGGAGACAGCTGCTGTCATTTGTCAACATCACTGTTTTTGTTGATTTAATAACAGGAACTGATACTCACGCTGTGCTGTGATTCCTGCAGATAAATGTGAGATAGGATGGGCAGCTTAGCAAGAGCAAAGGGATGCAGAGGTATCTGTCCCATTTGCAAATTGCAGGGCAGGGCAGGAAGGGTGAAATGGAGAAGTGTTAGTGCTCCATTAGTTTATCTGATGGGTGGAATTAGGACAGTTGGGTTTGAGGGCTGGGTTTTTTTTTCATGTTTCCTATTGACAAACATTGCTTTTCTTGCCCTTCCTCTCATGGGGAAGAGTTAATTGCCTTCTATCCCCCTCCACTCAAGCACTGGACGGGTCCAGCTGCTGATGCTTTGCAGGAGCCAGCAAGGGCACCTGCTCCAGCACCTCCCAGACCTCTTGAGTACACAGCATCCCACTTTTGCACTCTGACTTTTGGGGAGAAATTGCACTGTGTTCCCATTTGCAGGCTCAGAGGGAGGGTAATTACCACCGCTACCTCAGAAGGCCTGACCTATTTCCACTGTCTGCGGTTCTCTGCTTTCTGGAAGCAGCGACACTGGTGTACAGTAAAGAAAGGGCCCCATCTGAGCCAAGTGCTATTTATTTAGAGGAAAGATTTTTAAGAGAAAACAGATTTAAAAGGCAGTAAATCACTCTGTATCCCTCTATCTAGAGTTTACTTATCCCCTGTTGTTAGGTAGACGCACTTGAGGCTTTTTTTAGACTTCTAGAGGCTGCCTTTTCCTGGACAGTCATGGACTGCTGACTGTCCCTCTCATCCAAGGGTCTTGCGGTGCCTTGCACCCAGCTGTGGCGCAGCAGCTGGCTTGCTTTGGCAGAGACCTTGAAATTAGGCCATACCCTTGTGATTGAGTCCTCAGCATTTGCTGAGAGATCATTTATTGTGTTGTCCTGCTCACTCCCTTCCCATTCAGACAGGAAAGTCTTATACAATAACTTCACCTCGTAGAAAAGGTCACGTACAGAGTTCACAGAAACACTGTCTCTGTATTGCTCTGTTTATTGCTTAGTACCCTTATGCCCATGCCATAAGCCACAAAACAGGGGAAGATATTTAAAAATACTCTCCCTTTTGGCAAATTCCCCATAATTTAGCAGTATTTGAGTTGAGGCTTTTGGTTTACATTTATCCAAGTTTCAGAAAAATCGGGACAAAGCTCAACTGGAGTTTCACAGTTTTTGCTGAGTTTCACAGAGAACCTCCATGCAGAATTGCTGTAGGTTTTATAGGTCTCCATCCAGCCCATAAATCAGTTGAGGCCAACTTGAAACTCGGCCCAGGTATGCTGTGACACCCCAGCAGCCCCAGGACTGATCCAGACAGCTGCATAGGGACTCATGCAGACCTCGCTGTGCTAGACTCCGGACTTTCTGCGTGTCCCATCCCTTTTGCCTTCAGTGGTCCATTGCCACCAGGCTTTCCTGCTTTCCCAATGTGCCATTACACAACCCACGTGCCTTTCCACCACCATCCTCGCGTCAGGGATGTCCCGTGGTAGCAATGGACAGAGCTGTTATCACTTGCTGCAAATCATTCCTTCCTCTCTGCATATTTTTTTTTTTTGTGTGTGTGTCAGATGTGGAAAACCGAACAGGATGATCACTCAGCATGTACCTTGTCCCTGCTGCCTGCTTGAAAGCCACAGCAAAAATGAAAAATGAGAGAGGGAAGAATTTAGAAAACACTGAATTGCTCAAAAGGCAAAGGGGCAAATTAAGTCCAAGCTTGCTGCGGTTTTGCTGGTCTTAATAGAGTTGCGCCAAGAGACAAATACTCAGATGTTCCACTGATTTGTCAGCAGGCAATTGGTAAAAATCTTTTTAGCACTTTTACTTAACAAGTGATCATTTTTATTTCCCACAGAGCTCCTGTGGATATGACGAGGCATTCCCCAAAGAGCACTAATGATCTCATCGTAGCTGACCCTACAAAGAAACCTTTAGCCCAAGCATGAACACTGATCAGCAAGTGCTCACTTATCACAGCACAATTGCTATTTGATGCAAGACCGAACGGGGCATCAGTTTACCCACAAGGGTTTCCATGGAAATTAATATACAGTATCATACCTGTTATATCATGCCCGATCTGCTGTTTTTCCACAGGGTGTACCACATGCCAGCCCTATAAATCCTTGAAAAGCCTTGGATCTATAGGGTAGTAATTACCCAGTGTCAGTGGAGCAAATCCAAAACATGCTCTGGGTCTGTGGAGCTGTAATTACGCTATAGACTGCATGACTAACTGACTGCTGCCGGATGGTTTCCCAGTCACAAGGTGTAATGTAACCCTTGCAGTCACTGCATGTTTTCCTACATTAAAAGCCTTTGCAAGGGTTTTGGGGGTTGAATGTAATTCAGCTGTTGTAAACCTAGCTTTAGATTTTAGAGCAGATTTATTGGGAACAGGCCTCTCAAAGTGCAACCATCCCACCACAGGAGACCTCTATACCTTTGGGGACACAGTAAGGACCTGTCCTGCATGTGGGGTCAATCAGTGTCTGTGTTCCTGTGTCTGGGTTGTGTAATGAGAGATGCTGTTCTCTGTGACCTGAGCTTCCTCCTCCTGCTACGTGACCTTGTCCTTGAGACGAGGGCTGGTCTGTGGATTATGGACCCAGAAGCCATCTGTGTTCCTTCCAAAAAGGGGAGCAGGGAAATTCAGCAGCCCAGTTGCTGGTGTAGACTGTTCACAGCAGAGTCTTTGCTCAGTTCTGGCTCTGTGCTCTGCTCAAAGCAACTTTTCAGCCCTAATAAGCAGCAGTATCTAGCAGTAAAAAGGATCCACCTTGAGAAGTGATGCGAGATCGCAGCACTGTATGCATGAGTGAGCACATGTGTGCAGTGTCCTTGGCAAAGCTATGAGATCCCTAGAATGATTTTCTTTATTGTAAATTCAGCCAATTTTCCAAATTTGACAGACCACAAAAGACATAAAGGGGAAGATCTAGACTTTATAATGACCAGGAGAAAACAGATCAGGAGGGTACAGAGCTGCGAGAGAACAAGTGTAACATTGAAGGGAGAATTCAAGGGTGGGACACCTGCATCGCAGTAGCATGATAAAAGGATGTAACCACAGGATCACACCCAACATATTACTTTAATTTTTACCTTTTCTCATTAAAACTCTCATAAGACCATATACCTGCATATTCTGTGACCTACTCTACCATATTAACTATGGGTGGCAGCTTTGTTGGGTATATCACTAGACAAGGTAAGGAATGGAAGCTACACGTAACACCAGCAAGGTGATTATATTGCATAACATATCTGTTTTTTTCCTACAATCACCTCCTGCAAACTGTGTTCTCACTGTCTTGTTCTCTCTTAATGTGGTGGGCTGAGAGATGACTCAAATCCGCAAATGACCCACATGGTTTTGCAGTCACTTTGTGGAAGGTTGTGTCCAGGTTATCATTCTGTGTGTATATTCTTATGTTTATATACGTACAGATATTTGAAGCAGCTATTCTTCATCTTCTTTTCTTAAGCTTCTGAGCTGTGGACTTTAGTGAACATTAGGGAAAGCCCATTCCCATGCTTTAGTTTTTAAGGACAAGCATTGTAACTTCCAGAAGGATTTAATGTCAAGCACATTTGTTTTCTCCTTGAGAGACTGATAGCAGCTGCCTCAGTCATTCTCTTGAAAACATTCTCACCTCGCTCCTCCAGCAGCAGGAGACTCCGTGTTCCCCTCCTGGCACTGCCTGTGCCTGCACTTGAACTGAGTTTATTAAGTATGAGACTGTACTGGACTTCTGTTATAAATGTGATTGATGCCTTAGCTGCAAATAAAAGGAACTGAATCACAATAGAGTTTGCTGCAGAGAGGACTTTCAAAAACATTTTCTGCTTCTAATTTTGGTAAGGAAATAGGCAATTACTGTTTTAAAAAATTAAATGTCATGAAATTTTGAACTCCATTTGTTTCTGATAAATATCTTGCAAGTTGTGACAGAAGTTGCTGGAAAACTCCCCTAATAAAGTGTCGTGTTGGCCAAGAAATATTTGATCTGTGCTCTAGCCTTTTCTTCATGTGGGTTGGACTGGCCTATAGTCAGATAAAAGAAAAAATCATCTGGTTAGCTTAGGTTTTAAAAATAAATATGAACCAGTTGGTCTTCACTTTATAGCAGCTATACCAAATCTATCAGGAGACGTTAAAGCTAGGAATCAGCCTGAGCTAAAACACCATTTGCCAGTTTAGTTGAACTTTATGGATAGGGTACGAAATCCTGATCTGTGTCTTCAGTCTTTGGCTGAGGCCCAGCTCTACCTACTACCCGAGAAGGCTTGGTCGGACAGTGTGTACCCTGTTAGATGTGCATCCGCAAGGCAGAGCAGCAGCGTTTACACAGCCTGGCATCTGAGTCACCTCCACACTTTGCTCAGTCATAACTTCTGATGTAAAACATGCACAATAGGTTGGGTCAAATGGTTGCACAGATATTTGGGCATCAATCTTAAGATTTTTGTCTTAGGAGGTTTATTTGGCCCTGATCCAGTCTTACATAAATTTTCTGCCATATAATGTGACCTGCCCTTATAGTACTCGGTTGTATTAGGGAAACAACCTGATACCCATTGAACAGAGCAGCATCAAATCCTGAGGCTCAGATTTTTAGTTGAAGCGCCTAACATTGCCAATAGTTCCTTTCAAAAGGACTTTTAAGTCTAAATAACAGTCGTTTTAATTAATTTATTTGCTTTAAATCCAAGCAGAAATTCCTCCGGTTTTACCTGTCCTATTGGTCCAGATGCTTGTAAACAATCTCTTCCTTACAGGTTGGAAACCTCATTAAATGAATTCTTCAGTGATTGCCCTGAAAGCCTGAAAATAGCTTTCATGATGTAGTGTTCAGCTTTGGAGAATGACAGGAGGTGCCTTATTCCTAGAAATCTGCGAGACTTGAAAACAGGGTAAGAATAGATGAGCGGTCTCTCCTGGTATGCCATGTAAATATGGACTGGAATTTCTTTATTTACTAATTCTAATTGGGAAACACATCATGGTGTATTGCTTTACATTGTCATGGTTGTATCAGAGAGAGCAGAGGCAGAGTCACCAGCTGTGGTGGGACAGGGTGCCCAGTCTAGCACTGCAGCTTGGACGTTAGCTTGTGTTTGTGACGGAGCACAGCTCATCTCTCACCGCTACTACAGCCTGCCCGAGGCAGCAGGAATTAATTACAAAGCTTGAGAAGAGAAGTCAATAACAGAATTGAAATATTCCCATCGGCTCCTCGTGAGTTTAGATCTCCCAGATAACTTCTGCTTATTGTAAAATGTGATGCCAGGTGAGATAATATGACTAATTAGAGGGACACCATGCCCAGCCTTCAGCCAACCCTTGTGAAGATCCATGATCATGATCCATGATCAGATCCATGAACAGGCCTCAAGGGAAAAGGCAAAGTGTCAATAGGGATGATTTTCTTCAATAGATTCACCTGCGATAAGCACATTCCAGTGAGTCAGTGCAGTATGAGTAGGTACTGGAATTTTTTACATTCGTGTAAATATAATGTAGTATAGAAAAACCCAGTAAATGCCTATTTTATTCCACAGATTCTATTTAAAATTAGAGATAAGCAAAAGGAAACTTGAGGCAGACAACAAATACCTGTTGATATTTACTATCATGCTGTGCTCATGAAGTAATACTTCATAATATGGTGAGAAAAAAAAACCAAACAAACGAACCATGTAGAAAATTACTTCCAGTTGGTTCTGAGGTAGATCCTGAGTGACCAAAAGCCCCGTCCTTTGAAACGAATCCAGATTATATTAGTTCTGCAGGCTATGTTCTGATTCAGTGTGGAATTTGTTTTTCTCATCATGTGAGAGAGAAAGCATCCAGTCCAAAAAGGGAGATGTCGACTTGTACGCAAATTTGCTCATCAGAGAGAAATGATGCTGCAAACACGCAAAACAGAGAAGCAGGCTTAGCAACATAACTCTCTGTATTGCCCTGTGGACAAAGCCATCTTTGAAGGATTAATAACAAACTGAAAGCTCACTGGAAGTATCTCTCGTGTTTGTTTTGGCTTCCAGAACATTTCTAAGGGTAATTACTAGCAGTTGAGAAATGGATAGGATGAAGAAAATCTTGCGGTTAGTGCACAGGGCGGTGGCTCAGGAGACCTGGTTGATTTCTAACCTCTGTCATGGTCCAGTGTAGCACAAGAAAAGAGCCTTTAATTCATCTACAGCTCAGAACTTTTCCTATGGCAGGAATGAAGCTGCCCTTTGCCTGCCCAGTGCCAGGGCTGCCAGCAGCGCAGGTAGCAATTCCCTATCAATTCCTTAATCAATTCCTCTCCTAACCGGGAGCCCTTCCTGGCTGGCTAATGCTAATAAAATTCAGACAGCAGCAACGACTTTCTCTTCTTTAAGACCTCCTATATATTTAAGCTGCTCTTAACAGCAACATATTGTTTCATCTTGCAAAAATCCAAAGTTCCTGTGTGCAGATGTGCCTCCTTTTAAGCCAGTGGATACAAATGGATTTATGCTCTGGAAGAATGAATGACTTTATTAAGATCCATGTTTTCTGGGCAGTGACAAGTATTCCCTTCAGAACTTAGTGATTAAGGTTTAATTTTATTCCGGATTATAGGCAGCTCTTTTTGCAAACCAGCCCTCATCCAAGTTTGCGCACATATTGCCTGGAAATGAACGTTGCTCTTCAACTGCTTAAGCAGCTTTGGATAAGAAATGATGGTTTCAGGAAGATTAGGAGCGTAAGAGAGATCTCCAGGCTAAGAGCAAGCAAAGATAAAGTGCCATCGCGAGTTCAGGAAGAAATGCTGCCACCTGTGAGGGTCTGGCCTTACAAATAGCTTGTGAGAATTGGAGTGAGTTGATGGGAAAAAGGATGAATTGTTGAAGGTGATGAACTTGCAGATGATTAGCAGGCAGGTAGTCTATGTAAGCATGTGTGCATATATAAACACACAAACGGCAGAAAAGTGTATAGTCTTCAGCCTGCTTAGAGAAACAACTCCCTAGGTAAGTTTCTGGAGGTTTTATTACATGGCAGCAGCCAGAGGCATCACACGAAATGAAGTTATTATTGTCTTTTTAAACACAGAGGAGGATAAAGGGCATGAGGCTGAGGGACATGGTTTAGTGTTTGATAGGAATGGTTGGACTCGATGATCCAGTGGGTCTCTTCCAACATGACTATTCTATGATTCTATAAAGTCTGCCTTGCAGAGCTGCGATGCAGAAGTTTGCCTCATTATCTAGTACCCTGTTCATGTGGATCATATCTCATCTGGAGTTTTGTTCATAGTTATGTGCCTATTCTGACAGCTGAAGATATTTAAATACAACAAATTCTTATTTGTTCTTGAAATCCTGTGTTCATCTCCTCTCTCAGAGTAGCAGGAGGACAGTGTGGATAACCAATGAATATGTCACCCTTGCTCTAGTGAAAGCTTTACTTGTGAAACAGCTTGGAAGAAAATGCTGATAATGTGTCATGGAAAAAATAGTGGATGATATTTTGTGTGTCACAAGTTGAACAGCAGAGGACTGAAATGCCTAAACACTCTGTCATCTGAGTGCCAAAATTCCAGATGGATATAAAAGTTCGCATTTTAAACCCTGAGAAGTAATGTTACAATCATTGCTAATTAAATATATTCTAATTATTTATTGGTTTTGAGCACCTGTGTCTCTGCTCAGCAATTTTTTACGTTATTTCCTAGCTGTTTGCTCATGCTCAGTCTCTTTGCTGGTTTTATGATATGTTATCTGGAGATTTCTTTCTCAATTTTTTACGATTTCCTTGGAGATCTTTCTTTTTTTTATTATTCCGACTGGAAGTTGTCACTGCGCTATGGTGGAGCAAGAGGAGAAAGCCAGGCAGTGGAAACTCTTTTAACTGAATGACATGGAAAAAACCCTCTGGCTCCCTGTCAGCCAAAGCAGGTCGAATGCAGTCAGAGCTACAACCCTGTCAATGCTTCCTAAATCCAGTATTTATTATCGATCTCCAGCTTCGTAAACACCATATTGACACTGGTGACATCAGTTCTGACATCAGAGTGATGAAATACAACCAAGACATATAAAAATGACTTCACACTGCCAGATTTGCACACAGCAACCTCTGGAACAAAAACAGAAAGGATCTTTTGTAAGTTTAATTAGTTATCAGTAACAATGTTTTGTTAGAGGAACTGTATAGGCTGGATGGGTACTGCTTGCTTGCTATCTAACTCTCTACATCAGGGTGTTCAGGCATGATGCTGAGATGAAGTGGAGAGGAGGAAAGCTGGACTGCCTAAATGATTGGGTAGGTTGATATTTGAAATCGGTGTTATGGGCATTACAGGAGAATATTGTTCTCAGCTCATGTCCCATGGAGGAGGTTTGCTGGGCCTACCTTATAGAATCATAGAATCGCCAGTTTGGAAAAGACCTGTTGGATCATCGAGTCCAACCATTCCTATCAATCGCTAAACCATGTCCCTCAGCACCTCATCCACCCGTCCCTTAAACACCTCCAGGGAAGGCAGCCTGTCCCAGTTCCCAGTGACCCATTCCATGATTTTTTTTAACTAATGTTCAGCCTAAACCCCTGGTGGAGCTTGAGGCCATTCCCTCTTGTCCTGTCCACTGTCACTTGGGAGAAGAGCCCAGCTCCCTCATCTCCACAACCTCCTTTCAGGTAGTTAGAGAGAGTAATGAGGTCTCCCCTCAGCCTCCTCTTATACCACCCTGTATCTCAGCCAATGAACCAATGCTGATCTTCAGGTTTGGAGAAGACTGTTGGAGATTCAACTTCTGTGATTTACTTCAGCCCAACGCTAAGCCCAGGGAAACAGAAAAGCTCCCAAAGAGCAATGTTTGTCCCCTGCTGCTGCACACGTGGGACGTGAGACTCAGACGTGCCCAAGGTGCTGGTACCTGCCCTTGCGGAACAGCAGACCTGGGGGCTGCTGCCATCGCTGCCCCTGTCAGTGCTAAGCCTGGGGATGCCCTTTCTGAATGCAATTAAAATCTAGAAGCAGCACCATTAATTCATGCAAAGACCACTGGAACATGACTTGATGATCCACTGGGTCTCTTCAACCTCTTGATTCTATGATTCTATGATTCCATAAACTGGCCCTGTTGTTATTTAGGGAAATGCTTATCGACTGACCAAAATTCACATGGTAACTCTTTTTTATTAAAATGAAGGGGAAAGGAAGAGAACGATTTTCCCTTGAAAATTTTACAAAATTGCTTTTCACACACCTCAATTATCTCCACCTTCATTTCATATATGACTATCTGTACCTACCCAATGAGCCAATAAAAGCCAATAAAATGAGAACAGCATGAGACAGATCTTTGGATTGTATAAATAAAGCACAGCTGAGGTGACATCATTGGGGCAACAGTGATTTATACCAGCTGAGGATCTGGCCCATAAACTGGGAATAACTCTTTCTGTGCAGTGATTTATGTTCTCTAGTTATTGACTGCTTAGGAATAAGGCTGCTGTTATAAACAATCTGGGGAGCGAAGGCAGCAATTGTATCTTAATGAGACCATGGTTCAAAGCACTGCCCTGATACATTGACCCTTCCATAGATCAGAAAGTCTCCTTGATTTAATTACCTTACAGAACCCTAGACTAGACAGCTCCAAAACTCGTTTATGCCCCAACTCCTTTTTGGTGCACTTTATCGTGATTTACAATTCAGCCAAGGGACTCTTCAGGCAGCCGATGAGAATTGTTTAGAGAGATTTGCAGTTTGTATGCAATTACATTTTTCCTTAAGGAAGAAAAAAAAGGCCCATTTCGAAACTATAAAGGTCTTGTCTCCTTTCCCAAGCACAAAGGATAAGCAGATCTGCCTTTTAAGCCTAGAAGACCAAGAACTTCAAAGATAGAATTATGGGAATTTAAATTAGAAGCAACACGCAGCACAAGTCTAAAATGTTCTCATTTGAAAGTTCACAATTCAGTCTTACATGCAGTTTTCAGCAAATGTTACAGGATTGTTCCACCAGGATTATCTCATCTTCAAGGAGATTTCTTTTTTTCTTCGAATCTGTGATATAAAACAGTGGAAATAATACGATGTTCCTTTCCATTCACAAATGAGCATTCTCTCCTGTCTCAGGATGTCTCACAGCCTCTAATTAGATAAGGCTCAAGACATCTCCAAAAATTAACGGAACACCCAACTAATACATCCTAATTTCTCTCGGAACAATGCTGCAGTGCAACCAAACGCGGAGCAAACAAACTTGGCCCTTCTCTGAGACCTCCTCAGTGCCACAACCCATGAGATTTCATCTGACTACGAGCAGGGAGGGATGCTCAGAGTCCTCACAGCTCAGATCAGGAACATCCTACCCCAGGGGCCACAGCCATCAACCGTGGGGTCACACAGCCCCTGTACCCAGCAGCGATTTCTGGTCACTGAACTAGCAGGGGAGTTGTCTTTATGCTATCAAAAATCTTGATAAATATTCAATAGACACCAACCTACCTGTCAAGCCTTTGAAAAAAATCTCTTCCTGAAGATTTTCCCTCATCTCAGTGGATTCAAAGACTTCTGTCTTATAGTTACCGAAAGTCCCTGCATGATTTAAAAGCTGAAATCCCACTGCATTTTCATAATTTACAGTGGGTTTCCTGAGGCTTTGAAACACACAGCTCCCACTCGTCTTTCTTCAGAACTCCCTTCTGCACATCACCTGCCCTGATTTACAACCTGCTTTCTCTCTTTTCACTACATCTTTCTCTCCCAGTCCCTACTCCTTGGCATTTTCCATCTCTTTTCATTCCCTGACCTCAGATACTCGGAGATTCAGTCTTTCATGTCATGGTCTGACCTGTCTCAGTCTCAGGGGCCTCAAAAGCAAGAACATGAGACTGAAATGAGTCAGGTCCTTTTGCTCTGGACATGAGCAAAGCTCTGTGCCAGGTGTACTATTTGTACAGCATCATTAATTAGCTCATGACATTTATTATCAATAATGCTTAAAATGTGACATACCACCTCAGCTCAGCAAAGCACCACACCAGGTGCCATATACTGTCATGAATAACTCATGCAGAATTTTTAACAGAAAGCAACTTTTTTTTTTTTTTTAATTTTAAAGTCCCTTAAGCAAAAACTTACACTCCCTCAGGAATGAAGTCACCTGAGCAAAATTATATATTAAGTATGTATTAAGAGAGGAACTTTAACCCATGCTGTAACCACATATTAATATATAATAATCCCCTGATTTCTTTCAACACAAATGAAATATTATTGCTCTCTGAGCTGCAATCTGTTTAAATGGAACAATGACTTATGTTTTTCCAAAATGAGCAGTATTCAAGTGAAGTTCTTCTGAAATTATTTCAGAGATATTTTCGTGAATTGGGCGGGTGCCTAAAAATAATGTTGTAGATTGTAAGATCTGACATTAACAATAATTACACTGCTGTAATTCAGCTTAAGCATCCTACCTTCCTCCGGGTATGAGGACTCTCTCTTTTTTTTCTTGACATGTAGGGCATTTTAATGTATTCTAGTTGAACATTTAAAATCTGCAATCATAAGCTCTTCTGGAAAATATAGTCTTGTACTTGTAGAACTGGAAAAGGACAGAGAGAACTTGTTTCTTCCTATTAAAATGATAATAAGTGTCTCTACTCATAGGAGATGGGAAAAAAGAAACAGAATAATGTGGCAATTGTAATGATCCTCCTCTGTCGTAAACCAAATATATTAATAGTGAAACACAATTATCAAATTGTAGAGCTGCTCTGACATCTGGACTAAATTACAGGCACTCGAAAGCAAGTCTGTGCAATGCTGTGTTGATGCTGCTGTGCCTGGGGCTGCAGCAGGTGGACAGACAGACCAAGCTCATGCTGCTTTAACACTCCCCTAACCTGAGAGAGCCACTACTGGTCCCTTCTTAAACTGGAGGTGCTGCTGAATCAGTCCTCAGCAAGAGCCATAACCAAATTCCATGCCCTGTGCAGTATGACGTGTTTCCCTGTGGAAGTTTTCAGCCTGTGGTGAAAAGAAGAGATTGACTTCTGGGTTTTGCTGTGCATGTATGGTGCTGCTGAATCGCAGGCTGGATCTGATCATTGACGTGATAAAACATTCCCTGCGGTCTTGGTGTTTTTCCTTTGCTTCATTCAGTGCAAGAAAAGGGCAGAAGGAAAAACCACGAGAAGGGACAACTCTCTGCAGACAACGTTTTGTGGGGACAATGCTCCACAGAGAGAACTCTCCATGAGGACAACTGACCACAGGGAGCCACTAGAGACAGGGTTAGGCTTAGGTTTTTAGAGTTAGACTTAAGTTCAGGGTAGGGGTTAGAGATGTCCTGATGGAGAGTTGTCCTGTGGGCACTTGTCCCATGGAGACTCGACTATAAAGTATTTTCCTAGACCTGGAAAATAAATGTGGCTTAAAGCCTGGTGGCAAATATAAGGTTGCTCAGCCCTGGCTTAAGAATAACTGCTAATAATAAGAGTAGCTGCTAATGTTCTCCTGGCTACCTAGTTTTCTTAAGAGCTGTTTCAATAGTCAGGAGCCAGGTTTCAGAAGCACTCTCTGGCCCTGTGTGCTACCAGGTCCTTGTCCAAATCCCAGGGCTGGATTGAGGCAGCGTCACTTGGCACTGATGGGGTCTGCAGAACTCACTGAGAGTTTAGGAAACAAACAGCTGCAGGACAGCGACCTTACTTAGCTCAGACTTTTAAAGACCTTCTACAATGCTTAGCCAATATAGTGCTAGTAATTATGTTAATAAAAGGATCCTTGACAGCTTTAAATGGGTGACCTTCAATCAGGGCAGCTACACTTCCTCACCCACCCGAGGGTCTGGCACCTGGAGAAACCTTAGCAACACAGCCCCAGGAGGATAAAATACAAAAGGAAAACAGTTCTATGTAATAAAAAAATGACACCAATAACAGTATAATGAAGCCCTCCCATGTATCAAATGGCTGAAATGGCTCCAAGCAAATCCTATGTATTATCTGGCAAAATATGATTAAAATTATGCATGTAAGCTCCTTAAGGGAGCAGAAAAGTTGCATACAGTTCAGGGTTTCCCTGTCTCCGTGGAGTCAGATCTGCAGATTTCTTGCAGAGGTTGTTGGAACGGGAAGTCCTGGGGTTTGTACCTCTCCTGGCTGGGTGCTGCAGCCCTACCCCTGCTAGACCTCCCCAGACAGGAGGTGTGAGTGGTCCCACCACTTCCCACCTGATGCTGAGGTTGGGTGCCACCCTGGCATGGCTCTAAAAGCCAATCTAGCCTGCTCTTTTATACTACAAGTGGGATGAGAGTAGCAAAAGTCATGGTGATGTACATTATTGACAATGCATCAGGCTTTTGACTAATTGTAAATCAACATGACAGAGTGGATTTTCAGAAAGTGCGATTGGTTTCAGTGTTATTTCAGTAACCTGGTGCTTATTTAAACATTAACCAAACCCTGTTGCATGAAAACAGAGCCACAAAGGGGAGAAAGCACTTCTTGCTTCCCCTCAGTTTTTTGCTTAATATATTTAAGTGCCCTCCATAGCCCAGTTTCCAGTGTTCCCAGCTGATGGGGACTCCTACCCAGGCTGCAGCAGAGCAGTCCTGTTTGTTTATAAGAATCAACCAGAGCCACACAAAAGGTTATGGCTACAGGCCAAATGTCTTTGACATCATAGCCTGTCATTAACAGCATAAATCCTCTGTGATTTCATTTCCCAGTTAGCTAAACCAGCATCTAACACAGACTATTTTAAAGGGAAAAAATGTCTAAACATTTACCTTCAAACCCCAAACAGATCATATCGTTCCGTTTTGCCTTCCCGATATTAAATATATTCTCTTGCATATGGCATTTTTATTACAGGTTGCAACCAGTCATGGGGCTTGTTTCAGGATGAGATATGTATAAGAAGAAGTTTTCTTATTGTTCCCTAAGGGGAAAAACAAGAACGGTATTTCATTTAATGAAACCTTTACTAAACATAATAGTTATGCTGCTTTAATGCATTTTTGTTCCTCCGCTTGTGCACCAGATCTCTATCTGGTCATTCATTTTGAGGGAGAGAAAAATTAAAAAGGTTGTTCTCTGTGCTACAGCTTCTTAAATCTAAGAACATTTAACGTGGACAGGCCAAAAGAGTTTTGTTTCAGACCATGCCTGTCCCTTCTTTTCCATAAAATGATCGTGATTATGTGCTAAACATTAGTAAACGAGTCAGAGCATGAAAGGCCCAAATGTGCCGAAGTATTTTAATTTAAAACACCTTTGCATTCTAAGTGTTACTGACCTCAGTACATTTGCTGATGGAAAATGTGCTGCTTGATAATAAGCCTTGATATTTGACCACTCGCTTCTGGTTACATTAGATTAAGCCTAAAAACCATGTATTTTCCACATCAGGGCTGGTACTAAACCTGCAGGGGCAAATTGGGAATTTTTATGTGTTTACATGGAAAAGAAGTTAGACAGAGAGTTTGTTTTGATCTCACTTTTTCTGCACATAAACTTGAAATCACTGAAATCAGTCCAGATTACACCATTTGAGAGCAAAAGAACTTGAAGGAGAAAGCGAGAACCTCCAGAAGAAAGTGTCCATAATGTAACGTACGACACTCACTTATCAGCTCCCATCTCAAAAGCGTCCTATAAGGAGGAGTTAATTATATGCAATTACAGATGAATTCCGAGATCTGAATGGATTCAAAGGAAGAAAACTGGGGATCATTTTCAAGCCCATTTCACGTCTGCTGCACAGCAGGGCAGAATTATACACGCAATTTGGTAGGTGGTTGTAGCAGTCGGGGCGAGGCAGCGAGCGTAATCCTCCTGATGCCAGTGTAAATTCCTGGAGGCTGTATTTTTTCAGTGCCTGATGCCTGTAAGTCACAAGGGAAGAGAACATCACAGGGAGCACGACGCGGTGAACATTATGTCAAGGGGCTAGGTCACTGCAGCCCAGAGTCACTGCAGCCTCACAAGGTACCAGTGAAATTTCCCAAAGCAGGAAAATACTACAGAGGGGCACAGGAGAAGGACTGGCTGAACAAACATATTTCTTTGCTCCATCTGGTCATCCTGCAGTGTTCAGAAGAGAGACTGGAGCTGGACATTACAGCATGAACCTGAAGTCTCCATTTGAGCTACTACGTTTGCCTTCGTTCCACATCAACCCTGTACCCGAAAGCCCTCACCACCACCAAAGAACAACAAAAAGACCTCCCTCGTACCTTAGCAAATACAAATAAGATGTTTCCTTTTCTGAGCTGTCTGGAATCTCAGGAGGCATCCACAAGCAAACGCTACCCAGACGTGCAGACAGCACGGATGTGTCAGAGCTCTCATGTGAAAGCCAAAGCTAAAATACGCCTGCAAAGCACCAGTAGCTCCATTCTTATGACTAACGCATCCCAAAGGTGCCATAACATGCACTGATGCAATGAATTCTGGGGCGCTGGAAGGAGTACAGTGAGAGGAGGAGCTGGAGAGGAGAGTTTCTTAGGAAAGCCAGCAAGTTATTTTTCCACAATTTATCATACTACTTTTACGCTGCGTGTTGGCCTTTTCCTCCAGCTGCAGAGATGAAAAGTCATACAACTCCAGCATGAATTAAGCCAGCCAAAAAAAAGTAAAGCAGCTTTCTCTGCTCCCCGGGGTATATATTATGCTGATTTGTTAACATTTTTTGATATGCAAAGGAGACAAACTTCAAGGAAGCCATGTGGACATCTTCTATCTGAAACAAGTTCTGCCATGGTGGAACGGGCTGAAAGTGTTTAGTTAGGAAGATGTCTTAGGGGCAGGAATATTTTTGAGTGGTAATGCTTACATTTTTCAGCATAAATAATACAGCACAGTGCTGCCCTTGAGAATTACAGTCACACGATGGACTCTCGCAGTACAAGTGGAAATAATAAATGCCACATCTGCACCCTTGCAAAAGAATAAGATGTGTACCTGAGCAGAGCGAGAGGCAGGACAGCAGCAAGGCACATCCCAACACCGCAGTCTCAGAACTCCCAGGGTTTATGCGCTCCTGTGGATAATAAGCTGAGTGTCAGCAAAATTCTTTGAGCTTTTAGAGTAGCTCAAGCTACATGTAAACGTGTTAGGAAGTTTCCTCCTGAAAAGCCATAAAGCAGCAACCATCGTCTGAAGCAATCTTTCCAGGGACATGAAATTATTCATGGAAGGAGACCTGCAAAATTTGAAGTGTGAGGCATGAGGCCCTCAAGCAATACGTAATTAATAATATCTCAAATACACGCAAATAATTTACACATGCAACAAAATCTCCAGGTTCAAAAACCCAGAATTTAAAGGCCATGACTGTTTAATCATTTAACCTAATAGCAATCTTGGAATTAAAAAGAAGCCACGATGTATTCCTGAAGCAGATGAAAAGGAGGGACAGTACTTGCAAATACCATTCACATTCTCTCCTCCTGCTCTCCCAGTGGTTTAATTTATATCTGATGACACTACAGTTTTAAAGAAGGAGAATGGCACATTAGTCTCACTGGTAATACTGCTGAGGATGAAAGCACTCTCATTATTCGCACTGAAAGATCCAGATTTGCTTAAACAAGAACTGTCACAACATGCTGAGGTCCAGGGATTCCTAGGGGAGCTGGGCTGACATATTTGAAGTTGATTTGCATTAATTTATGAATATTACATAGTCTGTTTGTCCAATGGCTCTAAAGATGTTTAGTCAATGCATACCTTGAGTTAATTCAATAGAAAAACTGTCAGATAATCCACCAAGGGACAGGCACAGCGATTCTGGCAGCCCCTCCTCATTAAACAGCGAGTGCAAAGAACTGCAGGAGGATTTCATTGCAGGAGTTAATTAGCTATAAATACTGAAAACACCAAGACGCTCCAACTACATTAAAAAGTTGCAACTATAAAGGTAAATACCAAGCCCACAAGGGTCCTTGAGATCAAAGGTTGGTGAAGAGCGTCACGGGAAGGAGGGAGGAAAGAATGGGAAAGAAAGAGAAGGGATAAAATAAGTGCTCAAGCCCACAGGGAAACAGCTTTGGAAAACCTGAGATAAGTACTCTAATACTGCTCCAGCACTGGTTCTAATTAGGATAAATTAGGATTTTCCTAATTGCTTTTAATCCCCTTGGCTTCTCTGAAAACAGGAGTGACCATTCACAAGGTGTGCAGTCCCGTATTGAAGCTCGTGGTATGTGGAGGAGAGCACCGTGTCAGAGGCCCACAGCCTCCTTACCTCACTAGTGCTCTCAGAGGCAATTTTCCATACAGGATCAGATTTGTACACCGACCAGATACAGAGGGATGGGGTGAGGCCAAGGACACTGTGATCTGCAAGGTCCCCTACCTCCATCAGCACAAGCTCTGTAAAGCAAGACAGAGCTAACATAGTACCTTCTTCCTCAACTGAATTCATTGCTTTCCTTCTCTGGATGTCACTGCTAGAGTCACCCAAGCCCAGGCAAGCAAACATCTTTTGGATGGAGCTACTGAGCTTGATAGGAAGAGTTGGTCCAGCATTTTTTGCACCCATTTGTACAATGAGGTTCATTGGGCATTGGAATAGGCTGCCCAAGGAGGTGGTTGACTCACCTTCCCTGGAGGTGTTTAAGGGACGGGTGGACGAGGTGCTAAGGGACATGGTTTAGTGATTGATGGGAATGGTTGGACTTGATGATCCGATGGGTCTCTTCCAACCTGGTGATTCTATGATTCTATGATTCTATGAAATGCAGTGTGAGCATTTGAGCTGCTCCCTGACTTTATTTACTTTACTTTCCTTTAAAACCTCATATTTCCTTTGATTAGCTGTTGAGCTTCTTATTAGAGGGTAGACACCTCTTGCCAAACTCTCTTGCAGAAGGAAGAACGGAATTCCCGTTGTTTCCATCTGGAGATCACAGAGGTATTCCAAGTCAACTGCAGGCAGCCAAAGCTCTCTTGCCTAAGGTGTAAACAGAAAAAATACCAAGTTCTGATCTGCTTCTACCTTTCCAGCAAAAGTGAAGTCAGTGCAAGTATCAACATGGCATTATAAAAAGAAAAAAAATTTGCTGGCCTGACTGGATTCTCTGTGCGCATGCAATGGGATTGCACATAAATACAGGCGTAAAAATGGAAATGTTTTTGTTTGAGGTAGCCATTCATCCTTCCTGGGAGCTAACAGCCATCACACTATTTAAGAATATCAAAAGACTTCAAAAATAGAGCCAAAGTGGTATTATTTCCCTAGGTAATCACACTGCCCCAGGGTAAGATTCATCCCTCTTCTGAAAGATCTTGTGCTATTAAACTATAGAAATCTATCCTTTCCTGTTAATAGTCTATTATATGTCAATTAAATGAAACGCCAATAATTATATTGGTGGAAGCATTACCTTGGAGTTTATTAGTCTTGTGAAACACTAGCAGCCAGATTTTTCACAATAATCAAGAAATTTCTTAGGCAGTTGCCTCAAAGAGTCCTGAGTTGGTTTGTTCTCTATTTCCAACTGAGTGTCAGTATTTACAGCCTCGAGCAGCAGGTTCCCAAGGGAACAGCTGGAGGTTTGGGCGACCCAGTGAACACCTCAGCTGTGTCTCTTCTGCTTGCAGATTCCCAGCATGGATGAAACACAGGTACTTTGCATGCCATGTAATGCAAGATAATTAATGAGTTGATTTGCATATCAAATATAGTTTATATGCAGTAAGACAGGAGTTAGTAAAATATCCATCTTCGAAAGCAAGAGCCTGTGACTTAATATGTGCTACAGTAGGGAACGTCTCCCTAAGGAGCCAACGTGCTTCTTGCAGCAGGAGGGAGTGGGGGTTCCCTGGGGTATCTTCCCCCCAGCTGCCAAGAAAAAACAGAGCAAGGCCAAGTTTGGGCACACAAGACCTAAAATTGGTCTTGAACTTGGTTCCTGATTTATCCGGAAATCTACTACGGCTGTGAGGTGCTGAGTGTATGCAACAAGGACAGATCTATGCTGCAGCTCGTGAATCCCTTTTGCACAGCTTCCCAACCACAGTGAACTGGCAGCTATTTCACAATGTTATATATGTCATTGGTATAAGTTTCAATGTAGATTTTAAAAAAAAAAAATTTGATTTCCACTATCTATGGGTTGAAATCCAAGCCAATAAGGAAGGAAACCTTTCCTGGAGGTGTTTAAGGCATGAGTGGTTGAGGTGCTGAGGGACATGGTTTAGTGTTTGATAGGAATGGTTTGACTCGATGACCCGATGGGTCTCTTCCAACCTGTGATTCTATGATTCTATGATTCTATGATTCTATGATTCTATGAAAAGACAAGATAGCTATTTTCTTTGTGAAGAATAAGATATTATTTTGTAAAGAATAAGATATTATAAGATATAAAGAGTAAGTATATATTGCTGAAACTGGTACATTTATAGCTCTTCCCTGCCCTGACACAACACAGATGTGGGCAGGTCAGCAACAGCAGACGATGGGCAATGCTACATGTCTTCTGTGTCATTTTACTTGTCCTGCCTGGATTCAGGTGGTGCATGCTTGTGTCCTCCAGTGCATTCTTGATGCTTGCTAGATGCATCCAGCTAGTCTGTGAAGGAGATTTTTTAGCTATAACCTTGCTAGCTACTAAAATACGCTGTCTGTGTTTTGTTGCTATATTTACGCTGACTCCACCTGACAGGACAAGTGGCCAGCAAAAGAGAGAGGCACTGACAGGAGAGGGTGCTAATGATTTAGGCAACAGGAGGGAGCCAGGCAAAACATGCAGACACTGGCTCTGACCTGTTGTCCCTGCAGCAAACCCCAAAGCCATGGGCAGAGCAGTGAGTGGCTTGCACAGAGGATGCTTTGCAATAGGAAGAATAGGCTGTGACAGTTAATGTGTATCTCTAAATCCAGCCCTGTAATTATTATTATTATTATTATTATTGTTGTTGTTGTTATTATTATCTTTCCAAGAGATCATTAGATTTCAAAAGTAAATTTGAATTTATTAACAGAGTCCTCTTAGAAAGGGTCACGGCTACTTCCAGGGCATCGTATAATAGCATTACAGACTGATAAAGAGATGGAAAAAAAAGCTGGGAGGTCAAATCTGCACTGAAATACTTCACAACTCCCCTCAGCTGTTGCAGTGCACTTCATTCCAGTTAGCCCAGCAGTTTTGAGCTGAGTCACAGTCGTGCAGCTTCACTATCTGCCCTGGAGGCCACACACAGTGGGAAAGGAGCTTTCCAACCCAGACAAATAAGGGCATCGAGTCTCTTCTTGGTTATTCGAAGCCTGTACCATTACGCTTCCCCATCCCATTACACAAGAACCCAGCTCCACACTTGTGACATCAGGCTCAGGACTCCAGACAAATGAGGCATGTATGAAGATTACAGCCAGTGTGTTTGAAACTGAGCTGAGCTGAGGAGCATCACTTCAATAAGAGGATGTTCCAAGCAGACATGAAACATGGGGATTTGAAGATGACTTTCCTGCTTAAATTTTTAATCCCTTTCCAAATCTTTCCATGTGCTTGCTTATGCTTGGTGGTTTTTTTCCTTCCCCCTTCTCTCCACTTTGTAGTTTATGCAGGCTTTGAGCTTTTATCCCGCTTCATACAACTTGCAGCTAATGATCTGGAGCTCTGCATTTGCAGGTATGACCTGCAGAAAGTCCCTCAGTCTCTCTAGGGAAGTCTCTCAATCTCTTCTTTGGTGCAAGTTGCCTTTCACTCCCCTGGGTTTGTGTTCTTATCTGGGAAATAATGATAGTGTCACCTTTTCTCCTGCCTTTTGTCAAGCGAGAGAATGACCTAACTCTTCCTAAAGTGCTTCAGACAGTGTCTGTGCTCAGAGAGCCGTAAACACAGCTCCACAACAACCTCCCAGGTCATTTACATACATGCCACACACACCAGTTCATTCTCAATTTTTTTTTATTTATTTAGAAATAATAAAATAAGACATAATATATAAAAATCTGTACAATCCACAATTTGTGCAGTACATTAGGAAGACTTTGATACAAAAAGGCTGCAAACAGGAAAATAGTAATGGACAACTGTCAGATGCCTAGATTGTTCACCTTACAATAGCTGCAGGCCAAAAGTCATTACAAAATCAGTTTTGTAGGCTGTGGGATGGCAACTATGCAGCACCCTTCTACTTTACAATGGTCATAAGCAGCCATAATTTAAAGACATTACAGTACTTCTCAGTTTTACCTTGTAATCCATTATGGAAAAGAAGACCTCAGAGAACAAATAAAACATCTGGACCCTTTGTCTTTTCCGAGAAGAGCAAGTGCTAAACTAACAACACGGAAGTTTATCATGGCTGGGAGAGTATCATTAAACACAGCTAATAAGTAATGATTTATACCCCTGTGACTTAATCAAGGACAACTCACACGGAAGAGACAAAGGAAAGAAGAGATCCATCCCCGCCTGCCTCAGAAATGCTTTTTGTCACTGTACATAATATTATGTTTTAGACAATGTGTCTCATTCAAGTATTTTCAGGGAAGGGCAGAAATAACATATTCCCCCCCAGACCCTAAGCAAAATACAGTATAAACCTTCTGTGTGAGCTGGTCGAGCCAACTTCATCCTTGATAAAGAGGCTGAACCGACACCTGTTGGAGTTGTGGGGACACCTCAGTCAGTTTAAAGGGCCCCTGACCAGGCATCAGCTTGGCCCAGGATGATCGGGAACTGAAGAAACGCTGTCAGTCACTGTGCAGTCCTTAAAAATAACAATATTTTCCAAAAATGACTAAACCAATTTGCTGCTGTAGAAGTGTACTACAATACCGGGCTTACCACAGCATGTTGAGAAATAGAGAAATGATGGGCAAGGGGGGAGGGTACCATGGAGTGTACATTGCAGGTCTCTTTCTAGCAGCTTCCCGGAGCCAGAGGCTGAGTGCAATTCTGCAATGTGAGATTCAATCGGCAAAGACAAAGGGTTATTAAAGAAAAAAAAAGAAAAAAAGAAAAGAAAAAGAATGTGGCAGAGAGCATAATGGATTACCTCAATGCACACCCTTGTCAAGACTAGCACTCAGAAAGCTGGTAACTTTTTTAAAAATGCCAGCAACTAGAACAAGTTTTCAAATTAAAAGTCCATGCTTAAAAATAAATAAACAGAAGTTCATAGCATTAGGAATCCTATAAGGCTTGCAAGTATTTTCTAAAAGTCATGCTAACCGGTAGCATCTAGGTACTATCTAGCCGAGACTGCCGAGCAGAATTTGGACTTTGTGTGGCCTTTTTTCTTCTTCTCCTTGTCCTCCTTTACAGACTTCTATTTACATTTGGCTTTAAATATGAAAATACTTGATAAACTTTATAAAATGTACATTTTTTAAAAATATTTCTGAAAAACTGACTTGAAAAAAAAAAAAGAAAAAACCTAAACAAAACAAAACAAGCCCCCACACCCAAAACATCTGCACCAGAAATGTTAGGGAGAGGGGATTTTCTTTTTTTTTATCTCTGAATTTCATTTGCTTTAAAGAAACAAACAGAATCCCGTGTTTCCCATCCTCTGTCTCACATCCCTCCCTCAAATATCTCAAGTATTACTTAGTGGGAGCACTATGCACCTGGGGGATGCTGACCTGGAGAAAAGGTCCCCTTTCTCCCAGCCAGCCTCCCTTTTCCATCCCTTCCCCGTTGCGTTTTTATGCACCCTCCGTTTCGCTGAATACTCTTTGGTTTAGTTATTTTCCTTTTCCAAGAAGATCACAATAGCAGCACTAGCAGCACTCAGTTGTCTTCACCACCGTTGACCCAGAAACTGCAATCAAATCGCCTTTATAGGTTCAGCCTTTCCTTTCTTTTACGTTGCCCCCCCCGACCCCAGCAACAGCCTCCGTGCTTGCATTTCATCATCTGCCCTCTCTAGCAGCCAAATCGATGTTTACAATGTCAGATTTCCACAGTCTCAAACCCACCCACTGTAGATACCATCTCATCAGACACCATTTCATTGCAGGCATTTCTTTCAGGCAGGGCTGGAAGGGGCCAGAGGCCTTCACAGATATTCCATTTGCAGAAGACATTAGACCTAGAACAAGCTGTTTTTTAATGGCATACCGTGATCCAATACTGCAAGAGTCGTCTACAATTAGCGTCCCCACCACCACCCCTCTCCACTCGCTCCTTGGGGAGCAGGCATGAAGCGCAACTTTGCCGTCTCCTTGATCTTAGAGGCACAGAGAATTTAAAGCCTTCTGGGTGAAGGAGCCAAAATACCGTTAGAGCCAGAGCTTCACACAAGGTCACAAAATGCGCTCAGAGCTTGGTGACTCAGCCACCGACCGCTCGGTGTTTGGTGGCAAGCAGAGGCAGGAGATGGACCTCGCTTTGCAGCCTCATCCGTCCCAAATGAGGTGGAAAATACACTCTCAGACACCCTTGCCCTGCTGAAGAGAAGCATGTTTTACAATATGCTACAACCCCTGTGCCATTCCCCAAGTTTTCTCCTTTCGTCTCCATTAATCCTCGCCCCTCCTCATCAAAATTCTCTTCCCCGGGGATTTATCTATCGCTCAGCTCGTCTCTACTTCAGCCCCTGCTCCAGTAGCACCAGCCTCTAGCATCGATCAGCAGCTCTGCCTGTCTCTGGCACAGTTTAACTGGTAACACAAGGGCGGCCCAGGGGCTCGGGTCAGACACCAGCGAGGATGGCTCAGCTTTCCAGATGCTGGGTCAGTGCTGTGGTCCAGCACGGGTTGGGGAGCATGTGCACTAATACTTCACCTTCTGCTGCAACCTGGCAACTGGGGAGGGCAGATGTTTGCTTGCTTGCTCTCCTCTAACTGCGTTACTCCTTACAAGAAAGGAAGGGAATTTATCTCTCCCTGGAAGAGCAGGGGAAAGGGGAGGAGTCCTTGCTCACTTGAGATCCAAGTCTTGAGCTTTTAGAATAAGGTGCAAAATAAAGGTCGTAAAAAGAAAAAAAAAAATCAAAAAAAAAAATCAAAACCAAAAAAAGGTGTCTGAGGTTTGAAATTTTTTTTTTGTTTAAAGCAGCCTGTTTCTTTTTTACCTTTTGTCTTTCTTTTTTAAAATAGATTTCACTGTGCAAAACTGTGCATTTTCTTTGGTATCCATTTAGGTAGTTTTAACTTAGTACTTTTTCTATGTAGATATATATATATTTTTTTTTTATTTCAGTTTTCCTTTAGACAAAGAATTAAATTCTCCCCCCAAAAATCATAATTTTGCTGGAGGCTACTGATTGGCCTGATATTACATAATGCCCCTTATGTAATTGGAAAGAGAGAAATTGATTTGAGCTATCAAACTACTGGCCTCAAAAGGAGTTTAGACTTTCTGGCAACATCAGCCTCTCTGACGTGATCATGAGCTTTTCAACCCAAAAAGTTCAACACTGACTTTTTTTTTTTTTTTCTTTTAAATTACACAAGAGAAAATAAAAACTACACTGCAACAAAAATAACCATTTGTGTTCATGTAGTTAGCAGCAGCTTTTTAAAAAATAATTATAATAATAATAATAAGGCAGATTCTTGCCTTTGTTATGCCATTAAAAACATTCTTGTTCCCTAGAGAGAAGCATTCTGGAAAAAGTTGAAAAAAAAAATAATAATAACCCAACCAAAGCTTGCCTGCAAGTTCAAGTTTTGTAAAAAAATATATACATAATTTATTCTACAACATATGTGCCTTCTGTTCATACTTAGACATGTTTAGTGCTTTGTGTTTAGAGTTCATTTTCTGTCGTCCCTCATCTCGAGGACAGCCCTAAAACCAGCCGGGGTTTCTCAGGTCTGCTTGCCTTCACACCACTCTTCAACAGTACCGTTGTCTGCAAACTGTTCTGGGCCAACTTCTCAGGTCAACGTGCCTTTGACCGATAGATTTCATTTTTGTTTTTCCTTTCAACCAAAAGAGAGAGGAAGAGTTTGTCAGTCATATCTCCGACTCCCGCCGGAGCGGCCGTGGCTCTAGAGGCACCCCTGCTTGGTTGTGGTGGTCCATGTCCGGGTGGGTGTCTGTGCTCATGCTTTCAGGCACCCCAGTGTCAATCTCGTCCTCCTCTTTGCTGGTGAGGGCGACTTCATTCTCGTAGCAAAAGGAATTTGCATTAGAGAGAATGTATTTCTTTTCTGCTAAGTCTCTGGCACTACAGATAGGTGTGTTGGGCACTTCATATGTTTTGTGGAACCTCGAGTAGTCCACTTTGTAGTAGTTTTTCTCTTCAAAGAGTACAGGCTCATAGCGGTGGCCCCAAAGGATTTCATTTGCCAGATATGAGCTACGGCACTGGGTAGTCATGGCAGTAGCTTCCACCATGCCCTCTAATATTACTACAATTTCAAAGTCAGCATTGTCCATGTCTTGTTTGCTCAAGTCATACAAAGGACTGTCTTCATCTATTTCATGTACTATTGTAATTGGGGAGACCAGGAATATGCGGTCTATCCCGCTGTCAAACCCTACATTGATGTCTATTTGATCCAAAGGGATGTACTCCCCTTCCGACGTGATCCTGGATTTAAGGAGCTGCGCTCGTACGTGTGCCTCCACCAAGTGGCTTTTCCTCAGGTTTCCAACACGCCACATCAGGCACAGTTTTCCATCTCTCATGGCCACCACAGCATTGTGGCTGAAGACTAGAGTTTCGTTTCTCTTTTTTGGCTTAGCCATCTTTGCCATGACGGCACCAATGATGAAGGCATCAATGATGCAGCCTACTATAGACTGGAAAACCACCATGAAAACTGCGATGGGGCACTCATCTGTGACACACCTGAAGCCGTAGCCGATCGTGGTCTGGGTCTCAATGGAGAAAAGAAAGGCTGCGGTGAAGCTGCTCACTTGCGAGACACAAGGTTTGCTATTTTCTTGATCCTCCAGATCCCCATGCAAAAGCGCGATCAACCAAAACACACAGCCAAAAAAAAGCCAGGAGAGGACGAAAGTCAGGCAGAATATAACTAACATCCACCTCCAGCGGATGTCCACGCAAGTGGTGAAGATGTCTGCCAGGTACCGCTGTCTCTTCTCACCCACGTTAATAAACTGGACGTTGCAGTGACCGTCTTTTTTGACAAAGCGGCTCCTGCATTGCTGTCTGGTATGTACCTTACTTTTTCCATTCCCAAAGCCGTTGGAAACGGCCATGGTTGCCAGCTTCATGCCGTCCTCTTCCGAAGACACAATGCTGTAGCGGTTGGTTCGCACGCTGCCCATCACTACTGCTGTGGACTGAGGTGCTTCTGCTTTAGAAAACAGTCTAAGTTTCTGCAAAACCCTTTGGAGAAACAGTTTTGAAAGTTCTAGAGGAACACACACACACAGAAAAACTGGGGAAAGGCTGGAGTCCCCAAAAGCCCTTGGGTCAACCAAGGACAGTCTTCCGGCATGCAGAGTTAGCTTAATAAGTAACCGTCATAGAGAGGACATGGTCTGCAAAAGAAAGAGAAATGTTGTATTAGATCTTGGAGAAAAAGGATAAGGAATCAAACCTGAAAGAAGCAAGTAAAATCCTGTGGACCTGCAGGAAGTTTCTTTATTCTTAATGACAGCATTTTGTGGGATCTATAATGTGCACAGTTGTGTATTGACAGGAGTGACCTCATTACTCCAAAGAAGGCATCACTCTTCCTGAGTGAAATCACTGAAGTGATCACGTTACACAAGTTTCTAAGCAAATTCACTTTAGATCTGGACATGCAAAGAATCGATCTACTATTTACAACTGTGCTTTCTGTTTATTCTGAAACAAACAATTAGCATTAACATCCATCTGTTCAAATATAAATACTGAAGCAGTTTTTGATGACAAACTATGTGAGTCTCCTGGACTGCTCTACCTATGACGATCAAGGAAGCATACAAAAGGGGTGATGGCATGTACTGAGAAAAGCAATGAACTTGGAAAATGCAAATGTCAGTCTTTTCTATGAAATTATATCACATAGAATCATAGAATCATAGAATCACCAGGTTGGAAGAGACCCATTGGATCATCGAGTCCTATATATCACATATAGCTTAAAAAAAATTAAGCTGAATAAAGGAGTCATGTATTCTCTGCAAATGGTAGAAATAAAGGTTGCATTACTTTAACTCCATAAACTCATTAGGATCTGAATAGGTTTTACACTCATATTAGGCTCAAATCATAGGATGCAAACTAAACCTTGTAACAGCCCTCGTCTGCTCCTGCTTATGCACATAGTAAAAGGCTAAGATGGAGTAGGACTGGCTGAGTGGCTCTATAACACCTTTGGTCGCAAGTACCAGCACCTTCCCCTCAGGAGCCCAAAGCAGACAGCTCCATACTCCAATGTGTAACTTTTCTGTGTGTCCCATGGGTCTTAAATGCCGGCAATTAAGACTCAGCAGAAAGGCTACAAAACCTTCTTCCTCAGGACAGAAGCCACCAAACTTGTTTCAGGGAGGTCTGGCTTAGACCCAGGTTTAGCTTTTAACAAGTGCGTCATCCATTAAGTCATGTACTGTATATCAGGAAATGTAATTGAAATACTGCAGAGGAGAAGAGATGCATTAATGCAACTGCTCCATCCACACATGCGCCCAGTGGAGGAAATAAAACTAAAACTGAGTGATGAGGAGTGCCTGCTGTCCATTTGTCATAGGAGGAGGCCTTGGTACTGTTTACAGCAGTGGGAGATTAAACCATGATGCTCTTCGTAAATTGATATTATCAAAACTCATCTGAGTTTGTTCAACACCCAACAAAACTGCAGCCACCAAGAAGCATGCGCCTGCCCAGAAGAAGCTTCAGTACACTGTGGCTCTTCCTCTGATCATATCTCAAAACCGCTGTAGATAAGAGCTTGTCTCCTTCCCCAAAAGCAGCCCTTAAAGTCCTGCAGAGGTGTTCCAAAAACTTGACGGATATCAAACAGTTTCTCAGCCCTCCCACATCCTTCAACCACATCACAAGGGCTTTAGGTCAGCAAACACTTGTTAGGAAAAGAGCAGGTGACAAACAGAAAACAACATCATGCTCGCGGTTGCACGCAGGATGGTTTTCCCCTCTAGAATCTCTTTGGGGTTTACTTTTACCTTCTCTTTTTCCCTCACTTCTGTTTGTTGTGCAAGAATGCGTCCCAACGCCTACTTGCTGAGATTAGTCATCTGTGACTTCAGCGGCATACAAGACATTTTGGCAGCTTTTGATAGGTTCGGTAATGCGCGGTTCTCAGTACAGCTCTCAGCAACGCAGGCTTAGGAGATGGCACAGCTGCCCTCATACTTATCTGACTATCTTGCCTACACTGGGTGAGGATTCACTTTTTCCCCCTTCACACCTTTCTCATCATGGGGTTTCTTATTCCCATCAGGATACCTTCCTCAAAAACACAAAGGAACTATTTTAACGTTCACTTAAATTATTTTTTTTCCTGAAAAAATACTTTTATTAGAAACCTGAAAGCAGAGAGGGAACTGAAATTGCTGTTAATGCATTCCACATAAAAAAAAATTATTGTAAAACCATCGCATTGCTCTGCAAATCGATCACTTCCCTAACAAACCACATCCTATAATAACAGTCACGGTCAACTTCCACACTCAACCATCTGTTTTGTTCCAAGCTGAAGGAAATACACAGACTAGGTAACCCTTTATTTTGAAGTCTTGGTTGTTGGGGGTTTTTTCCGCTTGTAGTGGAGGGAATGGTAAGCTGTAAAGTCCCAAGTGTCTGAGTATGCAGCACCAGCCACAAAAGTCTTGACTCAAGGATATTTGTTTGAATTCCACAAATCACAGAAATCATAAACACCAGCTTCTTGCAGCAAGCTGACTTCATTTAGAAATTTAGAACCCAAATAAGAGTAAGTATCATACACTGTCATATTTCTGCTCTGAATGGCTGAGTACCTTCTACCTGCTGTACCTCGCACTGCATTTTTCCTTCCTAACTGCACACTGTTAATGCTCTGCCCTTGGGAGCAAACCTGCATCAATTTGGCTCTAACGATATTTAAACTCGGGAGTGTGCCTGGGGGCACTGTGTGCTACCTTCACAACCTGCTTTAAACTTATACAAGAAAGCTCTGGCATGCTCCACCGCAGCATGGTTGGCTTCTTTCTTTTTCAACACAAACTGCCTCTCTTCCTTGTGAGTGCTTGGATTCGGAGGATGCCCAGATGGGAGCATGACCAACATCATGCACAGGGACCTGCCAGTGCACGAACAGGCCCTGTAAATGCCCAGTAAACCCACTGATTTCTGGACCACACAATATTCACCCTGACTTTCACAACCAGTTTCAGCGGAGTTTCCTCCAAATATCCCAGAAAAAATCAAACTACCGTGAAAATCTAACAGTACTTCTTATTTTGCTAATCCACCTGCTGCTCAAGGACAAAACAAGTTTGTTGCCTCCCACACCATTATTGTTGGTGGTGGCACCAAAGATGCCAAGTTATCATGGGACCAGCCCTGCAATCCTCCCCAGACAAAAGAAGCCAACCCAGTACCCACCAAACAAACTACATCTTTGTATAATTTGGCCACGTGCTCTGCAGGCAGACACACACACACACACACACACAGATGAAAATTCAATCATCATTCAGTGTGTTTTAATTATTAATTCAGGCTACCTTTCCTCCTGGAAGAGAACACGAGACTGGAGCTGTGTGGCTTGTAATTACCAGCACTGGCACCAACACAGCATTATGAGGAAAGGATGAGATGGGATGGGAGAGTCCCAGGCTTGCTCTGCTGCGAGCAGATGCTTGGAGGAGCAGAGAAAGAAAAAAAAAAAATAAAAAAAAAAAAAAAATGGGGTTGTTCTGCATCTGCAGCATTTCTAAACTAACATTTGTGCAAATACCATGATGAGGAGCCTGAACACCCACTTTGCCCTTAGCAAGCATCCCCCTCAAGATCTGGCCCCGGGGAAAAACGTTCACATCACATGTCTAAACTCCACAAGAAACAACTCGAAGGGAATTTGTGCAGAAGGTTTAATACTAAGCAAAAAAAAAAAAAAAAAAAATTAAAAAAAAAGAGCGGAGAGGTTGCGAGAGGAGCACTAATGAGCGCTTGGAGCAGTTACTCCCAGGCTGACGCCACACAGCCCTGCGGAGAGAGCTGGGCACATGTTGCTAAGAGAGCACCAGCACGACCTTAGCCAAGTGCCTTCCCCTGCTGCCCTCAGCAAACAGAACAAAGGAGCTCCTCGCACCAGCGAAGCCTGTTCCCACCGTCCCCGCTGCCTCCTTGCTGGGTACAACCACCCCTCTAACCTTCCTCCAAGACCGAAAAGTCATTCCCTAGGATGACCTACTGGTTTGGGTAGGACTCAAGTTACACAAAGCAATGAGAAGGGTCTGTACTTCGTGAACAGGCGGGAGGGAAATATTTAAATATATATATATATATATATATGATGGAGGGAAATGGGTGTGAAGAAGCAGGAGAAAGGAAAGGACGAGTGGGGTTTGCATCAGCCGTCCTGCGAGAGAAGGGTTGAGGATATTTCTAGCTGATGACCCAACACCGACAAGTGAAGCAGTCAGCACCAGGGGGTGTACTTGATGCGCCGGCGGTGGGGATGGAAAAGCAAACAAGTGTAAAGGTAAAGCTGAAAGGCAGAGAAGCAAGTGGCGGCTGCCTGCAGGAGGCTGGGAGAGGGCAGAGATGCGGGTCCTGCCTCAGCCCCGGCACCTGCGGGTCCCGGCTGCTCCGGCCCCAGGAAGATGACAGAGCAGCACTCAACCCCCGCAAATAAATCTGCCCTTTCTTATCAGTATTTTTTCCTTTAACTGTCACGAACTAAGTTGAAACAATACATCCTCTTCACAAGCTTCCCAGCTGCTATGCTATGCGGGTTTTTTATTTTTTCCCCTCTCTCCTTCCTTTTTTTTTTTTTTTTTACAGAATCATAGAATCACCAGGTTGGAAGAGACCCACTGGATCATCGAGTCCAACCATTCCTATCAAACACTAAACCATGTCCCTCAGCACCTTGTCTACCTGTCCCTTAAACATCTCCAGGGAAGGTGACTCAACCCCCTCCCAGGGCAACCTCTGCCAGTGCCCAATGACCCTTTCTGTGAAGAACTTTTTCCTAATGTCCAGCCTGACCCTCCCCTGGTGAAGCTCGAGGCTATTCCCTCTTGTCCTGTCCCTTGGGAGAAGAGGCCATCACCCTCCTCTCCACAAATGATCACAAACAAATAAAATTCCCTGTTTCCATAATGCCAATGAATGAAGTTACAGGTTCATTTCACATCTCTCCAAAACATTTCAGACACTCTTTACAAAGCTACACATCTGTTCTCTAAAAGTCAATATTTTTTTTTTACCTCTCTCTTGCATGGGGAAACAGCAGGCAAGCAGAATGGAAAGAATCGTAGAATCACCAGGTTGGAAGAGACCTGTCGGATCATCGAGTCCAACCATTCCTATCAAACACTAAACCATGTCCCTCAGCACTTCGTCCACCTGTCCCTTAAACCCCTCCAGGGAAGGGGGTCCCTTAAACCACCTCCCTGGGCAGCCTCTGACACTGACCAATCACCTTTTCTGGGAAAAATGTTTCCCTGATGTCCAGCCTGAACCTCCCCTGGTGGAGCTTGAGGCCATTCCCTCTCGTCCTGTCCCTTGGGAGAAGAGCCCAGCTCCCTCCTCTCCACAACCTCCTCTCAGGGAGTTGCAGAGAGCAATGAGGTCTCCCCTCAGCCTCCTCTTCTCCAGGAGCTACTTCTGCAACCCAGAGTTGTCATGCAAACTTCCAGCCCTTCCCTAGAATAAAATATCTCAGGGTGGGGAGGTCGGAGGGGGGGGTGGCAGGATTGGGGTGGGGGGGGGAAGCAGCTGGTGCATGGAAAGTTATGAACATAAACAGATGCTGCAAGCAGATGCTCGAGTGTTCCCAGCATACCTATCTAATTATTTTATGCACTGAGAATAGCTCGCGGAGAAATGCGGGAGATCCCCACTCCTCCGAAGGGGCTGTGGGACACGTCCCCAGACAAAAAAAAATAATAATAATAAAAAAAAAAAATTTAAAAAAAACGTTATCCCGGGGAATTTCCAAGAAAGGTGAGAGCATCCCGAATAGAATCATAGAACAACCAGGTTGGAAGAGACCCATTGGATCATCGAGTCCAACCATTCCTATCCAACACTAAACCATGTCCCTCAGCACCTCATCTACCTGTGCCTTAAACAGCATTCATATTCTGTTATATCCTTAGGTAAGCCACTTAGGGAATAACCTCCTAGTGTAGCAAAAAAAAGATAGACCCATCGGATCATCGAGTCCAACCACTTCTATCAAACACTAAACCATGTCCCTCAAGACCTCATCCACCTGTGCCTTAAACACCTCCAGGGAAGGTGACTCAACCACCTCCCTGGGCAGCCTATTCCAATGCCCAGTGACCCAATAGGGGATGGAAGAAGGAAGCTCCTTACCTGCCGCTGGGCTGAAAGGAGGTGCTTAATGAGTTAAACGAGTGTAAGATCCCGCAGCCGGCGGGGGCTCGGCAAGCCAATCCCGGGGTGCCCGCCGCCCGCCGCCGCCGCCCCGCTTGCAACTGAGCCACTCAATGAGCCGCTGCCCCTTTTTCGCAGGCTGCCATCTGATGTTTAATAGCGCCTCCGCCGGCCCCGCCCCCCCCCGCCGCCCAGCACCAATGGCAGCAGGGAGGACGGGCCGAGCCCTGCCGAGCACGGGGTGCGGGGGGTGCCCGGCCGGGACCTCGATCCACGCCCCGAGGAGCCAACCCGAGGGGCTCGAGGGGTGGGGGAACCGAGGGGAGAGGGACTGGAGTGCCTGGAGAAGGGTCCTCCGAGGGGAGTATCCCGGGGGTGGGGATGGGGGGGGGGGGGGGTGTCCCGGTTGCAAAGGGTCCTCGTTCCCGAGCATCCCCCGTGCAGGAGTGTCCCCGGGGCCGAGCATCCCAGGTGAGGGGGGGAGGCTCCCTGTTGCGGTGCAGCCCGGGTGCGAAGGGTCCTTGTTCCCGAGCATCCCCCTTGCAGGAGGGTCCCCGGGGCCGAGCATCCCCAGTGCGGAGTGGGGGAGTCCCTGTTACCGAGCATCCCGGCTGGGGTGCGGGGGTGTCCCGGTTGCGAAGGGTCCCTGTTACCGAGCATCCTGGCTTGGGTGGGGGTGGGGGGAGGGGGTGTCCCGGTTGCCAAGGGTCCCTGTTGCCGGGCATCCCGGCTGGGGTCGGGGGGGGTGTCCCGGTTGAGAAGGATCCCTGTTGCAGAGCATCCTGGCTGGCAGTGGGGTGGGGGGAGGGGGTGTCCCGGCTGCCAAGGGTCCCTGTATCCGAGCATCCCGGCTGCGGAAGGTGGGGCGGAGGGGTCCCGGTTGCAAAGGATCCTTGTTCCCGAGCATCCCGGCTTGGGTAGGGGGGGGTCCCTGTTGCGAAGGGTCCTTGTCACCGAGCATCCCGGATGGGGATGTTGGGGGGGGGGGTCTCTGTTGCCAAGGGTCCCTGTTGCCGAGCATCCCGGCTTGGGTAGTGGGGGGTGTCCCTGTTGCGAAGGGTCCTTGTTACCGAGCATCCCGGCCTGGTGGCAGGGGGGTGGGGGGTGGGGTCCCCTGTTGCCAAGGGTCCTTGTTACCAAGCATCCAGGCTGGGGGGGTGTCCCTGTTGCAAAGGGTCCCTGTTATGGAAAATCCTGAGTGCAGTGTGTGTTGGGGGGGAAGGGGTGGGGGGCGGACCCAATAGCGGAGAATCCAAGGTGCTGGCTTGCGGGGGGTGGGGGTGTCCCAGGTGCTGAGCACCCCGGGTGTGGGGGGTCCCAGGTGCCAGGGAGGGGGAATGTTCCCTCTTTGGTGCTGAAGTTGCCCCATGGTGAGGGGGATCTTAGTTGGGAAGGTACCCACTGGGGAAGCTGCGGTGCCCCAGGAAGAGCAGAGCCAGGGTTGAAGGTTTTTCCCTGCCCATATTGCACCCCCAGGCACCAGCACCTGCCCCCGGGCACCCCCATCCTGCCCAGAAGGGTTTTTACAAGACTTGACTGAGAACTTGGGAAGGTTCTGTGTGGGATCTGCATCCCTACTCTCTCCAGCATATCTCCGGTTGATGTCCAAAGCCCCGTGAAGTAAGGAAAAACGTCAAAGTGAGAACCGTTTCGCCCCTTTTGTTCTTTTTTTTATTTCTGCGAAGGGAAATGCTAAGATGCAGGTATCTTATGGCAAACGCCTGACCTTAACGCACACTAGAAGCAAGAGTCGAGTGCACTGTAGCACAGCTATTAAACTTTACGTCCTTCTCTTTCCCTGAGATTGACTGTCCCTTCCAAAACAAGAGCTTTGATCCCTGAACTAAGAGCTTTTGGAGCAAGAGTGGAAGCGAGAGAATTCTTTGCCTGGCTTTGGTTCATAGGATCCGCTTCTTTGTTTCGCAGCTCACCTGTGGCAGCTCCCTTCGCAGGCATTGTTGGAACAGGCAGAAATCAACATGGTTTTTAATAGCTTGCCCTCCCTACGGTGGACGTGGCCTAAGACAAAGAAAACAGGGATGAAATGTCTGGCCGGGAGCCTCGCAGGAACAAAAACAGCCTTGTAAGCACACTCCGAAGTTTGCCAAACTCCAGCTCTGATGGACAGTGCAGGGGTGTTAGTTTCCGAGGCAGGTGTCCGCTGCTGCGTCGCTCTCCCGCTGCCCCCAGAAAGCTGAGTTCCAAAGTGCGAACAGCTGAAATGCATCAGGGAGCCCTGCGTGGGGTACTGGAAAGATAAGGGCAAAGGTGACTGCTGAATGCGGGAGTTGCAGACCACACAAGGTTTTGGAAATGGTCCCTGAACACCTTGAATTGCACCCAGGGCTGCGACGGTAGAATCATAGAATCATAGAACAACCAGGTTGGAAGAGACCCAGCGGATCTTCTAGTCCAACCATTCCTATCAAACACTAAACCAAGTCCCTCAGGACCTCATCTACCTGTGCCTTAAACACCTCCAGGGAAGGTGAATCAACCACCTCCCTGGGCAGCCTATTCCAATGCCCAATGACCCTCTGTGAAAAACTTCCTCCTAATCTCCAGCCTAAATCTCCTCTGGTGGAGCTTGAGGCCATCCTGCAACACCCAGAATGTGGGTGCTAGGGGTGCTTCCAGGAGAAGACGGTGTTCATCAGCAGTCAGGTCTTCTGCCTGGAGCTGCTGAGGGGTAGACTGGTCCAAGTGGGTCGGTCACTCTCATCCAACAGGCTTCCTTACAATGTCCAGAACAGGCTCTAAATATGATTCCTTACTTCCCAGAGCAATGCCAGTGCCTGCAGTCACTCCTACTTGTTTAAACTCTTTATTTCGCAAGTTTACAACTCTGACATTAGCTTTTAAATACTTTTATTTACTACCTTTAAATACTCAGTGAAAATGCTTTGCCCAAATGCCTTTTCGTGGAGTAAAGGCTTTAGAAACACACACATTGCTGCTGAAGTATTGCCACCAACTGCCCTTACTGTCCCTTACAGCTTTTGCCAAGTTCCCCATACTCTGAATGAGGAAGCACCACATTGTTGCAGCAACAAATACAATGGCCAAAAAGCAGCTGGTTTTTAAAGCCCCTGGTGTTAAGTGTGGAGCATATGCAAAATTTACATACTGGGGAGAGAGGAAGAGAAGACAAGTGCTTGTACATATTGTGCAATCTGGCACTTTGGGCAATCATATCATTTATAAGTTATTCTTCGCTGTTTCTGTTCATTTATGATAAAGAAAAGCCCTTTAGCAGAGTTAAGTTTCTTTTGAATGATGAATCCAGCGAAAGAAAGATTGAGAGGGAACGACTGCAATTATTCTGTTCATTCAGTAAGGCAAAGATCAAGAAATTCACAGGATTTTAAAGCCACAGGCACAGATATTACATGGTTCATGTACTTATATCAAAGAAAAAAAAAATCACCGGTTCCTCCGAGTGTGTGTGCTCCTATTAACAGCTAAAATAGCAACAATTTGACCCACCCTGAAGACCTGTGTACTCGTCCATATGTAAGCGAAATAAAGTAGAGCTGCAATCCACTATTGCTAAGAGATGCTCTGCTGAGAATACACGCAGTTTGCTGGGGGGTGAGTTCAACAAACTACAATATCCATAAGATCTTACAGATCACAGTCTGACCTCCTAGACTCTTACTCAGCCTTCGCTCATGCAAACCAACTGATAAAGACTACAGACCTGCTAGACCCGGAGATGCCAGATCCACCGAAATGAGTAAGAGTTACTCACAGCAGTGCAGACTTGCAGGTCAAACCAGCTAGGATTTCGCACTGAGGAAGGGGAGAACGGATACATCGCGACTATTTTGCAGCTTTTTTAAAGTCAGAGCAGCTTTGCCCAGAAAGCTCTTCTTAGAATGAAATATCGATCATTCTAATCTGTTATACGGCTAATGAGAACCGTAATAAAGCTGCCTTTCATCTGCATGCACTCCAGCAGGAGAAGTACTTCCAAATCCCCCAAACAGGGAAGTTGAAGTTACGAGAAAAGTTTCTAAAAAACCCTTTCCTGTTGCAACAAGCCAGGACAAAGAGGGTGAGAGACAGCTGAAAAATTAACCCTCAAGAGTGAGAGAGGGTTTGTTTTACTTCTCTCTGTAAGTGTTTTTTTGAATTTGATGTAGTCTAGCTGCAGAAGTCTTACTCCCTCACTACAGAGCCTCCTCACTGAAACATCCGAAGAGCTATGTGAAACAGTCATTGTCTGAAGACTTTTCAAGACAAGAGCTGTTATCTGCAGAAGAAATTGTACCGAGGGATAAGAAAGGCTCTGGGAAGGCCAGAACACTCACATCTTCTACCAGTGTAGGATGTGTAAGAAAAGGATCAAAGGAACCAGTAACAAAGCAGGATGCTTTTTTTTTTCTTAGTCAAATTTCAGCCAGGCCATACCAGTGAAAGAAAGGGCTTTTTCTCCCTGCACGTTCTGTTTTCCAGCATCCTCACATTTGCCCATCACAGCCATCCTGGCCCTCGGTCCTGCAGAGATCTGCAGATGCCCTGGGGAAACAAATCTGAGAGTTGTATTGCAGTTGTGGTCTTTGCCAGCTGAGACCAGAGGCTTTAGCCCCTGCCTTACTGCATGGGAGATGTTATTAAATTGCTTTTTCTGTCTTGGCGGTGAAATGCCCTAATTATCAGATTGCATTAGTCTTCATCTCTTAAAGTGGCCAAATCTGCTTTGGTTCTCAAGGATTTTATTGCCAGCTGAAAATAGCTTAATTGTATTGTACTTGCAAAGAAAACATGGTCTGGTAAAATCAAAGCCATTGGTTTCCACAAGATGAGAAGAAATGCCATAAATAACACGTTGGGCATTTTTTTTTTTTGGGGGGGGGGGCGGGAGGGCTCACCATTTCCATGCATGTAAACTGGCATAAGTTAGCCTTTCTTCTTTAACCATTAAGTCAACTGGAAAAAAATCATCAGGAAAAGGTGGTTTCCCCATTCGCAGTAAACCACTAGGATTTAGACATTAACTAGATCTTTATAGGTCTAATGCTGGGATCTCCGAGGATCCCATGATCTTGAAATCATGAATTACAAATGGTAATCCACAGCTAACAGTACCTGTATATAATCAGCAATTCAAAGGCAATTCAAGAAGCTCTGCCAGAGACAACTTATTTCTGACACTATACTCCATGAGGTTCAATTCTCAATATTTTAAGATGCCTAATTTAAAGGATCTTTAATTTCCACCTAAACTTTCAGATCCTACAAAATATAAGTACCTCTTGGTAAAACTGAGCTCTCTCTCAGCTCTTAACAGATATTTAATTTAGCAGCTTCAGAGTCCTTAACACGATTAGGAAATATTAATCAGTTATTTAATGTATACTTTGTCCACTCTTTATTTTTCTATAGGCCTTGCTGTAGCAAGATAGTTCTATTACCATTTAGTGATATTTTTCCACAATTTGAGATTATGGATAATCTTTCAGTAATGCAGTAAACTAGCCCCTAGCATCATTTGTGACATGGAAATGGGATTTTTTATTATTTTTCTTTGTCCAGCAATAAGGACCATATGTTCAGACTAATGAGAAAAACCTTAGAATAGGTGATAAAACTGTCCAAGCTATTACATATTAAGAAGGTTAGTATTTTCCTATTAATTCCAAAGTTATCTAATGATCTTCTATAGTGCCCATTCTTCGAGTATCTCAAGGGAAAGGGAGTTAATGGTTAATAAGCCTTGCCACAGTGGTGAGAACATGCCCATGGAGCTGACATAAGGAACTTGACAATTCCTGGAAGGAAAAGGGTTAAGAGCCAGCAATTTACACATAGAAAACTTCGTGACCACTTTCATTCTTCCTTACAGCTTCAGTTGCCAGTGTTACTGGCCTGCCAGGTTTTCTAAAATCAGGATAGGCTCACGGTCAGCTGAACAGAACAGGGTAAGAATATCTTTGTATTTCTCTGGCTTGCAAACTTCTGGTTATGTAAATATTGTATGTGAGCAGGAGGGCTCTCAAGGGAGTAGATGTTCACAGGTTTTTCACTGAGAACCCTACACTGGCTGTCACTTGTCAAGTCCCCTGCTTACTCAAAAACCGACACGGTGCTCAGCTAACTTTCCAACATTCACCTGCAGAGTCCTCCACGCTTAGAGACAGTGGCTGGATTCCTCTCCTGAGGAATGAAAGCTCAATCAATCTCCTTTCTCGGGGGTTATCAGGGTTTGGCAAGTTGATTCTTGTGAATGGTTTTTAGGCAAGGTGAGAGGGTTGGGAGAGCTGCAAGGGGTAAAGGTGTGTTCCTGGTTTACTTCTCTGCCCCTGCAGCATCTTGCCACCAGCCTTCCCAGCACAACAGAATCCTGCTTAGCAAAAAAAGGTGGTAACTTACCTCTCAGTGTTCTGTGCAGGTGAGGAAAGGATAATGATTACAGACTGAAGTTTTCTCTAATGTCACCACAGCTACAAGAGATGGGATGAAGCAGAGATCTAGTTTGGCTTTTGTCACCATGTATGTGCCATCCCAGATGGAAATGTGGAAAATTTCCAATGGGAAAGGGAGTGGCAAGAAAGGAAAAAGTCAACTGTGATAGAAAGAGCTAGAAGCATTTCATCTCTTCTAAGTAAAATTAATGCAAAATAGATGCTTTTTCTGCAGCTCTCCTACTGACCCATTTGTGTTACACAACTTGGTTCACCGAAGTGATTGAAGTTGAGCAGCTTCAGTTTCTCAGATGACATTTGGCAGTTCCTGAGAGAAAGACGGTGTGAAGTATGTGGGTACATGGTGAAACCTGCTTCCAACGGCAGAACACTATACCCAGAAGTGACTTGGAGAACCTCTGTTAAAATCCTATAGGGTTTTCCTCCATTGCAATGTGGATATTGCATTTCTCGTGGTGATCATTTATTATCACTGTACTTTATTACCTATCAGAATATCCACTCTAGCGAAAACTGCATTTATAAACTCAGAAGCATCTGATTTGCATTAAAATCACACAAACTACTACTTTCCTTACTTTCTGACGCTTTTTATTTCAGTATATTAGCTTAGATGCAAATTCCCTCAGTGTTTTCTATCAGTTTGTACCAGAACCTAAGAACTTTGCCTGGAGTCTGTGGCCACAACGTAACTGACAATATCAGAGTTTATTTTCTCTCCTGGAAAGCAAATAAACTTTGCTAAAAACAGAGAGTTAGATCATTGGCCACTGTGGAAGGAAAAACACGGCAGAAAACAAGCTTCGGTTTCCTGAGGAGCCAGCACTGTGCCCATTTCCATCAAATGTGAATTTCCATCTTGGTGGACCACTCCCTGATGGGAGACTGGGTGACTATACACATGTTTGTGCTGGTGGCTTCAAAGCACTGCCAACTCTGATTGAACATAGCAACCTCTGTGCCCAGTCTACAGCTGCACCAAAGAGGGTCCTTGAGATGCTGGAGCTGGTGTGGAGCCATCCCAGCTTGACTGGGAGAGCCTGGGAACCTTTCACAGCCATCCCAGCATCTCTTCCCCCCCACGCCTCCACCTCCCTACTCAGAAAGCCAAGCAGAGCAAGGAGAGCCTGACCTGGGGGTATTGGTCGACAGCCAACTGAACATGAGCCAGCAGTGGCCCAGGTGGCCAAGAAGGCCAAGGGCATCCTGGCTTGGATCAGAAATGGTGTGACCAGCAGGTCCAGGGAGGTGATTCTCCCTCTGTACTCAGCACTGGTGAGGCCGCTCCTTGAATCCTGTGCTCAGTACTGGGCCCCTCACCACAAGAAGGATGTTGAGGCTCTGGAGAGAGTCCAGAGTAGAGCAACAAAGCTGGTGAAGGGGCTGGAGAACAGGCCTTATGAGGAGCGGCTGAGAGAGCTGGGAGTGTTTATCCTGGAGAAGAGGAGGCTGAGAGGAGACCTCATTACTCTCTACAACTACCTGAAAGGAGGCTGTAGAGAGGAGGTAACTGGGCTCTTCTCCTAAGTGACAGGGGACAGGACAAGAGGGAGTGGCCTCAAGCTCCTCCAGGGGAGATTTAGGTTAGAGATTAGGAGGAAGTTTTTCATGGAAAGGGTCATTGGGCATTGGAATAGGCTGCCCAGGGAGGTGGTTGATTCCCCTTCCCTGGAGGTGTTTAAGGGACGGGTGGATGAGGTCCTGAGGGACATGGTTTAGTGTTTGATAGGAATGGTTGGACTGGATGATCCGCTGGGTCTCTTCCAACCTGGTTGTTCTATGATTCTATGATTCTATGATTCTATGATTCTATGACCAGGAGACACGATGCCTCAGCAATCAGAGGGGTAGATTGCTGGCACAAAGTGATAGTCCAGCCCTGCTCATGACTCCTGCATGGATGGAAGGGAGGTAGACAAATCAAATTAGCTGGCACCTTTCTAAATTTCCATCAAAACTAAAACTGAACAGATGAGTAAAACCACGCCACCCTAAAATTTTTTTGGTTAAACTTCCTGATATTGTTCTTGACCGATTTGGGCCAGACCTCTAAGGTCCACCCACTAAAACACCTCTGTCATGTGAAAAATCTGTGGTCAGCAAGGAAATAATCTTCAGCGAGTAAATGCTGCTGCTTCCTTTCTTCTGCTGTCATGATCTTGTGCTGCTTATTCACTTTTCTGGTGCCATTTTGTGCCTCCAGGCGAAATTCTGCCTTTCATTTATAGTCAGATGCACAGGGGTGGAAGGATTCCTCACCCATACTTGGGCATCCTGCATTAAAATCTGGGCTGAAATGCATGTCCTGGACTCTGTTTTAGCCTGATCAAGATGCACAGAGAGAGGGAAAGGATGGCTGCAGAAGGAGGCTCTCCCTTGCTTTTCACTTGGAAACGTTGAAACTCAGAAGGCAACAGCCATTTGTTTCTTTGTAATCTCCCTAATACTTCAAAAGTTGGCTTTGATCCGCTGATATTATTTGAGCTAATGCCCAAACCCTATTAAGCAACCTTGTGACAGAGGCTGGAAGGGAAAGGATTGTGCTGTTTCCCATCATGTATTAAAAATCAGTATCAAAAATCTGTGAAATGTCAAAGTTGCTGCAGTGCACTGAGACTGTGAATCCTGGTGACATCATGGTTCACGGGTGACAGGGCAGGTGCCAGGACCCTTGAGCATTTCAGGGGCTGTGCTAGGTTTTCATACTGATTTTTAATACAGCCTGGGTGCTGCGGTCACTGGGGAGGGGGCAGGGCTCGCTGCCAGTGCCTTCCCTGCTTGCAGACTGGGATGGCATGAGTTAGCATTTTCTGCAGTTTGTTGTTGGCGTAAGGCAATTTGCAGAAAAATGCCACTGGTCTGTAGCTCGTGGAGAAGCCAGGCTGATTAAAAGAAGTCCACATTCACCCCCAGATGCCTCAGGCCAGAAAAAAAAAACACGTTAATACAGAGCAGCACTTTGATACATATTTCACTTTAATCTAAGCACACACTTAACTTGGGAGCCAAATGCCTACCAAGGCCATCGGTCACGGGCTCAGGCAGAGGGAACATTCAGCACCCAGGTTGTGAATATCTTGATTTGACAAAGGCCAGAGATCACATGTAGAGGCAATCAGTGGCAAAGAGTAAAGAGTGAGAGAGCAAGCGAGAGAGACAAAGAGATAAAGCGAGAGAACAGAGGCTCGTCATGTCCGCTTGTTAAAGTACTGGAAGGTGCTTGTGCTCTCTGACAGCAAAGGTGACATAAAAACCTTTGCAGAACAGACCAGAGCAGAGCACAACGGGCTGCCTTTGTTCATCTTTCCTGGTGGGGTGTGCTTCGGATCGAGGGCCAACAATGCCAATAATTTCCGAGTGCTTTGTTAAAAAAATCCTCCAAGTTTATAGAAGTTAGAAATCACTAAACTGCTCAGCTTTCCTTAATCACTACCCGTGATGCTGGTCACCAGGACCCCCAGGTGAAGCCAGGATGGGTGCACAGTTAAGGTGAGCGGATTTGAAAGCACAGGCGAGTGCTGCAGAGAGCTGTTTGCTTTGCGTTATTCGCACTCTTCAAGCTCTGGCAAATTGCTTTTCCTCTGACCATACATTACTGTAATTTTTTCAAGCTGAACCGGTTTGGATAGAATAAGTGTCTGTTCTGAATCTTCATTAGAAATGTCAATTGACTTTGAATCTTTTTGGAAGAAGCAGAGAGAAATAGAAGACTTTCAAGTACCTTCATGCTTTTGGTGTCTGGAAGTGGCTTCTCTCACAGGAGAGAAAATAAAAGAAGCTGATCTATTTGAGCAATTTAATCTCTATAAGGTAATTTGCTACAAGGCAACACTTCAGTACTCGGTGCTTTTATCTTCCAGTACACAAGTATCCTTGACCTCACTCTTCTCTAGCTTCAGTTGTGTTTTGGGTAACTCTTGTAAGAAGAAGCCTCCCTAAGGAGCAAATCTACAAGTCAAAGTCATGACTTTCCTCACTCAAAAAGGGACCCAGAAGACTGGATCAGCTGTACGCATCTCCTCCCTTTACATGGTTAGGCTGTTCCAGTGCTTTCATCATCTCGAGTAAAATTAGCACTATGGTAATTACCCTGGGCCAAATATACAGCTGGTGAAAGTGCACATATTTCAGATGGGGTGAAACTCGAGATGGAATTGGCAGGCACCATTCTATTTTTTAAGGCTAATGTAAGGAAAGTGATGGGAGCTATTTCAGTTCCACACGTGCAGACGTACATTCATAAGGAATGCTTCCACTCTGCTGCGATTTTCCCTGCTGGAGCTTTGCACCCAGATCCCTGTGGACTGCTAATGCCAGCATGAGGTTTCGCAAATCATCCCTTCACACCTTTGGGATAGACAACATCAAGGGAAGTCTGTGGTTTTCAGTCTTCTGTACCACCTGCCGTAGTTTTGCTGGAGGGTTTAGTGTTTGATAGGAATGGTTGGACTAGAAGATCCGATGGGTCACTTCCAACCTGGTTGTTCTATGAAACGACTTGTGGCTGCCAGTGTGTGAAGGTGTGCAGGGCTGATGTCTTGTGTGATTGTGAAGAGCTATATTTTACAGCTTTACGTCGGACTTCTCCAAAAAGAAGGATAAAATGGGAGGAAGGAGAAAGAAAACCCAGGGAGGCAAAATGTTATGAGCCCTAACTTGGGAGTGGCACTCGGCTCTACCTTCTCAAATGAAACAAGTGACAAAAGAAAGGTGGATTGGTTTTTTTCCCCCTATGGAAAATATGATCACTGAAGAGAAGAGGTTTTAATCAGTATATACAGTGAGTAATTCCAAGAATTACAATAAAGTACTTACCAAATCTTTTTTCCCGACTCACATCCTACCACAGGTCACTGTGGAAATGGCCCCATTGAAATTGGTGGGGTCACACTTACTCAACGTGAGTAAGGCCCTTGACCTGGATGGGGAAGGAAGCTTTGCGTACACCCACCAGGGTCTTTTTTGACTTCCACATGGAGATCTGAACTAAGACCTACCCATTTATGTGTAATTCCTCTTTTATGCCTTATTTAGGGCATTGCTATCACAACTGAGCATTTATCAGGTAAAACTGGAAAAATTACGACACACTCAAAAGGCGACTCTACCAGGACACTATGACAGAGACACTCTTTGTGAATGGTGCTATGGAGGGTTTGGGTCTGTTCTGTACAATGGTCACACATAGGCCATCGGCTCATTCCTGGACTAAGCAGGAATCATGCTGAATGAACATCAGACCAAAAATAGTCCCTCCCGTGTCAGGCAAGTCTGAGAGACACTCTCTGATCAAAGATGGGGAAACACGACTCACAAATGCAATGCCCAGTAGTCAGCAGAGACCAGCTGCCTGACAGTTGTGGAGCTTCTCACACGCGCCGCTGCAGACGAGAGTCTGAGGAAAGGATGTGAAGGAGGAGGATGATATAGATGGTTCAGCAGATGTTTAATTGGAGCTACTCCCATGCGTGAGAGAACACACAAAGCTGTTCAATGGAAAATGTGCGTTCAGAAGTGGACATGACACTGAATATGAGATAATTATTAAGGCATTTCTATTTTGGAGCCCTTCTGTGTGTAATTTTACATAATAAATGTTAACGTTGCCTTTCTGCATGCACATGAGTTCCCTGGTCCAAACAAACAAGCAGCTTTTTGCTTCTTGACACTGATACCTCTTGAAGTAAGTATCTTTGGCCACAAATAGATCATTGCCCTATTTGAAAAGTTGCTGGTGGAGCGTAGCCAGTTTTGACTGGCTATATATACCTAAGCTGGCAAATCAAGCAACCTGTCAGCTTTTGCTTCTATATATAAAGAGGAATGATATAGAATAAATCAGCTGGACGGAGCACATGTCAAATCAATTTTTATACCAAAATAATTTTCTTTCTGAGTTTGATTTATTCTGCTGAGCTATAGAAAGCGCTAACTTCTGGTCCCAAGCTTGCTTAGGATGGACAGGCAGTACTAGGAATTTGCTGACAACAGGTTCTGCGCTTACGCCGCGGTTCTAACATCGTCTTTCCATGCGCCATTTAGGAACGACTGGAGAATCCGTCAGCAGGGAGAATATTCATAGAATCATGGAGTGATTTGGGTTGGAAGGGACCTTGAAGATCATAGAATCATAGAATAACCAGGTTGAAAGAGACCCATCGGATCGCTGAGTCCAACCATTCCTATCAAACACTAGCAGTCCCTCAGCACCTTGTCTACCCCTCCCTTAAACCCCTCCAGGGAAGGTGACTCAACTCCCTCCCTGGGCAGCCTGTTCCAGTGCCCAATGACCCTTTCTGTGATTTTTTTTTTTCCTAATGTTCAGCCTAAATCTCCCCTGGTGGAGCTTGAGGCCATTCCCTCTCATCCTGTCCCCTGTCACTTCAGAAATCATCCAGTTGTAACCCATTGCCATGAGCAGGGACACCTCCCACTGGATCAGATTACTCAAGGGTCCATCCAGCCTGGTCTTGAACACCTCCAGGAATGGGGCAGCCACGTCTTCACTGCGCAACCAGCCTCACCACCCTCAGCATGAAGAATTTCTACCTAAAGTCTCATCTAAACATTCCCCGCCCCCCCCCCCCCCCCCCCTCCCCAATTTAAAGTCATTCCCCTCATCCTCTCATTACCAACCCTTCTAAACTAAATGATTGTGCCACACGGCCAAGCTGACCCCTGAAGGAGGACCTGGGGCTGAGATGGGGGCGAAGCAGAAGTGGTTGAGTACAACTGAGGAGGCTTTTCTCCTCCTAGAGCCCTGCAGGTTGGTCTCTGCCCTCTGCACCAGGACAGCGTGGGGCGGGGGGGGGGGGGCGGCCGCCATTCCTCAAGTGGCCACCAGAGGGCGGCCAAGTGCCCGTGGCGGCGCTGCCGATGGGAGAAGTTGCGGGGGGTGCGGGATGGAGGCTCCAGCCCCGGTTGGGGGGGGGGGGGTGACATGTCACTGCTGCTTGTTCTTAAGAGGTAGCATCCCAGGATGGGCTTGTGCTGAGCCAGATCGATACAGTATTTGGTGGGGATGCGGGAATTCTTTGGCGTTTCTGGTAGTCCGGTTTGATTTGGGGCTGTGGAATGTGGTGTAGATGTGTGTGTAGATGTGGCATGAGGTTTAACACGGCCAAATGCCGGGTCCTGCACTTGGGGCACAACAACCCTATGCAGAGCTACAGACTGGGAGAAGTCTGGCTGGAAAACTGCCAGGAGGAGAGGGACCTGGGGGTGTTGGTCAACAGCCGACTGACCATGAGCCAGCAGTGTGCCCAGGTGGCCAAGAAGGCCAAGGGCATCCTAGCTTGGATCAGAAATGGTGTGACCAGCAGGTCCAGGGAGGTTATTCTCCCTCTGTACTCAGCTCTGGTGAGGCCGCTCCTTGAATTCTGTGTTCAGTTCTGAGCCCCTCACCACAAGAAGGACGTTGAGGCTCTGGAGCAAGTCCAGAGAAGAGTAATGAGGCTGGTGAAGGGTCTGGAGAACATGCCTTATGAGGAACAGCTGAGAGAGCTGGGGGTGTTTAACCCGGAGAAGAGGAGGCTGAGGGGAGACCTCATTACTCTCTACAACTACCTGAAAGGAGGTGGTTCATTCACCTTCCCTGGAGGTGTTTAAGGCACGGGTGGATGAGGTCTTGAGGGACTTGGTTTAGTGTTTGATAGGAATGGTTGGACTCAATGATCCGATGGGTCCCTTCCAACCTGGTTGTTCTATAATTCTATGATTCTATGATTCTAGATATTGACTGGCAGGTGTGATATCACAGCCTCAAAAAAAAAAACCAAAAAAACCCCACAACTTTCTAGGGAGGAACACGAGCCCATAATGAATTATCCAACTTCATGCTTACTTCATAGACTCCTAGAATGATTTAGGTTGAAAGAGACCTTAAAGATCATCCAGTTCCAACCCTCCTGCCATGGGCAGGGACACCTCCCACTGGATCCAGTTGCTCAGAACCTATCATAGAATCATAGAATCATAGAACAACCAGGTTGGACGGGACCCATAGGATCATCTGGCCTTGGACACCTCCAGGGTTGGGGTAACCACAGCTTCCCTGGGCAACCTGTGCCAGTGCCTCCCTCCAGCATCTCCTCAGCTACACGAACTGACCCCAAGAAAGGCTTTAAATTCTGGAAGCAACTCCTGTGTTGTGTTTTTAAGCCCCATGAAAACATAAATCCACATTTTCCAGCCTAGACTACAACCGTAACTGTGCCTTGTTTCATTTTTGTTGCTTTTCCGTCATGTTTCCTCTTGTCTGCTTGGAAGTGAATTTGTTGTCAGATGCTTCCCTAAATGGGCCTCTTAGGTCCACCACAGACACCAACTTTTTCTGTTTGCAGGTTCCCAGCTCCAAACCAGCAAAGGTTTAAGAGCTAAAAAAAGCTTATAAACAATTTTTCTTCTTCCCACGCGAACACGTCTGCTACCCTGAAAAATACCTGTTATTTCCTGATGTGAGGCTGACTGTGTAACTTTAATGCTTCAGCTTAGACTAGCAGCTGAAGTCAAACCTCCCGCACAGTGTGTAAGAAACAAGGGATAAACAAGTGGATGTACTTTATGTACCACATCTGAAAATCACCTTCACAGAAATGTGCTCTAAATGCTATATGATAAAGAGGAAGAAAATGCCACATGATAAAGGGGAAGAAAATGCCAGCTGCCTTAATGAACAGTGGTAGGCAAAGCTGGAAAAATAAATTATATAATAATCTCTTATTGTATTCCCTTTGACATAAAGTAATCTTGACCCAGAACAATAGTGCTGCTTTCCAAGAGAAAATAACCAAAATGCAGCTATAATAATGATACAGGAGTCCAGTGCAATGTGGTTTATACTTTCTCTTTGTTGGTAACATTTTTCTTCATCTGGTAAATTTTGTGGAAAAGATAGGGACAGGGAGAGCAAAAAGTGCCAGTTGCTGCCTCTTGGTGACTAGGAAGGAGATGCCGAACTTCAATGCAATGTGTTGGCTTTCTGTTGAAGACCCAAGGAGAACATGCAGTGCTGCGGGAGAGCGGGAGGTTACTTGTGTCACTGCAGCTCCCAGCTCACTAAACAACCCAGAATGCAGCCAGACACTTGATTTTGGACTGATGGACAATTTTATCCCTTTCACTAGGGAGGACTCAAGGGTCAAGTGTGCATTTCTGCTGGGAAGTTGTACATGTTATTATATTTGTTTGGTTTCTGAGTCTTGCTCAGAATGAGTTTCTGAGTTTTTTGCATTGCTCAGCTCTGCAATGGGGATGAATAAATAAGTAATTTTAAAAAGCCAAATGGAAATCCTTGGCACACATCCTCATCTAGAAAAAGCAGATGGGTGAAGAAGATTCTCCCTTTTAGCATCATAGAATCACCAGGTTGGAAGAGACGCATTGGATCATCAAGTCTAACCTTTCCTATCAAACACTAAACCATCTCCCTCTTGTTTACCTTAAGATGCTGTGCACCAGCATCCTGTAAGAGCCTTTCTTAGGAAAAGAGTATGTAAGAACTAGCTGTACCAAAAGTACAGTGAGTCCCCACAAAATGATCATTACGGAAGGAAACTTGTGAGGTTGTGTTTTCCTTCTACACCACTATCCCTTCCAGTCTTACCCACCAGGTGATATCAAAGATCCTTCTTCAAGTGAGGAGGTTGCAGGTAAAGCTCTGGATGCAACTGCCATGCAGAAGCGTGTGTTTGTACGTCTGTGAGAAGAGCTTTTCTTGGCCCATTTCTCTAAACAAATGGAGTTCATGCTAAGAAGCATCTACAGAATGTCTTTATAACTTTGTGGATTTGCTTGTCATTTGGCGTCTTTTAAAGTCGAAAGACTACTCTGTGCTTTATAAATCTTTCCATAACCTCTTAGTGCTCCAGATATGGAAGCTTAAAATTGCGGCTGAAGGGGAGAAAAGTAAAATGTGCTCTCACAAGGTGTGGGGTAAAGGCATGTTCTTTATTTCTGTGTCTTTATTCATAAAAATGCAGTGCATGCTTCACTCTATTATACATAGCTTTTATACTGTGATAAATGAAATTAAAATATCAAACAGAGAAACCCAGAAAAAGCCAGACGGCTTGAGACCAGTGGTTCAACCAGTATCCTGTCTCCAGCACTGGCTGGTATCAGATGCTGTAGATAAAAGTAGAAGAAATTGTATAGTTGCCTGTTATGAATTAACATGCCCAGGAGAGAAGTTTCTTCCTGACCCTCATCAGTTAGTGGTTGACTTATATGCCAAAGCATACATTACTATACATGCTCACGTGTTTATATCTATCTATACCAAGAAGCATGTGGCAAAATGTTAAATCATACTCCTGGTACTTCCACTTACAGGAAAGTCATTCCGAGGAAAGAATTTTCTTCACCGCAAGAGGCTCACGCAGTACATAGCTGGGAGAGGGAAAGGCAGCTGGGATTCACAGCTTAATAAGGGAAACTACTTTTACAAACAGCACCTGAAATACGCACCTTTTGAAGGTATTTGGGGGATTTTGGTTACGTATCTCAGTAGTATCTCATGTCTCTGAGCAGCATCACATGTGTAATTAAGCAAATACTCACGTGTGTAAATACTTGTAAAGTGACCAATTAACCACATTTCTTGTTAGATTTTTCTTTTTCATGAAAATCGCAGGATCACAGAAGAACAAGGTTAGAAAGTTCAAGGTAAGGATGACCATTCTGCATCACTCCTTACAGACACTTTCTCCAACAGGCTCCTGACAGCCACCACCACAGAGGTCACACACCCCATGGTCAATGCTTTGCCTTCTTTTAATGTTTCCTCATTAACTTTCATCTCTGCCTTCTGCTTAAGCCCATGCTTTCCTGTCCTACCCAAGCAACTGATTGTCTTTCTTGAATTGCAGTTTTTGTGTTTGAGAACTGCTTGTTTCCTAGACCCTTTTTGGACCAAAGCACCAACACCATTTTTTCCCTGCATCCTCACACACACATTTTCTAGGACTCTCTTCAAACTGGGCTGCCCAACACTGAATAAAGCAACCCAGCTGAGGTCTTTCAAAGACAGAGGAGTGTGGAAGATGTATGACCTCATACATCTTGAAGGTTATATTCTATTTTATACAATCTGAACAGTTTTTTTTTTCCCCAATACAACATAAGCACCAAGACTCTTACCTGTTATCCTACATCCCTTTGCATTTTTTAGCTCTTTCCCCAGTGCCTGCCAGTGCTCACGCCCAGAATACAAGAAGATACAGTTATAGATGGATGCTGCTGATGGCTCAGCATATAAAATAAGCTAATTAATGAGCTTTGGAATAACCACCTCTCTCCAGGCTTATTAATGTGCTTGGTTTAACCTAAAGGGATCACATCTATCCAAAGATGAGAGCTAGCAAAGAAGAAATGCAACATACATTAAAATAAAGCAGCAATACTACTCTATGGAGCAAACTTCAGGAAAAAAGATTCCACATGCTATTTTTCTTCATTAAATGTGATGAGCTCTTAAAAACTTTTAATTAGTCAGAAGGATGTGAATGACTCGTCAGACCTAATTTTAGCAGCCTAAAATTAGCCGTCATTTCCACAACAGGCATCTCATCTCCTTCAACAATAAATGGAGAGGGATGAACATTTCCAGGATAAACACATCCTATTGCTTTCAGCTCCCTAAAAGCCAGAGCAAGACGGGATGAACTTCCCTGTGAGGACAGAAGAGTTCCAGTAGCAACAGAAAACCTCAACCAGTAGGCAAACAATTTTTTTGATGGCAGAGGTCAGTTGAGATGAATTGTGTTTAAGGCAATTAGTTTTATGTTAACAAGATAATTAAACACAATGCAAATTAACTATAATCATCAGGGGGAAAAGCATGAGACATTTCTTATTGAAAAATTACAGAGGTGTGCAGAGCATGGAACTTCCATGTCACAGACAACTTCAAAACATTAACATTTTCCTTTTTTTCTACATTGAGCTGACAGCCGAGTATGCTGAATTTCACTGTGAAGGATCAGTTTTACACAGGCATTTCAGATGAGTAAAAATATTGCATTTTAACAAAATCACACTATTGGGTCTCCAGATTGATCTTTGTCTTCTTAAAGAAGCATAAATACACTAAAAAGAAAAGTAAGGCTGATATTCTGAAATGAAAGGTGTTTTGATTTAAACTATTGCACAGCTCATTCAGAAAACACTATCTTCCTTCTAAGGCTCATCCTGATTTTCCTGATTTTGATTTCAAGCTTGAGGTCTCATTTTGATTTCCAAACAGTGCAAATGAGCCAGCTTGGCCAGCCCTCCTAACCGTCAGAGCCACGTAACAAAGCTTTCACGCAGTCCCAAACCAGCTGACATACCACATACCTCAAGCTGCTGGGGAGTGGCAGTTCTGGGAATGGCTAACGACTAGGAAATGAGAAAAGCTCTCCAGGATCCCACTGTGGATCCTACAGGACTAGGTAGGGTGTAAGCAGGTTTCCAAAGCTACTCAGTAATACTGGGTTCAGTTACTCCTGCCAGTTCACTCCCTCCTACAAAGAACAGACCCTCAGGTTCACCAATGTAACCCCAGGATGGAGGTTTCATTTGAACTGCTAAAGATGTGAAATCGCAGCAGAAGCACAACCATTTGATGTCATGGTAGGGGAGTTTCAGAGCCTGCTTTAGAGGGACTGGAAGTGGCCTTCCAAATAAATTAAGCAACTTTGAAAAAATCAGACCTAGAAGTCACTCTACATTGGGTTTGATCCCTGCCCAAACCATTATTTGTCTCTGGGTACTTCCAGCATTGGACCATGCAGGGTAATAAAGTTTACAATAGGTTAGCTCAGGTACAGTAGCTGTCTAGTCAGCCCAGGTGTAAGCTGTTGGCTTGTACCAATGTTAAACCTGTTACCAAAGCCCACTCTACCCAGTATGAAGCTCCTTCTAGCAGCGCAGCACCATATTACAATGTAGGCAATGCTGTCAGCAAGGTTTGTAATATAAATACTTGTGCATCTGAGTTCATTGTTTATATTCTAAAAGCTACACTGGGAGGATTTGTTCAAAGTGATTTTAATTGCAGTAAAAAGCTAGATTTGGGACTCTATTGATAACCTACTTAAGGTGACAGCTGCTTTCTGATAAGAAACTTCTCCAGAAGGCTGATTGACAGCTGTCACTGGGTCTTCTGCATCTTCACAACTGGTGATGAGGGCAACTGCATTAAATGACTTTTGGTGAGCACTAAATGGCTTGATCTCCAGTGCTGACGTCTCTGCTTCTTTTTTCCGTGTCTTCTCAATTTGGTTCCATTCTTGCTCCTTCCGATCCAGTTGCATGGCACTGCAGTAAGGAGCATAAACTTCTGTGGTTTCTTCAAACTGCAAGCAATCCACTTTATAGTATTTTTTCTTTACATGCAAGACATCGTTAAACCTATGGCCCCAAAGAATCTCTCTGGGGACATATGAGCTTCTTGACTGATGCGAAGTTCCTGTTGAATCACCTGTATAGACAAACGTGACCAAGATTTCAAAGTTGTCCTTGGCCAGAGCTTTCCGGTCTAGACCATACAAGGGGCTCTCGCTATCAATTTCATGTACAACTGTCACTGGTGTGACAAGTATGATCTGGTCATTTAGCAGCTTCAAGTCCTTGTATTCCATCGTCATTCTCCCTTCCTTGTCTTCCTTGTATCGCAGAAGTTGAGCTCGTACAGAGCCCTCAACCATGTGGTTTGGCCGGAAATCACCAATGCGCCACATGAGGCAAAATTTATCATCCCTTAGGCCGACTACAGCATAATAGCTAAAACGAATGGTTTGAGCTCTTTTTCGAGCTGTGGCCATTTTAGCCAAGGCTGCTCCAATTATGAAGGTGTCAATAATGCAACTTAATACTGACTGTAGGATAACCATGAGGATTGCAACAGAGCACTCTTCTGTAACACAGCGGTAACCATAACCGATGGTCGTTTGTGTTTCAAGGGAGAATAGGAATGCTCCTGTGAAGCTGTGGACGTTTGCGACACAGGGGGTTATTTCTTCATCATTGAATAAATCTCCGTGTTGGATTGCTATCAGCCAGAAGACTAGTCCAAAGAACAGCCATGAAAGAACATAGGACAATGAGAATATCACAAACATGTGTCGCCACTTGATGTCCACCAGGGTGGTAAATATGTCCACTACATAGCTCTCCCATTCCCCAAAGATGTGTTTGAAGTACACATTGCAGCTGCCATCCTTGTGAAGAAATCGCTTCTGCAACCTTTTCGTCCCCTTTTCAGGGTTCTCTTGACAAGCGCCTTTGTAACTGATCTTATTTCCCTGTATGTTTACAGGTCTATAGCAACCACTCTGTTCAGTCGTCTTTCTCATGGCTGCCTCGTGGTATCGGTTTACACAACACACTTGTGGTCCCAGGGGGCTATTTGTTTTCTTTGTTCATTGGAAATCTATGAAATAAAAGAAAAAGTTTATTTTTGATTTAATTTCCTGTGTCAGGACTGTGTAACACCAAATCTAAATACTTTCACTCTGTGGCCATCATGAGCAATCTTCTGAGGAGTAAAGTCTCTGTCATTCATGACACAACATAGGTCAAAATGTAGACCTGGAAATATGAGGCAGCTAGAAATTCAACCCCTTAGAAATGTCCTTATCAGCCCTAAAACTCGATATGTAGATGAAAACAGAAATGAAAAACCTTTGTGGTGACCCCACTGCAAGTATCACTTCTAATGTTTTGGTGAAGGAACATTCCAATTAGGATGGACTGTCAGGAATGGTCACAGGAGTGGTCTGAACCCTCTTCAAGTTAGCTAAATACTCAAGGTAGATAATTGTTCTTTGCATGTTTGTTTGTTTTCCTCTGTTAGAATAAATGCCTAGGAAAACACCCTCATTTAGACATAATACTTCAGTAGCACGGTCAGGAAAGTTCAGTGCTAATGTGTTTTGACCAGAAAATGTATCAACCACACAATCATTCATCGTTATTTGTGTTTCAGAACTGCCCAGAAAAACCTGGTCGTGGAATTGAACTTTAGTAAGCTAGTGCTACAGAGACATACTTGTTTCATTTGTAGAAAAGTATTTACATTTCAAATGAAAAAGAAACTTCTCTGAGGTCCTGGAAACCCTCACAAGTCATTCCTTAAAAATAAAGAAAAAAAATTCCAGCTGCTAGAAGGTATTTAAATTTTTACTAATGAGTTTGAAAAAAAAAAAAATCATGCATTCTGTTAATAAATTTTTTGGATGGTAGACATTTAGGAAGTGGTGTGAATTAGGAGATTCCTCTGACAGATCAGAGGGAAAATGGGCATCTTTACAGATTGCAACCATATGAACTTCAGCAATACGAGGTGCTAGGCTTTATGTTTAGCAACTAATAACAAGAATTTGTGTTAGAAACTGAGACCTCATCAAATGGAATCCAATACCAAAGGAAAGATTTAAGCTGAACTAATGTTACAGGATGCTTATGAATTAATTACTTCTAGGATACAGCACTGGAAAAAGGCATATGCCTTTTCCTGAAGGTCTCCAGTTCTTTTGACCATATCTCAACCACTAACACACAAAATATGGACAAGTCAGAAGTGGCAGGGTACACAGCTAGAACAATTCAATTTTTTTTACCAGATCTCATGCTTCTGACTGGTATTTATGAAGAAAAAATCTAATATTTTTGAGAAAAAACGATCATTATTCTTCCCAAAATTGTACACATTCAATGGAAAAATGACAAGTACTTCTCCCATTTTTAGCTGGTTTCAACTGACAAAAGTTCAGATGTAGTTTTACAATGAAGCCAACATATTCATGGAAAATGAGTTTATAAAAAAAAGTTTCCTAGCAGTAGTCTTTTTCCTCAGCTCTTCATTCATTTTGCCTGAATATAAATGACTGAACACATTTCGAGGCTGAAGAGAGTCAGGCCCATGGAGTGTAATATATATTGGATGGACTAGATTAACAGTCCAAGAACCCTTCTTCCATCCAAGGAACAATGACAGGCATGCAAAGACACTATTCCAAAAACACTTAAAAGCCAAACATAGTTTCCATTTCTTTTTTCTTTTCTTTTTCTGTATTTTTTTTTTCAGTACAGAAATGAATGTGACATATGGTGTCGTAGCCTCAGAATGTGGCCTTCATTAAAAAACACAACATTAATGTTTCCAAAAATACTTCTTGGAATACATTCTTTGGAAACATTCGTAGGACTTGCTCATAGCTTTATACAAACAGCGTAGCCTACTCTATTGAAGACTCTTGACCTAAGGTTTTATAAGTTGTATTTAACAACAAACAAAACTGGAAACTGTTGAGATAAGTTTTTTTAAGAAACCCATAATGTGAGGTGTGAAAATGAAGCAGATTGTAATCAGGAGCCAATACAATTTTAACCAAAAAACATACTTAGGCTTACACTGTTTTTCTTATTTACCAATTCAAATTAGAGTTCCCACTCACAAACAGGCTCTAAAAGGGACTAAGCAGATCATGAATCAAAGACTACTGAGTTGATTCCACTCTCTGCTGTTGCCATCAGCAAATCATCATATTTCAAAAATGGTCTTTGCTGGCACCACCTTTAAATTTTGTTGGTGCTGACAAGAATCACAGGCTGTCACACACAAAGCTATGTGGCAAAGTCCACTCTGATTTCATGGTAGTCTGTCACACACAGGAGACAACTCTGATTGGGAGGCATCTTGCATTAGGAGTTCTGACTCTAATTAGAGTCTTTCCTAAGTACAGATTGTAGTCATAAATACGCACTTGTGGATGTTTGTGATGGGCTCTTGACTGGTGTAAATGAAGCCGTGTAGTAAGCTGCTAGATTGGATTTTGCAAAGCCACCAGAAGTATGTCTGTAATAAGAAAGGGAACATGATGCAGAGCTTCCGAACAGAAAACCAAATAATTTAGCCCTGAAGCTGGATGGAGTGAAAAAGAATCAGTGCAGAGCAACGGTAACAGACATATATTGCTTTCAGGATCCGAGTTAATCTTTCTCCGTCATGTTGAAAATTGGATTGCTCACAGCTATTTGGCATTGCAGAGTGGAGACGTGCCCCAGATGACCTAAAATCCCAAATGTGCTTGAAAGTCTTAGGAAACAGCCTCCTCAGCCACTCAAAAACATCTAAAACTGTTGCCCAGTGTTTTGGGTGTGCTTAAAGGTAAGCCAAATCTGAACTTTTCCAGGCTACCCCTTAAAGTCTCTCAAGTGCAGTAAGAATCATGCATCATAATTAATAACTATTTAACATTGCTTAGAACATTTAATTCTAAAAAAAAATAAAATCCGTCAATGTTTCTGAATTATGTAAGACTATTTATGATCTGCGCTTCATCCATGGGGACACTTTTAAACAGGCACATGATTTTCCTATTCCAAATGAGAGGCAGTGAGGCTGCGAAGCCACATGTTCATCACTCTACCGAGACACACGGCCCTTTTCAGAACAGTCTGAAGGCTATTATTATTACCAAATTTTAGAGGGGAGAAGACTTACAACCGGACTTATGAACTGAAATCTTAGAGCCATTTCAAAAATCTTACTTTTCAAAATGGAGCTATTTTACACATACCTAAGAAAGCCATATGAATTACATTAAAGGTCCTACTACCTGGTAAAGATTAACAAAGGAGTGGGGGAGGATTTAAAAACATTCTCTACTCACTAAAGCTCACAGATCGGTTGCTGCAAATTATTCTCAGATGTTGCCAGGAAGCGTTTTCACCTTCCTCTAATACTAAAACACAAACGCTTGCCTTTTTTTTTTTTTTTTTTGTCTTGCTTTTACTTTCAGTGCGAGTTTTTGCCTTTATTTCTCAGCATGTTTGTATGCATCGTGAGCCTCCACTTTCATACTGCCAAAACTTGCAGTACATCTGCTAAATAGTCTTATAAATGCATTTCCCCGCCAAATAAAAACTTACCAGAGGCAAAAATGTAGCAGTGAAGCTGGGCAGGATAGCAGGAAGCCAGGAATCAGGAAATCTCAAAGATTTCATTAGGGTAAATGGCAGAGAGGGTTTAGAGGTTCTTCTAAAGTTTATACATATTAGACTTAGCATTCTGAAAATCAGCATAGATTCTTAATTATCTAAGCAAAGGCTGGGATCTTACTGTGTTGGGTACTGAAAGATGGTGAGGGAGATAAGAAACTGTGCTAGAAACCTGTGTCTGTGGGATATCATTGAAAATTTCATCCCAATTAGACAGAGGGGAAAGGTGAGTAAAGTTCTGTATTTCAAAGGTCACAAAGCAGTGCAGTAGCAGAAATAGGAATAAATCCAACACCTACTTATATCCAGTGAAGAGCTACCAGAAAGCAAACACTAGCAGATGCAAGTCTTCTTATCATATTTATCATCTATGATCTTCACTGAGTTCCTTTTGAATAAAGCAGCTGTGCCAGAAGAACTTAAACTCTTGATCTTCATTAGTACACTCAAAACAGCAATAAATTTAAAGCCTTAAGCGTCAAGTTTAGCCTTTTAAAGGCTTCCCCTATATGTAATGATCACTATAATCTTGATATTTTTGTGTAAGGCTCAGTGTTTTATGAGGGTAATCCCCACATTACACCTTAACCTACTACCTAATGAGATGTTGCTACACTCATTTTATATTTTCCTATTATTTAGGCAAATAGGGGTGAATTTTTGTTCAGTGACAACTTCAGTCAACAATCTGTTTGTAAAACATTAAGCAGAACAATGTGAAAATCTTGGTTCTCTGTTTAGAGATTAAACAAAAAAGAAAGCAACTCAAAACTTGCAAATGAAACTGAATAGTCTCATTCTAACCCCACATACATGGAAGTGGATCTCTCTCTAGCACTGGTTTAGCAATCACCTCAGTTTCCTCCTTCATTTTGGAAATGGTCTGAAAGGTTTCCAGTTTTAGTCACTGTTGTGCAACCCTGGAAGGCTTTCAGCTCACACACCAGAAATGTGACAAGTCAAAACCTTTTGAGTTGCTTTGGAACTGACTCAAATACTTGTTCCTTTAAAAAAAAAAAAAAAGCACAATACACCACAAAATAAAATCTAAATAAATCTATTAAAAGACAAAATTCTTCCTTCCTTTTTCCTTTCCTTTCCTTTCACTCTTCTTTGCAAATGGACCTAACTCTTCATGCTTACAGGCAGTCTTTCTGCTTCTAATAAGTAATCCGCAGAGCAGGATTGACACACCATGATTCATCATCTGTGTATTTCACGCCGTGCACACCACTGTCCACCCATGGAGGTGTTTGCTATCATCTCCAGCAGGTATGTTTCATGAAAATGAGCTTGCAAATCTACTATTCTTGTCTCACAAAATAGTCTTTATGGTGCAAAACCTCTCACTCATCTTCTCTGTCAGAATTAAAAAACCACAATGATGTTCACAATTTCAGAAAGTGCCTGATATTCTCAGTCTGATATGGTCAGTCCTGTGAGCTTGATAAGCACAACTTTATGCTTTTTTAAATTATTTAATTTTCTTCAGTTCCCCAGGCATCTCTGGCGGGGGGAGGTAGAGGGGATGCAAAATCTCCTGAACTGAACTCAGAGCCAGACCTTTAAAGGGACATAGGAGGAGGGTTCCCACCACAGAGCGCGACCCAGAGCTCTTTCAGATCAGAATGTGCTTTTGTGCTGACTTTACAGAAGAGTAGCTCGCCCCAGCCCTGAGCTTCAGCCACAGAACTTTCTTGTATCCATAGCAATGTCTTTGAAGCCATCAGAGCGAAGCTTTTCAATGGCTCAACTTTCCCTTTAAAATAAAAGTTTTGTTGCTCAGATCACTTCGGCACAGTGGTTGGGCTGCAGTTAGCCAGTTGCCAATGGGACTCTGTCACATTTGTAACACACAGTTCTGCAAGAAACACCTTACGAGTTAACAACCTTCTTCTCCATCTTTTTGTGTATATAGAGCTTTCAACAGCTGAAGAGCAGATTGCAAATACAGGAATGAAAGAAAACTTTGAATAGGCTAAGCTCAGAGCTGGAGCAAAAGGACACTCCATAGACCTGCTATTCGATACCTCCACATAGAGACAATACTTAAAGTGTTTGTTTATTACGCATGTTTAAAGACAGACATAAAAAGCACAGAGCAGCAGAACTTTGCACAGACTTTAAAACCATACAGTAGAGTGACAATCTACACTGGAACAACTCACAGTTACTCACAGTAACAGATATATTGACATCTAATTTTAATAAGTGAAACCAGATCTCCTTAAAACAAAACAAATTTAAAAAAAAGAAAAAAGAAATAACTTTGGCCCCTTAAGTCTGAGAAGACAGACTTTTGAAGCTGCTCCACGACAAAGGCTAGTTGCCTGTTTCAGAGCCACAGGACAGGTTGAGAGTGAACCAGCCCTCTGCTTACCACTCAGAGAAATTCCCTCGAACTGTAGAAAGCTGAAAATGTCTATTTTAATTTATTCACACTGTGTGCACTGCTTGGTTTTAGCCAGAAATGAGCAGTGGAAACACTGAAATACCATGAGAAATGGAAAGTGCTGGCAACTTGAAACTCCTGATTTTGGGCCTCACTGCCATTCTTTGTCTCAGACAATTTGGCAGGGGTGAAACCTAAAATTGACTCTTGGGACTCTCTTCCTCTTTTTAACCCTCAGCTCTCAGCAGCTCCAGTACCAGGGTGACTGGACATAGTATGTGCTTGATAATATGATACAGCATCAGCCCCTCCTGGTGCAGATGTGGGTAGGTACGTGTGGCACTGAGCTTGGGTGCAGTGTGTGAGCAGCCCCAGTGCACCTGCAATCCTAAAGCAAATCCTAAAGGGTGACCCTGCTGCACCTCTCATGCAGCTTTTACCTGCAATCATAGAATCATAGAACAACCAGGCTGGAACAGACCCAGCAGATCATTGAGTCCAACCATTCCTATCAAACACTAAACCATGTCCCTCAGGACCCCATCTACCCATGCCTTAAACACCTCCAGGGAAGGGGAATCAACCACCTCCCTGGGCAGCCTATTCCAATGCCCAATGACCCTCTGTGTGAAAAACTCCCTCCTAATCTCTAACCTAAATCTCCCCTGGTGAAGCTTGAGGCCATTCCCTCTTGTCCTGTCCCCTGTCACTTGGGAGAAGAGCCCAGTTCCCTCCTCTCCACAACCTCCTTTCAGGTGGTTGGAGAGAGCAATGAGGTCTCCTCTCAGTCTCCTCTTCTCCAGGCTAAACACCCCCAGCTCTCTCAGCTGTTCCTCATCAGGCCTGTTCTCCCACCCCTTCACCAGCTTTGTTGCTCTTCTCTGGACTCTCTCCAGAGCCTCAACATCCTTCTTGTGGTGAGGGGCCCAGAACTGAACACAGTATTCAAGGAGCGGCCTAACCAGCGCTGAGTACAGTATTTAATGGAGCGGCTGGATCCGCACAGGGCCACTGTTATTTCCTCCTGCCTGAAAATTCCTCTTCCTGGTTCTCTTTCCATCAGCTGTGATCTATTTGCCTTTTGGAATTGAGCTGACTGGATCATTTCTGGTCAAACTTCTGCAGCCCCGTTTCTTAAAAATAGTATAGCTGGTTCCTACCTTAGAACCGAAAATCTACCAGATGTATAAACATGAACATAGATTAAAAGATGTATTATAAATATTGTGACCTTCCTTTGAAAATCAGTAACCAACCTACTCCTCCAGCAGACAGAATCTCCTGGGTTTTAATGCATGTTAGCTGTAAAGCGACTGAATATAAGTGTTAGCACTAATTACAGTTTCCTTCTCCCTCATCCCTTGACACACCGATGCCTGCTCCGACACTCAGCAAAGGAGGTTAATTTCAATAGCTCTGCAGATGTGTGCAGTAGAATTTCTCCAAACATTAAATCTTATGGATTACATTCAGCCTACAGAGGCATGGAAAAATCCTTCGAGGAACTTTTCATAGAATCATAGAATCATCGAATCATAGAATCACCAGGCTGGAAGAGACCCACTGGATCATCGAGTCCAACCATTCCTATCAAACACTAAACTATGTCCCTCAGGACCTCATGATTTTCCACCAGACCTTGTTGGGAGGGAGCAGTAGAAGAGTTTGTTGCAGCTTTTAATAGACGTGATGTAATGTAATAATGTATTCAACACCAGGTAAGTGACAGGTCATGAACAATCAGATTAGATAATGCTGACCACTTTCATTTAATGGAGCCAACACCCGCAGCTCTGTTATTCGCTGCAATTCAGTGTTGTTAAATCTCTTCTCAAAACACAAGACGTCATTAATAATGTAGGATGCTGGGGGCAGGCAAGGGCTGATATTCTAAGAGGTTTCTTCCAATCTCAGGGACTGTTTCCTTTACGTCACATTGTGCGGTTCTGCTTCCTGAGGCAGAAAGTGTACTCTTTTTTTTCCTGTTTTCTAGAGTCCATTGTAAACCAATGTAAACCAGGGAAGGGCACTGTGACACAAGAACACAGAATCACTATCTTTCCAGTTGTGCTCTTTATTCACGAATGTCTATAGAACAAGAAATACACAGATTCAGGGCTGTAGTTCTTACAGTACCTACAGTGAGCTCCTGCAGCCCTATCTACTTCAGAGCTCCCTGGTCCAGCAGCACTCTGTTTGTGCACACTGCAAAAATAACTGGGAGAAGAAAAGGTTACGTGGCTTTAACCGAAGGATTGTGTGAAGATCAGAGAACCCGTTATATTGCCTGTGCAAGTTTTAATCCTGTCAATTCAAAAGGCAGAAGCTTCGACAATGGAAACCCTTGTGTTGGTGTCACTGGTGCTTGGATCAGATGCCTTGCTATTGTGTTTCATATAAGAAATAGAATAAAATAGAATCCCAAGTTAACAGCATGAGTGAACTCTGTTCAACACATGAGAGAAGGAAGATATGAGTAGGAAGCTTCAGGATAACTGATTTTTTTTTTTTTCCCCAACCCTAGCAGACAGTTCCCTAAGATGTGTCTTGACATCAGTTATTGACTTCTAAGGGCTATCCCAGGCACACAGGAACACTTGCAAATTTCTGCTGATCTCGACTTTGGGCTACTGACAGCAGCAAGAATTCCACTGTAATACCCAGAAGCTGTCTCAGCCCACCTAATAAAAGATCTCAAATACCAATTAAATCACCAAAGCCTTCACATTTTCAAATCTAAAGTAGGGCCTAATGGTGGAAAACTCCTTTTGTATTACTTCCTTGAAGAAATGGGAAGGAAAAAAAATTGAAATAAGACATACACATAAAATGAATTGCATCCACTATGACCTAATATTTTAGGAAACACCACAAACCAGAAGATTCCGTGACTGACATTAACACATGCAGTCAGATAAACCAGGTAATCAAATACTGTGTTTTGAGAAGCTGATTTATCAATTATTACAAGAGTAAAGGATGACTGCTTACTTTACTGAGCAGCTTTGTACAACTCTTGTTTGTGAATATAGATAAAGCAGAAGTCCACTTCTGATATGCTTAAATATGATTTTCTCCTGAGTCAAGCAGAGCACATCATGTAACTTGTACGGTTAGAGCTGCTCAGTCAAGGCCCATGGTCCTACATAGCATCCTGAGCTTCAAGTTCTTCATTCAAATCAAAATACGTGTTTGTCGGGCTACAGATGTCATCACTTTTTAAAGGTCTGTGAAACAAATTAAATGGTTTCAGAGATCAGAGGCCTGATTCAAATCCTACTGAAGTCAGCAAAGGTATTGTCTTTGATTTCTTGTTTTGGATCAGGATCTAGCTGATGGGTTTCTTAGTATCACCACAGGCAGTATCCATCGTGGCTCTTCAGAATTGGCTTGGCCTGCTGGAATCAGAGCAAATACATTCTAGGGAACAAGAGCTTTTTAGATTCTTCATTTTCTTTGGTTCACAGACTTTGGCAGAATGTGGACTTTCCATATTGTTACTTAACTCCACACAGTCTATAGGTAATTTAGGAATGGGATGCTTCTTTCAGAGGTGGCTTTCAACACCTTGTCGACCAGAAGGCTGAACTCCTGTGTATACAACTTCATGACCCACAGTCTCAGCATGGTTGCATGTGATCTGGAAAAGCCGCTTACTCTGAAACTCAGTAGTTGTTTTTTCAAAACTTATACTCAGCATGATGTTGGCTACTCTTGTTTTCAACTCTGTCATCCTATTCCCAAATTCAGCAGTCTAATTTACAGTATGTTGATGTTTTGAAAGTCAGATAATGAAAATAATGTGGAACTGGAAAATCACGTGTGCGTGTTTGGACCGTACATTTAAGAATTTTATTTTTACCTCAGTGTGCGGGTTGCATAACTTCCTTTTTGGTCTCTTGAAGCTGTCCCACAGTTTATTCTTGATCACCTCTGTCAGTTTCTGGACACAAGGATTAGTCTTAAGAAATATGAAGAAAAACAGAATCTCCTTTTAGAGCTTGTCCCTTCTCCCTCACCTTTAAAACAACTTCAGTTAAGTCACTCATCCCTCTAAAGATGGAGACATTCATCATGAATCAGAGTTGAGTTTCATGTATGCCAATGCCCACCCTTTAGTGGTGGTCCACATCAAATATTTAATGGGGCAAGCTTTATTCATCATTTATGACACCATATACAAAGTTTCTCCTCTTCATTCCATTCAAAATCGTGTGGAGCAGACAGATTTAGTACTTAATTCTTAAGATCCTTTTCAATATTTGCACCCATACTAACTGTGACACCCTGATGGGTGAAACCTGCACTTCTCAAAATGGTTTGTGAGTAAATCCCAAACATTTTTAGCATGGCCTCACCAGAGGATGGACCCTTCAATCACAGGCAGTCAGTTTCTTCAGCTCCTGAAGGACTTGAGAGGAATTCCAGGCCAGGCATGTGGCATGAGGATAATCTAAGAGCTAAGGTGTTTGGTTTAAATACAAGAAAAACATTCATGCATCTGCTGAACTAGAAGCAGATAATAAGAATAAATGTAAGCCTGTTTTAAGCCTTCCCAACACTGAAGCCAGAGAGGTAAAATACTTGTTCAAGGCTTTACAACAAACCATTGGAGATTGCAGCAAATTGGTTTCCCAGGAAATCCCTCATCTGTCTCAGGGAAAGTGAATATATTGTTGTTAAAAAAAATAAACGGTTTCCGAAAACGACAGTAGTTATTTTAAAAAATGCCTTTAATAAAAATTAATTAAGGAGGTTTTGATAGTATTTTTTTCTTCCAATGTTTTACATTGAGGCTGACTCCACCTTCCTCAGTCTCCATGGTGTGTACCTCTATGACTGATCTTTCCATTAAGATTTTAACTCAGCAGTACTACTGACTGAATGAGCTACTTAGGAGAGGGTTGAACTCACTTCAAGATGTTTGTCATAAACCTGCTCAGTCAGTTGTGTTTTTCCTGGTTTACTTCTCAAAAGCAAACACTGTGAACAAGCAAGCAGATCTTATCGAGGTAATGTTAACAAAAAAATACATCAAGTAAAAATCTGCCATATTACAAATGTCAACACTGACAAAAAAAAAATATCTAAACTACACTACAGTTCATTTTATTGACAAAGTAATTTCCAAAGATAGTTTTGAAAGACAACTTTTCTGATTTTCCTCATAGTTTTCTGTGGACCTGTGAAGCAAATATCTCTCTCATTTATTACACATTAATTTTATGGAGGTGCTGTCATTAGAGATAGCAGCGTGCTTGAGCATAATTTTCCTCGTTTGAAATTCACTGTCACCTAAACCACTTCAAACTCAGTGGAAATTAGATAAATGATTAGTCAACATCATTAAACTCAAAAGTGATATACCCACCCTAAGTGGGACATGTTTGATGCTGTATTGTCCCTGGGTCATTTTTACTCCTATTTAGACTGAGTAAAACTGAGTAAAAACATCACTTCCCCCTGCCATAAAGCCAGAGTCGCTCAAAAGTCACACAAATCCGCAGGTGATTAATTAAACCTCAAATTGCTATCAAATTGCTGACAAGCTCCAAATCACATGAGCTTGGACTAGTGGCATTCTTCCTCGGGAACATTTTGTATAGTGCTAAGCTCTATCCACTTCTTACCGAAAAGGTCTTCAGGGAATGAAGTCTGTGAAAAACATAAAGTGGTGTTTCCCACAGAAAAAAAACAAGTCACACCACTTGGGTGTCTTAATCTGGGAGCAACTGCAATTCTGATTATGCTCAGTGGAGAAAGTACAGATTAAGGAGACTAAAAAGTCACCTCAAAGCATCTGGAAGGAAGCCAGAAGTACCGTAACAAAGGGAAAGTAATCTGAAAACAATAATGTCACAAAACATCCCACAGAAAGAAGCAAGGATGAAATCTCCAGTCCATATGAATGCTAGATAGATGAAGTTATCTCCCAGCTACTGCCAGCACAAACATTATTTATGAAGCTTGACAGCTGCATAGCAATTAGGAGAGGAGCTTGTGTTTACTTGTGTTTAAAGGCAGAAACGGCAAGTGGGTTCCAGCAACATTATGACGCGTGTTGATAATTATGATATTATGCCATTGATTTGGTCTTCGGGTGTTTTTCAAATCAGGACTCGAGATCTCTTTGTTCTCCTGTGTAAAACTCCGCTTTGAGGTCATTCTTCGCCTTACACACCCCTGGCTGTTTATGAACATCCTCGCAAAACTCAAAACCCATTTCCCATTGAGGAAGACAAGAAACAAGTTGTGTCATTGTCTGGCTCAATTGTTCTTCAGAACTACATAATAATTCCAAAGAACGGAATACTTACTAGTTTGAAGTTCTATTGTTGTAAAAGCCTCCTACCAACAATGGAAAGGTGTGCGTGTTACCAGATGTATGATTGTGGAGAATTTATGTTTCTCATTAAATGAAAATGAATGAGAATGACGTTCCTCTATTTGAAAGGAAAATTGGTAGAAGGTTCAATGGACTAGTCACTTAATATGAATATTAAGGGACATTTCTGTTCTCTTATAAACAAAATAGGTGGCTTTAGATACCTATGTGTGACAGAGGTCCCCTACTGACATCCCAAAGGATGCCAAGCCAAGCCTTTTACACTTTTAGCTTCAGTGTGAAGGGGGAGATTCAGGAATCATAACCTGACATTTCCTTAAAGCTGCAGGCAACGTATTCTCCTGTCCTGACCTTGCACATCGTTGCTCCTGCTGCACTGTATTAGTTCAGACAGCGCTTCAGGATCTTTCAGAAGAAAAAAAGGATTGTTATTACAGAAGTTGGAAAAATGTCAGCAGAAGGGATGAAATATTGCCCCATGCCTTTGCCATACTGAACAGGGGATCTTTTCTTCCAGTGTTGGTTTAGGACTTAATCCTGTAAGGTCTTGTCTGTCAGCAAATACAATCAGGTTTAAGAGCATGAATAACCATCCTAGAAATCACTGGAAACTATTTTGTTAGTGTAAAATTAAGCAAGTGCGGAAGTTCTCCAATAGACTTGGACCAGAGTACTCAGCACCCTGCAGAAATGAACCGTTAGTTCTTAGAACCATTTATTGTGTCCAGAACAGCCATTCATTAGGGCTTTGTGCAGAAAGGTTGAATTTCACTCACTTGGAATAGTTTCTTTCTAACCCCCTGAGACACACAGACTCTGGTTGATTTGGAAAACAAAATGATTAATGGCATTTTACAAGTTTTTCCACTAAACAGATTTCGGTTGAAGTCTGTCACAAGCTAAAGAATTTGCAGGAATAGTGTCAATCTGATGACATAGTGGCAATAAATCCTATTGTACTGGATTACGTTTTTAGCCATTAAAATGCTTTAACCTATTGTCATCCAAGTAGAACCACATTCCACTGGCTGTTCAAAAGGTTCTGATTTCAGTCTCGATTGTTACCAGGGAAACTGCACCTCAATCCAAAACTGTGCTGTACCAATCATTTAACTCAATTTGAACAGACTCATGTAGATAAAGCAAAGCACTGATTATTTATTCTTATTGGAAAAGACTAAAAAAAAATCTTTCTGAAATCTGAATGAAAGAAACTTAGAGAAGCTGTTTGACAGTTGCTTGGTTTGGGTTTTTTTTTCTCACATGAGGTACAAAATGCCTCATTTCTTTGGGGACTAGCTAGCTGTGGTGACAAAATGCCATGAGAAGATTAATATTCTTAGTCTACCTAAAGCAAGACTGCACTAGAAATCTCACCACAGACCACTCCTGGAAAGAGTTCTCACTCAGTTGTAGAAAACTAAAACGATTTTCATTAATAGTCGAACAGCTGGTGAAGGCTTTGAGTGGAAATATAAATATTTGGCTTTTCCAATTGAGATTTCTCATGGAAAGTAGGCTGTATTTTATAGCGTCTACTTTTATATATGTTAAGTGAATATCTCAGCTGTAGATTTGTCTTCATTTGAGCTACCTTTGAGTGGGGAAAATGATAGTGAGAAAATGTGCATATTCTCCCATAAGTGCTGCAGATCAACACTTCTTGGGCAGCAAAATGGGGCATCTGACCACATCAGAAACCAGGTCTATGAGGTGACTTCAGTCCTGATCACTGCCAGGATGCAGGGGCTTGCAAAGAAACAAGGTGATGCTGGCACTGCAACACAGAATCAATACCATGACATTGGTGCCAGTTTTGAAAGAGTTTGAGAGAGAACAGTTTTTAAAAGACCTGGAGTTCCTTTGTGTTCTAAGTTGCCTCAGGAGTGGAAATGTCTTTATTATAAATGGAACATTTCCAACCAGTTTTACCCTTTTATCAAGGTGAGTCTTGATTTTACACTGCCTAGTGAATTCCTATCTCAGTTTTTCTATTGGGGTGCAGGAAAACTTGCCTGGAAAATGGCTGTTCAATGGAATTACCTCTATTCAGTTTGTTTCCCAGACTGCTGATTTTTATCAAGTGTCAATTCTTAGATCTCCTCAGGCTAGTATTGACCTACTATCCTCTGCCATGCTGACAGCAAAGAGAAACCAAAAATGCAATGCTTCCTCAGACAAATCTTTCCACAGGAAATTAAGGGCTGAAACATTCTCCACTCTTCCAGTTCTCCAATCCAGCGTGTCACCACAAATAACATATGAGTAGCTGAAGCATATTCCCCCCTGTCTACACTCTGAAAACACGAATTTAACTGCTTGGAAAAGAGGAACCAGTGCTACTATTGTGACTGCAAACTGCAAAAAATGAGCAGTTTCTTGTGAAAAGCAGCACAATGGCTTCTTGGGTTACAGCATCGCTTCCTGCCAGACAGGATGGACAAGTAGCCTGCTTTTACAATATCAGATGGAAAAATGAAGAATCAAATCAAGCTTTTATCCCAATTTAGAGAGCAAAGTAATATGAGGCTGTTTTCACTTGTTTGGCTTCTTTGTATTTATCATATGGCATTTTAGTTGCAGAATAGGTTGTTGGATATGGATGTTCCACTACCAAAGAGTCTCACCAAAAGCCATGGTGAGAATATTGGGCAAGGAAGGTAACTGATAAAAGAAAGAAGGGTAAGGCAGTGGCCAGTGCAGAGAATCATAGAACAACCAGGTTGGAAGAGACCCATCGAATCATCAAGTCCAACCATTCCTATCAAACACTAAACAATGTCCCTCAGAACCTCATGTACCCGTCCCTTAAACACCTCCAGGGAAGGGGAATCAACCACCTCCCTGGGCAGAATATTCCAACGCCCAATGACCCTTTCCATGAAAAACTTCCTCCTAATCTCTAGCCTAAATCTCCCCTGGCAGAGCTTGAGGCCATTCCCTCTTGTCCTGTCCCTTGGGAGAAGAGCCCAGCTCCCTCCTCTCTACAACCTCCTTTCAGGTAGTTGTAGAGAGTAATGAGGTCTCCACTGAGCAAGATCTATCAGCAGTGTTCTGTTGGAAGGCAGAAACTTTCTTAGTATGAGGTGTTTTGTAACTGATATTTCCAAAAACCACTTAGAATCCCTTCTAGCAGTGGGTTTCTGAGTTTTCAACCCTTTTTCTAGTAACACTTCCTTTGCAAAAGTTTATTTCGTTGGTAACAATTTCCTGAACAAATGACTGATACATCAGTCCCTGCTCTTTCTGTCTCAAGAGTGATGGATATAGAAATCTCAGTAAGAATTTGACTTGTATTTCTGACATTTTTTCCCTTCTGTTGCAGTGCTGAGTTGTTACAGCTACACTAATGAAGCCCATCTAAAATATGGATTGCCTGGATACTGCCTGAATTTAGCAAGTTTGCAGCTGGTTAACTCTGACTGATCAACTGACATTTGCTAAGCAGTGCTAAACCGTTTATCAACATGGATTTACAATCTTGTGTTTGACAGTACATAGATCAATTGCCTGATCTCGAGGGAGCCTGGATAACTTAGTAGCAACTACCTTGTTACACCAGTAGGCGCATATCCTTTCAAAAAGCAGTAATGAAACAAGTGCATCAGAATGTTTACCCTCATTGAAAAAAAATGACCGTTGGCATTGTAGTATGTGTCATGTAGATGCCCTAAGCGTTCTGTGTAATGCTTTAAATCATTTAAATAGAAATGAAGGGAAGGGAAAGCGGAAAGAAGATGCAAAAGTTTGGTAAGGTTTGTTAGTGAAGCCTCTACAAGTCATGAAGGCTAAAGAATTTTCTTCTTTTCCTCCTTTCAGTGACTAAATTCTGTTACTGTAACTAGCAGTAATGTTTATCCCCATCAGAACTGAAGTGTTTATTTCGTCTTCTCCATCTCCTACAGTCACTTGGAAAAAAACCACTTCCCTCTCCATTGGAATAGGCTGCCCAGGGAGGTGGTTGATTCACCTTCCCTGGAGGTGTTTAAGACACAGGTAGATGAGGTCCTGAGGGACATGGTTTAGTGTTTGATAGGAGTGGTTGGATTAGATCCGATGGGTCTCTTCCAACCTGGTTGTTCTATGATTCTACGATTCATTCTGACTCTGGCAAGAAAGTTTATAGGAATACTATAAAAACACTACCTATGAACTAATTTCTTTTTTTTTGTATTTAAGGTTTCTAGTCTCACTTTGTATTGCCATCCCCACAGGGAATGAATCAGGGACAATAAGAAACACCAGCTCAAAGTTCTCAGGAGACCAGAAGAAAGGAAGATGATGTAACTCTAGGACATTGCAAACTTTCCTAGTCATGGTCATATGGACAAATCACCTCTCTCTAATCTCAATCATTTCTGTCTTCTTCCCAAACTCACAGTTCTGTTGTAGCTGCTGTTATGGGAGGAGACATTCTATCCAAAACTACAGCACAGGCACATGCGTTTGAGGAAATTTAACAATAAGGAAGATGCAATAGCCAGTACAGTATAATAAAACCTATGGCAAGGGCATTGCAGCCCATGCAGTAAGAAATATTATGTTTGTATTGTTGTTCTTTGCCATCTTTCAACTAGCTCTGTCTGTTGGTTTGGTATTGCAGGTTATCTTCAGCAGGCACACTTTGGCATCGTGGCAACCCTAAATATACAGCAAGGAAAAGAAATCTTGTCCACCAGTTTGCCTTCCATATGACCTTCTGAGAGCATCAGTCTACTTATAAAATATTATAGAGTTCTCAGTAGAGTTTAAAATGTTTGTTCAGGATTTAGCAGTATAGTAGCAGGGGTACCTCTTAGGTGAATGAATGTAATTCTCCCTTTCTTACCTTTTTTTTTGCAGATTTTTATGACATTCTAGGAGTCAGAATCTCTCAGCAAACTCCCTATATATATACATTTGTGCACAAGTACACATTCACAGAAGTCCTGACTCACAGGCACTCAGATCTAACAAAATAGTGTTTGTTCTTGTGTTTCAGGCCTTCACTACCAGGCCCCCTCTACTAAAATTATTCCAAACACATTGGTTGCCCAGATGAGACTCATGGTGCAAGCTCTGGGGCAAAATGATTCTTCTGACTCACACTCATCTCAGCCAACATTTCTCACAGTCTGTAACCTTCAATTTCCTTTGGTATGAGCTGAAAGTGCCTCTGCTGGTTTGCCCTCCTAACTTAAGAATTCATGCAGGCAGGTTAGCAGCACCTTAGATTTGTTCCTCCCCTGGTAATGACAAACTGGACAAACCTCACCAGAAATAGGCAGACGGGAGAGGAAGAATGTAGGAACTACCAAACTGGACCAGTTCCACAGTCTGCATAGCCTTCTATCCTGTTTCCAGCAGCACCAAATGCTCCAGAAAACCCTTGCAATAGGCAGCTTTGGAAGAATTTCCCTCCTCTAACAAGTTCTTATCCTGATCTTCAGTAATTACAGGCTGGCTTCAGTCCTGAAATTACACAGCTTAATATTCCTCCCAAACATGTATTCATACAAGTGCTAAAGCTCTGCCTCTTCTTGATATTCAAATGAACACAAACTCTCCTTCTGAATTTTAGAGAGAGAAAGTGCCTTTCTAAATAACCACTAACAAGCTGACAGGTTGCAATGCAAAACACACTTCCAGTTAAACAAGATAAGCAGTTTATTCCCATACAGGTTGTTAAGTTAGTTTAAAACTCTCTCAGGTAACAGAATTTCTGTTTACATGTACACACAGAGTGACAAGCATAGTTAAGGAAATGAGAAATGGGCTTTACCTTAATGCCTGCTGAGATCTGAAAGAATCTTTACTTCACTCCCTCCTTTCTTTTTCTCTGTCTCTCTCCCTCTCTCTTGCATGGCTGGACTGACAGGTTGGCAGAGCTGAGAACGACAGGTTGGGTTTGTTTTTTTAGGCACAACTCCTCCCCCTCTCAAAGAGAGAAAAAAAAAAAAAAGCAAGACTGTTTGGGATAAGTTCACAGAAAATCCCATCTTTCAACACATTAGAACTGATGAAAAATACACTACATTTGGGATTCCAGCATTTTTCAGATTTTATTTTCTCAAAGAGGCTCAAGATCTATTTTGCAATAAGTATAAAGTGACCAGAGGATTTACACCGGGAACTAACATGACCCAGATACTTTCCCCTTTCTCTGATAACTGATCCAGCAGATAACAGTAGACCCTTTAAGGAAGCTTTGACAACAGGATTTTTGTAAAAGTGGAAAGAGCTTTTTGCATGCAGCACAAATATTTTTGGGCCTTGGCTTTTCTCTCTGCATCCCACCACCATTACATATAATCAAAGTCACTGACAGATGTCTCAAGTCCTCATTTTCCCCTGCAAGAAGCCTCTGCTGCTACTAACCTATCTGTGCTTTCAGCAGAAAAAAAAAAAAGGTTATTTTAAACTCCTGTTCTGCTTCCCCCTCTGATTGGGTTGCAGAGACCACTGGACCTACTGTCACTGTCACCTGAAATGTTATAGTAATCCCAGAGAGCTGAGAGAGAACCACGAAAATGAGGTCAGTGTAAAAAGAGGCAGATGCAACACAGAGCAATGCTATCAGCCGTGTGCTTCCACAGCACTTTCCAGGTGCTCTGGCTCACCTAGGCAAAACACATGCCTGGAAACTCCTGCTACTACAAAGTTTTTTAACTCAGCCCATTGGAGCTGTACACACAAAATGAAGTGATCTTACCCTGAGCCTGTCAGTTAGGGCTGTGTCAAATGAACTCTGTCTGCTCCGGCTTCTTTGCCCCACTGCTGGTTTTGCCTGTGCCCACCTGGCCATGAAGCTTCACTTCTGGGGACCCAAGGACAGAAGTATTTATTAAATGCCAAGGAAGTAGAGCCAATAGGTTGGTGGCTGGTGATAAAATAGCTTCTACACTTGTGCTTTCCTACAATCTTTCAAAAGAATTTAGAGACATGGCTCCTTTGTGCTCTAATACTTCTTCTAAGATGGCAGATTTGGCACAAATCTGCAATTTCTGTGGCCTGTTCTCTGCAGAGTATCTGTCTCTTTCCTACCCTGCTGTTTCAAGCAAACATACAGTAGACTAATGACAGTCATCTGCATAAATTTGCATCAAAGACTCCTTGAATAGAATCCGTATCTCCTCTGGGTCAGATTTGCAGCTGCTTTATAACAATGAAGTATCACAAGCTTCATTTACCTGCGTCACGATGCTGGCATTACAGTATTCAGAATGCTGATAAGCAACAGTTCTGCAAAGCCATAACCGTTTTAAAAACTTTTAGGGAAAAAAAAAAAAACCCGCCAGTTTAATTTAACACTATGATGAACTAGATTAGAGGTGAATTCAATGGGCATTGCACAAAGTCAATACAACATCATATACAATAATGTCCAGTTCCACCCGTTGCTAGCTCAGCTTTTTCTTTTATACAACGGGAAAGCCATGTCCATCCATTCCAGGAACAACTTCTTTTCCTCCCTAGACTCCTGCAGAATTCATTTCTTTCTGTCTCTCCGACAAGGCAACTGTTCTCAATCTTGTTCAGCTCCCTACTTAAGATTTCCAGAGAGATAACAGAAATGCTCAGAAACCTTTCCTACCAGTGGAACAAGTTAACTGAATCCAGATAAAACTGGCGAAGGCCAGGGCCAGAGTTCAGCGATAATGAATCACAGCTAAATGCACCAGTGCCTGCTGAGTAACTCTATGAAGTGAGAAACTGCTCTTAAGGTTACAGCATCATAATGATCTTCATGTTTCTGTCTTGATTTCTAATGCAGATGGGATGGAGCCTGGCATGAAGTGCCAGTCTCAGCATCATAGTTCAAAGGTAGCTTTACTGGTAGAGAGAGATCCAGCTGTAGCTTGCTTTGGCACTGATAGATAATATTCTTCTAAAGATCTGCAACTTGCAGAACCCTTAAGGACTCAGGGTGGATCCAAAAGCGTTTATTCTCTCTACTAAGTCTTGTTATGTGCCCCAACACCAAAGAGCCAGGAACTAATGTGTGCCCAGTACACAACTCTGGCATATTGGCCTCACACTTCTGGAGGAAGAGAGAAGCTAAGGAGCCCTGCAACAAGGGGAAAAAGTGCCAATCTCCAGCTATAGCTTCCTTCTCAGTCCCCATCCAACCCTGTGACGCAAGCCTGGAGCGAAACGTTATTTGTGTCCATCCCAGGAGTTAGGGGTCTTATATAAGCCAAGAGCTGGCTCATAGTTGTTAGCAAACACAGTTGCTATAAGAACTTAAAAACAGTCAATAAATGCTCTTCAATTAAGCACTACAGTGAGGTCAGCTTTCTTGTTTTTCCTGTTTAACTAGCGAGTTTCAAGACATTCTAATAACGAACCCTCAGAGCACAGCTTATTACAGCAACAGAAAGGTTGCAAAATTGCATACAACTTTGGTTTATTATGCTCAATTAGTTACACTCCCTTTGGGAAAAAAGAAAAAGAGGAAGGAACATGTCTCATAATGAAGGAACTTCATCCAAAACATCTTGGTGCCAATGACAGAATTCCCTTGGTTTTCAATCAACTGCGGATCAATAGAGCTAAATAAATCTTGGATTTTCACGTATTGCTACTGATGTTACTCTGGTGTCTCCCACTGATTTACAGTTCAATTCTGTATGGTTTTCTCTTCTGTTCTGCTTAGAAAACATCTGCCTGAACACATACAAACAGTCCTTTGCCTTTGGAACATTCTTGGGCACATAGAGGTGAGTAGATACCAGTCACACCAGAGCCACCCGTGCATTCCAAAGAGGGAAAGGGGAGAAAAATCTAAATTTCAGTTTGCAACTTTTAGCCTTTGGGAGTGTGGATCACTCAAGCAACCTTGCAGTGGTCACTGATCCACATTGATTACCACAAACCCCAGCAACAACTTGCATAATCCAGACTGCCTTTTTTTTGAACTATATTTCCACCCAAATTTCAGACTCTTTTCATCACCTGAAAACTGCAAGTGCTTCAGTTGCGATAGGGAGATGAGAAGCACCCTGCAGAGAGGAGCAGTGACTGGGAGAGAATGGATGCTACCCTCATTGCTTAAAAAGTGGTCCCATGAAAATCAGCACAACAGTTTCTGCTGATTTAGAAGGCACAGATAAGCCCTGTGGATGTCACACACCCTCTACCACCTCTGAGTGCCAGACAGTTGGGAGCTACAGAAGGGCTCTAACCCTAACATGTACTATTGCACAGGGAGAATATTTCAGTCTGGGGACTGAATAATTCACTAAGAAATCAGCTGGCCAGTGTGGAAATAATTTTAAATGAACTGAGCCCTTAGGTATTACATTAACTGGATCTCCAGGGAAGGATGTGGATTATTGTAGCTGAATAGAGCCCTTATTTATCAGATGGAAAAGGTTAATGTCATTTCCTTTCCTTTCCTCCATGGTTTTTCTTACCACATCACCATTTATGGATAGCATGAGGTGCAGACAGTGTAGAAACATGTGCTTGATTGTTTAAATGACCAAAGCTGTTACTTTAATGGGGGGGGAGAGGGGCAAGAAATTAAGATTTCTTCTGGTTTCTTGGGAGGAATTACAGGGCTAGGAAACATAAAACACCAAAGAAAGGAAATGGGCTTGTGGAGCACCTGGTCTTTGATATGACATTCAAGAGTACTTGACTGAGTGAGGGAATTTTTGCATTCTCATCTACTGTGTGTGCATAATAAGAACCAGGATCAAACTAATCTAATATCCTTATTTCATAGTTTATAAAGAAAGAGTGCATTAAGAAAGGTCATTCTTTTTTTCTCTTTAATGAAGTTTAAATGCAGTTAAGCTAAGTTCTACTAATAAAGAGTCTATGCTTTTTTCTAATTTGCCTCTGGCATCTCAATAGCTGTTGACCTAAAGATAAATATCAGAGCAGTTCAGTTATCCATTATATGCTTTACTAACGATGTCAACAAGGCAATTCTAATACCAGCTATGGAGACAATTTCCATGGCAATAAGACTGAGAGCACTGAAAGCTTAGATTAGGACAAGAAAACTCTTTTTTGTGGTAAAAGACTCAAGAGACTTAAGTTTATTTCCATCTCCTTGGCATGTTATATCCTTAGGTAAGCCACTTAGGGAATATCCTCCTAGCGTAGCAAAAAAGATAGACCTAAACCACTCTGTCTATCATCCAAGTTCAAGAGAAGGATGATCACTTCTGACCATTTGGAAGTTCAAGGGTGCCAGGACCTGGTTCCTTGTATGAGACAAAAGAACAAATATGGCATTTGTTTTATACTTCTGAGTACAGCCCTTCCTTCTTCTCAACTTCTAGAAGCATTCACACCGCTCAGCAAAGGAGTCATGCATATTCCTCCCTACAATATCATAGATAATAGATGGTTTGAGTTCTTCACCACCCTCTTGTTTAGAGACATCAGCAGAACTTACATGCTAGGCCCCATAAGAAGACATCTGAATTCAGCTTTTGGTCTCTCTGACTATCCAGATCTAGAAGATGTGAAATTGCCTTCTGGCTTCGAGTTCCAGCTGCTTCCCACCCTCCGAATCCAACTATAGGTTGGAGTAAAACTCAGGCATTCACCTTTCCCCTCTCCTCATCCCACTATCCATGGAAAGTAATCCAAACTGATGTTTTGATGAGGGTCAGAACCTTAGAATCATATCATAGAATCAGACCCACTGGATCATCAAGTCCAACCATCCCTGTCAGTCACTAACCCATGTCCCTCAGCAGGCACACAACGGGGACCCCCAGTTCACCAAGCAAGGAGCCCCAATCCAAAGGGCTTCTGTCCCACCACTGACCCATCACCCACCCCAGAATGATAACTCCTCCCAACCCGAGGGCACACAGAGGGGTCAACTCTGCTGAGAGGTGAGACTGAAGCAGCCACCAACCCTCCCAATCATCCCTACCTGCCTACCTGGCTGGGGGGCCACCAGGCCCCCCAGCCTTTCTTTCCCCCCGCCACCACACTCCTGTGGGATGCAGGGTGTGCCATAGGGACTCACCAGGAGATGCATCCCTTGCCCACAGCCAAGCCAGGCACAGCTAGAGGCTGTTGGTCCCCCCCGGGAAGAAAAAGGGATCCCTTGGAGAGGGCAAAGCAGCAACACCTGGGGAGGGAGGAGTCTCCAAGAGAGCCCAGGTGCCCTGCAGCTTAGAACCAGAGAACCACAGAATCACCAGGCCGGAAGAGACCCACCAGACCATGGAGTCCAATCCATGGGGAGATGGGAGGAGATGGGAGGAGATGGGGTGATGTGGGAGATGGGGAGATTAGGGGAGATGAGGTGATGGGGGAGTTGGGGGAGAGATGGGGGAGATTGGGGGCTGATGGGGTATTTGCTGAGTGATTTTGAAGTAACCTTTCTGGCTCCAGCTTCCCACCTGTGAAACTGAGTCACTAGCATTATCTGACCTTGCAGGGGTGTCTTGGGGACATAGAATTAATCTCTGGGGGCACTGCAACAGGGATAGCTAATTCTAGCTCTGAATGAAATGAGGACAAAGATGTCCATTGACTTACAGGGGGTTTAGAATGAGCCCTTATTAATTTTGCATTAGCCACTGAACAGCCATTTGAGGATAGCAGTGAATAACTATTAATACTTACGCAGCTAAACAACCAGCATCTAAGTTATAAAGGAGTAAATTAATGTATGTATCTAAGGCAACCATAATGTGACTATTGAGCTGGCTTCACGAAGTGAGTATTTGCAGAATATGAAAAGAAGCACATTTAAACCTGAGTGCATCTGTCCTGATTTTTTTTTTCCTTGCCCACAAAGGAAAAGCTTTCCCGGACAACGAAGCAGCAAGATATTACAGCAAACAGTCTTTGACATAAAGCCAACCTTGACTTTGTTATAATTGCTATGTAAATATAATCCCACTCATCAATTAAATGCTACTCTCCTGGGCTGGAACATTATAGATGTTCATTGAGACGGAATCCCTGTCAATTCAGTTTGCTAACTCTGGATTCATGTGCATTAGCCTCAGAAAAGAGAATGTGATTGCTTGAATAAATTCAGCCACTACCTCCTGCATCGCTGTATCAGTTGACGCGCGTCAGTCTGACTGCAATATGGGTTCAGAAATATGTTGCCATGGAAATGCTAAATATTCAGTTCTTAGCAGGGGAATTTAAATGGGGTCCTTGATAAATAGAAATACCCCAACCCTTGCAAAAGCAAAGATAACCTCTTGGTCTTAAGATCTTACTGAGAATCAGGATCTCATTTTTTTCCAAAGAACTTGAAGAAGAAAAAGTCATAATTTCCACTAGCAGTAGTACTTCCAGATTCAATTCTTTAGTGAGTCAGGAAATCTCTCCCAGAACTTCTCATTGCATAAGTACAGCCTTTCCAGTGGGGTTACATATTTTTTTTGAGCTACCTGGATCCAGCCAGTTCTACAGGCCAGAGGGTAATTGTTAATGGTCTCTGACCGCTTAGGTATTGCTACTCAGCAGTAGCCCTTGCACTCAGGATGACCTGTGCTTTCCGTCCCTTTACACAACTCACATGGGGCCAGCCAGTGTCTAACCTCTTGTTTTATCGTTATTGTTCTGTGTGACTGAACATTCTTAATAATTCAGTAGGTGAATTTGGTTCTATCGCCTTGCTGTTTTGTAAGCATAGTTGCAAACTTTACAACTCAAAATACAACCCATAAATAGATTTCCCTCTTGGGCAGAATCCAGCAGCTGTTTAACAACATACAACATCCTCCTGCAGCAGTTTAGCACAAGAAGTAATGTGTGTCATACCTAATTAAGCTTTAGGCAATTCAGGCTGGAGACCAATTCTTTGCTCTGCCTTGGTAAAGCAGCACAACAGACCATTACTGGGGTCATTAAGTACTACTGTAATTTTTTTTTTTTTAAATCTCAGTAATTGTTACTGGGCAGGAGATGTTAAGTTCTGTGAAGAATAGTATTGTCCATGCAAGTTGAGGTGTTGAAGTGTGTCCAAAGAGGAGCAACAAAGCTGATGAACAGTCTAGAGAACAAATCTTGTGAGAAGAGGCTGAGGGAACCAGGACTTTTTAGTCTGTAGCCTCATTGCTCTCTACAACAAATTATATGGCAGGAGGAAACAGCCTCAAATTGTACCAGGGGATGTTTAGGTTAGATAGTAGGAAAAATTACTGTATAGAAAGGGTTGTCAAACATCAGAACAAGCTGCCCAGGGAAGTGGTTGAGTCACTGTCCCCGGAGGGGTTTCAAAGGCATGAAGATGTGCCTTTTAAGGACATAGAATAGAATCACAGAATAGTTTGAGTTGGAAAGGACCATGAAGATCATCTAGTTCCAACTCCCCTGCCATGGGCAGGGACACCTCCCACTAGACTAGGCTGCCCAAGGTGCCAACCTGGCCTAAAACACTTCCAGGGATTGGGCAGCCCCAACTTCCCTGGGCAACCTGTCACCATGCCTCACCACTCTCATGGTGAAGAAATTCTTCCTTATGTCTAGGCTAAATCTGACCCCTCCGGCTAATACCTATTGCCTCTCATCCTATCACCACAAGCCTTTATGAATAATCCCTCTACAGCTTTCTTGTAGGCCCCTTTCAGGAACTGGAAGGTCACTATAAGATCTCCTTGAAGCCTCTCTTCTCCAGGCTGAATAAGCCCAACTGTCTCAGCTTGTCCTCATATGGGAGGTGCTCCAACCTTCTGATCACCTTTGTAGCTCTCCTCTGGACCAGTTCCAACAGTCCCATCTCCTTCTTGTGCTGAGGATTCCAGAACTGGACGCAATACTGCAGATGAGGTCTCATCAGAGAGGAACAGAGGGGTAGAATCACCTCCCTTGACCTGCTGGCCTTGCTTCTTTTGGTGCAACCCAGGATATAGTTGACCTTCTGGGCTGTGAGTGCCCGCGGATGGCTCATGTCAAGCTTCCCATCAACCAGCACCCCTATGTCCTTCTCCACAGGGCTGCTCTCAACCACATAATTCAGCGATGGACTTTGCAGTGCTAGTTTTACAGTTGGATTTGATGCTCTTCCAGGTCTTTCCCAACCAAAAGGACTCAGGGGGGTCCCAGGGGCGGCCCGGGGGGCGGGCGCTGTCCTTTCAGCACCACAGCAGCCGCTCCTCGGCTCAGCCTCTTCCAGCCCTTCTCTCCAACCTTCCCCCCCAGAACCCTTCCTGGAGCTGGGACCCACCCTGAGTTGTCCGCTCATACCGAGCGGGATTATCTTGTTCTTCTGCGGTGGGGAGGAAAGAAAAGAAGAAAATGCTTTTCTCCCGTTTCAGGTTTCATCTGATTTTTGCACTGGAAAACCAATTAACCTAAGAGGATTTTCTGAATTTGAGCTGGGAACAAAAGGCAAGGTGAAAGTGTCTGAATTCTGAAAATGTGCCAAAGTCACAAACTAGCAATCCTTTTTCTGAATGTTGTCTTTCTGAGATCTTTCTCCAGCACGAAATAAATGTAGAGCAAAGGTGTTTTTTTCCTCTTGAATTTCTTTCTCTTTCTTTCTCTAAAAAGCTATTTTCAGTAAAGTATTGCTTGTGCTTTGCTTTCTTCTAAAACAAACAAATAAATAAATGTTTCTTTACATAGGATTGTACTAGAAGAAAACTACACAACCATACAACCTGTGGACCTGATCTGGCAAATTTAGATAATACTATAATTTGGGCTAATGAAGGTTAGAATCTTATTTGTCTAAAACATACAAGTCTACCATTCTCTTGACCATTAATAATTCCATTTTCAGCTGAGACTGTTTCATGTATCACTACTGCAAAATGATCTGCCCACCACCTAAATAAACTTAGTCCACTGTGTGCTTGTTCATTGCTTCAAGCTGGGTCTGTAGGGAAAAAAACAGCTGTCTTTCAAATTGAGCAAAACGAAGAACTGTACAGAGCAGATTAAGAATAAAAAAATTAAGCTGCATAAAGACGGGCTGTGAAGCAGGAGTAGGAAGATATTCTTGCCAGACAAACCGCTGTACACACACAAGCTAACATTTCAGAAACAAGAATCCAATCTACCTGCACACGACAAAGTATGATTTTTAAGATCCATAATCATAGAATCATAGAACAACCAGGTTGGAAGGGACCCATCGGATCATCAAGTCCAACCATTCCTACCAAACACTAAACCATGTCCCTCAGGACCTCATCTACTCGTGCCTTAAACACCTCCAGGGAAGGTGAATCAACCACCTCCCTGGGCAGCCTATTCCAATACCCAATGACCCCTTCCATGAAAAACTTCCTCCTAATCTCTAGCCTAAATCTCCCCTGGTGGAGCTTGAGGCCATTCCCTCTTGTCCTGTCCCCTGACACTTGGGAGAAGAGCCCAGCTCCCTCCTCTCTACAACCTCCTTTCAAGTAGTTATAGAGAGTAATGAGGTCTCCTCTCAGCCTCCTCTTCTCTAGGCTAAACACCCCCAGCTCTCTCAGCCGCTCCTCATAGGGCCTGTTCTCCAGCCCCTTCACCAGCTTCATGTCTCAAATGTACAATACTGCAGAGCATGGACTTTACCAGTGTCCTATGTCCTGTAAACTGCAGTGTCTTACAAAACCATATGGAATAATCTTATCTGCAGTCACTGGTTTGTAGGTTGTTTATTTTGTCTTTTGAAATAGAATAATATAATGCTTTGTTGGCTTAGTAGTGGAAATTAATTTAGGTTATCAAAGGAAGTAAGGTTAAAATCTAAGGTGCCCTTTCTGCCTGCTTGTTCCTTATGTTTAAGCCAGAAACACTATCTTCCTGACCAGGTGTTATCAGTCACAGTCCGTGTGCTTGGTTCCAGTTGCTATAAAAAGTAAACAGATATTGCTCAGACTGCAGAATCTACCTGTTTTTCTCTAGAATCTATTACTTTTCCTGCATTCCACCCCCCCCCCACCCCGAGTTTTCTTAGGTGCTTCAGCCTTTGACTCAAATGAGGAATGCTACTATACGTCTTCTTAAAGGACTTTTTTTGCAAAGCTCAGAGATCCTATGCAACTCTGACAGCACAGAAAGAACTGAATTGCCAGCAGAGGGGGAGAGTTAAAGAGACACCGTGATTTGATCTAACTTCCATTGAAATCAGTGGAAGTATTCTCACTGACTGTGTCAACAAAAAGAAGGAAACCCCTTCCACTAGTGACAGATTTGTGGTATTTTCTCCAATTCATGTTTTCTATGTCCTATTCATAACACCAGTTTTCCTTGTTGTTCATAGTAAAGAGTGTTCATCACTTTTTCTGTGCAATAAAAAAAAAAATCTCTCTGGAAAATGCAAGACCACATATGTTCCCACAAATACTGATTAAGATGAAAAAAGCATCTTCCTTGACCAGAATGAAAAGGCACTGAGCAGCTTTAAGCAGGGAATACTGTATGCCAGCCCCTCATGCCCCTAATAAATCTACATTTGATCGTGCACTCTAAGTCCTTAAGCACATTGTAGAAATGGGGCAAATCCTCTTCTCGAATTTACTGACTTCAAAAAAAATGAAAAGCAATATAATTCCATTTATTATAACATCATTAGATTCTGTCATGGGATAGTGTTATTGCTATTTCTATGGTTGTGACTGTATTTTAACACTCGACACTGCATATTGCTACCAGCCAATTGAATCTTTTTCTGTGGAGTCAGACAGGAGATGAGAAGCGTGTTCAGAGCTGGAGTGAGGCACAAAAAGCGGTTACTGCTTTGCACTTTTTACCCAAGAAAGTAATCTATTGATTGTCAGAATAATGCCACTGAGCATAGATGGAAGGTGGTGCTGGAAAATGATGCTTTGCTCTTTCTGTTCTTATGTCTCTGAAGCACGACATGGTCCCATCCTATCCCATCCTACAGGATCATCAGAATATTTTGGAACTGGTTGGCACTAAAAAAAAACCAAAAAAACCCCAACCAGACCAAACCAAACAAACAAACAAAAAAACAGCAAAGCGCCCAAATATATATATAAAAAAAGATTACCCACTAAAAACCAAAGTTAAAAGCCAACCAGCCAATAAACCAAAAGCCCTGCAAAGCTCAAAGTCCTGCTGGGCTGGGATTCTTGCTGCTGGCTCTGTCATACCAGTAGAGCCAAAAGTTAAAGGCCAAGATACTTGTCCGCTTTTAATACAGGCAACTTAAAATTTAGCCTTTTCTCATTTCCCACCTTCTTCTCTGGAACAGCCCTTACTTATCTATATTTTTCTTTAACCAGTTCAGTTCTGAAGCTGAATTGAGGCAGCTCTATTGGCCTAAGCAATCAGTTAGGAGAAAGCAATTAAGATCTCCCCTGGTTCTTTTATGATGTTTATTTGCTTTCACCAACAAACATCGTGCTCTTTAAGTCCTATGAGAACTCCAGTTCTCACTGGTCCATTGGCTTCTTGGCTCTGTGTCAAGCTCTTCATCTTCAAAGCACTCCATCCCCTTTTGATGCCAGTGTCTTTATTTGCATTTCGTAGCACCCACGACAAGTTAGGCAAATACATTGGAAGTCCAACGTATGCTTTGTAGAATTGCCAGATTAGAAAAAAAAAAAGTGCTCGGAAAATGGAGAAACCCATGGACCCTTAACAAACATTAAACTCCTGGAAAAAAAAGAATGCAAATTCATCCTCTGCTGACCTAGGTCACCTTTGAACAGACACAAGGTTCTTTATCAACATGCCAGTTCTTCCATTCTTTTAGAAAACAAGTTTATGTTTTGTTGGGTTTCTTTTCCTTGTTTATCTCTTAATCTTTGATTAAATTGTAAAATCTGAATTTGACAATTGTAGAAACAGGGTGAAAGCTTCACAACTGACTTCCCTCTTACTTCATAACCAAGGTGTCAGTCTCTTAACATTCACGCAACTCCTCATTTACTTTTTCTGTCTTATGGTTCAGATTTTCATATCCGCTTGGGCTCTTGTATTCTGACATCCTTCCAATACATACTTATTCCACCAATACTCCCTTTCATTTCAGTATTCTTCAGTGGGAGTAGAGACAGAATCTTAGCTGTATGTGACAGATGTTTTGGAAATACCTGTTAGCCACATTGCCATCCCTGCATCATCCCCGGCTCATGGTGCCAGTGATCTTTAGGGCTAAATAAACAGCTGGATCTGATCAAAACATGGAGTAGCAGAATTTTTTTCCTAATCTAATAGGCTTTAGAGAATCAGAAATGTGTGAACTTCTCCCAAACAGCCATTTATTTTCTCCCAAGCAGTGCTCAGTGATTATGCCACTTTCACATTTCATCATGCACCTGCAAACCTTTGTTCACAGATTCCTGAATATTTACAAATCAAACGCTTTGACTGCCAATACAGCTCAACAATAATAAAAAGGAACTATTTTACTCTGAGAGCAGCACACACCATGGTTCAAATGCTGCTACAATACAAACCGTAATTGAAACTGCTCAGCTGCAGCACCTTTCAAAATCTCCTCCCCCATGGCATTTAGGAGTTTCAGACCTGCTCTCCTCCACTAGGCAGCACACACAGAAATACAGAGAGGAGGTTGCACCAGGGTTTTCTTAAAGACTGTATTGGAGTTGAGGCATTGCCTGCTTAGATGGATATCACACATGACATATTGGATTTACTCATGGAGTAAAAAGCTATTCTGAGCAGTTGGAAGGAGGCTGCTCTTTTACTGAACTGTGTAAACCACATTTCTATTAAAATGTTATTGTTCCTAAAAATATGCAATATTTATCTAATATGTAATTATATTACACAGCTATTTTTTTATGTCATTAAGTACCTGCTTCAACTTCCACAGTTGAACTTCACAATAACTTCCTTTGATGCGTTACTTTGGCTAAGGTCCAATTATATAATTTTCCACATAAATTTATGTCACAGTAAATAAAGAAAAACATTGAGCGAGTTAATCTTTCTCTCTACAAACCAATTTTGAGCCACCGCATAGCATGCACAGATATTTAATAATAAACTAAAATACATATTCACACCATATTGACACAGTAACCAGAACGATTGTGTCATTTCTGTGCTATGCTGACGGGTGCCTCCCTTGACAAGAAGCTTCTTTCTAGACTTCACAGCTTAACCAAGAGCAGAGGCGAAAAATAAAGGATGCAGGAAGAATCTGAAACAAATGATACAGCTGGTTTGTGTGAGCTTAGTGAAAGGCCTGATGTAAATTCAGGTCTTCATAATGCAGTCAAGCCTTTCTACAGGGAGAAGAGGCAGAACTTTTCAAACTTCAGCAGTACCGAAAGCCATTAAAAGGAAAACAATTAAGAGGAAAACAATAGTTACAAAGATAAGGCTGTTGGTGTGAAGAAACGAGTGATGGAAAGCAGTGGTGTATAGTGGTGAGTATGGGAATATCGGAACAAAGCTTCCGTACATACTCCTGTATCAGGTACATAGATACTGTTTCAGTTTGTGTCCAATTAAGATGAAATCAGCTGGTTCTATCTAGTGATTTCGTTTACAAAACGCACAATTAGACGATGCTTGCTATTGGCAGGCTTTTCTGCCCTCACAGAAAGGCAGAACACTGAAATGTGTAACTCCTTTCCCATGTATAGGTATGGAAACAATACAGAATGTACTTTACCTTTGCTCATGCCTCCATCAGGAAGTTAATTCAAGGGTCCTTTGTTTCTTGTGTGCCAGCAGCTGTGCAACTGTAAAGAAAAACAGGAGTTGAGTTAATAATAAAGAAAGGTACAAGCTGTAGACTCAAGTTAAACATTTACTCTCGCTTGGTCTTGTGAGCAAACTGAGAGGTCTGCTCTGCTAACTGCTGGCATCTTGAGGAATGAGTGGCAGCCAATCTGCTGCTTGCCCAGCCACTTCCCTGCCTGCAGCTGGGACACACACAGCAGAGAGTTGAAGCCACCTGTGCACATCTAGGCTAGGATTTAAAAAAACAAGCAGGAAATTCTCCCACCTAAGAAAGGTCCTTCACCATTCAAATGCTACTTCAAATATTTACACGTGGGATTGGATTTGGAATTACCCACAGATGCTCCACTTAGAATAAGCAGGTTCAAGTTTACACTTACGTTCTGTTTTATTTATTCAGATTTTTTTTTCCTACAGAAAGACTTTTGTTTCTATATTAGCAAGAGGCTAAGGTAAAGACTTCCAGAGTGCAAACTCCTTTTCTTTCAGTCACAAAGGAGGCAGCATTATGTGCCAGTTTCTGCTAGGTAGGTACCTGGAAAAGGGTGAGGGTGGAGTGCAGTCTTCGTCCCTGCTCAGCAGCTCCACTCCTTCAGGACCTTTTGGAAAGCATAGAATCATAGAACAACCAGGTTGGAAGAGACCCATCGGATCATCAAGTCCAACCATTCCTATCAAACACTAAACCATGTCCCTCAGCACCTCATCTACCCGTGCCTCAAACACCTCCAGGGAAGGTGAATCAACCACCTCCCTGGGCAGCCTATTCCAATGCCAAATGGCCCTTTGTGTGAAAAACTTCCTCCTAATCTCTAGCCTAAATCTCCCCTGGTGGAGCTTGAGGCCATTCCCTCTTGTCCTGTCCCCTGTCCCTTGGGAGAAGAGCCCAGCTCCTTCCTCTCTACAACCTCCTCTCAGGTAGTTGTAGAGAGTAATGAGGTCTCCTCTCAGCCTCCTCTTCTCCAGGCTAAACACCCCCAGCTCTCTCAGCCACTCCTCATAGGGCCTGTTCTCCAGCCCCTTCACTAGCTTTGTTGCTCTTCTCTGGACTCACTCCAGAGCCTCAACATCCTTCTTGTGGTGAGGGGCCCAGAACTGAACACAGGATTCAAGGAGCGGCCTCACCAGTGCTGAGTACAGAGGGAGAATAACCTCCCTGGACCTGCTGGACCTGCATATTAGCTACTGCTTTTCATTTTTCAAAACATTACTTTCAGGCTGATCCTTTAGGCACCTAAAGGTGAATTTAGGGCATCTGAATTTCTAGGTATTCTTCTGTACTATGCAAGGTCAGGAGCAGACTAGATTGCAATCCCCCCACAGAGACCCTGCCCATTTCTAAACCTTATATACGAAATGAACCTGTTGTAAAACCAAACCACAGCAAACCATAAGGAGTAAACAGAGAAATGAGTTGGGGCAAGGTGGTGCATGGTTTCTCCAGCTCACCCAGCCAGTCATCAATGGGAGGCAGATATGCTAACTCACATTAATCGCAGCTTTGCTGAATCAATCTCAGCCTATCTTGTGTTTGGATAGAAGAAAGCAGGCTCATTTCTTTTAATGATAGCTCTGCTCTCCAGAGCTGTACTCCGGTAGCTGAGGTACTAGGCTATGACTCAGGAGAGATGAGTGTAATTCCCAATTCCACTGCCGAGCAGCTCTACAACTTAGGGCAAAGTGCCCTTTGTCTGTCTGGTCTGTTTAGACTACGGGCTCTTTGAGGTGAGACCAGTCTCTGACTGGATATTTGTACAGCACCTAATACAATGGAAATCCACCCTCAGTTTGGTAGTTCTGTAATACAAATTAATAACAATAACTGGACTTGACTCCTTGACAAAAAGCAAATAGTTTGGAAAAAGCTGTCTTAAATCTTTCTATCCCACTTCCCCAGACCAAAAAAATCTACAAATGTTATTTCTTTTGGCAGCTGAAACCTAATCCTACCTTGGTTAACAAAACAGAGAGAACAGGAAGTGCTCTGAAGGAATTTTTCATTCCCTGGGACGTCTTTGATCCCCTCCCTTCCCTTTTCCTATCAGGTAATTTTCAAATCTTGGTGTTTCCAGTTAGTCTACGTATCTTCTTGTTTTGTCTACTTTGGTCAAGCGTTATTTAACTTCCATTTCATGGATGAAAAGCTGGTCTGCATTTAGACTTTGCTGTTGTATAAGCCGGAACTTGAGAACTTCAGAATCCCAGAAGGGAATACAGCTAAATTTCACAGTCCTTGCTGGTGGAAAACCAATCATTGCTTCGATTTAATACAGACAAGGTTCGTCCATGCATTATTTAAACACAAAACAAATAATTTAATAATTTTCTGTAGCATTCACCACTTTTTGTCACTTAGAGTTAGTGCCTCAGTTCAACTTCCTAACATATGAAGGAATTTTTATTCCCCATTACACATCTTGATTTGTGCTCATCTAAAATGTGCAAAACTCAAAACGAATTAATGTCTGTTTAATATTTGGGGTTCTGAAAGAACGTGTTGACCCCTATTTCAGTCCCACATGGAATGCAAGACTGCATTTCATGTGGTTAAGCTTTTGACAATAATACAAGTAATAATTAAAATATGCGAGACCCTCAAAGGGCTAAATTACCACACTCTGCAAAGCGCAACCTCATGTGTGTAGCAAAGACAAGCCTGTAGCCCTACAAGGCAGGAGATGACAACACACACAGGATAAAAATGAAAACAAGATCGTCTTGGAGTAGACAATACAGCATCCCCTTTGCCTGAAGATGAATGATCCCATAACACAAGCTAGAAATTCAGTAGCATGTGCAAAGCACACCACTTGGAACTGGAGCAGCTGCATATTTACTGGGCTTTTTTGCCTCAGCTCTTCCTGTTTTGAACCAATCACCATCTGCCATTCCTGATGACTGTAACATACTGAATTTCTTTTTAGTCTTCATTTTTTCAGATGGTCTTTTTTTTTTCCAACTTACTATCCTCTTTAATTCAGTTGCCGCTGGCATCGACTGCACCTTCCAATTACCAAAGTTCTTTAGAATTCAATAGGAGTGAAGGCAATTGCCTGCTGTAGAAATTACTCTGACTGTTCAAACAGTTCCATGACCATCTTACAGTTTCTCTTGGTCAAATACACTCATCGGTGGCAGTGATGGGTTAAGCAACTGCAAAGCATCTGTCATCCATCAGGTGGAAGATGTCATCTGTCATGTATTTCAAGGTAGGCTCAAAAATATCTATTCCCCAGCAGGAATTTAGCTCTTGTTTGACAAAGTATCTTACAGGCCCAAACTTCATATATTCCATCCTGTAGTAAGAATTCTTAGTCCCATTTTATAGCTAGCAAACTGGGGTGCAGAGACAACTAATTACTTCAATCAGTATAATTATACTTCGCTCAAAAAATAATCAAGCCAAATGCTCTCCAACAGGGAATTTTCAAGTGACTGATTTTTTTCACTCCCACGTAAACAAATCTTGGTTTAAAGGTACTGCTATTGTGATAGTCCTCAGTGGAATAGCAGGAGATGTATCCACAAATCCTTGTATCCCATCCCATACTACAGAAAGTCCCATTATAACTAATTTTTTTTTCCCAGACCATAATATAACTAACTTTTACTGCTAACTATTGTGGATAATCTTCTGACAGGATGACTAACATAATTCTCTGTGGTCACAGTGAAGAAACATTGCTTGCACTGGGAAATAATGCATGATAATTAGCAGTGCTTTTTTTACCTTTATTTGCAAAGTTGTCTAGAATTGGAAGCCACTGGAGCAGATCCTGACTTGCTTACATAGTTATTAGTACTGACTGCTGTACTGTTAAATATGAAAGATGCCAACAGAACATAACTTAGTCTCAAATCTTTTGTGTTTCTCTTTTCTCCCCTCCCCACCCCACACTCACTTTTCTTCTTTACTTAGAGATGGATAATTTTGTTCCTCCCTTCTCTTCTCTGAGGAAAGTTACAATAAAAGCTATAAAAAGTGACTGAAAGTCAGGGTAAATATATGATTTCCCTCCTCTTTATGGCTTGAAGTTGTGAAAATCCGGGAACACTTTTATTATTATTCTGCGTTATAATAACCTGCACATTGAGGTGGATTCTAGGCCATTATTAACTTCACTGGTCCTGAAACAAGGACATTGCTCAGTGCTCCATTTACAAAATGTATATTCCACTGTTCTGCACTCTTGCTTCCAGCTATTTTTAACTCCCCTTGGAGCAAACAGCTGGGGAATGAGTTACGGACTCAACGGTACTCTTAGGACTCAATGGCACTATGCTTTTCTTTTCCATTTTTTTTTCCCTTTTAAAATTGAATTCTTTTCAACGGTAGCAGAATGGGACAAGCAAACAAAGCGTGCAGAGAACGGGACAGCACAAAGGCCGTCAATGCCACCAGCCTGATGGTGCTTGTTTGTCACTGCCTGCAAGTACCGATGCTCTGGAGATGCGTGGCCTAAATAGGAGCTTGTGCCTCGAGGATCAATGTGCACTGACTGAGCACCAACCTTTAAGTGTGTGTAATGGGCTGTGCCTGGCAGTGACCCACCTTTTTTTCAAGCCCTTGAGGGGTGGTGGTTGCTAAAGGGATTTATACAGCCTGGAACTGCTCTTAACTTTATGAGGGTGACCCTTCTCATCAGCCTGTGCAAAGACCAAGGACACATTGGGTTCATTCCTACTTATCTAGCAGCAGGACAGAAGAAGAAATTATAGACTATGACTTTCATTGTTGCAGGATATAACAAGAGATGGACATAGCTTCTGCACACAAGGAAAATTAAATGGAATTGCTCTCCGTTTTTCTTTTTTTTTGCATTGAAGACTTCATTTGAGACATCTTAGAAACATTTTCTTCTATTCTCCAAACACAGAATCTCCTTGGGTTTTCCAGACTGCGAGAAAAAAAAGGAGGAGATTAGAAAGAACATGTAGGACTCTTTTATTGATTTTAAGTGAAGTAATAAACCTGGAAAATAGCATCACTTACCTCCTTTCCTTTGCAGCATTTCCAGGATGAAATGCCAGATTTTTCTGATGCGCAGTACCACTGCCCCACACGTCACAGTGTTTCATGGGAACCTGCACAGACCCTTCTGTGTTTCTGGGCCAGTATTCCTCTCCCCTCAACTGGCTGGTGTCTGAACTAGACAACTGGGTGCTCTTCAATGGGCAGCACAGGAACCTGCTCAGAAGGGAACACTGTCGGACACACACAAAAATACATGTAGTAAATAAAACACCAGGAGGAGAAATGTAACTGTTCTCACTGAATGTCTTTTGAAAGGGATTCATACCCCTGCAGGTTAAAAGAACCCTGGAACATGAGGTGCTGAGGGACATGGTTTAGTGATTCTTAGGAATGCTTGGACTTGATGATCCAGTGGGTCTTTTCCAACCTAGTGATTCTGTGATTTTGAGATTCTGTGATCTTGCCCATGGTCACAGGCTTTATCAGTGGATGCTTTTCCACGCAGGCTGCTGCAGGGTACCTCGAGAACACCTCAGATGCCTTGATCCCACTTGGGGAAGGGGGGTGTGTCATTTAGTTATTTCGTATTTTACACTTTGTTATTCTTTACCTGGAAAACACACATCCCACACCATGCCCCTCACCTTCCACAGCAAACAGGCTCCTTCTCCCCTCCCTATCTCTGAACCTCCCCAGGTTGACATTGTGAAGATGGTTGTAAACGATGGGACTTGCAGTCTGTCTGGTACTTGGCCTGTGAGCTCCCCACAAGGGCAATAGCAGGGCAGTGGGAGCCTCTGGCAACCCTGAGTTGAGAGACAGGGAAAGAGTTCACAGAAATGTTGAAAGTGATTTGGTGTGTGAGAGGCAGAGCAGCCCTCAGACATCCCAACGGGGCTTCAAAGCAAGGCTGGAGGTAGCAGCTGGGAGCCATCTGGGTGTAGTTGTCGCCTCTGTTAGCGAAAGGACCGCACCGTTGCCTGCAGCCCCTCTTCAGGGTAATGCAGAGTTCAAGCAGGGACCAAAAGTGGGAGACTGAGTTATTCAAAGTTTAACTTTTCCCATGGCAGGGCCTACTCATTAGAGAAATGACTAAATGAAAGAAGGTGACCGACTGGCACTGGTAGGTGCCCAGGCAGGGGCTGCCAGTCTGTGTACTGAGATTTAGGGCACCAACGTGAGGCCACCAGGTCTCTTCAGAAATCGCTTTGCGTCCATAACCAGAGATGGAAGCCATGGCAAGAAGTTCCAGTGTCCTGAGGCTAAGCAAACTCCTGCTCAGGTTCTGACAGATTTTCTTCAGGTTTTTGGAAATAAGAAGTAAAGGGGTCCAGTGGAAACAGCACAAGGTCAGTGACAGAGTGGGTCATTGGGCATTGGAATAGGCTGCCCATGGAGGTGGTTGATTCACCTTCCCTGGAGGTGTTTAAGGCACGGGTAGATGAGGTCCTGAGGGACATGGTTTAATGTTTGATAGGAATGGTTGGACTCAATGATCCGATGGGTCTCTTCCAACCTGGTTGTTCTATGATTCTATGATCCAAGTGCTGAACTTGTGGAGAAATGACTGACAACTCAGAATGTGGTCAGCTTGTCACTATTGTGACACCAGACAACGTGGTGGTTTGACCACTTACCGTCATCCCTTCTGTTCCTTTCCAGCAGGAGTTAAGAGAGCACAACCAACAGAAAAAAAGAATTTGAGAAGGTCGTTGGAAAAAAAAAAAAAACAATTGGCATGACTGCACACATAATAAGACTTAATGATTTTTATTTCCAGTTTCATCTTTGTGCTTTCATACAGAAAGAGTCCATTTTGGGGTGATAGTTCTTCATTAAAAAAAAAAGAAAAAAATAAGGAAAAATTAATGGAATGAAACTGGAATGAGAAACTGTGCTGCATTGTCAGATCCTTTTATGCAACTGCTCTCGTAGCCTTAATGAGTTGTAGGCATGTTTTTTCTTGCCTTCCTGGCTTTCAAAGTGCCGGTATAGGAATTGTTATTTTGAAAAGCAACGCAATAAAATTTTATTAGACAGAACAGGCTGGTTCTGCCCTGGTATGGACCAATTGCAGTGTAGGATAGAGGAAACGACATGCCAAACACAATAAGGAGAGAAGCACTGGAATGTGACATTGGTATTTGTCTCCAATAGATTCTTCACCTTGGAGGGAAGATTTTACTCCACAGGAAACTCCTTCCTCTTATTTATTCATTGACAACTGGGAAATAATAGAGTTGTTCATCAAACAGTTGTCAGAAAGGACAAAAATAGCTCTGAACCCCTACAACAGCCCCTCAGCAGCCCTAGGAATGACCTCTTTGCTAATCCTACTGGCTCCCCTGCCCAGCCAGGGCTGCTTTCCATGTTGTAGCTTCTGCAACTTTGGTTAAGCTGGTTTCAAATGTTCTGAGAGATGTGACCTCTAACATTTGTCTCTGCAGACTGTGGCAGCCTAAGAAGTAACAGTTTCAGAAGGTTTTCCCTTCTCTCTGGGGCATTAGTTCTCTTGACTTCATCTCATTAGAGCTGTGTTTCACATAACCTTCTGAGCAATCCCTTTCCAATACTTACAGTACCTTTGGTAAAACAAGGTGTGCAAATTAATAGCATTATTTTACTTTTATGAATCAGGATCTCCAGCTCAAAATCATTATGGTTGACTACTTCTGAATGCTGTCCAATCTGGTATTGCTTTTGTATGATATTACCAAGAATTAAGTACTCCCATCTCTTTATAAAGAATTGTTGAGATATTTCCTTTTTCTTTTACCTGCATTTTCTTAACTTGTTTTTCTAGTTCTTTGGCATATATAGTGGATGGAAAATGCTATATATTAGTAAATTCCTTTTCTGTGCAGCATATTACTAGAGTGAAAAAGCAGGCCGAAAGCCTGGGGTCAGTTCCAGGTTTCACATGACTGTGGCCAACTGTGGTGTTCAGCTACAGATAAAATTGCAGATTACATTTACCTGCTTTGAAGAGGTAACATTTAGTAATTAAATTCATTTTTATAAGTATTCATAAAGGCTGTTTACATAAAACATCATGGTAACCAGCGTTTTAGCTGTGACTGTAATATGATCTTGCAATATGTTATCTAAAGTCTTTTTTTTTTTTTTTTAAATAAGGACATAGCCCAGCCCAGGAACTTTCCTCTGGCTGCTGGGTTGCTGGAGGACAGTGCTACCACCTCTTCACAAGCGGGATTAATTCAATAGTCCTTCTTTTGGTGCTTTTCTCTGTAGTGAATTCCTGGTTCCCTCTGCAAGGAGTTCAGGCACCTTTCCCAGGCCAAAAAAATTCAGTAGAGGTGTGGAGAGGCTTCCAGAGCAAGCTCGACTATGTCGATGGAGCAAGAGCAGCCTTGGGAGAAGGATAGTTCTGCTTGTTAGAAAGAAAATGTGGGATGAGGAGGTGAGAATTCAGTAAAACAAAGTGCTATAGAACATTGAGACATTGCTTATCAAATTTTTTTTTTTTTTAAATATGTAACCATTAGCTTTTAGAATGAGAAAGTTATCACTTATTGTGAAGCTTGTCTTGCCTGCTGATAGCAATGGGAAAGTACCAAAACACTAAATTAGCAATAAATAGATGCATGATCAGCACATGATCTGTTAGTTGATTAGTTTATAGGTATTCACTAAAAATTGCGATTGGACTTAAGTTTTTTAGTTACTATATGACTTGTATAGAGAAAAATACAAAAAGAGAAGGGTGAGAATAAAGCTGTCTCCCTTCTGCACCCCAGAATGAGTCTGTGCTTTTTCAAGGTGCAGCAGTGGAGAGCACACAGAGTTGTGTTTTTCAGGGATACCTGACAAAGTATTGCTATAGGCCAGGCTGGATACCCACGCGTCTCACTTAAAGGGCATATTAGGACTTTTCCAGACAATTAAGTGGAGGATACAAAACTAGAAACTCACACCACCAAGACTTCCTTGCAGAAAGAAGAAGCTGTTTTCTAAATTTAACATCACTTTGGTGGTTGTGTTTCTAATAAAAGTAATTAAAAACAACTCAAAACAAAGTATTGCTTAAAAGAGCATATTTATAACATATCATTTATAGTAACCACCACTTCAGTAGAAGTCATGGGTGACAAACTAGTCCTCATTTAAATTTTTCTCTGCAACCAAATGTATTTGACTTGACAATCACAATCAAACTGTTTTTCCTACAAAAACAAAGTGCACTCACAATGTTGTGAAAGTCAAAGGCAAATAATGAAACATGGATGAGGAAAACAGTTTTCTTGTGAACTGGAGGGGATTCTTCAACTGTATTTAGAGAATAAGCATAACCTGAATTTCCTCACTGAGACTGAAATAGCTTCTGTCTGTCTAGAATGCATATTTCCGTGAGGTATGAGAGAGTCGAACACTGTTGCCCAAGGATGTCATTTTTGATTAAAGAGTGGGTTAGGCCAAAACCACAGATCCCAAAACCTCTTAAACTTTCCCAAAATGTAATTCCTAATCTGAATTTAACATCTGTCTCTGTAATAAGCTGAACTAAATCTTGACCTCTAACACCAATGAACTTTGGACAACTTCAGGTTCCTGTTTGAAGCTGGCTTTTCTCCCTCCAGATGAGCTATCTCAGGAAATCAAGAATTTGGTACATTGATAAATCCACAACTAATACTTCTTAGGTGTTCTATATACAAGCTGTTTGATGCCAAAATGTTATATTCAGCTGCCTCCAGATGATATCTATTTAGTGAATAGACATGTGTGAGGCCTCATACACCTAAAAGAATTAATAGCAGTGGAAACTATGTGAAGAATTGCAGGTGAGGCATTTCATTATGCCCAGGGGTATTTATGACCTGGTTTTAATAATGAAGACAGTGTTTTCACAAGGTCACTAGCAGCATTCAAATCTGTCCCAAGAAATGCAGCTAGCACATAGTTGGGTTGAAGGAAGAAATCGATACAAATAATACTGTTAAGTACCTCTCGCTGCAGATAAATTAACCTGGAGCTCCAAAAGCAAAAATCCAAAGGATGATTAGGGACCACAAGGATGCTGCATCCTCAATAGACACAAACCTTTCTCTCAGGACAAAGAGATGTTCTTCAGAAAGAAGGGTTCTTCAGAAAGATTGAGCTCTTTTTAACAGTAATGTCTCTGTGACATCAGAAATGTTTGAGACATCACTCAGAGACCACAAGGATGCTGTATCCTCAATAGATACAAACCTTTTTCTCAAGACAAAGAGATGTTCTTCAGAAAGAAAGGTTCTTCAGAAAGATTGAGCTCTGTTTCACAGTGATGTCTCTGTGACTTCAGAAATGTTTGAGACATCACTCAGCGCAGTGATGTCTGGAGCTGATCTTCAAGGTGGATGAAGGCAGAAACCTTGGACTTCTAAGCATCCTTCACGTAGCTCCAGCAGCACACAGAGAGCAATGCTTTGCAACCAAAGCAAATGTTTCAGCTACCGAATATAAGTGAATAAATAAAATAAGTAATATAAAACAAGCCAGTAACGTTCATGTGTTGGCAAGTCATTGAATAAACACAAAGATTTAAGTCTACCATATGTCACAAACACCACTGAATAGAAAAACAATGCACAGTGTTTCCTCCTCGAGCCCTGAAATAGCAATTCTTTGTGCCACTAATTAACTGTATAAATATCCTGAGGTGGGCAAAACGACTAACTCATCATCCATGAATCAGGGAATAAACTTTAACAACTCTATTATTTGCTACTCTGTAGTTAAACTTCTGCGAAACTGAGTAAGAGCTACTGAATCCTAACAGAATAGAGAAGATGGGAGTAGAGATTGTTCTATAGCTCCAGATGCAGCTGGAATTGCCTGACTTCTTACTGCTCATGTCCTGGCGGCATTAATGATACACAGTGAATAATCCACAGGTCAGAACTGCACTACGACTGCCATTCCATAATTGCACAATAAGGCACACCAGGCTGTGCAGGTATAGGGGGTTATTACACTCCACTGAAATCTGAAGTTGCTTGGCCTTTGGCCTCCCAGAACCACCCAAAGCTTTCAATAATCTCCAGGGCTCTGCTCCCTGTTGTGTCTTTCTCAGACAAATGAAAAACACATTTTCACTTCAAACTAATCCCCATTAAACATCACTGAAAACATGCAAAGCCTTGAGCTGATTCTAATAAAAAAAAGAATGTGTTTAGAAGCAAATTAGTCTTGTAACTCAGGCACTGTAATATCCTTCTGTGAAAACCACTGCTGGGCAGCTGTGATTAGCTGCTTCCTAAATGCTTTCCTAGGCCTGAGTGACAACTCTCACATTTCACTCAAACACAGAGATGAGCCAAGCACTCTGCAAGTGGTTTAAATCTAAACCTATGTTGGTGGGGTTTTTTCAGCCCTATGACATTACACAGCATCATATTTTTTAGTGAAAGAGAGAACCAATTCTGTACAAGCAAGCTAAGTCAGAGAGGAGACCTCCATCTTTCTCCTCCAGGCACTGCCAGGTTTAATTAAGCACCTTAAATGCAAATTACATGCTGTGATTTACTTGAAACAGTGAGCAAAACATGGGGAGTAAGATTCTTAGCTGTGGGTTGTTTGTTAGTGAAGCATCAGTAAGGTATTTCTACAGGATGACATGTAAAAAGCCATTTCACTAAATAACATTTTTTCCTGGACCACCTTCAATATGCATTGATACGTCCTAGACAGATGATGCCTCACGATCTGTCAAGTCTGCTATCCAGCCACCAGCAACACTCACCGGTTCAAAAAGGTGAAGTATTTCTGCAGTACACCTTGCCAATATGTTATTGTTCTTCGGGGAAATAAAGTTCTTCCTGATCCCTGCAGTGATCGGTTCATGCAGTGAACATTTTCAGATTAATGTCTCCAGCTGTGGAGTTTGCTCACATTTGGAACATGGTGTAAAGCTCATCTTTCTAGCCAAGCATTGTTTTGAACATCACTTGTGAGGGCTGGGTTTTGTTTTGGACTGGTCTTTTGTTGTTGTTGTTTGTGAGAGTGAAGGGCTTTGCATGGAAAATTGCTTTGTGAGATCTCTGTTATGCTCCCACTTGAGCTAATGCGTTGCTTATTTTTAATTCTCCATTCTGTAATCCAGCCTTAGTGCACTGGTTACATCCAGTGATCATTTAAGATGTGCAAATGTCTTAACAGCCTATTCCAAAGCCCATTGAGGCTTTCTGTTTTCTTCAGTAGGCTTTGATTGGGCCGTAAGTAAATAACCAGGAAATTTTAATTACTTCAACCTTTGTCCTACTTCTCTCCTTTCTTAACCTGATTATTTTAGTTGCATTTGTTGCCCCACATCTAGATTTGAAGAAACAGACTCATCAGATTAAGATTCATGCCTTCAACTTTTATCTCTGTAGCTTTTGTGGCTTTTGATTTTTTTCATTCTAACCACCTTAAATGACTCAGAGTCAGATTTGGTTTGTAAGTGAAAATCCCACCAGTTCTAAATTTGTTCCTGGGTCTTTGCAGAAAACCCATTGATAATGTAGAGGATAAATCTCTTCAGGAGTTGTGTTATATTTTCCCTTAATTTGTGATGCTATGTTTTCATACAGACACTGACTTGGGAGATGGACAGCATGTCCCCCCTTCTATCCCAGATTCCTGTCTCAGGCTGAAGCAGGACAAAGCTGCAGTTGATGAGGGTCTGTGCTCTTCTTACTGAGGAGATAAGAGAAAGATAGTCATCTCTTTTGACCCATGAAAGATGTTCTGGAGTCCATTTGCTGATGTGTTCTTTGACATTAAACAGTCAGGGCTTCCTCTGACCATGGGTAACCAATTCTATTCCTGTCACTTCTGTCTATTTTATCTATAGTTTCTCTGCTTATTCAATGCTGTTTCACTGCACAATGGTTACCAGAATGATGCTCTAAGTGCCATAAATGCTTTCTGGTGCTCAGTAAGTAGTCATCAGAGGAAAAAGACAGAAGAATGCAGGGTTCAGTCTGACTTACCTGCCCTGTTCATCCACAAGCACTGGCAGTTCCTGTGCTTGCACCGGGGAAATGCTTTGTATTTTCTGTCCTTCTACACAGTGTACTTTTCCACTGATTCAAACACCAGATCGCATTGTCCCATGCAAATCAGTGCCAGATATTTCAGTGTATTCATTCATCCTGTAAACAGGAAAATGAATTACTGTGTCAGGTTACCTTCAGACTATACATGGCCTTCCATGGGGCAAAGAAGAGTACTGTCATTCTTCTAGGCAATATTATCTTAAAAAGTTTCCATCTTCAAAAAGACTGTGAGGGTCAAAGTCTTGCTTTGCAGTGGATAAATTCAGATCATACTCAGTGTTATACCCTGCAGCTACGCTGAGGCCAGTTACTTGGTATTTAATGGCTTTTATTATGGTCTTAGTTGGCTTGAACAGGAATAGTTAGCAAATAATAGTTAAAATTCAAACAGCCATTAAAGTCTGGTCCTGACAAGATGCAACTGCTCTGTTACTAATGGACTTTCCCCCACAAGGACACATTTGTTAAAGGAAAACGTTGGAAATATTTGGCCAGTTGACAGTGGAAAAAAAAAAAAGGAAAGAGCAAATTCTAAAGTTCTTAGGAGGCTGTGGTGGCAGTATCCAGTCTGCACACATCGGCAAGATCCAGTGATCAAGAAAAAAAAGCAGCATTGTCCTTAGGAAAGATTTCCACAAGTTGTGTTTATTTAAACACAATTGTGCTTACACATCCCCATTAGCTTGACAGAGAACGCTCAGAGGAAAAGCTACTCAGAGATCCAGAAATAATGTTTGACCAGTCGGTTAACAAAACAGAAGCCCTTAGCTGCTATTAAAGCCTAGAGGATTTCAGCACTGCTCTGGTACAACAGAAATATTATGGATCATCTATGCTAAGCAGAAAAAAATCATTCAGAAAGTCTCAGGGTCGTAAAGGTTTGAGTCCTGCAAAATAATGTATAGAGCTGTATAATTTGTTGTAAACATCACACCCAGCAGTGGGAGATGAATTGTGAAGTTCCACATCTGTTTCAAGAAGGCAGAAACACCTGCACAAACTGGAGTCTCTACATAAACATAATTTGGTTTCACTGCTTCATTTGGGAACCTTGAAGGTTTAAGAAAGTGGATATTTTTCATCAAAACAGTGTTGATTCTTGGTTAGGCCCTGGAGTTGCTCCATATTTTTCTGAGTGTGTAAGCATTTGGTATACGAACTTACCTGAATAGCTTGGCAAACAAAGGACTCCCACTGAGAAGCAGAAGGCATCCATTCATAAGAATCCATCACCTAAAATGACAATACAAAGACATATCCCACAGGTAATAATATTCAGAAATTTCTATCTGATCCACCCAGCCCTTCAGAAGATCTTTCCAGCTGATTAGGAACTTCATCAAGCTAACTTGAGACTGAGTCAAATGAATGTTATGCACCACGTTATCACTGTTCAGATCAGATGCAAGTGCATATAACATAAGCAACTTCTAAAACTGCAGGTTCAAAAGAGGAAAAGAAAACCATAAGCATCATTACACTTTATTTTGCTTATAATTAAATGCAGGAGCTAGAAACCACACCTGGTATTTGCAAGTTCTCTACCAAATGGACTCTTGGAATGGCAAATTTTTAAGCCTTCTGATGCTCCTCTGCCTCCTTGGTAAATGTCCTCTTGATATGTGTGTTTTGTTGATTTCTTTTAATGAAGTTTTTATATTTATTGCTCTTGCACTTCCAGTTTATCTCTCCAGATCCCCAGGTTTGGATTTTTTTCCTGCTATACATCTTCTGTTTTAGCCTCTCAGCAGCTGCCTGTAGAGAACCTGAAGTTACTCTGTGCTGCTCCAGCACAGTGGTACTTGGTACAAAATGCTTCAGCCTCTCTCATGGCTGTTAGAGCTCTCAAATGTGCCACTTGTTATCAGCAAACGCTGATCTACATGTAATACTAACAAGATACTCTTACTCAAATTTCCCAGAGCCTTAAAGTAGAAGCTAAGGTCTCTCATACTTTTTCTACTGTCATAGAACACCCAGGTTGGAAGAGACCCACCGGATCATTGAGTCCAACCATTCCTTTCAAACACTAAAACATGTCCCTCAGCACCTTGTCCACCTGTGCCTTAAACACCTCCAGGGAAGGTGAATCAACCACCTCGTTGTGTCAACATAAAACATTCAAAATTTCTGAAAGGAAGATGAATGCATCCTTTTAAAATAAGAACCTGTTAGGTACCTGATTTGCGCTTGAAAAATATTGGTCCCTGCAATTCAAATCTCATTAGGCAATTTAGTATCTTGGACTTCAGATATTAACAGTCACTGGCCTATTTCTTCATTTGACTATATTTCTTTGCAGATTTTTGTTTCATTCAGCATTGATTAGAAAATGACGTTTTGCATACTCGTAATTATTTAACAAGGTGTTTGTAAAGAAAGATCTGATTCCATGAGCCAAGGCCACTTTTTTCTGTATGTTCTACTGTGCTGCCCTTATTGCATTGGTGACAGTAAAGAATGATAATAAAAGCATCTGGGGTTGCTTTATGCATTTTGTTTAACATCAGCTGAAGGATTACTGATAAAATTCAACCATGAAAGACCACACTCGTGCTTTGTGTCTCCCCTTCTATGATCTCTTTTAACTTCCCCACGATGAAAAGTACATTAAGAAGACGGAGAAACCTTCATTCTCGCTTGTAAAAGTTGCAGCTGTTTTCCTGTTTTTATAGAAAGCAGCAGGCAGATTTACTATAAAAGAGTAAATACTCTACAGCAAAGTACTGTTCACCTTGAGAGATGATGTCAGAACCATAAATAACACTGCGAGAATACAGATATGTCCTTAAAGGCCCATTAAGAATAATGTGAAAAGGAAGTGAAAAACAGGCGAGCGAGTGTGCTGTGTGCAGCATGCACATGCTAAACCTCACTTTAATTTGGATTTGGTCTCAAGTGTAGGAATGGATGGAAACATCAACAACATAAAATGGCATAATAATCATAATTAAGTTGGATATGCCTGTTTTCATAGAATTAAACAGAAGAGAGGGCATTAAATGCATGTGTAGCTTGGGGGGCTGGTGGAAGAATAAGGCTAGTGGTCCCATTACACGTGGTTTACATGGCCATGCTCTCCTGTTTGCACGTGTGTCTATTCAGTGGCTTAGAACATCAAGCACATCATTCAAAGACTGTTGTTGAAAGACACATCACATTGGATGTTTGTCTGCCTTTTATTTGTAATAAGGGAGTGAAAACTTAGCAGAATGAGATCTAAAGAGCTGCAGCAGCACCAGCTACCAGGGAGCATGCAAGGTGCAGTTTTAAAAGCAGTAAGCAGACTAGATGATTAGTAAGTCTGGGAAAGAATCAGATCATTCTAGTGAATTGTTCTACACTTTTTTGTCTTCAGAAGCTGTTAATTTTTGGAAGAACTCGATAAGCTTCTAAAATCAGTTTGATTACTGAGAAGGACTATATAAAAGCAGCACAAGTATTTAGAAACAAAAAATGAGAAAGTTAAGATGCAAAATGTGTTTCAGCAACCTAATTATGTAAAATTCAATCAAAAGATATTGTAGAAATACTGGAGGGGGGGGGGGTGTGCGGAAATATGAAGGAAAGGAAGCAACATGGTTTCTTCTTCTTCAGTTGTTTGTGCATTCATAGTCTTCCCAAGGAGCATTTCAAAGATTTCAGTAGTTAGTTAACGAACTACTGGTACATCCCCTTTTTGGTGTGAATTCTGTGTTCGATTCTCCATTTCAACAAATAGAGAGAAATCAAAGACAGTATTAGAGTTTAAAAAGAAATAAGAAATAGTCCAGTTAAAAAAAAAAGTGACCTACAATAGCAGAACAATAGTAATACTTTCCTGTCTGTGAATATCTCCTCTGATGTAATCTATGGCTAGATTAATCTTTTTCCTCTTTTCTCTTTTTGCTGTGTGATTTGTTCTGAATACACAGCGAAAATCCTTGCAATTACCAATTATGGTTGGATGCTACATGTTACTGAATTTCCATCTCGTTGCTATTACTCAGTTCCTTGGGACTATTTGGTTCTTCCCTTTTGGTATTTCCCTCCTTGAGCATCCGCGTTTCAAACCTAACTTTTTTATATGGCCAAGATCACTGATGGAAATTATAAACTAGATTAGTTTGAAGGCTGATTCCAAAGAGCCTCATGGTTGTATTTCTGTCTCATGTGTTATTCCATAAATGTGCTCTCCTTGCATCACTCATACTAGCCTTGATCTCTAGTTTGATTAATATCTTTGCATCTACCAGTTCAGGTAGATGTGCATCAGCAGAAGATCAGTTAACATGTCACAGTAAACAGTTTAACAGTTAACAAGAACAATTGGCATTGCTGTTTCTTGTCCCCTTCTGTTGGACAATTCTCACTGAACGCCAGGTTGGGCAGTGAAATGTCAACAAAGTAGGCTCTGTGCTGCATCTGCCTTATGGAGGAATAAAAGATCATTTTTCTAACTGCTCCTAGGTGCAGATTCTCCAGCACAGAAGAGGGAAGTTCTCACAAAACAAGACATCTTTTTCCTCCATCTGTCCCAATAGTAGCATCAACTAAGACAGCTGAAGCTGCTTTGCTTCCCATCTTCCCTCTGATCCAGCCTGCATCACCTCTGGTATCTGCAGCTCTGGCAAGATTTGGTTGCTTAGAGAAGTACAGAAGGGAAAGCAGCAGGGAAGGGAGAGGGTAAAAAGCTGCATTCTGTTCCTAAAAACCAGCAACATAGTCAGAGGACGTAAGTTCTCTGAACATGGCTTCCAAATGGCATCATCAGTTCATTCTTGTGGTTTTAGCTTGAAAACGCTTGCCATGGCACTCTGCAGAACAGCTGTCTACCAAATGCTCCAAATGCCTCAAATTAGCTACCCAAGAGCACCCATCAGAAGGAAACAGTTCTGTTGGCACTCAAGAGCATCAGGCTTTTATGACATGACATTCTTTGCTCTGTCCTTATTCAACCTCGCATTGTTTCCCAGGCAGGGCATATCTTCTGAATTAGAGCGAGATTCATTATTAGTAAAATATGGAGACTAGTAATTGTACTAGCTTGTATAACCTTTGCTTAAGTTGGATCACACTCCTTTAACACCAACGGTGACAAATTTTTCTGCTAAAGCAATGGAAAGAGAACAGCGTCAGGGAAGAAAGGAAAGAGATCTCCGGTGCTGATTTGACACTTTTTGTCGTAGAGTTGATACAACCTTTTTAGTGATGGGAATAAAAGGAAAATTGCAAACCAAAGTTTTTTCTGTAACTGTAGCTCTGATGGTATCAGCGCAGAAACTAGCTCCAGGTTCCCCTGACAGCCAAGATTCTGGTTAAGTGTGTTGGGAATTGGATCTTTCCTTTCTTATCATGTTCCCATGGTAGTTTTTGTGAGCCACAGAGATACTCAGGTAATCACAATACATCCAGCAATCTGGGTAATCAGTCAAAAGCACCAAAACACATCTTTAAAAAAAGAAAAAAAAAATCACAGAAGGGAGGTATTTCTTTTCAAGTATAAATTAATTAGTTGTCAGCTCAAGCCATGTGTGATACAATTTCTAACTAGCTTAAAAATGTGGTGCCAATATTCTATTTAAGGAGACTCGTTATTCATGTGTTATTTTCTTAATCCACTAAATTTGTGACGACAATGATCTCTTATCCTTCTATTCGTACAAGGCATAAGAAGAGTCCTTATTCATCATAGCAGCTTATAGGCACTAGATAATAATAATAGCAGTCATAATTCCTGTCTCATAGCAATGAGTTTCATGAGTTGCTTTGTTTTCTAAAAGCTTCCTTTTATTGTTTCTCAGTTTTGCTGCCGTAAAATTTGTGGGAGGTTTGTTTTAATATTATCACTTAGGTTGAATAGGAGCTTACTTCTGCGCATCCAACGCTTCCAGTCTCTGCCTTCACTGCCAAGTTTTGCATCGATTCAAAATAGACTGAGACTATATATTAGAAAGATCTGTAATCATTCTTTGTGGCATAACGACACAATGTTTGTTTGCAAATGCAAATCCAGTGCCCAACTTGTTTGTTCACAGCTTCTTCAGAATATTAAGCCATTGTGACCCCCCCGGATCTGATTATGTGGCAAACATAGTCAAGGGGATTTTGCCAAGTAATTTGTGTATTAAGTTAGTGACTTATGTTTTAGCTGCACAATTTCAGAAATGCAGCCAATATTTATTTCCCTTCAGAAACACAGAAAATACATGATTAAAACATATTCATTCATTTATTTCACACTATTCACAAATATTTGTGCAAGCTCGCGTTCCCTAAGTGCTAAAGAAGTCTTCCCTAAGATCCTCAGTTGCAAAAATGTTTTTCCAGTTCTTCAGTCACCTGATCTGTGCTATAGTAACCCCATAGATAAGCTGGTGATGTAATGACTGATCTCATACACTTTAAACTTGAGCTGATTGTAGCTGAATATAAAAACTTTTAAGCAGTTGTAGAATAGAGGGCTTCTTAGTGCAGAATACAGACAGAACTTCAGTCTTTTATCAGAAAGCTTTTTAAATGAGGTGCCTGTTTCTTCACATCTCAGAAATGATGAAAATGGAGAAAACAGCTGCCTCAACTACATCCAACTTCATCTGGACAAAAGTGTGGGGGGGGGGGGGGGGGAGGGAAGTAAGATCTCCTTGCCTTCACATCCCATTCTGTATCTGTGAGGTGGTGCCACCTCCCCAGCATCATGGTATGGTTGTGCCTGCAAGATATTCTTCTCTTCTCTTCTCTTCTCTTCTCTTCTCTTCTCTTCTCTTCTCTTCTCTTCTCTTCTCTTCTCTTCTCTTTCTCTTCTCTTCTCTTCTCTTCTCTTCTCTTCTCTTCTCTTCTCTTCTCTTCTCTTCTCTTCTCTTCTCTTCTCTTCTCTTCTCTTCTCTTCTCTTCTCTTCTCTTCTCTTCTCTTCTCTTCTCCCTTCAATAAAGGACAAGTTATCAAGGCAAAGGAGGACAAATACTGCTATGTCTTGAAACAAAAGTCACTGCTGTTGATTGCTAAAGACTGTTATCAGTGCACAAGGGTGTTGTATCGGGTTAGTAGCTGAGTTCCCACGAGATATTTCTGTTAGAAATAAATGTCCCTGTGTTTCAGTGCTGGTAGGAGAACTGGGATTCCCGGTAATCAACTGGTTTGTGTACATGTTTACTTCTGCTCTTGGTTCTTTCCCCAAGGTGAGACGGGTTGATAAGTATCATTTATTTTTCCCCTCGGAAGTGCATACCTTGACTGCCCTACACGCTCCTTAAGCTCAGCAGCATTTGTGTGTATTCAGGATCCACACTGTGTCTTCAAGTGGGAGCTGCCCACAGGGTCCCTGGGGGTGGCAGCTGTACCCAGGCTGGCAGCAGCCACCTGAGCTTCTCTGGTTTGTCACCCTCATCCTACACAGCCTTCCTCTCCGGGCTGATCACTTGGTTCTCTCTGCAGGGACTTTATTAGTAAGGTGACTCTGTGTGAAGTGTCATTGTAAAGGGCAGCTGGGGATTATCTTTTGTCCCTAACACGATTTAACATCCTATGCCACCTTCCTGTCCCTGTTGAAAATATGTGCTCCTATTTTCCTCCCTTTGCCTAAATCATGCTTTTCTGAGCTTCAGTCTCAAACGATGGGTCTCTCTTTATCCAGATCAATGTAGACTAAGCAGGATTATAAAAGCAGATTTATCCAGGGCCATAATACTGTAGTTCCAAGGAGCATTCTCCAGTGGCTGTGAGGTGCTTAATCATTTAGATTAACTAGAAAGATCTATGGCCTTAAACTGCTGGTTTGCGTCATGTCCTGAAAGCGGCTTTATGAATTGGTTGGGAAACATTATAACAGTGATTAAAAAATTGCCTCTGATCGTGGATTCTGCACGAAAACTGCAAGGTGAATGCATCAATTCTCAACAGTTTAATTCACCTGTGTCCTCCCTAGTAGTCAGATTTACATGTGTGATGCAGACAGCAGTGCTTTCATGAATGATGATGGAATATTTCCTGAAGATATGGAAAAAGAAAAAGAAAAAGAAAAAGAAAAAGAAAAAGAAAAAGAAAAAGAAAAAGAAAAAGAAAAAGAAAAAGAAAAAGAAAACACAAGGGCTTGCACTATTACTTGGGGGAACAAGTTTTCAACACTGTCAGATTACTCTTTAGCTCAGCACTCACCCTGTGCTGTGTTGAAGGATGCTCTTTAGAACTAAATATTAAGTAGAATATTAAGAAGTAGTTAAATAAAACCAGTATGCACCATCAGTAAAGGTAGGCTTCATAACTGGCCAGGTCTTGGATGCAGAACATCTTTTCACATCTCCTTCTGTTAACCTGGAGGTTCCATATCCTCCCACCTTCCAGCTTTTCCCATCTCGCCCCTTCTGCAATGATTGCTCAGTCCACTCCCTCTTGAAACACATCACGTTGCAATGACAGTGGTGGCTGCGATTTACACTGCAAGAGTAATTGATTCACTGAGGCTGTGTGGTGATTGAGAGTTACGTAGGACAAACTGCTCATATTGTGTCTGGTGCTTGGATGGCTCACATCTTGGTTTTAAGAGGCTTTGCCATCCCTAAACACATTCCCTTCTGCCTATAGACTGTCTAGAGCTGGCGGGAAAGAGGTAGCAAGGCATGTCCTCTCCCTGCCAGGTGCTTAGAGGGGATTCTTGATTTTCCCAAATAATTAAAGTCACTAACAAGTGCCTGGAACTTTTTGTAGCCTGTGTAGCAACTGAGATCATGAGGACGGCTATGAAAGCTCTGTCCAGGTAGAAACAATCTGCAAGCGTTTTGCCTCGTGATAATTTTCTAAAAAGGGAAACAACCGAGAGAAAAACAGTTCCATAAATTTGTTTATAGAACATTCAGTGACCATGAATCATGCTACAAATATATCAAGGTGTATAGGTTTCAGGGTTCCTTCACCGGATTGGTACAGTGGCTTGTAACAGACCTTGGCAACAGGAGCTCTGTGATGGCTGCGATAAACTGTTTTTATCCCTTATCTCTCCCTTTACTCCTTCCTTCCAGTTACACCAGCCTTTTACCCGTAGTGTTTATTCCTCACCTAATGGAAAATTTTTGACCGAGAAAAAGATCACTTCTGTTGAAAAACCAAAAATGTCCAGCCAAAACCAACGTTTTCATTGTTTGGCTGAAAATGAGAGGTTTGCCATTTTAAGCTTAACGTTTTTGGTTTGGGGCCAAAATATTTTTGCTTTTTGCCTGAAGTCTCCAGTAAAAATTCCCAATTTTTTTTCAGAAAGACAGACACTTGCTTTTACATCAACAAAGAAAAAAAATGCTAAAATACTAATTGCTGACCAGAAGTAGCTTAGACAAAAACAGTTCAATAGAAAAGCCCTTTTTTTCTTTAAGTGCGTATTAAATAGCAAAGGAAACATTTTTCTGTTCACCTCTATGTTAAGTGAATATGGCAAAGCTGAAGGAGAACACTTGTCAAAAGATTCATGTTTGACATAGAAATACGGTGTGTGATTTTAATGTTTGATGACAAGAGGGATGATGTCTGCTCAGTCCTTGTCCTCCGCATCACAAATCGCAGCTTGTGCACAGTTCAGAATTCATGAGGAAGAAAGGATGACAAGAAGCATGCACTGAGAATATTAACAAATTAGAGGAACTGGACAGCCAATAAGTGATGATTAATAAATGTTACATTAAACTAGGCTATTTCACTAAACTAGATCTTTCCAAATAGCCTCCTAGTAGTCATCTTGCTCCCCTGCATGTTTACTAGTGCTTTTCTTAAATGCTTGTATCAGAAATGGTGTGACCAGCAGGTCCAGGGAGGTGATTCTCCCTCTGTACTCAGCACTGGTGAGGCGGCTCCTTGAATCCTGTGTTCAGTTGTGGGCCCCTCACCACAAGAAGGATGTTGAGGCTCTGGAGCAAGACCAGAGAAGAGCAACGAGGCTGTTGAGGGGTCTGGAGAGCAGACCTTATGAGAAGCATCTGAGAGAGCTGGGGGTGTTTAGCCTAGAGAAGAGGAGGCTGAGAGGAGACCTCATTACTCTCTACAACTACCTGAAAGGAGGTTGTAGAGAGGAGGGAGCTGGTCTCTTCTCCCAAGTGACAGGGGACAGGATGAGAGGGAATGGTCTCAAGCTCCACCAGGGGAAATTTAGGCTAGAGATTAGGAGGAAGTTTTTCATGGAAAGAGTCACTGGGCATTGGAATAGGCTGCCCAGGGAGGTGGTTGATTCACCATCCCTGGAGGTGTTTAAGGGACGGGTAGATGAGGTGCTGAGGGACATGGTTTAGTGTTTGATAAGAATGGTTGGACTCAATGATCCGATGGGTCTCTTCCAACCTGGTGATTCTATGTTTCTATGGTTCTATGTTTCTATGACTCCTGGGGGACTGCTTTTTAATATCGCTTTCAGGTGACAGAGGACCACAGGAGTCACTAGGATGGAAAAAGCCATAAGGATACCATGTCTCTGAAACTTTTTCTGTGACAGGGCAAACTCAGTGACACTTTTTAATCTACATCAATGAGATACAGGTGACAAAGACCAAGCCAAGGAGGAGTTATCCACCCCAGGGAAGCTCCAAAAGGACTCTAAGCCCAGTTCCACTAGAATGCCCAGTGCCTTGATGGGAATCAGGTAGACCATGGCAAGAGCCTAAGTGGGCCATTTTGGAATGCTGAGAGTTCACCCTGTAACTGGCCAGTCTTGAAACACTTGTCTTCTTTTTTGAACCTTGTTTTTGTTTTCTTGAAACTCAGACACATTTCAGTGAAACTTCTATCAGGAAATTCTAACATGGAAAGTTGGCATTTTTAAATGATTTCCATAGAGCAATTTCCAATTAGATACACATCCTGTACAACAGTAGACCAAGAAAACGACAAAGCCTTGATTTTCTTAAGAAGAGAAACCTACATTTGTTACCCTCCACAGAAATAAGGCCAGCATCACGGTGGTTGTTGGGCTGTAATTTGTGTGTGTTTCCACAGTATCAAACACCACGTTATTATGCTTGGCTAACACTAGAGGTGAACAGTTCTTCAGAGGAGGAAATTTGTGCACATCAAGAAGAGAACCAACTTAGTGATACATAAATAAGCTTGAGTCACTGTTAAGTGACACTATAAGCACACTGACCCAAGCATTGCAGTAACTGTAAAGCTTTTAAGTTATATTCTGTCATTTCTAGGTCCCAAGTTGAATTTGATATGAGTAACACGGATATCATTTAAATTTCAGGTTTAGTATTTTGATTGAGAGACTTAAAGAACATTTTAATGATTCCTTTACTTGTTTTCTTTTTCCTTTATGTGTTTTCTAAGCTGCCTGTAAATCAACATCTTCATGATTATCAAATACGTTCAGTTTGAAGAAGCATCATCACTGGAACCTGATAGAAAATGGGAAGAATTAATGATAAATAATTGTTTATTCCTATGAACCTAGGTTACAGCACATTGGTTTCAAGTATCTTTGCTAGATACTACAGCATAGGAGAGTTTTAAGATAGGACTGGGGGTTTTCCCCCCATAAAAACTGGATTAGACACTTGTAGATTTGGGTTAATTTTTTTCATTTATCCCTCTGTTCTTTTGCATGCCATGTTTTTCTCAATGAAGTCATTTTATCCCTGCGTTTGTGTATTAAGAATAAGGGGAAAAAAATCAACTGTGGGTTCTCATTTGTAGCAAGTTATAGTTTCCTACATGAGTTTTCCATGGAATTTGTTTAGGAAAAAATGTAGAGTGCACCAAAATGAGATAATGATGGGGTCTAATGTTTATGCAAGCCGTATTTCCCTAGTCATCAAACTGCTAACATCCCACTGTCTACTGGACGAGAGGGTGCTGCACAAGCCAAAATGTGAAATACAAATGATCTCTTGTTAAGGTTCTCCTTTTCAGAAACCAGCACAAAAAACTGGCACATCGCAAAGATCTGTGTCGTTCGGCTCCTAGCGTTGATTTCAGATGAGGGAGACACCTATGTTCATGAGCATATAACAATGAAGACAGAATAACTACTTATAGAATCATAGAACAACCAGGTTGGAAGAGACCCATTGGATCATTGAGTCCAACCATTCCCATCAAAACACTAACCATGTCCCTCAGCACCTCATCCACCCATGCCTTAAACACCTCCAGGGAAGGTGAATCAACCACCTCCCTGGGCAGCCTATTCCAATGCCCAATGACCCTTTCCATGAAAAACTTCCTCCTAATCTCTAGCCTAAATTTCCCCTGGTGGAGCTTGAGGCCATTCCCTCTTGTCCTGTCCCCTGTCCCTTGGGAGAAGAGCCCAGCTCCCTCCTCTCTACAACCTCCTTTCAGATAGTTGTAGAGAGTAATGAGGTCTCCTCTCAGCCTCCTCTTCTCTAGGCTAAACAACCCCAACTCTCTCAGCCATTCCTCATAAGGTCTGTTCTCCAGACGCCTCACAAGCCTTGTTGAGGCTCACAAGCCTTATGTGTCATAAAGATCCCACAGAAAACTGAAAAGGGCTCCTATTGAAGTCCCACAGACTTTAGGCAACCTGATTCAGTGGGGGGTGTCCCTGCCCATGGCAGAGGGGTTGGAACTGGATGATCTTTAAGGTCCTTTCCAACCCAAACCATTCAATTTTTATATAATTTCTGTTACCTGAATACCCTGTGCTGTGAATACCTCTAAGTTAAGCAAACAAGTGGTTTAGTGTCACAATATCATACAAGCAAGTATCCCATTCCTACTGACTGCTCTGGAGTACAATTCTCTGAAATCCACTCTTTCAATGACAGCTTTTGTTGTCTTAAGGCATCTTAAACGTAACATCTAAATTCTGGCAGTTTTACCAGGTTTTATTTCGATCCCGAAACAGTCCTTGAAAATTTTGTGTATGACTGTAAACTTCAGAGTAATATAATCATGAGATTTATCAGAAAAGCAGCCTAATCTCTCTCACTAGTGTTGGATTATTTTTCTTCTGTTCTGCTTTGCCTTTTTATCATTTTTCTGACCCTAAACTTTGTGAAAGTGCGTTCTTTACACACTTTTTTCCTTTAAATCTCAGTGAATTTCACAGTGACTAAGAGGTTAGGGTCTGTTTCTTTCTTCTTCCCAGTAAAAAAAAAAAAAAAAACACAACAGTTTTCATATTTTTCACTTCTTATTCTGTGTGAAATCCTTAAGTGGTATAAATCAACATCGTTCCATGCAGGTAGAAAGGCTCTACTTCCACTTGTAACAGTGGAGAAAATCACCTATTGAATTTAGTATTTTTCACCAATTACAATAACTTATAAGCATTTCCGATTCTCTTTTATTTCATGGATAAAAAAAGGTTTTATGTGTATAACTCCTAGGGTGATAATAGCAGGGAGTAGTTTTACTGCACACATATAACTTTCCTTCAGGCCAAGAAAAGCAGCCACAGCGTTTCATCTACTCTCAGTGAAAATTAAGCAGGATTAAAAAAAAATTCTAATCGATGGGGACAGAAAGTGGTGGGAGAAGAGAAACCGAAGAATGCAAATTATCAACATGATGGAAACAGAAATCACTCTAACTAGTTTGTCCTCTATTTTAAATGTTTTTGAACTCTCTCAAATTAAACTTTCAACTAAATGATCATATGTTTAGTCTTTTTTTCACCCCCCCGCCCCCTACAGCTACATGGGACAAAAATCAAAGGATGAAAAATAGAAAGATGAATATTTAATCTGCATGATACTCTTGCTGACTTTTCAAAGCAGTTTCCTAGCTGTCTGACTGCAGGGCAGAACAGCAACAAAGTCATTCATGAGACTATCCTCATCCAGGGAAGCTCATAATCTTTACACTAATAATGTGAATGGGAGATCTTATACATTTTTCTGGGGAATTGTCTTCAAAATGGGCCTTATTCTGGAAAAGAGAAGAGGATGGAAGGTTTGGGTGAAAGAAAGACCAGAAAAACTTTCCCTTAGACTTTTTAAGGACTGGCTGCTAATTTCCTACAAATGCCAACAGTGTTGACAATTAAAAGAATCAGAGAATCATAGAATCACCACATTGGAAGAGACCCATCGGATCATCAAGTCTAACCATTCCTATCAAACACTAAATCATGTACCTCAGGACCTCATCTACCCGTGCCTTAAACACCACCAGAGTAGGTGAATCAACCTTCAACCTAATCAACCTTTTCTCAAAAGAGAAAAGATGCAAAGATCTAGTAGTGTCTGTTTCGAAATGTAACCTATACATTTTAGGGACTTAAGAGTCACACACAGGTCCCTGAAGTTCCCAGTTCAAGCTTATGGACAATAGCTGGAGCATCCAAACACAACTACTCTCTTACTGGTTCTCTTACACTCAGTTATCCCCACTACAACCAAGGTAGTTATTAAATAACATTACAGAAAATTACAGTTAGTTCCAATCAAAGTGACGTCCAGGCTCAATCTGCCATTGACGAACTTGGGGGAATAGACAGTGGGTTGAGTTTGGAAGACTTCTCCCAAGAAGAAGTTTGGAAGATTTCTTCTAAGTGACAGAGGACAGGACCAGAGGGAATGACCTCAAGCTCCACCAGGGGAGGTTCAGGCTGGACATTACAAAAAAAATTTTCACAGAGAGGGTCATTGGGCACTGGCAGAGGCTGCCCAGGGAGGGGGTTGAGTCACTTTCCCTGGAGGTGTTTAAGGTATGGGAGGATGAGGTCCTGAGGGACATGGTTTAGTGTTTGATAGGAATGGTTGGACTCAATGATCCGGTGGGTCTCTTCCAACCTGGTTGTTCTATGATTCTATGATGTTTCAGCCCTTATTATACCCCTTTAAAATGTTAAAAAAATATCAGGTGGATCAGCAAGGTGTACGAGTGAATTATTGTCACTTGTTAAAGCACTGATGTTTGCTGATCTTAAGCAATGGCACCAGTAAGTGGTCATGGAATTTGGCATCAAACCACTCTGTGATTGCCTCTTAAATGTTCTTTATGAAACTGCTGAAGACTACAACTATCTGTGTGGACGAGTGCAAGTGTACGTACATATATATGAAGAAGACACCACATGTACATGCAGATAGGATTTTTTTCAAGTTGTCAGTTCAAAAGAAAGTAAGCTAGATGGTTTACATAAGCATGCCTCTTCCTGAAAGGCTGAGCTATTTTAACACTGCATTCCACCAAAATGAATAATATTTGGCTTTTGGAGGCAGATTTTTCTGTGGTTACAACCTCTTTTGCACATCATAAAAGTCCAACCCCATCCTCTTGTTTTTTCTTTCATTAAAAAGAACAACAATTAACCTTAAAAAATACCATAGTTTTCATATACTTGCTGCAGTGTTGGCTCATGTGATTTATGTATCTACCTTCAGAGTAAATAAACTCACTGAGGAAAAGAATCAAGCATAGAAATGGGCAAGAATGGGTGATGGCAGATGGTGCTGCTGAGGACACGGCCTCCTTAGATTTGACTTTGCAAAAGGGGCTGTAAATTGAGGTGGGTTATGAGTTCAAGCTTTGAACTGGAAAACTTTGAAGGCTTGAAGGTGATCTGTGCCTATAACAGGGAGTTGAGATGACAGCAAAAAAGCTCCTTCCTTCATCTGGGAGTACCCTGGTTAGGTTCTGTAACCAGGATGGGTAAAACCAGACTCTTAAATCTTGAATCCTCCCACATTTTACAGTGTGAATCCCATTAGCAATTTGTGGCTACGGCTTACCTCCAGTTATAGACTGACTGGTCATTAGCACCTCCAATTAGTTAACCAGATTCTGTTCTCAGTTGCACCACCGTGAATCACGAGTTGATCCTGCAAAATTTAAAAACAAACAAACAAGTAGCGCTGAAAGAAGCTGGCCCAGCAAAAGAAAATTTGTCCCTTGACTTAACAATGATAATTTTCAGCTGGTGTAGATCTTTCCAGTTTTGTTTAAGACCCTAGAGGTGTCCCTCTATACACAAGCAAATGATCAGATCCAAACTGAGCAAGATTTTTTGGTAGAAGGGGAAAACTATTTGAGGAGGGAGTAAATCGCACTGTATCATTCCAGCCGTTCAAAATTTGTTTTGCCAAAGCAACAGGAGAAAGCTGTTAAAAAAAGATTTTAATTGTAAGTCATTTTGGCCTTCCCTGTAAGAAAACAAGGAAGAGGCAAACACAATGGCTAAAGAACATGAAAAGATCCCAAAGGTTAAGAATGCTCCAAGAAAAATATGCTCTCAATCTGAAATAGTGAGCAATGGAAACATTATTTGCACTACTTTCAGTGCTGTTGGTTGCAAGAGGCAGCAAAGTCTCTGCAAGTTCCAACATCTGATTTTCCTTGGGAAGGTGGCAGAAGAGAAACATGAGAGGCTGAGCCTTTGTGCCTTGATTCTCAGAGAGCTACAGGGCATTCAGCTCTCCCACCACAAAGAATATATTTGCACAGCTCATTTGCAGGGTGAATAAGACGGCTCAAGTGGCAAATGGGATATTGATAATTTCCAGAAATCCTTCTGGGGCTGCTGTGTTATTCCATTCGTCTGAAAAATCGACAAACGTTTGCAGCAAAACAAAATTCCCTTTCTGGTAAAAAAAATACGGCTTCAAATGAATTACCTTTCAAAACTGATATTTAAGGATATTTTATTAGTCTGATGTCTCTCCAAGTCTTACCAGAGCAATCACATTGAATAGCTGTAGACTCAGTTATAATAAAAGAGACATTATTTGAAAGTATTCCTTCTTGTCACTATCATAAAAGGGTAAAGGCAAGTGGAAAAGCGCTTTTCAGTGCTTTGATCCATCTCCCTCACGTTGCTCAGTCCATATGCTGCACTCCTAATGACAGATTGAGCAGAGAGGAGTTTGGGGACTGTGTAGGAGCTTGTGCTTATAGAGCTGGGGGTGTTCAGCCTGGAGAAGAGGAGGTTGAGAGGAGACCTCATTGCTCTCTACAACTACCTGAAAGGAGGTTAAGGAGAGGAGGGAGCTGGGCTCTTCTCCCAAGGGACGGGGGAATGAGAGGGAATGAGAGGGAATGGCCTCAAGCTCCGCCAGGGGAGATTTAGGCTGGACATCAGGAGGAAGTTTTTTCACAGAAAGGGTCATTGGGCATTGGAATAGGCTGCCCAGGGAGGTGGTTGATTCACCATCCCTGGAGGTGTTTAAGGCACAGGTAGACGAGGTCCTGAGGGACATGGTTTAGTGTTTGATAGGAATGGTTGGACTCGATGATCCAGCGGGTCTCTTCCAACCTGGTTGTTCTATGCTTCTATGCTGCACAGAAATGCTCTTGGGGATCTCCAGGGCATGGAGTAGAGCAGCCCTATATCTGCCCGTGAAGGCACAGCAGGTACAGCACAGGCACATCCCATGATCATTCCTGAGCACTTCTTCTCTTTCCCATACTACCTCTGGAATATAGTTATTCTTAATAGCAAGAGGCGAGGAGTGCTTTTCCTTGTTTTTCTTTACTCTGTCTTGCTGGTGGTGTGTCTTTGTGTAATGTTTTTACTAATTAAAGAAGAAATTTTTTTCGTTTTTTTTTTTTTTAAAGGATCCTGCGGTGCCAACTAAGGCTTTTCACAGAAATATTGGCAGAACAGTTTATATGGGATAAGGAAAAGAAAGGTTATCGTGATTAGCACATGATTTTACTTAGGCAGTGGATCAGTTAAATTAGTCTTGAAATTGTAGCGTTTCAGCTGCTGGTATTTTTCATATTAAAAACAAAATTGAATTTTCCAGTTTTGCAGAAACAGGAATTCCAACCATTTGTTGCTTTCCACCACCACCACCACCACGAGGAAAGAAAAAGGAAAAAAAAAAAATAGAACAAAATACAACCCAATCCCCCAAAAACAGATTTCCATAAAAGCTATTTTTGTCTAGGGGAGAATGTCAGTGAAATTTAGAAATCTTTAGAGCCAGCACCTTGTGGCACCTTCCAGGTAGTTGTGGGTGCTCCATCTCCCATGGTCTCATTTAATGTGGGTAAACCTGACCTAAATTTTTAAGGAAGATTCCCAGGAGCTTCCGGGCGTCCATGGTAAATTCTGATCTGGGTTATATAGCTGTAAGCGCAGGGTTTACCCTGCGCTTACAGCTATATAACCCAGATCAGAATTTACCATGGACGCCCGGAAGCTCCTCATATCGTTGTAGTCATTGGATGGGAATCAATTTTTTTGCGAAGCAGCACCAGGCAAAGGAGTGTCTCTTCTGACCGCGTGTGGCAAAGCTTTTTCAATGCTTGGTTTGGTTCCATTCAGGCTACAAACCAGAGAACCAAACCGAAAACAGAATTAAAAAAAAAAAAAAAAAAAAAAAAGAAGGAAAAAATTCTTCCTCCTGAGTTTTGACATAAAGCTAGGTTTACCACCAAAGAACAATAAAAATTCTTTTATTACCAACAACAGGAAGAGCAAAGGGAAAAAAAACCACAGAAAATCTTTGTTATAATTTTTCCATAACAAATAAGGTCTTTTCTGGTCATGTTTGGCTTTTTTTTTTTCCTTAAAATTGTATCTGTTTAGGAAAAAAAACCCCACGTTTAGAATAAAAACAAAACTGCAGAGGAAAAAGCATAGCTCTTATTAAAGTGTTTGACATCATAACCCATCTATTAAATAGCAGTATTCTTAAAGGAAAGCGATTTACAAATAAAAGGACGGAAATGAAAGGTTGTATGAGTTCCCAAGCCCATTGTTGAGGCAGTAAAGCCCAGAAAACTTCCACTATCTATAGTGGCTGAAGTCATGTGGTAGCAGGAACCAGCACTGGTGGTTCCCACAGGGAGAAGATCCTTGGAGGGAAACACGGCTGCAACTTGCTTTTGTGTTTCTTTATTCTTCACGCTTTTTGTAGCTTTACTGTGAGTAGCCAGGGAAGATAAAGTATCAAAGGGGAGGGCACTGCACTGCTTGCTTTGGCTAGGGACTGTGATAGAGCTGCATCCTGCAGTGCCCTGCTCTCCGTGGCCCACCCAGAGCGCTCCTGCCCTGCAAGTGTGGCCAAGCATCAGCCGAGAGCCGGCTCCTGTGATTTTGAGAGGGATGTGAAGTTATCTCCAAAAGCTTTTTTTTATGCTCTCCTTAGATTTGGGGACTGGTTTGGTTTTGTTTTCACTGGGCTTCTAAGAAAGAGAACTCTTTTTTCCTCTTACAAAGCCTGGCACGCTTTCTTCCTGTGCTCGGCGTTTGCTGTGTGTGGCTCTGTCAAGGCTGATTAACGCTGATAACATGTGGCAGTGAGTTATTACCATGTGAGACTATAAAACCAAAATGGACAGATTCGACATAAAACAGTTACAAAACCGGCCAGTTTTCCTCCTTTATCTGACTCTGCTCCCAATAGCAAAGGCAGCCTGGTAACAAAATGCTTTGTTCCTCATTAATCTGTAGTGAGAACTATCGGACAATTCACCCTCCCATCTGTCTGTCTTCTCCGACCCTCGGCCATGGAGTCACAGGAGATGCTGCAAATCCAGACCTGGCTAATGGTCATCCCAGATCACAGCAGCTGAGGTTCCCCTGGGCACATCCTGAATGGTCGCGGAAGGGCAGGAGCTGAATTTCCCTTAGACAAAAAAGGGACAGTTTTCCCAAAGGGATTCTGAGAGTGGTTCAAGGATGAAACAACAGAGAAGCAGAGTCATAGAATCATAGAATCACCAGGTTCCAACCTGGTGATTCTATGATTCAATGATTAATTCTGAATTTTGGAAGATCATGGTGATGAAATGATAATAAAGCTCATCTAGAAATTGTAGGAGGATGATGTCCCAGAAGAAAAAAAAGCAAGTACTAAGCAGTTATTCTGAGCCCAGTGCTCACACATACAGTCAAGCAGTTGAAACAACCAGACTGAATCACGTTGAGTGTTTTCTTGCAAAAGAGCTGCTGGGTACCAATCTAGATCTAAGAACCCTAGAGAAATAAGATGCAGAGTCAAAGCAAAAAGTGATGTATTGCTGCTTGGAACAGAGCTGGGTGTTGGGAAGAGAGAGGTCAGCAGGGAATATTGCCAAGGACCCGAGCTGGACTAATTACAGGGATTTAGATAAGGAGCAGAACAGCTCTGTGGTTGGGCCATAACACATAAGGAAAACATTTACCTGTTCTCTTATACAGCCTGATATATTCTATGAACACTACATTTAACAGCATTTTTATTCTGGTTCACAGAAGGTGCTATAGCACAAGATACTTCCAGCATATGGAAGACCTTTATCTGAAGTTTGTGTAACCATGAGCTTCCCACTGACCATCCCTTGGTCTGTGAAATACAATACAAAGTCATACAGACAAGGTTAGAGATCTGTTCTGATTCATTCTTTCCCAAAGACACTTTCTTTTGAGAACAGTGGAAAGTACCTTTTTTTTTTTCCATGACCATAATTTAATTCTTCATTTTAACCAAGTTGCTACGTTCTTTGTCCTTGATAACTCACGAGTTCAAATGTAAAAAATTGTATTATTACAAGAGACAATTACGGGGTTCAAAGCATTCTGAAGCATTCCATGCTTCCAGCTTCTGGTACTGATATAAGTAGAGGAATATTTGTGGTTTTTTTTACTTGCATGAAGTGGAAGAGTTCCAAGAGCTGGTGGTAAAAGGCCTAATGAAAGTCTGCCTTAATCAGACACAACAAAGATCCTGCGTCCTGGGAGGTTTAACTGTTTATATGGACACAATGCCCAAGCACCACCATGCAGCTCTCTCTCACAAACATGCCCTTAACCGTGTAAACTCAATCATTTCATGCTCAGGCAAAAATAACAATAGGAAATAAAGACAACAAATCCTGATTTTGTTTGGCTGTTTTTTGTGGTTTTTTTTTTTTTTTTTTTAATAAAGCTTTACTTTGGAAGCTCAAGGTATGCAGCTCTCTAGTTCCCAAAGTTTGTTTGGACTGAAGATGTGTCTAGGATCTTTGGTGGTATAGTTGGATACCAGGAGGTTATAGAAACTGTGTCTATTTTGAAGTATATGCAGTTGTTGCACAAACATCTGACTTCTGTAGTGCAGGAGGTTCTTTTCTACTGAGCCTTCTGTTTGTCATTTATTTTTCCATTTTATAAATACTGATGGGAAACAACTTCTTGGAAGGAAGAAGGAAATCTTGTGGATTGTAAACACTGAGAAGAAGAGGAATTGTTTAGGATGGTGGAAATGGTGTAAGGACTAAAAGCATAATGTTAAATAGGGGAAGGTTTAGGTTGAATAACAGGATAAACTTCCAAGAGCTGAAATCTTATTAAACTGTGGAAAGTTATTCCAAAGGATGTGGGAGAAACTCCACTGTTTGAGCAGTTTGCTATTAGATTGGAAAAAAAGACTAAAAATAAACCTTAACCGGTCTTGCCCTAGCAAAGGGTATGAACTGAAGAGACCAAGTCAATGTATCCAACAGTACCTCCTTTAACTTCATTGATCACAAATCAATCCATGCCCAGAGAGTGAGAATATCAATGAGGTGTGTGTCTAAGGATTTGTTCACTCACCACGTTCAGCTCACAGGGATGACTCTTACCCACTCAAGAGAAAACTTGTGCAATGCAACGAAGTAGGACATGACATCAACCTCTCATCTCATAAAGATATATGGCAACTTTAAACCAGGAAAATAATATATACCTGCATGCACTAATATATATATACACACACACATATATATGAATTACTCTCCTGTCCAGAGGGTCGATCTCCCAAGTGACAGGGGACAGGACAAGAGGGAATGGCCTCAAGCTACCCCAGGGGAAATTTAGGTTAGAGATTAGGAGGAAGTTTTTCACGGAAAGGGTCATTGGGCATTGGAACAGGCTGCCCAGGGAGGTGGTTGAGTCACCTTCCCTGGAGGTGTTTAAGGGACCGGTAGACGAGGTCCTGAGGGACATGGTTTAGTGTTTGATAGGAATGGTTGGACTCGATGATCCAGTGGGTCTCTTCCAACCTGGTGATTCTATGATTACACCTTGGAGTTCAGGAAACCTTCTTCATCCACACAGAGTAGTCTGGGAGAGAGCATGAAGAACATGGGAAAGATACATTAAGTTTTCAGACCATCAAAAAGAACACAGAAATCAATTTGACACAGTTGAGCCCATACAGAAACATATTATATTCTAAAATTTGCCTTCTGCCCGTGAAAGACATGTTCAGATTCAGCACCAGCGGTGACGCCCAGGGCAGACAGAGCAGTCAGCAGGAATTGCAGGTTTTCTGTGTTGCTGCAGCAAAACAATTTAAGTGCCTCATATAAGGTGGTTCAATGTTCAGGAGAGAATTTAAGTATTACGTAGCCATATGTTTAAGTAGCAAGCTAGCAAATCATTGTCTGTGTGGATAATTTAATATCAGATGATCTAAGTTGCTAACTTACTTCATGTCATAAAGGCAGATGACACAAAGAAGGAAAGATGCAGCCGGATTTACAACTGTAACAATTCAGCAGCAAGATTAGTAGTGTTTTGGATTAATCCACTTACTGCCTTTTTCCCTTCTCTTTATGGATGATCTAAAAGCAAACTCTATTTTTTTTTTAAATCCATTCATGATGGTATTGACCTTCAGTTTCTAAAGAGATGAGAAATCTGCCCACTTAGTTTACTGGGTCATTGGATTTTATCAGACCGTCTAAATTTATTCCATAAACACCATATTTATGAACTGTTTGCTCCCGGGACTCATTAGGAGTCTTCAAAATTTGATCGGAATTACTTAACTCTGACCGGTCATATGAATCACATGATGGCGTTTCCACTCCTGAATGGAGGCGTGTGTAAGCACATCTGGTGCAAATATTTCCTAGTAGAAACCGAAATGTCAGTTTCTGTAAATACTTCTGTGTGATTCTGAAATTTGCTCTCAGCTACATTTTTGGCCAGTAAAACTTGATAACTCAAAAGTTCTTAGAAAGCAAAGACAAAGAGACGTGAACACGGCCAAAGTGGCTTCATTGCAAATTTGAGTGATTCTAATATCAGTTCAAGTACACATTAAAACTGCAGTAAAAGTGATTTAAAAAAAAAAAAAAACAACTTTAAGAAGATGTACAATTCCTGAATTAAAGCAGATGGAAAACTTGGGAGTTTAAGTGAAAAGCAATTCAGCTGGGATCATTACAGTTGGACTCGATGATCCAGTGAGTCTCTTCCAACCTGGTTGTTCTATGATTCTATGACACCCTTATGTGCACAGAAATATAGTATATATCCTTTTAATAGACAGGGAGAAAAAAACATGGAGTCTGTGTCTCTAATATTTTCTGCTGGACATGTTGCATTAGTTTCATTGAAAGGATCATTGGGCATTGGAATAGACTGCCCAGGGAGGTGGTTGATTCACCTTCCCCAGAGGTGTTTAAGGCACAGGTAGATGAGGTCCTGATGGGCATGGTTTAGTGTTTGATAGGAATGGCTGGACTCGATGATCTGTTGGGTCTCTTCCAACCTGGTTGTTCTATGATTCTATGAGAGGGCATCTGAATTCCACCACAAGCACAGCAGGTCTAAGCAGGTCTCCTACACATGCCATCACTAAAAATCATTACAATTGGGAATATCAGACTGGTAAGAACTCAGTTACTTCCTATCTAAAGCAAATCCTACCTTTTTCCCAGGGAAGTGATGGATATCAAAGTTAATTTGAATTTTCTCCTTATTATTTTTCTAATTATTGTAATTTAAATGTTATTCCAGAACCTTTGTGCTTTTAGCTGCAGAAACGTGACTTCTAGCCTACTTAACTAGTAAATGACTGCCAACAGCCAGACTCTGTGGTATAGAAGGAGTCTCACCCAATCTTACTCCAGCAGCCACCTCAGCATTGCAGTCACTGTCTTAGAGTTCCAGCATCAGTAAGAATGGCCTACAAACAGTTGCCTTTTCTTGGTTGTTTATTAGTTAAGAGGATTTGAATTGCTACAAATCATAGAATCATAGAATCACCAGGTTGGAAGAGACCCACCAGATCATCGAGTCCAACTATTCCCATCAAACACTAAACCATGTCCCTCAGCACCTCGTCTACCCATGACTTAAACACCTCCAGGGAAAGTGAATCAACCACCTCCCTGGGCAGCCTGTTTCAATGCCCAATGATCCTTTCTTCTTCCAGTGTGGGTACCAGAAGTCTGATGCAGTCACAGGGAGGGCTGCGCTTGGGGGATTTCACTCTCTGCTTGAGTCAAAGGCAGGTCTTTTAACTCCTCTGAAAGCATGACAATAGGTTCCAATGGTACTTGACCTTGGGACCCAAAGATAAAGGGTCTTCTTGCGCCTTTTCAAGTAAGTCACATTCTTAATTGTTGCATTTAGCAGGAGATTTTGCTTCTTTAGTCCCCTTTCTTCTAACAAATCTCTACGTTGTCTCATTTCTATATTTTTTATATCCTATTTTTCCTTAAATCTATTCCTGTCTACCTCTAAACTTCGTCCTACACCTTTCTGTAATGCTACCGCAGATCTCTTACTTCTCCCACTGTTATGAATCCTCAAGGGCCACAAGAATTTTCCATTTTCCTGCCCTAAACTCTTCGTATATCTCTCCCCACCTCATTACAATAAAATAATTCTTCCATTTCGCTGTCACCTCAATTTAGCTCTCTCACTCTCCACTCCCTCTTTTTCCCCTGGTTTAAAGACCGAGCAGCATTTCCTGAATTGGAAAAGCCACAATAATATTTTTTCCATTGAAAATACCACAAGTACAGTATTTCCATTGAACGTACCGCAAGAACAGTGTTTCCATTGAACATACCACAAGGACGGTGCTTTTGAGGTATCTAAATGCTAAGATGAACTCATAATGTTCATCTTGGACTCATTAAAACAAAACCCCTTCTTTTCTCAAAAAAAAAAAATTCCTCAGACAGAGAAGGAATTTTTATTCACAGGTTTTAAAAAAAAAAATTACAATAAAAACAAGACCTAGACAGAGCCAGGACAGTTTTGCACTTGCTTTGTGAGTAAAATATAAATAGGTTTTAGCAAGTTAAAAAAAAAATCCATTAAAAACGCTCAGAGTGGTTGAACAGCTGGAAAAGCAACTTTTTTTGATAACATTTAAAGCTGCTTAGCAGCTGGGGAAAAAATCGCCTGTAAAAACACTTAACATTTACGGCCACTCAGTGGCTGGAAAAGCAACTTGTTATAAAATTGATTTAACATTTCAGTGGCTGGAAAAGACATACACACACACACATACATACAAGGGCAGTGTTTTACATAGCTATTTATGAGTATTTAGACACAGATAACACTATAAATAGATAAGCTTGGCATTTCTGCTGATGCCATTTGTGGCAGTGAATAATTTCCATTCAGATCATTCACCGTTTTATTTTATTTTATGGGACTTTTAAACTAAGCCATTTAAATTCCCATCAGTCTGAAGCTGGCATGCCTGGATGCTCAACCATCCCACCCTGCCCCCAAGAAGATCTTAAATCATTTTAGTTATAGAGCTCTTTATGAAACACAAACTGAGTCCTGTATCTGATCAGCTCAAATGAAAGACTGACTGAAGCAGCTGTGCCCAAATAGTGTTATAATTAATATTTGTAATGAAGAGATTCATAGAATCATAGAATAATAGAATCATCAGGTTGGAAGAGACCTATCGGATCATCGAGTCCAACCATTCCTATCAAACACTAACCCATGTCCCTCAGCACCTCATCTACCCGTCCCTTAAACACCTCCAGGGAAGGTGAATCAACCACATCCCTGGGCAGCCTATTCCAATGCCCAATGATGCTTTCCGTGAAAAACTTCCTCCTAATCTCTAGCCTAAATCTCCCCTGGTGGAGCTTGAGACCATCCCTTCTTGTCCTGTCCCCTGTCACTTGGGAGAAGAGCCCAGCTCCTTCCTCTCTACAACCTCCTTTCAGGTAGTTGGAGAGAGTAATGAGGTCTCCTCTCAGTCTCCTCTTCTCTAGGCTAAACACCCCCAGCTCTCTCAGCTGTTCCTCATAAGGTCTGTTCTCCAGACCCCTCACCAGCCTTGTTGCTCTTCTCTGGACTTGCTCCAGAGCCTCAACATCCTTCTTGTGGTGAGGGGCCCAGAACTGAACACAGAATTCAAGGAGCGGTCTCACCAGTGCAGAGTAGAGGGAGAATAACCTCCCTGGACCTGCTGGTGACACCATTTCTGATCCAAGCCAGGATGCCATTGGCTTTCTTGGCCACCTGGGCACACTGCTGGCTCATGTTCAGTCGGATTGTCTCCATTGGCTCACCTGAGCCTTTGTATCACAACCCTGATAGCTGGAGGAAGCCTTACCTCCCCCAAAGTGACAAACACAATATCTGATTAATTTTAAAATGATGTGAAAAGCGCCCTGTGAGAAGCACGTAAGCATATTTGTTTCTCTTGGAGATCAGAGTTGTTTAAAATGCCATTTTGAAGTGTGAATCATGTCATAAACCCTAAAGCAGCATCAGGCAGTCGTGCTGCCACCCCCAGACACACACAACTTCTGGTCCCCTGTGTCCAGCTGCACAGCACAGAGGTGATGGTACAGGCAGGGACCAAGTGCAGCCCTCATCAGAGCCCCAAGAAGAACTAAACCTATTGCCTAAACGTTAGTGCTAAAAGACTTTCTGTCAGAGCCTGCAAACCGTGAAACATTTCCATGTATGAGAACCTTGATGCGTGTGGGCATACACTGGAAATAATTGCTATATTAAATTACTGTAATAATGTAATAGATCTATTTGCAGCGCAGGAATTTAATTCTTCCCTAGAACCAGTGATTCCCATTTCCCCCATCCCTTGGTGAAGCAGCAGAACTTTCTGTCACCCTCCCTCAAACTTCACCCTCTTATGACATTTCTATTTCATTTTGCCAAGTGTGTCTCTATGATGAATTTAACTGGACGCATCTGTCATGCTTGAGAGATGACGTGAAACCATAGAGGCAGTTATTCCGCTGTTACAATAAATTTCTGCAATAAAACATTTCATGCGATGCATGTTCTGCTGGTGGGGGGCAGTCCAGGCAACCTCAGGACCTCTGTAAAACCAAGGGATTCAACCTCACCCACAAAAGACCAACCACAAGCTTATGGTGAGCCCCTTAAGAAGTAAATAGTGTCTCCTGGAGGAAATGTAGCTAATTGTGTCTTATTTCCAAAAGCAAGGATGTTGTGGCTGGATGGATTAGGGCTGAGGCTGTGTATCTGATTGCTCCCAATCCAGTGAAGAGGGAAGAGTAAGCGTTGCCATGATTGGGTGTTGTTTCCCGAAACCTGACAGCCCAAAACTTCTTATAAAGTCAAGAGTAGAGCCCAAAGTGCTGCTTAGCTGAGTTTGGTGCCAGCTTTTGGAGCTGAGACGAGACATTGGAAGTCTTACCTCTATGAATAACTCTGCAATGTCCTCATTATCATTATCAAAGTGTCCGAGACAGAGATCTTTTAAGTTCAACCACTTGGTGACCAAATACTTGCAAAAATGGAAAAATAATAACTACCTATGAATATGTAAAGACATGTATTCATCAAGGACTGACAGGAATTGTTGAGTATCGTCCGGGCAAAGGGAGGAGGTGCAAAAAGAAGATTTTAGGAAGAGTTTTCCTGCCAGGGAGAACTATTAGGCACTGGAATTATTTCCTCAATGAAAGCAGAGGAAGGCAATTCCTTCAGACATTTAATAATAGATTGGGCAAAGAAATAGGAAATATAAAGAAGAAGCCTGTACTGGCAGGTAATTGAGCTAATCAAAACTAGTAGGACTTAAACTTCTATTTTTTTAGGATCATTTAAAGTCAGCTGCAATAGATATTTCATTAATTTACAGGCTTTTTCATTGCAGTCCAGTATCCAGGAGTAAGGCAGAATGGCTTAATGTTAAAAAAACACAAAACCAGTAACTGCTGAGAGCACTGGGATGATGCAGTGCCAGTAAGGCGAGATTTCATGGGTATGCATAAAATACACAAGCAAGTTCTCAAGCAGGCCACAAAAGCCAATGTGGAAGAGCAGGGGTAGAAGGAGCCAAGGTTTGATCTGGAAAATAAAAGGGGAAAAGCAAGGCTGAAGAACCAGGGGATTGGACAAGAGGGGATGAGATGTGATGGGATGGGATGGGAGGGGGTCCTGGAGAGGACTCTGTCTTGGCAATAGCCATGGAAAATAAAAGTACAGAATAAAAAACTGCTCTAAGAACAGCCCGTGATCAAATACCAGACTGGCTAATTTGTATTTCAGGGGCTAGAGGAGAGGATGCTCGCTGCAGTCTGTGCCTCTGTACCTTGCAACACATTTTGTGTTCTTGGACACACAGCAAGTACTAAATCATGGGCATCCGGTTCAGACTTGAGCTGGGGTGTAAAGCCTGAGCAGCATCAGACTGAGTAACTAAATTTGGGGAAAGGCAGACACTTCAGAGCACTGTGGTGTCTGGATTGCCCAGAAGATGGCTAAGTCAGGTACTTTTTTTTCCTCTCACTGCTCGTACTGAACACCATGTTGAGTGCCAGCTTTTAGTCTTTCATCCATTCTCCCTGTTCTACATTGTTAAAATAAAACCTAGACCGTGCTGTCATTATTCCATAGCAGATTATTAACTAGTTTGGTGCATTGCTGGGCAGTATCATGATGTCCAGGATGCTGAGGTCAAAAGGGGACAAAGCCTCAGGCATCCCATCATCTCCCTGAGTAACGGACAAATGATGCTGAGGGCATCCCTAATACTTCCCAGCAGAATCCCACCTCCCAGCTTTCCCAACCTTGGGCATGGACTCTCTCCTGTACCTGGGTCATAAAAAGTTTGTTCGCAAAACTAAGCTGAAGAGAAAGAAGGAAACAGAAAAACATCAAGTGATTTCCTCAGCCATAAATTCCATTAGAGATGAGTAAATGCAAATGCAGTTTATTGCCTTCTCAGGAACATAAAGGCATTTCAGATTATCTCTAGGTTCAATACAGCAATCCATATGCATTATGAGCAATAATGACTCCCAGTTGTAATTCCACAAAGGCTGTAAGTGCTTATCAGTGTATGGAAAGGCTGGAGTATTTGTCCCAGAGATGTCAGAGCCAGTTTTTTATGTATTTGTTAACTGTAATAGTGGAGAGGTGCAGTTTAAAGCACTTGTTCTGGTTAATAGCTGTTTACTCCACAAGCATCATCACTCTTTGATAACTGTTAATATTAAACCTAAGTAATGATATCAGAATTTGGCCCTAGATTTCTACAGTTATTTTCTAACCTGCACAGAGAAATCTTCACTACAAATCTAATTCTGCTTACATAAAAGTTGCTCAGAAGTTCAGATTATTCACTGCATGTTTGCACAGTGACAAGAGCAATTAAATTTTACTGTGACTGGGGCTTGGGTAATCGCTGAGCTACAGCCCCGACGAGAACTTATATGGTGCTCAAGGTCCTTCACTGATCCCAGGGTGGACATCAAAGGTGATGTGGTTAGAGAAGATTTTGTCTTCTGTCTCTTTGAGGGAACAGGTATCAAATATGCTAGAAAGAGAGGGGAATATTAGGTGAGTCAATGCTTTCTCTCGAGGTATCTGCACAGGTTGCAGTATAAAGAAACCCAAGGAAAAAGAGACCAAGAAGGAAAAGAAAGCTAAATCTCTGAATTTGGATCATCAGACTAGGAACAGAAAAGACTTACTCTATGGAAAAGTCGCTAACTTCATCCTGTACTGTAACAACTCTAATTTGTACCCTAACAGAAGCTGATACCACCATTAGATGTAAATTATAGTTATACCAACATCCATCAGCAAGTTGACCTAGAAACTTATTTATATAAGAACAGAAGTGGTCTGAGTAAAAGACGTATTTCAGATGCCAAAAACAAAAACAAAAACAAGTACAATGGGTTTTGGATCTAGACAATGGTTGAGAACTCTATTGGCAATCATTAAGTTAGAATATTTGATCTTCACAGCTTGATGTCAAGAATGGCTTTTAAATCTCCTGGCTAGTAAATATATCTGGCTCAAGCGTTGTTTAACATTTGAGGCACTTATAGATATTGTGGTTACAAAGTTGATCAAACGTGCAAGGCATTATTTGTAGGAAAAACATTTACCTTACTGGAGAGGCTCAACATACACAGAAGGCTCAAATGATTTCCCGTCTGCTGTAACGCATGAAGGAAAGTGGAAAATTGCTTTGAGAATCATTAAAAAAAAGGCAGTTCTTCAGATGCATATTGCTGCATCTGGTAGGATTTGTGAATGCCTGTAGGTAGGTCCAGCACCATTTTCATTTGTGAGATAAAACGTGCTCAGAATGTTAGAAAACTTGTGTTGTGAAACAAAGCAAAATGAAAATTATTTGAGATTTCAGAAGAGACTGTGAAAATTTTGGTTATCTTCCCAGTTCTCTTGTTCCTCTGTCAATGGAAAAGTTAAAAGAAAAGAGAGGGAGAAGGGTTGAAAAGACAGGGAAAAGAGGGAAGAAGAATAGAAAAGAGAAATAAAACACAGACATTTGGACATCTTAGTTGAAAATGTATTTAAGATTTTGCATTAGAACTTTTTGGGGAAAAAAAGAAGGGTCCTATTCAGAGGAGGTGGGTTTGAAGTGAAGCAAGGAAGGAGGTGGAGAGCTTCATGTAACAAGGTCAATTCTTGCATTCTGGTGGGTCACGAGGCAGGGGTCTGCCTCTCAATTTGCCTTTTTGCCTTCGTTGATGCGACACTTCACCCACGGAGAGGAACCAGGGTTTTAAAATAGTTGCTCTTACCTCAGCACAACAGTGGATTGCAGTGGATTAAAAGAAAGGAGGGAAAAGGACTAATTCTCACCCTGAAAGCTACTGAAGCTAAAAGGAGCAGCATCTACAGTGTGGATCTTCCCTTCCAAGTGAATGGGAGCACAGAAGCCCTCAAACTCCTTCCATTTCCATCAGCTGCTGTGCTTTGTAATGTACAGGCCCTCTCCTGCAGCCTGAGAGATGCCTTCAGGATCGTCTGGCAATGTCCTAGAATGAGTATAGATCATTTAATTTAAAATCCCACGTGCTCCTGATGAAGCCGAGGCCCCATATTTACTATTTACTAACATAACTATCCCTTAGAAGGCTCACTGGTAAGAACTATTTAATTGCCAACAGGAAAATGTTACTTTTCCCCCTCCAGACACTTCAATTTATCAATTTCTTCTGTTCTTCAAGAGAATATCGAGGTCTGACTGTGTGACAGGAGGGAGGTTCACTTGTGTGGGTTCAGCTCTGCTCTGACGCTGCCATTCTGAATCATAACCAAGATAAAGATTATCTTTCCACTCAGCTTAAAAAATACTTAAAAGCCTTTTCCTGGAAATAGTTTGTTTTGAAGTGAGCCAGTGCAATTTCTTCATGGCTGCCATTACTCTGACTGTGGCAGATATAAGCTCTAAATAAGCCTCTCTCAGAGTATTTTTGTAAGAGTTGTGTGGAATTAGGTAGGCAGGGCGAGACGTTATTGCTCTCTCTGCTGAAGGATGCTCTGCAGGGTGAATTCAACCATCTGTAAAGCCCAGAGATTGGACACCAAAGCAAAACATTAGAAAATTCCCAACAGTGGGAAAAGCATCAGCTGGCACTCACCCTTATATTGGGCATCAAAGAATCCATCAGGCTAAAAATCCATCTAAAATCAGGCTTCTCAGGAAAAACTTTCATTTTTAGATTCCAAAGCGTTGAATTTATGTGGGAACTACAGCTTCTTTTATTTTGAAGTTTGGTTTCCAGTAGATTGGATGCATTAGCCCTACAGACTCAAAGCAAGAAAACAAATAAAAACCATTCAGTTTTGACATGTTTTTGCTAAAAATAATAATGTTTCTTTTAAGCCAATCCTGGGATTTGGGGGCATTGACTCATGACTTCTGAATGTTTCGGGTAGATGGGAACAGAGACTCTCTGGTAAGGAGAGTACAATCTGAATAACTAATGACCAGCACTGAAATTGCAAAGGTCTTGCATACCCAGATCTATTGCTGAGAAAATTTATGAACCAGTTTGAAAAACAAATTCATTTGAGAATCCAACAATTTGTAGACAACCATCAAACAAAAATTCCCAAACTTAAAATCCCAGCATCAGCAAAGGATACGTACAAAATTCCCTTTTACGTTGTTATTAGACTGGGCCAGATGTCCAGACACACCAAGTTAGTTTAGTGCACGGTCAACCACACCATAAATTTATATGGAATTTCAGTGCTATCTTAGAGGGGCAACGTTGGCTTAAGGTGTTTCCATTTCAGAACCTTGCCTTATGGTATTTTTTTAGCCCAGTTTTGCCTAGCGTTGATCTTTCTGAATGACTTTAGCTTCACAGATCCTTATTGGCCACATATTCCTCCTCCAGACCACTCTCGCTCCACATTCCTGCGATCCAACGCCTGCTGGTCAGACTTAACACCCTTCTGGTGTCAGTAGATGCTACTGTGCTATTTATAAACCCTTTGCTACATACAGGTATTTATGGCGCTGACTAGGGTCAGGAAGAACAGAAAAAAAAAAAAAGAGAGAAAAGGAAAAAAGTTCACTCCATTTTTATTAGTTAAGTTCACAGCCAACCATATGGCCACAAACTGGAAGCCTCCAGCTCAGACAACTGGAACACTTTCTGAACTCTGCAAAAACCATTAGATATTATTATATGTGTGTGTGTGTATATATACATATATATTTTTTTTTTTAAAGTAAGGTGTCAGATATTTAATAAATGATAATAAATTTATCCCTGAGACTCCTTTGTCACTCTTTTACCTGATCCCTAGTAATAACAGGAGGTCCTTCAATTTATGGACACATGCACTTCCCGAGGATGGGTTGCAGTCCCACTGCCACTTCCCTCCTGTTAGGCTCTTACCCAGAAATATGGGTTTCTTTGCTGAAGTAAATCATATTGATGAAGACACAGACACGGTCCTGAGTGAAATAGGAAGAACATGCAGCTATGCCTGCAAGTGTTGATGGAGGGGGTAAAGTCCCCTAAGTCTTTTGGTAACCGCATAATATATTTTGAGGATTACTTCACGTTCTTGCAGGCAGTTTGAAAAACAAAAAAGGAAAGAAAAGAAAATTATTTTCTTTTAGATTTGCTACAACACAGGATGTAGGCTCCTCACAAAAGTTATTGTGCAAAATCATAGAATCATAGAAATATGAGGTTGGAAGAAATACACCGGATCATCGAGTCCAACCATTCCTATCAAACACTAAACCATGTCCCTCAGCACCTCGTCCACCCGTCCCTTAAACACCTCCAGGGAAGGTGAGTCAACCACCTCCCTGGGCAGCCTCTGCCAGTGCCCAGTGACCCTTTCCATGAATTTTTTTTCCTAATGTTCAAACTAAACCTCCTCTGGTGGAGCTTGAGGCCACTCCCTCTCGTCCTGTCCCCTGTCACTTGGGAGAAGAGCCCAGCTCTCTTCTCTCCACAACCTCCTTTCAGGTAGTTGTAGAGAGCAATGAAGTCTCCCCTCAGCCTCCTCTTCTCCAGGCTAAACACCCCCAGCTCCCCCAGCCGCTCCTCAGAAGACCTAGATTTGCTCTTGGGTCTCTGCCTGGCTCTTTTCTGAGCACAGAGACCTGTAGGCAATCCTGCGCTCTAGGGCTGGTGTTGATGCTGCCTCTTATTGTGACTTTCACAATGTCATTCTCATTCTTTTCCAACAGTTTCCCCATCTGTAAGATAAAGATTCCTAATACCTACCTACCTCGGGCTTGCTTGGAGGTTTAATTAATAATCCACAGTCTCTGTGGGAGTAAAAAAAGAGGCGGAAGGACTGGGGGAGGGAGAAGCAGGGTAACAGTCGTAGGAAACACATGGTCAGAGAGCTGAGTAGCACACAGAAATTCCCATCAGGGAACAATGCTGCACCAGCTGGGAGGCGGCAAAGGTGACCTCAGGGCTTCGCCTCTCCATTGCCTCCAACCCATTGTTCTATTGTGTCCTTTGCAGGAGTTCAAGGGGATAAACAGTATTTTCCAACCCAGCTTAGCCTCCAGGATGGCTTTCTTCCCTTCCAGCTTTATTTCAGCAAAGAAATCAAGCATAGATGCTCTCTACACCTGCCAGGGTGCAGGTTCAGCATGTGGTGTGGTACTTACAGAGTTTATCCCAGAATCCTGCTGTCCTGGGCTGGAGGTTGGAAGGATCCTGTAGTGAGCAAACCCAGGAGTCCAGTGAAATGAAGAATGATGCTCCCAAAGAACAGACCTTATGAGGAACGACTGAGAGAGCTGGGGGTGTTTAACCTAGAGAAGAGGAGGTTGAGAGGAGACCTTATTACTCTCTACAAGTACCTGAAAGGAGGTTGTAGAGAGGAGGGAGCTGGGCTCTTCTCCCAAGTGACAGGGGACAGGACAAGAGGGAATGGCCTCAAGCTCCGCCAGGGGAGATTTAGGCTAGAGATTAGGAGGAAGTTTTTAACGGAAAAGGTCATTGGGCATTGGAATAGGCTTCCCAGAGAGGTGGTTGATTCACCTTCCCTGGAGGTGTTTAGGGGACGGGTGGACAAGGTGCTGAGAGACATGGGTTAGTGATTGATGGGACTGGTTGGACTTGGTGATCCGACAGGCCTTTTCCAACCTGGTGATTCTATGATTCTATGATTCTATGATTTTAGTAATGTCTCCTATCTCCTTGGTGGAGTGGAGTGAGAAACAGCTTGGAAATTGGGGATGATAAGGTATTAGGGAAAAACATATGGGTGCGAAAAGGCTCACATCTCCTTAAAGAAAAGGACCAGGGGAAACTGGGATGCAGGAAAGGAAAATGATCAGCAAGGAAGGAGAGTGGAAGGGAGGGAGGCCCAGTGGCACAGAAGTGAGTAGAAGGAGGAAATGGGAGCTCAGCAGCATGGTGCTAGTCAAGCCTTTCTACGCAAAGCTTCTTCCAGCCAAAACATCAGCAAGTCTCAAATTGGTTAGGGATTGTTTATTTATTCATACCACAAGATGTAAACTAATATAGTTAAATTCCCCTAAGAAAATAAAGCTGATTTTTTTTTTCTTGGTACATTTAAGAATATGTTCATCCTTCTTTCTTCTCTTTCATGATGTTTAAAAGGCTTCAAAGCTCCCAGATTTGCCGCTGAATTTGTGCTTTTACAGGAATGAGAAACAATCATCGCATGGGAAGGCAAGTGTTGGGACCTTTGTTATCCAGATGTAAGACATCTTCCTATGATGTTTTGTGATTCATGTTCAAAGATGATTTTTTGACTGTTAGCCACTCTATTTAAAGATTTGTTGGGCAGTAGATGTGAATGATATTTATATCATAGAATCATAGAACAACCAGGTTGGAAGAGACCCATCGGATCATCGAGTCCAACCAATATGAAGTTAATCTCCTTGTACAATAGGCTCTGTGCTCTTAGACTGAAATGTGTTTTTAGTAGGCTCTAACTGGAGAATAATTATTTACTTTCAGCTCACGTTTTGCTTCCTTGGCTTCAATTTGTTAGTGTTGAAGGTTTCAGCCTTCCCAATGCAAAGATAAGATGAAAACAACAAGATCCTAAATTGCTCACTTAGAATAATCTGAATGGAGATTTATATAAAATACAAATGCTTCAGGAGGAAAAAAAAAAAAAAAAAGTAACCTGTAACTGGAAAACAAAGTCTGTAAGGCTGCAGAGGATAACCACCCTACCACACTGGGCATTCCTCCGGCACTGCATTCCCAAGCAAAAGAAAAAGTTAAAAAGATGTTTAATTGACCAAAGTCCTGATTGTCTTTTCAGACACCCTTCTTGATGTGGTTGGAGATCGGAACCCTTTTGGAAAGCGACCTGACATTTCATAGCTTAGATATTTCCTCCATTGCTTTTGATTCTCAGGCCTCAATTATTTCCACCAGGAGAGCGTTTGCCAAGCTGATGAAATTGGAAACAGAGTGGATGTTATAAAATACAGGTAGCTCCGGCCGCTGTGCATGATGCTGTCTCATGTGTTTTTTTCATTTTATTTCTCCCGACTCCCTTTAGAGGCTGCTGCATGGCATGGGCTGCGCTTCGCAGAAGCACCTCGGCTCACGAAGGGGATCAGAGCTCCATCGGGGCGTGCGTGTGCCTGCACGTGTGTGTCCAGGTATTGCTTTTAGCTTGGTTTATAACCTGGAAAATTTCTTATGGTTTTTGCAGGGATAAATTACTCTTCCCTGTTGCGGAGGGGAAGGAGGGAAACCATTCCTGTCCCTCAACGGGTTTTGATGGAAATAATGTTCTTGTGCCAAATGATCACTGAAAATATTTTTAAAGAACATTTATGGGGAAAATGTTGCAATTCTCTGGCTTTTTGTGCCCTGTTTAACTTTCGTGGGGATGGAAACTGGTAAACTTTCAATTTACTGCAGCCATCCTGGTTTACAGCTAGAAAAATGCCTCTTCAGGGCCTTTGCTATCATACCTACGTGGCACAACTGCACTAATAACTCCAAACCTGCTGGAGGTCAGTGCATCTGAAAATTTGGCCCAGATAGCGAGGCTTAAATACGAAAGACTCTAAATTTACTTTCTCAGGGTATCTTTACTTCTACCAATGCGGAATGAGGCATTGGCTGGGACCGAGGCAGCCAAGGAATCGCCTGGACACAAGGGAAAATTCTCAGTGCTGAATTCTCTGTGTTAATCCTCAAAACAGGAGGAAATGTAGGATCCACTTCTTGGAGCAGCAGTTCTTTTCTTTTGTTGTCACCACATGATTGTTGTGCCAAACTGGTCCTGCAAAGTGGCTTCAATCCAATAAAAGATTTGCCTCTGAATACGTTTGAGTTGATATCAAAAAAGCCAATTGCATTCGACAATTGCATAGTTCCCACCGGGAGCCCACATCTGGGGCAGGGATGGGTTGGAGGCATCTAAGGGCAATGCTCATCCCACCACCACTCGCCTCAGGAACTCAAGAGCTCCCGTTACTGCACAAGGTTGTGCACATGACCCAGAATTATGTCATCTGGAACAACAAGGTGCAGATGCCCTGAAGCAATGGTGATTTGTTTATGCCTGATGGAGCTGATTACAGGATTGATGGTCCAACAGAAGAACAACATCTGTCCTCTCTTCAGGGCAACACCGACCAAAGGTATCAGGAGCAGTTTGCTTCTGCCAGCACGTGAAGCTTGAGGACGTTTCTGTAGGAAGTAACAGTGGTAAAACATCCTCTGTAGCATGTAAACAATTTTTCCTATTCAATATGGTCAAAAATAAAAACGGGAGCTGTGTAAACATCTCCAAGCAGCCCTTGCTTGTCTCTCAGTCCTGGAGAACAGAGCAGAAAGCTCCGCTCAAGAGCCAGTACAGCTTCCTTCTGATTTATGATCTAGCACAAATCCAAAACCAAATCGTATTTCCACGTAATCAATCCGTGTTCTTAGAGAGGAAAAGAGTCCTTAACAGCTGACTAGGAGACCTTGGAGTATAACAGCACTCTCTAAATGCACAGGTGTGCCAAAGTACTTCACCAACAGTGTGTGAGAAAGTATTCACATTGTTCCCAAACCATGAGAAAAACATATCCTGTTGCCATTTCTGAAATGTGCCATTCATAAAGCTCTATATATTCTGCTCAGCGCAGGAACATGTGTTGTCTCCTTGCAACCATCCCTGTTCTGAGGGCTAGTGATAAACTTTCGCTAGCTTCCGTGCATTGTACTGCTCTCAAACAAGCTGGAGAAACCGTGCTGGTGTCCTTGTGCTCGGACAGGGAATTAAGACTGTGCAGACTGCGGCATCGTGTTCTTTCTTTTGGGCTGGCTTATATCAGGAAAAACTATTAAAGGAAAAGGCTTTTTAGATACCATTGAGTTCTTCTCGCTGTGGATGCTATGATGCTTGGTGTACCTGCAGTGACCCTGAGCAGCATACAGAGAGAATGAAGATCATTAGATGGTGAGAGAAGGAAATGAGAAAGACCAGAATAAACTCTGATGATAGAAAACCTGGGTGTTGTGGTTGTATTTGAATGAAGAATATAATAGGGGAAACAGAGAAGTGTGACAGATATTGTTACTTAATAATAGGGACATGCTTTTTAACTGCAATCTCTACTTGAAGTGCTTTGGAGATACAAGTAGCTTTTTTTTTCCTCAAGAAAACGTCCATGAAATTTTTTTATTTAAAAGTGCCTTGCAGAATAATAACAATGGAGGAGGAAAACATGTTTTCACGTTCATAATTTCTATTAAAAATCACTTAATTTTGACATTACAACCATACTATGGGGTTGACAGATCATGACCATCTCTTCTTCCTCTGCACAGAGGCTATCAGAGATAGTAGCAATGAGATTCCAGTTCTGAGTCCCCCCCAAGATGTCCTGGACCTTTCTAAAATTCTGGTGATAGTGCTTGATAGGAATGGTTGGACTCGATGATCTGGTGGGTCTTTTCCAACCTGGTTATTCTGTGATTCTTAATAAGAATAATATAGTTAGAGTGAAAAAATGAATTCATGGATGAGTTCATAAATGAATTTTAATTTGAATGTGCTGCCTTAGTCTTGTTTAAAGAACTTTTATGACTTCAGACCAATTAATTGATAGCTTCCAGCTCCTGAGCTGGAAAAAAAACAGAAAAAAACCCCGTAGAGTTTCACAATCTGAAATGTGTTAAGTCTGAGCTCATGGCTGTTTTCTGTGACATTAGCCAGATGATATTTGAGCTCTCCTATCAGCTCGATGGCAGCAGAAGGAGGCCAGGCAATACCTGTGGCAATGCTGGGGATGGATCTGGCTCAGAACCAATGCAGGAGAGTGAACACCAGGCAAAGAGTGGGGTGTGTTATGCGTTTTGATCTACTGCTGTGAGTTCTCACAACAGATTATGGTAACCTGAGCCCCAGGTGAAGCCATCAGAAAGTGGCTCTCCCTTTCTGGTTGAGGAAAGGCATGTCCCAACACTTAGCAGCTAGTCCGGTCCCACTCAAATTGAATCATTCAGATATTGAAACCACAATGAGTTTCAGCCTAGGCAGAGTTCATTGGAGGTTCAAGATGTCCAACTCGTGAATTAACTTCCACCGACACCAGACCTTCCTTCATTTTACAGATACTGGAAAAATACTACAGTAAATACAACCTGGGTATGAACAAGAGCCCTTTTTGTAGAGCGGTGGGTGTGTTTGGCTGTTGCAGCGGTTAAGGGCATTACTTACAGATGACTGAATCTATGTTTTTATATTGTAGTAGTGTTTTCCAGACACCGTGTTTTCCATTCCAAAACAGTAATTATTTTACTATTGATCATTCATTTCCAGTGATCTAATTGGAAATGGGTAATGATACAGCAGCCTGTGTTTTCAAACAGCAATCACTACTCTGGGTTGTCAGTTTTCAGGTAGCAATGGTAAATAGATGTCTGCAGAGAAGCCAGTTGTTCCCAGGGGCCAATCACCCACCCTTGAAAATGAGGTGACTATGATAATCACTATCACAGTGATTTCTTCAAATCCAGCCTGATGTTGGTGGTGTTGAGACATTTAGAGATGCGCTGAAGCAAGTGGTAGGAGGAGAGCATCAGAGTCTCCTCGGCTTTAGCTCCAACTTACCCTGATTCTAGGCTTAGGAAAGGGGTTTTTTTCCACAAGGACAGTTGCTGCAAACACAAGGGACAAGTACAAGCAAAGGGACTGGTCCTCCCATGGCAGAGCTCAAACCCCGCGACTCTGCAAACCAGAAAACACCCAACACCATCTATGCCATAAGTAATTTGCCTCTGAGGAAAGCACTATGATTTACACTTCCATCCACTAAAGTCTATGTCAACCAGCTTCCCTTCTCCCAGGGAGAATCAGTGAGGACATCAGGGGACAAAACAAAAAAAAACTCCTTCTGCACCATCCAGCAAAACATGGAAGAACATTGTCACCATAGCCCCGCACCCAGCTACAGGGCCTGTATAGGAATTGTACAATGAGCCTTTTAAATATAAAGCATCTTTAAAAACGCTCTTTTTTTTTGACATTATGAGAGGTTAGGTGAAAGCAGCAATTTTTTTGGTTTATTTTGCTTTAAACCAATGAACGTTAATGTTTATAGCAGTCTAGGACCTGGAAACTCAACTTAAGAAACACTTAATGTTTAGATCTACTTAGTGGTTGGAAAAAACAACTTTTTAAATGCTCCAGCAAGTGGAAACAGCCACCCCTTGTAAACAAACCTTTAGCATTAAGATATTTCTTAGCAGTGGAAAACCTTAACTGCATGGAGACATATTTCTGAGACATTTCTAAGTGATCATAGGCTGCCGGCATAACCACGTTCTGTCAGCAGAGACGTCAATGATCAATGGAGATGAAAGAAGAAAGAGTTTCCATACAGGATGCTTGCTGAATGTTTGTTTCACAATAATTTACTGTATTACACACATAATTCATACCCATATCGGGATCCAGTTCAACACTGCGCTACTCCAGTTTCACTTTTTAGGGTCAGCGGAGTTAAATCAACACAAACAGCAAGGAGTCGGGCACCAGAATAAAAAATATTGGTCATTTTCTGCAAGTACAGTAAAATTTCCCAGTCGTAAGATAAGCTTGCCAGATACTTTAGTGGTGACCTTGAAAAAATAATATGACAACCTGCTCAGTCGGTGTTTTGCCTCCAAAACCTCATTTCAACCCCGGTCATGTGCTTTGTAGCTGCTTGCCCTGACCGTGGGTTGAAGTGTCCTTGAGGTGAGCTATGTATGGGAATTTTTTTTTTCCCAAAAAAACAGTGGAAGTCCCATCATGAGACAATTAAATGCATCCGACTTGCTGTTGGCAGGGAAGCGGCAGGGATGAACTTATAGGTCTTTTCCATCCTTTGTGCTTTAAATCTATTGCCTAGATGGGTCATAGCATGTACCCACTGCTGCTGTTTGGGCACTTCCTCGGGGCATAAACCCATGCATCAGTCATGACCTGCTGGGATGTGAGAGCAAGTTCTGACATACTGGGTTTGTCAGAGCAAATTCTCTCATGCTGTTCCTCGTGAGCAACATGCAACCACAATGCTGAGTATCATCACTATGAGCCCAGGAGGCTGCGTGTCCCCTTGTCCCACTGGAGAGGGAAATGCGGCCAAGGACTGGGAAAACACCCCAGTGAAGTGGGAATCTTTGCACAGCCCCAGCTCACAAGCAGGCGGACAGGGGGAAAATGGAAGATGGAAGATGGACAGGGGGAACATGAGCCAGCAGTGTGCCCAGGTGGCCAAGAAGGCCAATGGCATCCTGGCTTGGATCAGAAATGGTGTGACCAGCAGGTCCAGGGAGGTGATTCTCCAGAGAAGAGTCACAAAGCTGGTGAAGGGGTTGGAGAACAGGCCCTATGAGGAGCAGTTGAGAGAGCTGGGGGTGTTTAGCCTGGAGAAGAGGAGGCTGAGGGGAGACCTCATTACTCTCTACAACTACCTGAAAGGAGGTTGTGGAGAGGAGGGAGCTGGGCTCTTCTCCCAAGTGACAGGGGACAGGACAAGAGGGAATGGCCTCAAGCTCCACCAGGGGAGATTTAGGCTAGAGATTCACCTTCCCTGGAGGTGTTTAAGAGATGGGTAGATGAGGTGCTGAGGGACATGGTTTAGTGTTTGATAGGAGTAGTTGGACTGGATGGTCCGATGGGTCTCTTCCAAACTGGTTGTTCTATGATTCTATGAGATTTAGAAGATGCCCTTTCTCTAAGGAAGGGAGCGAGTGCCCTGCAGCAGCGAAGCTGCTGGGGCAAGATGCTCATGTACCCCTCACCCAATCTGGGGTCCCCCTGTGCCTCCCGGCTTGGTTTACAGGGAGAGGCTGAGTGGTGCACATGGAGGCTGGGAGTAAAAAACCTACATGGGACACACTCCTCCTGCTGGGTCATTTCCTTCGAAACAATTGGGAGCTTTGATCCCGTTATGTGAGCGAAAATCTGCTGCTGTTCTCACTGTGCGACTTCGGCAGGGCTAAAAAAAACCCCCGTGCTGCAACCAACAATGCGCGCAGCAGAGCCGCACTGCCGCTGACTAAGCCTCTGTCCTGAGGTTAGGTAATTTCCTCGCATAAATCTCTTTTCAAGAAGGATTTTAAACAGACTTTAACCAGTACCAGACTTCTCTCCTCTGGATTTGATCCTGAGGAAATACCTGATAATAAACAAATACCTTGCTGGGATCCTCAGCCTTGCCAGAAATGACAGTTGATTTAAAAATCACTTTTTTTTTCCTTCTGTTTTCTCACTTTACCCTTTTTTAGGTTAAAAAAACGCAAACTAAATTGCAACCGTACAGGACTGAGAAGGTGTTGCAGAACGAATAAGCCCCAGCAAGGTTAGCATCTGCGGAGGGATAGCATTTCACTGCTGCACATCCACGCTTCCAAAAAAACCTAAACCATTGCTTAGGTATTTTCTACCTAATTTAAGATTTCCATTTGGATTTGGACCAGCATTTATTCATGTCCAATGGTCTTATTAGAGACATTAAGATTCATAAAGATTCAGCATCACTGTGCTGCATCCTGCGGGATGTTCAGGTACCTAAAACACTGAGCACAAGTACAGGGCTGTGCACAGTGTTTGTTTTTAGGCTCTTCAGCCTGATCTTCTAAGAAAATATGTGTGAAAAAAAAACTCAAGGGATGCAAAGGACTTTTACCTCTGTATCATCTGGGTGCGTTTACAGTTTCTTTCCCTAAATTCCCCTACAAATTTCCCATGGAAAAAGCTCCAAGGTGCTCACTCCCATGCTGGCCCCATTTCAGTAATGGATTGAGTTGTTATTAGCTCTGTTGTTTATGCTGTTGTTATGGTTTATATGTTTATATGTAGTTATGGTTTATAATTCTCAGAATATAAAACTAAATTAATATAGGGTTATTACCATAACGGCCTGATTTAAGGAAAATCTGTTTATTTTGGGGTACTTGCAGGGAACAACTGAGAAGAAGAAAAATGTAACTTGCAGCAAATGTGCCCTGCATTGCAGTCATAGAATCATAGAAACACCAGGTTGGAAGAGACCCACTGGATCATCGAGTCTAACCATTCGTATTCCTCAACCATGTCTCTCAGCACCTCATCCACCTGTCCCTTAAACACCTCCAGGGAAGGTGAATCAACCACCTCCCTGGGCAGCCTCTTCCAGTGCCCAATGACCCTTTTAGTGAAAATTTTTCCCTCATGTTCAGCCTAAAACTACCCTGGTGGAGCTTGAGGCCATTCCCTCTTGTCCTGTCCCCTGTCACTTAGGAGAAGAGCCCAGCTCCCTCCTCTCTACAACCTCCTTTCAGGTAGTTGTAGAGAGCAATGAGGTCTCCTCTCAGTCTCCTCTTCTCCAGGCTAAACACCCCCAGCTCTCTCAGCTGTTCCTCATAAGGCCTGTTCTCCAGCCCCTTCACCAGCTTCCTTGCTCTTCTCTGGACTCACTCAGGCCTCAACATCCTTCTTGTGCTGAGGGGCCTAGAACTGAACACAGGATTTGAGGAGCGGCCTCACCAGTGCTGAGTACAGAGGGAGAAGAAGTCCTTCTCCATCTCCCTGTGGTTAATGTTCCACACACAGGAAAGGAGAGGCATTGCCATGGATAAGAGCCATTTTTCTGCATGGGTGTGTATGGCTGGGATTTTTAAATCCCTAAAGACTTTTTCTAGCTAGCAGCAGCTTTCAGCAAAGCCGTTAAGGCCTACTAGGATGGCTACACCTGTATCTGTAAGGGATAAGGAGATTACTCTCTTCTGGTTGCTGCAATCTTCTGAGGACTTTTCAGGTCCATTTGTTCTGGTGAGACGGGGTAATACATATATTTTATTTTCATAGACCAGGTATTTTCTTAGGAGAGTGGGATCATTCTCTGATGCTCATGCTAATGTTGCCAAGATTCATGACCAGGCAACTAATTGGGAAAGCAGAGTCCTGCAAAACAGCCTCTGCAGGGGATCATAGAATCATAGAAGAACCAGGTTGGAAGAGACCCATCGGATCATCGAGTCCAACCATTCCTATCAAACACTAAACCATGTCCCTCAGCACCTTGTCCACCCGTCCCTTAAACACTTCCAGGGAAGGTGAATCACCCCCCTCCCTGGGTAGCCTGTTCCAATGCCCAATGACCCTTTCTTTGAAAAATTTTTTCCTAATGTCTAATGGCTCAACCGGGCTCAGAAACTTCTGATCAGCAAAACACAATGTATGTCACTTGCCGGTAACTCCGCCTTCACCTGCAGATCAGAAAAAAAGCCTAAATCTGTGATTTAATTAAGTCAAATTTTTAGTTTGACTTCCTGTGCTTAACCCTTAGATCACTTCTGGCATTTCCCGTCATGGGCATGTCTGTGCCCACGTCTAAAATATAGTTTCATCAAACAAGTGATTTATTTTTCTCTAGGAAGAATTTATAAGCAAAGGTGCTTAAAACTTCCTTGGTTGTATGTACTTTGAGGATTATGAGGATTTGTGGACAGTGATTTCACTACGCTTCAATGCAATTTATATGATAGTAAAAATACACAAAACTGCCAGGAGGATACCAAGGTGATGGCTGTGATGAGTGGAGGTGATGGCACCATGTGAATCATGTTTAGAAGTTATTTCCTGTGCACACATCTCTAGCCCCAAACTCACTAATAGGGATGAGGAATTGGACCCCATTTTTATTTAAATCAAGTTCCCTTTATACTTATCTATGCCAGTGCCTTCCTATTTGATGTAGTTTGCAAGCTTTTCACACTCAATTTAAGTGACAATGTCTCCTTTGCAGGTAAACTTCATTATGTTACTTTCATAGACCAAGACATTATCATGTGGCTGCCTCTGTGAGAAAAGAATAACAAAACAAGAATCTTTTCATAACAGTTTAACTTCCAGCAGTATTTATGTATTTAAGAGGTTTTCCCGGCAGTACATAAAATTAAAAGAAGGATCATTTAGGAAAAAAAAGGATCAGTAATGTAAGCCCTCACTTGGGATTGTGCCTCAAATTATATCTATTTAATTCTGACTTTCTGCCCAGGTTCCAGTGGATTTTTTTTTCCATTTAAAAACCAAATTTCTTTCTTTGAAGGCAACAAAAACAGCAGTGTTTTTCTTTCTCTCTCCCCAATTTTATCCAATTGTTCACCATCTTTGTTACTTTTCTTTCTCTCCTAATCTATCTTTATATGTTCTTTCTATAACCACCTAATATAAAGCAAAAGCAAGTGTTGGATCTTTAGTGGGGGAGAAGAGCAGGTAGCTGTGTTTCAGCTGTCCTTTCAGAAAAATATTCTTTTGCCTTAAGTGATATTTAGCTTTTCTTCTGACACACTGGAAAAAAAAAGCTGAAATAGTTGCAAAAGGTGCTGTGCAAGCTGCATCACGGGCTAAGAGGCAGATCCATGGAAGCAGTACTGGTGGGTGGCTTCATGGATGAAGAAGAGATGCTCTGGTTGGGATGAAGATATTCTTGGTGGTATTTTAAGTTGACGCTGGCAAATTCCAGCTGCTTTCTTTTCCCTCTGAGCACACGCTGGTTTAGGAGTTGTTGGCAGGTATGGCTGTACCTTTCTTTCTCCTGGATTAGTGATGGACTCAAAATGAAGCTTGGGCTTTTGAGCTTTACTGCTTAGGTGTAAACATTGAGGAGCGGCTGAGAGAACTGGGGGTGTTTAGCCTAGAGAAGAGGAGGCTGAGAGGAGACCTCATTACTCTCTACAACTACCTGAAAGGAGATTGTGGAGAGGAGGGAGTTGGGCTCTTCTCCCAAGTGACAGGGGACAGGACAAGAGGGAATGGCCTCAAGCTCTGCCAGGGGAGATTTAGGCTGGACATCAGGAGGAAGTTTTTCACAGAAAGGGTCATTGGGTATTGGAATAGGCTGCCCAGGGAGGGGGTTGATTCACCTTCCCTGGAGGTGTTTAAGGGACGGGTAGATGAGGTGCTGAGGGACATGGTTTAGTGTTTGATAGGAATGGTTGGACTCAATGATCTGATGGGTCTCTTCCAATCTGATGATTCTATTATTCTATGATTACTGTCAACAACTTTCTTGCTCCATGGGGTCTAAGCAAACATGTAGGTTTAAAAGACTTACATTTATATAAGCATTAACTTAAAAAAAACCAGGCCATGTTAAGACTGCTTACTATGAGTGTTCACATAATCATTAAAAGTGGTTTCAAAGGCCAAAAAAGCACTAAGTAATTGTCGCAGGGTTGCCAGATCTTGCTGTACTGAGAGAGAGGAGAGGAGAGGAGAGGAGTGCTCAGGGTGTCTGTGCTGGGTGATGGGAGCAGAGCTCAGAGGTGCTGCAAGGAAAAGCTCCGCCGCACCCTTTCTCCCCATCCAAGAAAAATACTAAAGAAGGAAGAAATGAATATCTCTGCTCTTGCTCTTCCTTTTTGAAGATGTGATATACTAAGATTTCCTGTAATTACATGTAATAGCTAGAGGGGGAAGAAGGGGGAAGACAGCGAATGAAAGGCAGAAAAATTAATTCATTTAAATCTGTCACTAAGATTTTATGAGCCAACCTGTAAATAACTCCAAGTTAAAGTAACTTTATTTGCATAACTCGGCTCAAACCCCAAGAAGTTGAGGGACCCGGTGTTTTTCCCCTTGCTTCTTGCACATGAAGTGCTATTTGAGACACTAATAGTCTGTAAATCTGAGTCTGTGGCACAGCACCAGATTTGAGTGGATGAAACAAGCTCGCTGTGCCAGCATACATGCCTAAAATTAGCACCAAAGATATTGGATTCTTAAGTACTTTATTCCTTTTTTCCCCTCACAACAGGACTGGATTTTTGGCCTGCTGCTGAGGACCAGTTAATAATATTAGCCTGTGGTTACTGCACCATTAAAACAAACCAGAGTTGAGCACCTTTCGTTCATGAGATGAATAATAACAGCATTCCTCCTCCTTCCCGAGCGCACACCGCATCGAATTAGCCGACTGGGATAACTGGATGATGCTACTTAGGAGCCAGTGGACTTTGAGCTTTGCAATAATCGCGTGCAGATGGTAGGAGAATGCGAGCCTGAAAAATGTAAAGTGGCTGTGTGGCATCTTTCCAGAAGTCCTCGTGGACTCCAGGACCCCATTAATAATTAGCAGCATTAGAGGCGATGGTGCCATCATGGACAGACTGACAAGTCCTCATGAACCTCAACCCATCGGTGTCTCTCCTGGCCATACCTTCCCTTCCTCATGCAAAAGCAGTGATGGTGCAGGCTCTTGGAGCTGTCTTAACAAAGCAGTGGTAGGACATGGGCAGGGGAATGCTTAGCAGGAACAAATATCAGTGCCCAGTGTCTGCACTAGGCAGTGTGGTGGGTCTCATTCCCTTGCCACCACTCTGCGCCTCCACAGGATGTTGCCTTCTATCCTGATGCAGTTTTTTTGAGGCTGGATGAGTCCTCGGGAAGTGCATTTCTTTGCTCTCCATATATGTCAAGGAGCCAAGAGTGAACTGGACTCTACACTTGTATCCCAGCCACAGTCGGGATCCCAGCCACTAGGCAAGCACAGAATCTGGAGAACCTCAAGGAGCAGACCTTGTCCTTTCAGGGTGTTTGGAAAGTCATAGAATCATAGAATCATAGAACAACCAGGTTGGAAGAGACCCATCGGATCATCGAGTCCAACCATTCCTATCAAACACTAAACCATGTCCCTCAGGACCTCATCTACCTGTGCCTTAAACACCTCCAGGGAAGGTGAATCAACCACCTCCCTGGGCAACCTGTTCCAATGCCCAATGACCCTCTGTGTGAAAAACTTCCTCCTAAGTTGCAGGGTCTGAGTTCCACAGGGATCTCCAGTACGTATTGAACCTCCCACAGATAGTGCTCAACGCTTTCAAAGGGTGGCAAAGCAGTGCCAACCGAGAGTGTTGATTTATGTCTGTTAGAGCACAGGGAGGCCTGAGCAAAGAGGTAACTGTTGGGTCAAGGGAAATGCAATCCAGAGAATGGAACTAATGGAAGAATAGAGGCAGAGTGCCACTGATTTTTCATAATCCAGTTTGAAGAGCTCCAGCAGCCAATGCTATTTCGTACTGGGATTTGAAAAAATCATTGCAGGCAGCACAGGTACTGGAGGAACACCCAGAGCCAACTTTCTCTTGCACTTTAGCCCATGGAAAATAATACTAATGCCTCATGCCCTGGGAGGCTGAACTGACCCCAACTGACCCAGCTTGTCGGCAAGCCTGACCTATTAAATATTCCTTTTGTGTTATTTCACAACAAATACTTCCTTCTTCAGTTTTTCTAAGGAGTCATTCGGCTGTCCAGCACATAGGGAGCTGAAAAATTCCATGACATCATTTGCAGGTGGACCAGGCAGAGGTATCTTTACTGACAGGGTTTCATTTTATTAGATATTGCTCAAAAAAAAAAAAAGCTTAAAAAAATAATAATCTGACTGAACTCCAGTCCAACAGCCGCAAAATATCACACAGCCATCTACTCCGGTAGATTAGAGCCTTTAGAAGGGGAAGCCAAAGAACCTGTTTTCTTCGGTGAACTTTTTTAAAATTTCTAAATATCTGGGACTTTTTCAATCCCAGAATAACTTCTGAAGTACAAGGATGCTTTTCTTTTTTAATCTTGTCAACAACTCCAAGTACAGATTTGTTCTGGAGAAATTTGAGAGTCTGCCTTAGGTTCAGATAAGTGTAGGAGAGCTGGCATCTTTGTCCTGCTAAATTAATCCTCCAAACTCCACTCAACCATGGAGTCCCCATAAATTTCAGTAGGACTGATGAGAAACCTACGCCTCTGTGGGAGGAGGCATCCTGACTCCGACGTTTCCACTCCGGGTCAGACATAGCAATGTTGTAACACAATAGTTTTAAAATTTTCCATCATTTAGGAATTGTGACAGATCTATTTAAATAGAAGTAAATGTAGAGTTTTTTCTGTGTCTCAAATAAATTTGACTTTGCTTCAGCAGTATCAACGTAGCATTCATTGCAAGACTATTCTTGCTGACAATGCTCTGATAAAATATTCTTCATATAAGATCTGTTTCTGAGGTTTGGACTTTCAGTGAGGAAAGTCACCATATGCCTTATTTTATTAAGAAGTTCCTGAGTCTCATATTGGCTTTCTGCAGGGGTAAAGGTTGATCAATATTTTAGAAAACTTGAAGTCCATTTCAGCTTAGATGGGGTGTGTTTGGAATGGCCACTTAATGTAGGGTGAGGGTCCAGGCTAGAAAGCTGCAAGTGAGATTCAACTTGTTATTAGAGGGCTGCAAACATATGGAGGGACCATCTATCATCTTCATTTTCCACAGGATTTCAAAGAAAAAAAAAAAAAAGAAACCACTTTGAGTTACAGCTCTGAAAAAAAGATCTCCTCTAATTCCATAAGTTATAGATCTATAAATCAGTCAAATAGTATAGAGTCGACCACAAGGCAAATATATCTTCTAGCACCAGTAACTATAAGGGAGATTCTCTTATTCAAGAGTTGTTCATAATTCACTATAATTGGTGGGAAAGTGAGGGCTGAGACAACTTAATTCATTCACAACTGGCAATGTTATTATTTCAGAACAAAAATGTTGAGTTATATGAAAACCATCTGGTGTCAACAGAAACCAGCCCTGTGGTCAAGCAACAGCTTGGTACAAGTGGCTGTTGTTTTAGAAGTCCCAGGACTTTGGTTGGTTTCAGCCTAAGGCAGAAAATCTTCACTTTATGTCACCCAAATGTAAAGAGTCCTGCTTATCTGATGTCAACGTGTCTTAATGATTTTAATTTTTTTTATGTTTTGATAGAGTTTTGAGAACTTGGCCATTTGCAATTAACATGGAGTAGGTGATCGAGAGACCGACAATTACAGGGCTGTGTAACAGGACTCCTGAAACTCCAGGAGAATAAAAAAAAATCTTGAAATCATAGAATTGTTTGGCTGGAAAAGACCTTTGAGATCATTGAGTCCAACCATTCCTGTCCACTGGTAAACCATACCCCTGAGCACCTTGTCTCCCTGTCCTTTAAACACCTCCAGGGATGATGACTCAGCCACATCCCTAGATCCATCCCTAGATTCCAGTGCCTGAAAACCCTTTCAGTGAAGAAATTTTTCCTAATATCTAATCTAAACCTCCCCTGGTGCAATTTGAGTCCATTTCTTCTTCTCCTATCTCTTGCTACTTGCGAGAAGAAATAAATCCTCCTTCCTTGAGTTGCTTTAGCTGGATGATGACTCTTAGAAAAGGACTTTCAGCAAGGCCAAGTGGCACCTTGTTAACCAGTGTAACAAGCAAAGCACATGGTCTGTGCAGCCTCAAACATTCAGTTAAAAAAAAAAGGCAGAGTTTTTTACTCAGTGCTTTGAATGTCACTGTAGGTGACTGTGTGATACTTTCTGGGAGTGGCTGCAACTCTTCTCAGGAGATCACAAGCTTTAAAAAGCCCGAGCAGGTTCCTGGGCTCACCTGAGTTTTCATAGAGGTTCAGAATAATCCTCTGCAAAATCAAACCTTTCCCCGAGCATCTACCAAGCCTTGGAGAGGACGAGGGCTTCTGTTTAGTTTCTTGACACCTTGCTTTTTATTCTTCACCAGAACAGGAACCAAAGTGAACAAAAGATAATCCTTGTGCTTAAAAGTTTGTGGCAGGAGCTCGAGCAGGTGCCTGAGGAAACCTGTCCCCACGAGACTGCAAGGGTCTAGTTTTTGCACACTTAGATGACTGGAAGCACTCAGATTGTCCTGTAGAAAAGTATGTGAATGTGTGTTTGTGTGAACTCAAACTCTCCTTCACAGCCTTTTTTAGGGCTGCCTGTCAGCAGTGCTGACATCAAATGTGTATCCCCACATCAAAGCCCTGCTGAGGCTGCTGACTTCCTACTAAGGAAAACAAGGGAAAACGGATTTTCAGTGTGTGTTGTTTATTTTAGCATGTTTTTATTATTTGATTGATTTCTTCTTTGTTTTTTTTCTCGAAGCAAGCCTGAGAGGGACGGTTTGTTTTATTAGGAAATGAGAATAAATTTAGTAGAGCAAGTTCAGGCGATACAGGCAGGTGCCGTCTCAACGCTGCTGTGTTTTGGCTGTGGGTACCACAGTGTCCTGGAGCAAGGGCTGAGGCTACTGATGGATGTGGGGCAAAGCTGCTGCTCAGGGGAAAAGTTCTCAACCATGCAGGGATGGAGAGACTTGTAAAGGGACCATTCCTCCTAGAAACCGGGGATTTCTAGGCAAAATCATAGAATAATAATCATAGAACAACCAGGTTGGAAGGGACCCATCGGATCATAGAGTCCAACCATTCTTATCAAACACTAAACCATGTCCCTCAGCACCTCATCTACCCGTCCCTTGAACACCTCCAGGGAAGGTGAATCAACCACCTCCCTGGGCAGCCTATTCCAATGCCCAATGACCCTCTGTGTGAAAATCTTCCTCCTAATCTCCAGCCTAAATCTCCCCTGGCGGAGCTTGAGGCCATTCCCTCTTGTCCTGTCCCCTGTCACTTGGGACAAGAGCCCAGCTCCCTCCTCTCTACAACCTCCTTTCAGATAGTTGTAGAGAGCAATGAGGTCTCCTCTCAGCCTCCTCTTCTCCAGGATAAACACCCCCAGCTCTCTCGGTCGTTCCTCATAAGGTCTGTTCTCCAGACCCCTCACCAGCCTTGTCGCTCTTCTCTGGACTCTCTCCAGAGCCTCAGCACCCTTCTTGTGGTGAGGGGCCCACAACTGAACACAGGATTCAAGGAGCGGCCTCACCAGTGCTGAGTACAGAGGGAGAATCGCCTCCCTGGCCCTGCTGGTCACACCATTTCTGATCCAAGCCAGGATGCCATTGGCCTTCTTGGCCACCTGGGCACACTGCTGACTCATGGTCAGTCGCTGTCGACCAACACCCCCAGGTCACTCTCCTCCTGGCAGCTTTCTAGACAGACTTCTTCCAGTCTGTAGCTCTGCATAGGGTTGTTGTGCCCCAAGTGAAATGAAGTGAGGTCTCCCCAAACTGACATGCCCAAAGCCAAAACCTAATTTTGGTTTAAATTACAGGACACCTGCTTCATGGAGAAATATTGCAGACCTGTTTAATCCATGTATTTGGAACACAATCTTTAGTGAATGGATCATAGACTGCCTAGAGACCTCCAAGCCTTTAGGACTCTGCTGATGAACCTTTCAATCATTTTTGATTCCTGTGGACATTAAAAGTCAGTGATACAGTATGAAATAATCAGCTTCAATGATGCCCCAAATGGGACCATCCTATACGTTACAAGCTGAAAACTGAAATGTGAGGGTGTTACAGCAATGCTAGCTTGTACTGAATATCAAGAGGAAACCTGTATTCAAGTTTTATTTTCCTTTGGACTCAGGTGTGCAGCTTCCTAGTGTCTCCGGGTAGTGCTGCCCCATCATTACTGACTGCTCCTAACAATATCACACGCAGCTTAGAACTGTGACTCCTCCACCTCTTGTCACTCAGCTGCTGCTGAGATTCTCTGATGCAGGTAAACACGGAGCCTCCAATTAGTCATAGAAAGTGAAACAGCCTTTCCGAAGAATTAAATTTGGTGTGAAGGAGTGAATCACAGCGGAGTTAATATCCAGAGCAATTTTTAGCTGAAAGAGTGTGAATTATTGACTGTGAGCACAGCCTGAAAGAAAGAATGTTTGCTGCTCATTTCAGGGATATAAAAGGAATATTTCCCTTGTGCACGTCAGGTCGTGCTTTCTATTTGCTGAGTTATTTACACAGAGCAGAATAAGTGCAACTGCAGCAGCCACCATTAGGGATTTGACTTGCCTCATCTTAAGGAATCTCAGAGAGAAAGGAGGTGTGGTGGTATCAGAAGTCCTGAACAGTGTGCAGAAAACCAGTGAAGCTTCATTGTGCCCTCTGAAGAACTTCTCCACATGTCTAGACTTTACAAGGATATCTGTCACAGGGGACATTATCCCGAGGATGTAGCATTTCTCCTGACTTGTATGTTTATTTTTTTCTTATAAGGACTTAGGAAAATGTCTTTTCTATCACAAGTGATAAAGTGTGTGGGAAGGGGGCGGTGGTTGAGTGTGTGAATCCATAAAACCCTGACAGAGGCATCAGTTATTAAACCTGCAGAAGCATCAATTGAGAATTGAATGGTGCATGAAATTTAAAAGATGCCAACCCTGCCCTTCTTGAATTGGTTCTTCCCCATGGTCTACAATGCTAAGAACCTTACAAGAAGAGCCTGGCTTCTTCTCAGATTGGAGAAAGGCTTTCCCAAAATACTCCAAAGATAAATGGAACAAAGGGAAAAAAATCATAACTAGGTGTGGGGGGGAGAGAGTTAAGGAACCTGCAGCTTGAACTGCTCTCGAGGGAGACAGGAAAGCTGTAGAGATTTGGCACTATGTGCAGATCCAAAAAATTAGATCATAGCACATAATTATCCTCCAAATTGGTCCTGGTGCCAAAATCTTAATAACTTGGATTGTTATAATTTGAAGTCATGTAGGAAATCCAGAGTTCCAATCAATTATATTCCCATGCCCAGCCGCTCCATGTCATTGCCCGTTCCACAATGAAATGTATCTGGCATTGTGTATGGAATGAGTAACAATTCCTGTGCCGAAAAGGAAGAGGGAGAAACACCGAGAACTCTCTCAGCCGCTGAAGTCAGCGGGAGCTGGCGGTGCTGGCATGGGCTCAGAGTCCATGACTCAGTCCCTTGGCTCCTTCACAAGCAGTTGTCCTGCCACTGCCACCCTGGGTCTTCCTGCAGCCAAGCAGGGACATATTCGACTGCTTGGCAGATGCAGATAAACTGCTCAAAAATTTACTCCTGGGTCTTATTCCGACTACAGTCACTTGGGTTCAGTCAAAGCAAAATGATTGGGAGAGATGCAATGTCTAGTCAGGTGGAAGATCCTCAATGGAGGCTGCAAGATTAAATCATGATCTGACAACCATCTCTGAAGACCTTGGATGAACAGCCTTTCTCTCGCCTGCAAAGGAATGCCTGGTCATTTCAGACCATGATTTCACATGGGGGTAGTTATATGAATTCAAACAGAGAGGTTTGAGGCTGCACAAACAGGAATGGTAGAGTGTTCTTGAGCAGTTCATGGGTTTGCCACAATGAGTGTAAGATGGCTTTGTTGAGGTATTTTACCATCAAGGTCCAGGTTTTTCCTGTAGCTCACTGTGAAACATAGAGCTAGCATAGATTTCCACCCTCAAGGCCTGCAGGTGCAGCTTCCCATAGGATCAGGCTCTCATGGTTTTGCACGCAGGATTCAGATAAATGCAGCACAAACCCTGTTTATCCAATCCCATTCTCCTGCTCTGAGTTTGGCGCTTGAGCATTACCAACACATGATCCCATCCCATTTTCAAACACCATCCTGATCTACTGGTCCACAGCTGTCCCTCAGCTGGAGTCCTTCCCCTGTCTTCTCCTACTCCCCTGGTTTGGTGCTGAAAACTATCAGATGTATTTCAGCTAGCATAGGACATCTGCAGAAAAATGCAATCTATGTGCAAATCTGCTAGAAATCTCATAAGCCTGGCTTGCACCTTTCCTTGAGACACTCACCCTACTTTTCTAAAACCCCAGTCCTTGAGCAGGGCTGAATTAAACGCATTTGTTGCTGAAAAATATTGCTGCACAAAATCCATCAAACTCATAGGAATCCAGCCAGCAGAGGGCATGAACAGTCACTGCCATGAACCACGATGTTCTGGGACAAAAACTGTGTGCACAACAGGGTCCATCCTCTCACAGTGGCACTGGGAGCAAGTGTTGGCTCATTAAAGCCTTAAGTGCTGTGCTTTCCTCTATGCACATGCACAGCCTGGCATGAACTGCCACAGATATGCTGAACTCTGAAGTGTGATAGCACAAAAGCAAGCTTTATACAGCACAGAGCTGGAGATTAAAAACATTCTGCAATCAAAGATGCTGCTGTCCATGCAGCTACCTGAGAGACTACATGCTACTGGGGACCAAGGGCTAACCTAAGGACAAGCAATTAAAACTTCAGATGTCTCCAGTAAGGAAAATACAGCAAGGCAATGGCAGCTGAGCAAGTGGTTAAGGGCAGGACATGCCTTGGGATTTAGGATTTCTTTACTTTTTAGCTTCCTGTTTATTGGCTGACTGTATTTCCCCAGCGTTTGAACTTCTTTGTCATGCCGTTTCTCTGCTGCTCCTGACACTGAGTGAGAATTAATAAGCTTCCTCTGAGCAAATATCTTTATTTAAACAAGCTGCTGCCTTGCCAGAGACCCGCCAGTAAATGCCACTGTGCAGAAGACGTGGACAAAGACTCTTCCCAGTAGCACCGATGCGAAGCTGCTGTGCTGAACAAGTGCTTGGAGGGTTGATCTTTTTTCCTATGAGTGAGCAAGACAAGGAGGCTGAGCATGACTGAGAATCTGGCTTCAGTTCCTGGTACTGCACACTTGACCTCAGACCTGCTGAAGTTTTCCAAAAGCCTGACCTGCCCCGCCTGACCTCCCCACCCCCCAAACTTGTGAGCAGTTGAGCAAGGAGGTGGCGGCTGTTTTTTTTTTCTTTTTTTTGCTTTTCCTGCATTTAATTACTGCAGCAATTTCCAAACAAGACATCTTTCGGTCAGGCCTCAAGTGTTTATTTTGCTGGTCAAAAAATGAATCTGCTGCCTGTGGTATGCATGGCATCTCACATATTTCTTTCTCTACTCACTGTCAAGTGACTTGATCTCCCAGCACATGCTGCCACAAAAGCAGGAAGTCAGATGGTTTGCAGGCCAATTAATCAATCAGTTTACTGTATTAGCAACATTAAAGGAATTCTGATGCAGACCCAATGCTTAAATCCGCTGTGACATCTGCAGCCAATCATGCTTACATTACCCCATTAACAAATTACATGTGCTAAGCAGGATAGCCTGTGGTGTGAGTGGGCAGAGAGCTCCCCGCAGTTTCTTCAAGTGCCACTGTCACTTGCACAAGGAGAACACAAAAAACCAAGGAGTTGTTCAGTGGAAAAGGTTTATTCTGTGCTTGTTGCACTTGTCACTTAGCCTTGAAGTAGGTTGAAGAAGGCCACATTAGTTCAGGGCACGGGAGAGATTTAGCAGCCTGGTGATAGAATGATAAAAGTTTGAATAGAAGTCTATGAAAATCTTTTATCGTATGGACTGGCAGGCTTGCATGTCACTGACTGGAGGACCAGCTGAGTACTGTGCTGCTCTCTCCTGAAAGCTGAGGAATTTGCAGGCAGATTACAGCAGTTTAGGACTGTTTGGGAGCTTTGTTCTGCTCTATGTGCTCAAAGCATTTTCCTGTCCCATTCATGAAACCACCAACCTGGCATCACCACCATGAGAATCATAGAATTATAGAATCACCAGGTTGGAAGAGACCCACCAGATCATCAAGTCCAACCATTCCTATCAAATACTAAACCATGTTCCTCAGCACTTCATCCACCTGTGCCTTAAACACCTCCAGGGAAGGTGAATCAACCACCTCCCTGGGAAGATTGTTCCATTGCCTAATGACTCTTTCAGTGAAGAATTTTTTCTTATGTTGAGCCTGAACCTCCCCTGCTGGAGCTTGAGGCCATTCCCTCTCGTCCTGTCCCCTGTCCCTTGGGAGAAGAGCCCAGTTCCCTCCTCTCCACAACCTCCTTTCAGGTAGTTGTAGAGAGCAGTAAGGTCTCCCCTCAGCCTCCTCTTCTCCAGGATAAACAAGTTCCTCCTAGGGAGAGCTTTGAGCTGAGTACATATGAAAGGATCCCTTTTTAGGGTGCATTTTGCTTAAAGCTCAACACTGACACAGTACATGGGGACCTGGTGTCTGAATGATCTCTAGCATCTGGGCTGCTTGCATTGCTTTCGAACCACGCTGCATCCTGCTACCATGCAGTCACAGGTACTGTGTCCCTACTGATGACCCTTCCAGTGTCACAGGGTGAGATGTGACCCCGCTAACTGCAACAACCAATATCTTACAGATGTACAGAGCCTCAGAGCAAGGAGGCAACTTCATAACTGCTCTTACAAAGCTTGGGATCAAAATGTTTTTGCCTTGAAAAGCCTCTCAGCTATGTACTACGCAAATGAACACGCACTTTATTTTCCTCCATTCATTTCTAAGAACGGTTTCTGTTGAACAGAGAGCTGAGTGGTGCTTCAGCTTCTTTTAACTAGGTGGCCTCAAACCCCACAGTGACTCAAGCCTGTTTTTATTTGTCCTTCCTTGATACTTACGGCACCGTCGGGGCAGCAGATGCTTTGCCAGTAACTTTAAAGGCAGATCCAGTGCCACAGGGGAGTTTGAAAGCTGCAGAGAAGAGTCAGGGCTCACAGAACATCATGCACCATTCTACCAAACATGACTGTCTTTCTTTTCTTTCTTGCTAAGCTTTGTCTTTAAACCTATGGATTCCCTTGATGCAAGTTGTTTATAACTTTTACTACTGAATGGGAAGACAGGTTGCCAGCATCAGTAGGACTTGAGCAGCTCAGGGCCAGCTTAGCCCTTTAGGAAACCTCTACTTTGTCATAACATCAATGTCCTCTACCCATATTCACAATCAGGCTTTTTCTCTCCAGTTGTCATCCCCTTGTCCATCACCCTCACCTCTGCTGGAAATGGAGCTCCTGGCTTGTTTGGATGCAAGTTGAAACTATGTTCCTCCTGCAAAAGAGTCACGCATAGCCCCTTTAAAGAAAGAATTCTTTTCAAAGGAAGTAAAAATAAAAATAACCCAAATATAAGTTTCTATTACACTTACCCCTCCAATTATTCACTGCCTGATGACTTCATGGCAGAGGTACTAATAAGTTTTACTTGCTATCATGTGGTATTTTATCTGGTAGCTTAATGAACCCCTCTGGTTAGCATAGGCTCACCATGGTCTCATTAGCTTGTTACTTTCTGCTGTGGCAGCTCAAGGCATTAATTGATTCAGCAGATTTATCCCATTGATTTGTGTGTGTCTGTGAGCAGGGAGAGTAGGGTCATGGGGTGATGTGTGCTAACCGAGGGCATTAACTTCACTGGTATAGATGGAGGATGGCTCTGCCCAGGAATGCACCAAGAACCAGGCTTGGACAGCACAGAGGTGATGAAGCTGTTTGGTGGTGAATGAACACAGGATTATGAGTTCCTCAGTGGCCTGTGCTGTACTGTCTTGCAAGCTCCTCGTACACCCTTTCATATCCTTCAAATGCTTCGTGGCTTCATTTTCTGGGCTGCAGCTTCCAGACCAGGGCAGCTGGAGGGAATCACACCGAATAGCGACGTGTATCCTTGGCAAGAGAAAGAGTGAATCCAGTGCCAGCATCCTCACTCCTGTAAAACATCTCTGTTTCCTGCCGAGAGTTAGTGAGCTTCTTCAGTGACAGTAAAGGCAAGTGAATGAATGGGGTTTTTTTTTTTATTTGCTATGTGTGCCTGTGGACATGATTGGATAATCATCTATGTTGTTGGTTATATTTCTCATAAACATGACAAAACTTGAAGCCAGGCTTAGTGGGACTGCTCCTCCCAAGACATGGCTGTCTGAGGCATGTTTTTTTTTATCTGCTAAAGTATAACCATGTTATTTGTGGTTATATATACCATATATTAACCATCTGTATGCTCAGTGCCACAAGATGAGATGCCACCAGGCTGCTTCTACCCCACAGGCAGATTGGCTGCTGCAGTCAGTTAGATGCTGGTGGCTCAGTCAGCTCACAGCTCAGACTCAGTGTAATGGAGCATATTAGAAATCAGCACCCAAACGTCTTAATTCTTGTGCATGTGCCATGAGGAGTCTCTAGGAGAAACAGCAGCAAAGAAATTCACTGGTGAGCTGGAGGAGCTTTGTGCAAGCAGCTCCTGCTAAGCATCAGCATGCAGATACGAATTGTGTGGAAGGTCCTTTTCCTGCTAAGGGCCATGTGGCAAACCTGACTCTGCCAAGGACAGGACAAGAATCCTCTTATGAGGATTAATCAGGGTGGAGGACAAGAAAGAAATGTTCTCTTCTAAGAAAAACAATGCACTTCACATATAATGTAGATAATTAGACACAACCCCATACTGTGTACTAACAAAACGTTGGACAGCCAGTTCCTCTGTCAGCAGGAGAAGCAGACAGAAGCAAATTCAGTGAATTTGTTACAATTTGGATTTCATCTTTTGTATGTAGCTCCAGATTAAGTTACATTTCCCTGACAGGATTATCAGTTTAGCTTTTTATTCTCCCACTGTACAATCTTCCCAAAACTGCTCAGCTTCTGATACCGTGTATTGCTTATTTGGTCAGCACAGAACATGCTCTTGACTAGAGGCCAGTGACTTTTCCCATCAACATGGAAGAAATTTGGACTCCACCTGGATTACAGAATCTTTTTTCATTTGGCTGCTTTATTGCATTATGGAGATTTGATACTTTTCTGGAGTCACCTGGGAGATCTCCAAGGGATGTGATTGGATTCCCGAGTACTTTGCTTCTTCTTCCAAGATGGAATAGACTTTTATGGAGAGTAGAAAATCAAAATGCAAGCTATCACTTGCATTCGCTACACCGTCCTTCCTGTGCGTTGGAGGAACTACTCTCTGAGGGGCCTGAAGCCTGTTGTAGTATGTGTGGGAAGGTAAAATGATGGTAAAAGAAGGACTCATGAGATGGAGATACAGTGCTGTGAGGAGGTGACACCCCATGTGCAGGACAGTGTGCAGGCGCCTGCCACTCGCAGAGGGAGAGGATGCTGCTGCTCCAAAGGTGGAACCAAAGCCATCTCATCAAATGGCACTGCACTAATTTATGTTAATGAGTTTCTCAATAGCACTGCTGCATCTCTTTCAGAGACAGGAGAATCAATGATGGACACAAGGCAGACCAGAGTGTGTGAGCCATGCTGTGGGCGTGACTGGAGAGGCACCTGCACTGCAGGGTCACCGTGAGGCAGAGGACAGGCATTCCCTTTGCAAAGACAACTACCAGGGCAATTCACTCTCCTGTGCCTACCTCCATCCTCTGTGGTCTGAGCTATGAACCAGGCACATAAAGGAGAAATCCAATTTTCAGAAGCGCAAGCTTTCCTCAAGCTCCACCAGGGGAGATTTAGGCTAGAGATTAGGAGGAAGTTTTTCACACAGAGGGTCATTGGGCATTGGAATAGGCTGCCCAGGGAGGTGGTTGAGTCACCTTCCCTGGAGGTGTTTAAGGGATGGGTAGATGAGGTGCTGAGGGACATGGTTTAGTGTTTGATAGGAATGGTTGGACTCGATGATCCAATGGGTCTCTTCCAAATTGGTTGTTCTATGATTCTATGATTCTATGAAGTTGCATCTGAAAAATAAGGGAGATGCTTTCTAAGGAATTGGGTCTGAGAGGAGGTGTTGCTGCCTTGTCAAGGGATGTGTTCTTAGTTTGTGACTAGCTCAAAGAGAGCTCACTTTTGAATATATCTGGGCTGTTGATACAAAGCTTCTTCTATCATGAAGCCAGAGCTAGAGGCAAACCAAGAAAATTGTGTAGCACACTGTGGAGCTTAAAGGTAAGAGGAAGTAGCAAGCAGAAAACTCATGTGAGAAAACCAAAGTTCATCAGGCACTTAGCAGGCAAGTCAATACAACAGTGAAAATCAAAGCTTCCTTGAAATCACTCTGCCATAATTCCCCGAACACCAATCCCTTTCACAGCAGTTGGCGTCACAAGGACACTGATCACTCACCAGGAAGAGCTGAGCAGTTGCTGAAGATACACAAATGATGACAGTAGATTCCCCCAAATGCCTTTGATCTCTGTTTGCGCTTAGCTTTAGGAGTTTATTTCTTGGCTCAGTGGTATTCGAGTGGCATCACTCATGCTGGTGGTTCACAAAGTAGCTGAGAGCAAGCAGCCTGTCCCAAGGATATTTGCAAAATAACGAACGACTGTGCTGAAAACACTTCCTGCTTCAGCTCTGGGCTCTCAAACCAGCGAAGTTACTGTCTGGGAGTAATTTAGAGGAACTGTACTAGCAAGTGCAAAATCAGTGGAAATGTGCAATTCCTCTAGACTTAATTGCAGTGGAGCATCTGTTTACACTTCAGGATCCAAAAGGCACCCTCATCTACTGGTAATTTTGCATTCGGCAAAGATGGTATGTTACTAAGTGAAGTTTTCAAAAGAATATACTGACATTCACCAGTTCTGTGCAGTTGCATCTATTCAACCGCTAGCCAGAACCACCCTATTAAACCCACGACTGGGGGTGTAAGCATCTCTAAGAGCTCTCATTGAACTCGCTATCACAGTCTTTAAGGTAATCATGTTGATTGCTCTCAGTTTAGCAATTACGGCTGAGTAACACATTTTCAGCTTTGGAAAATGATCCGCCTAGCCCCCTTTCCCTATGCATAAGTCTCTCATGTGCAGAGATACACACACAAGCACACACACACATATTTGCCAGCTTTCATGTGCTAAATGGTTTCTAAACTCCTGCCTGTCAAGAAGCTGGCTGATCTGCCAGCAGGATTCCTGTCTGATGGCTGCATGATGTGTGCCAACAGCTCCCTCTGGATTTTTTTTTTTGTCTAAGATTTACTTCAGTTGCTGAAAAATCAGGGAGTGTCTTTGTTCCCAGAAATATTTTTGGCAACCGACTGTAGAGAGCATGACCCATCCTCACAGCTCTGTTGTGCGGTCTCTAGACAGCAGCTCCTCAGGGCCAGTACAACCTGGGGTGAAGAGACAGGGTCTGTAATGGAAACGATTGCGTCTTTTTGTCTGGGAAGTCAGAAAGTGTCATTCTTTGAAAGACAGAGTCTATTTCGGAAAGAGCATCTCTTGCAGAGATAGGCTGTATAATAGATTTCCAGGGCACCAGTTGTGTAACCTTGACAGTCACTGGACTGGAGACTGTCTGCTGGAAAGCACCACAAATTCTCCCTCTCCTGCTAAACCAAATGCATCAATGACCTCAGTCCTTGGCCACCCCATCCATCTCCATTAGAAAATGTTAAAGGGAATAGCATCTCAGGAACCTCTCCCGTAAGTTATGAACTAACACGGCTAATTTTACAGCTACTAAAATATACCAAGTTTCAAAACAATAGCTTTGCAAGTTGACTAGCTGGTGAACGACAGCCAAAAGGAGGAGACACGTGGATTTACACTGGGGTGAATGGTAGGCAGAGGAGGAGCTGGAGTCCCTGAACTCGGATTTGAAGGCAACAAATTTTGCTGAACTTCACCAGCTGAGAGCCTGGTGCTGCTTTTTGCAGCCACCGTTGTCGATCTAATCAGATCTCAGACAAGAAGGAGGCTACTTTGTTTCTTCATTCATCGAAACTGGACAGAAAGAACTGACCATTTTGGAAAAATTCTTTGGAACTTGATAGAATTGGGACTGAGCATGCCATGGAAATTTAATATTCCTGCGCAGAAATTACTGTAAATGCTTGTAGAATTTACTAAGTGCTTTGGTGCTTCCTGTTGGGTTATTTTTAACACTCTTGTAGAATTCCATAGTGGGATATGATTATGTATTAAGTTTTAATGGTTGTTTAAATAAAAAGAAAAGTTGTTCAACACTATCATTTTCTATTAGGTTATACAGGATGCCTCCATGAGGAATGTTTTCCTGCTTCCAAATGAAGCCCGAGCAGATTTGAACATCAGACATGAGCAAAATAATCCCACTTCAGGGAAGATGCTAATGAAATCCAGGTTGAGAAAATGTGCAGGAAGCTGCTGTAGTGTTTCTATTTCCATTTGCAGTTCACACAGGTGACTTCAAGAGCAAACCAAGGTTTACCACACCCTAATTGTTTTTGAGGGCACTGTCAAAACCCTGAACTTTGAGATTTTCCTTAAGGAAATCTTCTTAATACATATCCTCTTTTGTGATCAAGGAAAAGTTTTCCAGAGATTTGAAGAGACTGTATGTATTTCATGCCTTTTCTAATCCAACCGCATATGCACAGATCAAAGGCATGCATGAAGCTCAGGAATCTTGCATCCCATACAGATTCTCCTCCAGGAAGACATCTGTGTGATCTGTGAAGGTGTCCATTGCTTTCTACTATTTTGTGTGCTCATCTGTTTGTATTATTAATCACTATGATTTCTGTAGAGCTAACATGGTCTTGTCTCATTAATTGGTTTTGACCACCATCCATTCCTTATTCAGGCATCATCAGAGCATCTTTGGTTTCTGAGACCATACTAGATTTTCACAAATCGTGCCCAATTTAAACCAGAGAGCTTGGGAATGGTGTTTGAGAACAAGTCCCACTGGGCAAGGGGCAAATTGTTGTCTGCAAGCTCATAGGCTGCATACGCCAAGATGAAGAAACATTGAGGAGGATGTGGTTAGCTGCACAGATCATGTGAGTGTTCCCAGTGTTTGAGGTGGCTTACTTTTTCTTGGCAGGATTTTGATAGGAGAGAATTTGTTAATGAAAGAGGAAAACAAAGAAAAGGTCACCAGATGAGGGTGCCACCACGCTGTCCTCAGACCTCGAAACATCAGGAGCTGAAAGTCTGCCCCACAGGAGCTTCTCTGGTTTCGGTAGCTGAACAACTGAGCAGGTTCCTTCCAGATATATTCCTTGGCTGTTAAGGTTGGTGCCAGGGAGGGCTAACAGCAGCACAGTGGCCACGTCCTAAAAGCAGAAGGCTGCACAGACACTTTCAGCTGAAAAGGAAGGGACATCATGGGAGAGACAGGCAAGTGCAGGGATTCGCATCCAGGGCTTTGCAACAGGTGACTTACACTGGGTTGCTCCAGCGGGTGATGCAAAGTCTGCAAGAAGCAGACACCCCTTCTGCAGTGGATTGTGTCTCCATTCATTTCTCATGCAGGCAGTATTCATTCTGACTCCATTTACTTATCTAAATACATTAAGTGCTTATTAATACAGACAGCATGTTCTTTTTTTCATCTTGAGAAGGGAAGTCTCATGAAATGTGTTGCCAGTCTAAATTATTCCATGACATGCCTACATCTCAAATTAACTGGAGGAACATCAACAAACATAACTGCAATTCTTTTCCAATCCCATCTCCTTCAGTCAGTCTTTAACCCACTTATCAGGCACTTGTTATTACAGAAGTAATCATGAAAAGAAAATACACCAGTGCTGAATCAACACTATCGTAATTTTTCTTTTCTTTTTTCCTTTTTTTTTGTACTCATGTTATGCTCTTGGTCTCTGTTGGACACACACCAGACTGAAATTGTAGAAATCCAGCTGGCTAAATCCATCACATCTTATTACAGGTTATCAATTCTACCATGCAGCAAACACATTTAACAATTAGCAGTGAATTGATGAGTGACTTAGTTTGGTCTTTGCCATTTAGAGGAGAGTGTTTCTTTACTGCTCTGTGCTTAAAAGAAAAACTCACAATGTAAGCTTAATTTGTAGAAAAAGCAAAAAGCTGGTAAAGCCATTAACGTTTCTTACAAGCAAAATGACAAATGGTCTTTATATTCATCTCAAATCACTTCTTTAAAGCAGGGATCAGGAAAGAATTTTCCTCTAAAGGAAATTGCCGCCTGAACAGGGAGGTGTTTTCACTGGGCTTTCTCACCTTCTGTGGGATCAATAGCTGTAAGGGACTGCCAGGCTTGCCTTTCTGGGCTTGATAAAACCATCAACCTCATTTACTTTGTTGAATTTTCTGCCTCTACAAAAAAAAAAAGAGAAAAAAGAATTGTAAACTCTGCATAGAAAAGAACCAAACAACACTGGGACTCACAACATATACTAAAACTTTTAGGAGTAAAATTGCAGTAACTCAGATTTAACTTGTTCAGTTCCAGTTCCATATCTTACTGCAATTAAACTTTTTTCAATTCCATAAAACAGTGTTGGTCAGAAAGGACCTTAAAGACCATCCACTTCCAACCCCCCTGCCCTAGGCAGGAACATCTTCCACTGGATCAGGTAGCTCCAAGCCCCATCCAGCCTGGTCTTGAACACCTCCAGGGATGCCAACCACCATATCAAAGCTCCATAAAAACCTAAAAGGATCAAATGAGATTTTTGAGGAGGAATCTGTCCCTTCTCTCTCCCCTAAGACAAGACCTTCCCTCTCCACTCCTCAGGAACCAGCTTTCCAAAGTGCAGCTCACTGCAGTACTTCTCCCATTAGAGAAAAGCACCAGTCTTACTATCTAAACCAGGCTTTCAGTAGGAAAAACACTAACTACTTTCAGTGCAGTCTCAAAATACCAGCTGGTCAGCTTTGAGCTCTTCAGTGTGCAAATAAAATGAGGCTAGTGAGACAAAGAAATCTCTTTCCTTTTCATTTGCTAAGTACATTAATGTGTTCTTGATTCTCATTTACTCACTGTAATCACAGTCCTTGAGGTTTTGTTTGCATAGGTTTTGCTGGTTTGGATGGGTTTGTGGGTATCTTTTCTAATTGAGAGTTTTTTCTACTCATGTAAACTGAATATTTTCCTACTGGCAATCTTTTCCTAACTTTGCATTACAAAATCTTTTTTCCCCTTCATTTTCTGCCCCTACCTGGTGCAGGGGTTTGTTCTGGAAGTGGCAACAAAGGCTTCAGGTGATGCCCAGGAAAGCAAAGACCACATGGAGAAGCACTGGGCTTGGGTGTGGGGTGTTGGGGTTTTTTTTTTGCTTGTGGAAAGAAGAGCAGCTAAGACTTTCCGGTCATTAGATGATCACCATATAATCAAGGAAATATTTAGAGAGTAAAGTGTCAGACTAGAAATACTACACACTTCCTTGGTGGTCATGTCTCATCATGAAGCACAAGCTGGTGCTTTAGGAGGTTCCTGTTAGAGAACTGCCTCTTCCCATCAGTGCCATATGCAAAGCAATGAGCTGATTCTTGCTGAGACTTCAAGACATGCTTCACATTCCAGGTATAAGATGCTCAGCCCCATGTCCCTGTGGTTAATGAGCTACTACTCACTAGATGTAAATGTGTGTAAGAATGGTGGTTACTGCAAGGTAACTTTCTTCAGCATGCAGAGAGACAGGTTTAAAACAAGATGCTTCATTTTGCATTTGCCACAGATGCAGAAACAAAAAAAAAAAAAAAAAAAAAAAAAAAAAAAAAGGCACATATGGTAACCTGCTAAGTCTCAGTAACTTGAAATCTCTTCCTGGCAATTGAAATATAGCTCTCCTTGGGCTGGCAGTGCTTTAGCAGAATACAATGGCACTTCATAACACTTAGTGATGATTTGTGAAAAACTATGTCCAAATTATATCATACAGGAAGTACGTAGGGCGTAACAAAGAGTAGTGGGTGAAAAGCAGAGGTTCCCAAATTAATCTGTGTTGGGAAAATCAACTGCAGGTTCCAATAACCGTGTCAGCTGAATTGCTTGGGCTGCTTTTGTGTGTAGAATCATGCAGGAAATCCCAACAAAGCAGAATTTCTCGTAAGACTTCTGGTGCATCAGCCTGCCATCCGAGCCAGAGAGAAACCACAAAAACAATTGCTCTCCTTGCTGTGCGGCTACTACAAGTCCCAGGTGGAACCTGAAAATGAAATGTGTGTGTGTCTAAACATCACAGGGCTTTCCAAAATGCTCTCTTTGGATGGAGTTACAGAAACAGGCACATGATGAGAGTCAGGAGGTCGTTCTTTATATTATACATTGTTCTCTCATATGCTTGGCTGGAATTGACCCAGTGACTTAGTTTGTTTAAGAATACTTTAAAAACGTTTCTTGTAAGTCTCAGATTTGAGCACCTGAGATCATCTGTCACCTTGGAACATCTTTAAGGAAATTTTGGAGCTTTTATATACTTTACCAAATAATGGACCCATTTCTTCATTACTGTGCTGAGATGGATATCTGCTGAACCAGGAAAGTATAAACAGTGAGAAGAATTGGCTCTAGAAAGCCTTTAAGGCTAATTTGTGTTCAAGGCTTGTTTTAAGGAACAGAGTTATACAGTTCTTACCTTTCAGAGGACAAAAATAAGGAAGCAGTAGGCTGAAAATGATAATGCAAATATCAAATACCTTGCAAATACTCAGGTTTGATCTCTATTATGGAGCTCCCTCAAAAATCACAGAACTTTCCTCTCTTGGTTGGTTTCTGTGAACACCTGAGCTCTTCCTCGTGGCCAAGGAGGGAAATCTCAACAATAGACTTCATGGGAATGGTTGGACTCGATGATCCAGAGGGTCCTTTCCAACCTAGTGATTCTATGATTCTCATGGTGATGATGCCAGAGGTTGGTGGCTGCCTGAATGGGACAGGAAAATGTTATCTGTCACAAGGAAAACCAGGGATGCCAGGGATGGCAGCATCAAAAGCTTCTAGGTTTGTGCCTACATTGTTCCCTCAATGTTGTAATGAAGCTGAGGGAAACCAGAGCACCCAGAGCAAGGGATCACAGTGTAGGTGCTTTGTACAATCACCACGTCATGCAATGTTGACACTCATATTGCTGATCCTTGGTGAAGTCTTTGGCAAAGAGCACAACACCCTGGAAATGAATTTGGCAAACAAGTTAACATTAAAGCCAAAGAGTTCATATTCTTAAAAGTCTCATGAAGAGAGAAAAATTACAATTTATCTACTAGCACTTCAGCTGGCTAGGGTTCCAGCTAGGAAATGTACTGGGTAGAAATGGAACTTTTCCTTTTTTTTTTTCACTATTTCCGAAAATTCTGTGAGGAAATATTTTTCTCCAAACTCCTCAGCAATGCTCATTATCCTGTTTTCATGGTACTATGAAAAATAGAGATGTCGGCAATTTAGTTTTCTTTAGGGGTGAATTTCATTCCTTTTGCAATGTTTATGAACTACCCAAGTCCCTTTTGAATCCTATGCTGTAGTTTTAAAAAAAAAAATGTAATGATTTTCATCTTGCAGTATCATTTCTTGGAGAGCAGAAGTAAGAATTCTGAAACATCAGAGGAAATATTAAAAGGAGAAAAATGCTCTTTAGGTTTGCTAGGGAGATATTACTGGATGAAAAGTAGGGAAGTAGCACAAAAATTACATAGGGTAAAAAAATGTCTTGATGCCAAGGATCTTGTCTTGTTGTCTTCCTCTGTAAAATACCCAGAAAATATCTGGCACTACATGAAACTCACCGTGAGAGCGAGGCTGAGAGCCCTAAGAGTGTGCTGAAGTGGAAGTCTTGTTAAATTAATTTTTTCCAGGGTTTGCGAGAGCTATTTCCCTTCCACCTGCTGACCAAACAGGATAACAGTAAAATACTTCCTCTTAGTGACTCACAAATCTGTCGGAGGTGATGAGGCCCAATGGGAGTTGGAGGATGTCTTAAATAGCAATTTGCTTTTTACCTCTTGGCAAACAGCGTTCTCTGGACTGGTAACTCTAGCAGCATTTCCAGGCTCTGGAAATGGGAACCAAGAAATGTCTGTTGTTGCTTATTTTGTTCTCAGAGGGTTTCCATCAGGCATCCACAGCTCAACGTGGTTTGAACTGTACACAAAAGGGGGCAAATTTCAGAAGTGTTTAGTGAATATCCCTGCTATAGAATGATAGAACAATCAGGTTGGAAGAGACCCATCGGATCATTGAGTCCAACCATTCCTATCAAACACTAAACCAGGTCCCTCAGCACCTCATCCATCTGTGCCTTAAACACCTCCAGAGAAGGTGAATCAACCACCTCCCTGGGCAGCCTGTTCCAATGACCCTTTCCATGAAAAACTTCCTCCTAATCTCCAGCCTAAATCTCCCCTGGCGGATCTTGAGACCATTCCCTCTTGTCCTGTCCCCTGTCACTTGGGAGAAGAGCCCAGCTCCCTCCTCTCCACAACCTCCTTTCAGGGAGTTGTAGAGAGTAATGAGGTCTCCTCTCAGCCTCCTCTTCTCTAGGCTAAACACCCCCAGCTCTCTCAGCTGCTCCTCACAGGGCTTGTTCTCCAGCCCCTTCACCAGTTTCGTGGCTCTTCTCTGGACTCGCTTTCTCCTCAACTGTGTCAAGCAAGGTGATAATTCAAAATTTTTTGGGGGAAAAGGGGGTGTTGAGGAGGGAATTTTCCATTTCAGGCTATTGAAAGACAAGGGATCCACAGGCCTGGGTGCAGGCATCTCCCTCCACATGGTCCAACTCTGGCTTGTGGGAATCATAGAATCACCAGGTTGGAAGAGACCCACCAGATCATCGAGTCCAACCATTCATTGTTGTGTTCCAATTCTTTTACAAAGGGCAAATCAAAGGTTTGTGTGGCCAACTCAGCTCATTCAATGCTGTCCTCTTTATCTACCATAACCTCTATCAGAGAACACTGCTCTTACAGTTGAGGGCCAGAAAGCCAGGAGGCAGTTTGCTGTAGTAAATCTCAACCCTAGTTTATTCATTTTTTATTTCCCTACCATGGAAGCAAGACAACAACGGAAGATTAAAGTGAATTATTATATGCTATGGGTTTCGGAAACATCCTTTTACTTCCTTCCTAGGTCATGCACAGTCCTGTGGTTTGTGAGTGCAGCTTCTGCTCCTGTTTCCAGTCCGGTAGCTTTCCACTCCCATCGCGCTGATGTGCTTCTCCAAACGTCCGACTAAACGTGTCTCCCAGTGTGTTCATAAAGGGAAATGATTAACTCAAGCCGCCTATAGAATGCAATACTTCCTATTTAAATATAATCCTGACAAAGCTGAATGGGAAAAAAAAATCTATGGTATTTTCGAATAAAATATGCTGCGATTTCCCAAAAAAGCTTTATGGTGTTTTCCACAAGGGATAAAGAGCTGCTTCTCAGCGCAATATCTGACACTTTCCTGTAAATAATCATTTCTCAAAGCAAACATAGAATCATAGAATCACCAGGTTGGAAGAGACCCACTGGATCACAAAGTCCAACCATTCCCATCAAACACTAAACCATGTCCCTCAGGACCTCGTCCACCCGCACCTTAAACACCTCCAGGGAATGTGAATCAACCACCTCCCTGGGCAGCCTGTTCCCACACCTAAAAACCCTTTTTGTGAAGAATTTTTTCCTTATGTCAAGCCTGAATCTCCCCTGGTGGAGCTTAAGGCCATTCCCTGTTGCCCCCAAACATATCCACTGTTATCCCACTTGAAATAAAATCATATCCATGCAATTAAAATATCGATCACTAAATAATCTTCAGTCAGAGTACTAAACTGTAGCATAAACTGAAGATCTAGTAAATTAAAGAAACTGGATATTTATTTACACAGAAATTAGCGCTTGGACTTAACTGATGATCTGAAAACAAGGTGACACCCATGACCAGTCAGGGTCAAAATGCTTTGGTTTTATTTTCTTTTGTTTCAGAATGTGTTCAGGAGTAAGACTTTTTTAAAAAAATGTCCTCTTAGTTCTCAACTAGTACTGAAGATTTTAAACAAAAGCTAAAGAAGAAAAGAAATAGCGTAAGCAAATTTCAAGATAAATTACTATGCATCTGTAAGATTTTTTTCCCCCATTCTGCAAATAATCTACCCTGAAATATTTCTGCGTTGTTTTCACTGTACTGAAATGTGCCAGCAGCCTTTCACTGGAGTTATCCGACGACATCTGAGCAGTGCTTAACTCACCGCTGGCCTTCAGTGAGTGACTGCCTCAAAAGCCAAATGAAACCAGTCCTCTTCCAGCGGCGTCATGTTTGTTAGCAAAATTTAAAATTGAGATGTTGGGGTTTCTTTTCCTGAGTCATCACTTTGCCCGTGCCATAACGCTTCCTGGAGTTCTGCAGACGGCTGCCTAGGGGGATATTTGGGGCAAAGGCTCAAAATTCATAGCAGAACATTTCAAAGTTGATGCCCTGAACTGAGGCACTTACAAGTAAACATAATGTCTAGGATGAAAACTTTCTATGCATATGCAGAACAATCTCTCTTTCCCTATAAACAAAAAGAAATGTCTTCGGTTTACATATTTCTAGTTTGCGCAGCATGGAAAACTTGCAGAGGTAACAGGGGAAAAGAGAAGAATTTAGTGAATTCTTAACAGTCCGGCTAGGCACAGTATCAAAAGCTAAACCTGTCAGGATCTGGACTGGGGAGGATGCTCATTGGGAGATCTGACAAGCGAGACTGCGGAACTACAAAGATTTATTGTATACCAAAATAATTTGTACGCTTGCTGAGCAAAGTTGCTGCCCCAGAGTAAATGCTCTCAAATATATTTTCCATTGTGAACTCCAAGTCCTTTTTCTTGCCCAGATTCCATCACAACAAACGGCCCAAGGATTTACGTGCCTCTCGCTTACCTTGTGATGTCTGCCTGGTGTTACAAGTTTTATGAAGACAGCAGCGAAGGATAGCAGTCCCCTCCTTGGCTGTCATGGCAGAGGGAACAAGGACTGGTCAATCCTCATGAGAACAGAGACGCCCTCATGGGGTCCTGGTAATGATGTTTCATCCCTTGCTCTGGTGGATCTGTTGCAAGAGTATCATAGAACAACCAGATTGGAAGAGATCCATCGGATCATGGAGTCCAAATCATCGAGTAGAGCAAGGACAAGTCTAGCACAGGATGAGAAGTGATCAGCGTTAAAATCACTAGATTTTTTTCAGATACCATAAGAGACATTTTCAGAATTAACTTTAACACTTTAAAAAGCGCAGATTTCACATAGTGCTGGAAAGGTTTGAAATTCTCGTTCTAGTTTCACGTGCACATGCCCAAACCAAATGGGACTGAATGTCATCTTCAGAAAAGACACTTCTTTGTTGTCTGGCAGTTCCTAACCTGCTGCTCAGCAGCTAGATCTGGTTTACCCAAAAGCCATCACTACCTTCTTCGTGTGCGAACTTCTATATCAAAGTGGAATTCATCATACCTAATTCCATCTATAAAGATGACTAATCCTGGGCTAATGCCCTGGCATCCCTTTGTATTCCCTGAAGAAAAGCAGACAGCTCTGAAATTGCCCTCTATCTGTAGCCATAGGTCTGAGGATGAGAAGAACGTTTGCCTTCTTGTGGGCTATAAAGGGAGCACAGATAACAAGCCCAGACTGAAGTGTCACTGGCCTATTTATAGGATTTCAATAATAAATCAGGAAAATTATATTGTCATGGCAATAGAAATACCAAAATTCTCTGTACCGCTGCCCATCCCCATATCTCCTTCTGCTGATAAAAATGGCAAGGAGATAAGATGAGGGAGAAACCACAGAGATTTCTGTGATATATAAGGCTCAAAAATGGAAAAGGAAAAAAAATATATGGTTGTATAAAGATCGCAGGATAAATGAAGCATGAATGTAATAAGAGCAGAAGATTGAGGCAGATACAAAGTCGATGTATTAAGGAGGGAGAAGGAAGGTCCCTGCCTTGTGTGGGGCACTGAGACCAACCAGGATCCAACCGATGGAGCAGGTGCAGAGGAAGATGTGGGGCAATTAGGGCGGTGGAGAAGAAACTAAAATAGATTTATTTAGGCTAGGAAAAGGAGGAAAAGGCTAGGAAAATGATTGCTTTCTATAAATAGTCCAAGTAAACCCCCAGGGAAGGGAGATAGTTATTTAATTCAAAGGACAATGTTGGCCTCAAATCAAACTGCTTGTGAGTAAATAGAGGGTGGAAACATGAAGAAGGTTTCTGAGCATCACAGGAAAGATGTTCTGAAACAACTTTCCAGTCACAGCAGGAACCTGAGCACTTCTAAATCTGTCAGAGCAGGAAACTGATCTCAGTGCCAAGATATCTTCCAGATCTACATACACATTACTCATGCTTTATTTAATCTTTATTTTGCAAATGACAGATTTTGCCTTGCCTTAGAAAATAGGACTGGACAAAATCTTGAGAGACTGTGCAGCTGATAGCTTGACTGAAGGCAGATTCATTCATACTGATGGGAGTTGGGCTGGCCCCTTCTCAACATCCACAAGAGACATCCTACAGCCTTCTGATCCTCCACCACCCTTATTATTGCAACGTTTTGTTCATAGATTGAGACTTTTTTGCCTTTATGTAGCTTTATCTCATGCTGTCCAGTTAAAATCCATCACTAAGCTAATGGACCACCGCAAGGGTCCAGGAAGAAATGCTGTGAAGCCTCCTTAAGAGAAACATCAGTCAACAGACAATAGAGACAAAACAAAACCAGGACAGTGACACTGCTTTGAATATCACTGTTCAGCAAAATGGAAACTGAGGAAACTGTGTTTGATTTTCCTGTCTTATAATTAACCTTTTTACATAGCCATATACAGAGAAATTTGATAGTGATACAGGGAAAACCCACATTCCCACAATAACTTCAATACATGCTTTTCCAGCAGAAGTGCATGAGGATAAACCAGGATGGTCTTTGTCTGGCATCAGCCTCATGCAATCTATTCACTTGAATCTCAACCTATTAAATATAAAGTAAACCTAGCCTAGTTTGCACAGAGTTGCATTCTCAGTTTTACAGAATTTTAACAAATTTCTCTCCTCTTTATGTCTGAGGAAAACTGCGCAAGACAGGCACTAGTTTTTTAAGCAGTAAACACATTGGTCCAAGGGGGTTTTCATAGAATCATAAAACCATAGAATCACCAGGTTGGAAGAGACCCATCGGATCATCAAGTCCAACCATTCCTATCAATCACTAAACCATGTCCCTCATGCTTGCTATAAAGAAGAGAATTATACCACTTGACTCTAAAGCAAATAAGTTACTTTGTAAAAACTAGTTCAATTTACATAGAAATTCTTAGCAAGGAAGGAGAGAGAAATGAATAAATCAATCTTTTTTTTTTCTCTTTCAGCTTCTGCAAAAATCAGTTTAACTCTACCTTAAACTTTACTTTAATCAGGCAATTATAATCTTGAATCATTCACCACTTAATTGTCCAAAGTACAGCAAAGCAAGAAAACAGATATTTCACAGCTGAAAAATGAGTCAACTGTCCATCTCAGACCTTCAAATCAAGAAAAGGCAAGGTTTGCAGCAGGCTGCAGTGGGGAAGGGAGTAGAGTTTTGTCAATAAAAGCAGGCTATGATCCTCTCCTGCCTTGAGGAACAGAGATAACCCTATGCTCCTAAGTAGGAGAGTAAATATAATCTCTGCCAAGCACATCACCATCCATCTCCCTCATATATCATGACTCAGTCTTCATAGAATCATAGAACAACCAGGTTGGAAGAGACCCACCGGATCATTGAGTCCAACCATTCCTGTTAAACACAACAGGCCAATCACACACCAGTGGGTGGTTACCAAGGGTTTATGAAAAACCATCTTTCTTCAGAAAGTGTCTATTTAATAGAAGGTTCTCCTGTGTCTCAACAGTTGCACTGGGAGATCTGTCCATCTCCCATGTCCTAAAAAAGAAGCCATTCGTGAAAGCAGGCAAGCACAAGAGCTGAGTAAACTTGGACACAGCTCCCAGCCAAATTATGAGCATGTTGCCAAACGTGGAGAAAAGTGCATCTGATTCTTCTGTTAAGGCGTCCAAGGAGGGCCACAAAATTATAGTTCAAACTATAAACAGAATGAGTACATTTTGTTCATTTTCCTGTACTCTTTATAATCGATGCAATATGACGAGCTGCTATCAGTGGAGAGTTATACAATCAGATGGCAGCAATAAAAAGAACGTTAGAAAGCCTAGGATATCACAGGAGGTTGACTGGAGGAAGCGGTTATAAAACAAGACCGTTTGTATCTATTTAGACGAGAACATCAGATTCGTGACAAAGTCATTTTGATGTCTGTCTGCCCACTTAATACTCAGCTAATGGACATCTGCATCCTGATTTACAGTGGTTGCCTGGAGAAGGATCAGTACCAAGGATTATACATGCATGGACATGGCTCTTTGTGCACCTTGAATGAGGATGTGTGTTCCATACAATGACAACATATCCACGTAGAGACAAGTCAATATTATGTACACAATATATGCATATGCAGAATTTCATAATTGTGGTCTCTTTTTCTGTTTGCTCATTCTATTAGACTCATGGAGGTTTTTATTCTTTTTTTTTATTGTCATTTTAGCACAAATGGGGCTGCAGGTTCACAGTTTGAACAATCTGTGGTATGAGGAATAAAAAAAGAAGGAGATGGGCATCTCCACCAGCTGTCAGCCGGGAGACTTTTGCTGCAGTATCTTTTGTTCTTTGGCATCTGGAAAGCTGCTGGTGCTCAGATGGTCTTCAGACATGTTCTCTTCTTTTACAGACACCTCTCCTATGGCATCTGCAGGATCTACTTGGAAAAATCTAGAAAGTATCAAAATGAGATCTGTAAAGCTTTAAAAACAAAGACACATTTCACCTGTCTCTAATCAGCCCCATCTCATGGCTTGGCTTTGATTTCCCCAGTGCAGGAAAGAAACGTATAGGATTTTAATTTCCTTGGCTCCCAAGAGCATTATGAATGAGACTGCAACATTGCATTCGGCTTGTGTTATTAATGGGCTCCATGCTTGCAAATGTCTCCTTCAATATATTTGCTCTAAGTGCCTCCAAAAAGGGGGGAAAAAGAAGAAAGAAAACATCAGGTTTCTAGGTCTAATGTATGTGACCTGACAGTACGAATACATTAGATCTTCCACAGAAACATACAATTCCAGCGCTGTGTATTGGATCTCTAGTCCTTTTATCTTCATCTGGACTCTAATCAACGTGCTAGCGTCCTGCCTGGAAACACGCCCTATTTTCCTGCCATTCTGGCTCATACTTTCTATCCATTTGAGAGGGTATGACATTCCTTCATAGAAACTCACTGTAAGTTAGGAAAGTTTCTGAGCTCTCTGTTCAAGCATTCTGACCATCTTCCAGTACAAGTGTTCTCTTTTTTTGCTGAGTTCTTTAGCACCCCTATTCCGGAGCCAAGACTCCCTCAGATTCTCTGCATGCACGAGGCAGCATGGTTCTGCTAAAGGCCATGTGCTCATCGCTGCTGAGGATCTCATACATCATTTTTGAGTCATAAAGAAGGTACAGTCCAATAATCCTAAACTGAGACCTATGAGATCTCAGTTGTCTTCTAAAACTTCAGGCAGGTCGTGGTGCTTTCCCACTTTACGTCTGGTTTTCTCTTCCCATGCTTTGACTTATCTGCAAGCCTTTCGGTTCTTAAAAGGAAGAGATGTTTTATATTATGTGTCTGGACAGTGTCTAACACAAGAGGGCCCCAGTCTGATTAGGGTCTCTGGTGACTACTGTAACACATACACTGCTAATAAAATGCATTTGAATCAGAAAAGCTCAGTGATGCTTCTTTTCCAGTCAGCTCTTACCTTGGAGAAACCTGGGGGAGGTGGGCTTGTCAGCCAAAGGCAGGATGGCCCAGCTTGACCCATCCTAGCACAAACAGCCCTTCGAGCTCTCCTTGCAGTCCTGCAAACTGAATTGAGCAAGAGCTGTGTTTGTGCACTGTCTTCCTTTGCCTGGAGTGCTTTGTGCATCCAAATGTGCCACATATTTGCCTTCCCAAAGCAAGGCCTGCTTCTGTTAACAGCAATTAATCACTTTATAGCCGGTCTTTTATTATTATGAACACAGAGGACGTGTTTCCATTAATAGGTCCCCAAGTGAGCCTTATCCAGCATCTCTGAGACTTAATGAAGGAGATTATGTGGCCTAAATAGAGTTTTCATTTTCGGCATCCTCCCATTTCTATCTGCACTACCAAGTAAGCCAACAGAATGAAGTGGGAATCTTGTTACGGGCTCAGTTACAGTACATAGGATAAACTTGCAGCCAAATCATAAAATGTGTCCACTAGGTTAATGTGATTAGTAATAGCTAAAACTTGCATCGGTATTTTTACAAGGGTCTGAAACAAAACATGAAAAACAAGCACACAGATGTCTTTGTACTGTAGTGGTAATTCAAAGCTCTCCGCTCCCCCAATTAACCTCAATATTTGAGCAATGAGAGGGCAGGCAACTGGCTCCTCAGGGAAATGTCTGTCTCCAGAATGTTGTTCAGTCTCAGGGAATTTTTCAAGCGTGCTGGTTGCCATTAAAAAGTCATCACTTCCAACAGTGGTTAAGACCTAGCAAGTCTTTGGGTGCTTATAAAACAGTGTCTAACTAATGACGCTAATCATGAGGGTTACCAAACAGTGGCACATGAGATTTCTCAGCCTGAGCTAGCACGGCCACGTGTCTGCATCCATGGTGAGTGCAGCATCGTTAGCATAGAGCCAGAACCAAGAGGATGGACCACTGGTGTAGGATTCTGCTCTGGTCCACTGAGCATAGGCCACATCTGTCTGTTTGCAGGCAGCTCAGGTGAGATGAGCATCTCTGCACATGGATGTGTAGACATGGCACCACTCTGGTGCCACTCTCCACCTGCCTCCATCTCTCCTCAAGTGATCAGCAATCAAATCTCAGCTCTGGTACAGAGCCTCTGGCTTTTCTCTTCCCGTGGCTGCCACCACAGGTACTAGACACAGGGTATGGATCCTCTTCCACAGCACAAGAGGGTTTGTGAAGAGAATGTTTTCCAAAGCTTTTCCTTTTTAAGGTCAGATTCTGCAATTGAATCATAGAATCATAGAATCACCAGCTTGGAAGAGACCCATTGGATCATCGAGTCCAACCATTCCCATCAAACACTAAACCATGTCCCTCAGCACCTTGTCTACCCGTCCCTTAAACACCTCCAGGGAAGGTGAATCAACCACCTCCCTGGGCAGCCTCTGCCAGTGCCCAAAGACCCTTTCCGTGAAAAACTTCCTCCTAATCTCTAGCCTAAATCTCCCCTGGCGGAGCTTGAGGCCATTCCCTCTTGTCCTGTCCCCTGTCACTTGGGAGAAGAGCCCAGCTCCCTCCTGGGAGCTTTTGCTTCTGCTTCCCTAAACTACTTCTAGATCCCTTCTACCCAAATGGTTTCCTTGCCATTTTCTGCTCCTCATTGTTTGAGGGAGGCTTACTGATATTTCTTCTTTAACTTACTCGGATTTTAAAAGCAAAGGCTACATCTACTCCTTATTCCCAGCACAGCAGAGAGAGAGGAGGCAGCTCCTTGTACAATACAGACAGAGAAAATCCTGTGCATTTCAAATAAGTCCTCTGGGATTCAGATGGAACAACTCCACTGTATAAATGTGTCATATAATTTTAAAATCCAGAAGGATCATCTAATAAATTCTATAGATCTGTCTTTCACTGGTCTGTGCAATAAAGGATATTAAAATATATAGTGTCTGCAGTATGGAACCACTGGAGAAGGAGCTCAGTCACTGAGGATGCAGCATTCAGACATCAGACAGCGATAAACCGACCTCGTTCCTAAATGCAAGGTGGGAGTGCAGTCATGTTGCAAATCACAGGGTATTGCTCTATAGATTACTTTAACTCATGAACATGTTTTTGGTTGCTGCACAAAATGCTTGAGGTATGACAGAATGGAACTTTTTTTCTCGTATACATCAAAACAATATTGCCATAAAAAAATCTAGATAACTCACAAACGGTCACCCTTAGCCATGTCTCTTTAAAACAAAACAAACAAAGAGTTGCTTTTTTAATTAAAGCCCAATTAATTTGAATAAAGTAAGGAAATCACATCTGGGCCGTTGCTGCTATACAGCTTCTAACCACAGCATAGCATGCGTGAGGTTACGTCAAGGACTTGCTTGTCAGATTTTCTCTAACTCACATATGGGACTGGGTATAAAAGAAACCCAAGAGTTTTTGCTTTCTGCAGTAAAAGCCAAACTAACATAAAATGAGATTAATAGCAACAGCAGTGACTGCTTTAATTTCCCAATGAACTTTCTCAATAGTACCAGTAATCAAGATCAGGCTGGTTTTTCTTCTTTTTTATTATATTTTTTCTTCAGAAAAAAAAAACGCACGTAACTTTTCATCAGAGAAAAGAAAGAGAGATACTTAAAATACATAGCCACATCTGTTCTCCCATATTAACAACATTACGTCCTTCTCCATGTGATGCATAATGAATCATCTCTGTGTGTTTTGCTTTATATTTTTGTACAAATCCGATTCCTTATGACTATTACTGTAATAACAATATTTTCCAATTCAGCAGTACCATTCATTCTGAGTTTCTCTGTGGAAGAAACCGTAACAAGAAGTGAAGTGTGTTGGACCCATTGAAATAGCTAGAAAAGAGGAGGCATGGTTGTAATTACCAGAATTAGAATTTGTCTTATAATGGGAAGAAGATAGTGCTGCGCATAAATTATTTATGCAGACATATAATTTTCCCTACAACTTGGTTAAACAAGCAAGTGTTGTCATCTTTGTATTTAATGCTTCGAAAAACCTTGGCTTATAGCACCTTATAAATATTTTGGGGGGGAGTTTATCTTCTTTTAGGCTGCACATTAGGAGAAAAATTTAGCGGAAAGGGTCATTGGGCAGTGGAACAGGCTGCCCAGGAAGGTGGTTGAGTCACCTTCCCTGGAGGTGTTTAAGGGATGGGTGGATGAGGTACTAAGAGATATGGTTTAATATTTTGTAGGAATGGTTGGGCTTGATGATCCGGTGGGTCTCTTCCAACCTGGTGGTTCTATGATTCTATGATTCTTAAGAAGAATTAAATTACATCCATCACACATGCAGAGCAGGTAGGGCTTCACACCCAAGCCCTCACTGGCCCTGAATGATGAACACAGGGCAATGGTCCTGCTGCCCACACGTCTGTTGAAGAGGTGATGCTGAGGTTTCAACAAGGCAGGGAGATGAGCATCCAACAGCCTTCATTCTGGTCCCTGCTCTTCTGTTTGCCTTCATGGACTTCACAGACTCAATACAGTCTATGGATTTTGCTGACACTCCTCATGGACTGAAAATATATCAATTTTTCTACTTGGGGGAAGGAATCTGAGCTAACTTTTTCTTTTACAGTAAATCCCAGTTCAAACACTCTGGATTAGTGGAGATTAACGCTCCTAAGTAGATACCAAAGCCCTATCTACGTGCTTCAAGTGAGTGGAAAAGCATGAAACTTGGACATTGGTTTAATAGGAGCTGTTAATCTGATTAGGCAGCAGCAATTAACAGTGCCTCAAAAGATATAGATCCTGATTCATTTGATCATGTGTCTTAAATGCTGTATGAGGAGAAAAGTCTTGTTAGTGTTTGCTACCCACATTCAATGGAAGTAAAGGAAGGTTTTCTGCAGCAAGGAATGATAGTGATGCTTCTCTATTAAAAAAAAAATTAAAAAAGAAAAGAAAAAGAGAGAGAGAGGGGGGAAAGAGCAAGAATCCTTGATTCAATTAAGTCTTAGTCCTGTAAATAGTTGGGAGTTTCCAGAAAGTAATGCCTTTATAGCAGGATCCTGCTGTAGTGTATAATTAAAATGTAAAAAATGTAGGAAGGTTGCCAAGCCTTTGATTATAAATGAGATTTTCCTAACCCACCCATGACTTGTCATTTTTATCAACAGGAAAAGGTGATGATTTCTTTTTTTGGACTGGAATGGAAAATAAGTCAGTTTGTAGAGAAATACATCTTTTTCGCCAAATTTATTTGATCATTACAAAGGCTTTTAATATTTGACCACACTTTAAATGAGAAAGATTTTCTGGAAAGGGTTTAGGGTTTGTTTGATTGGTTGCTTTATATAAGAACTGCTTTCTATTGTATAATACAAAAGGCAATGTGAAGCAATCAGATTTTACATAACAACAATTTAATTATAGTCATTTAATTCAGCTCTACTGTGCTGGACCAAAATGATAGCAAGACTTAGCCTGGCACTGCCAGTAAATATCAGCGTTTAGCACAAAGGAATCCCAAAATGGCATTAGACATTTTCTCCAGCATCTCAACCAGCATCTCTAAGCAACTTCATTATCAAGCCCTATGCAGCGTTGTTATTATTTATACCCTCCTCTGATCTGGAAATCACACAGAACCATTGACATAAAGTGATTGAATGGAAAGAGTGAACAGAAAGGAATCGTTTTTTAAACTCTAACTTTTTCTTCTTATAAAGTTCCTTCTGGTATGGTCAAGTCCAATGGAACTGGCAGAAAGTTGTATCCACCTTTTCCATCTGAGTTCTTCAGTTGCCTTTTCATCGTGAACAGCAAGCAGCATAAAATGCTCCTTGCCAGCACTTGGTACTCAGCCCTGTCTGAGCAGCAAGCTGGCAAAAGAGAGAGCTGATCTTCAATAAAACCTGCCCAGAACTATGCAGGTTGGTCAGCTGTGAAGTTAACCCCTCCAAACAGTTTACTCTGGTGTCCAGTTGAGGGCTACTTGGGGGAAGGAATTAAAAAAAATAAAGGAAGCAAGTCCTGCTCTCCTCACTGGGCAGTGGAAAGCTTCAGCACCCCTAAATGCCATAAATTCAAGTGTCTCTTATGTTTCAGAGTAGGAGTCTCCAAATAACTATAGTCTCCAGGGTAGGGACTCAGTTCATTGTCCTGTTGAACATTGATTTTAGCTTGTAGCACTGTGTGAAGTCCAGGCTTTAACCCATAAATAGGTAGGATCAGTAAAAGATCACAGGACATATAGTGTCCCTGATTAGTCATTCCTGAATGACTAGTTATACCAATTCTCTTACCAGGGTGTATTTGATAGAAGGCACATTCCTCCCTGTCTTTTTATGGAGGGGGTTTATGCATTGCTTGAACTTTTACAAAACACAGGTTGTGTGATTTTATCAATTGTTTGTTAGCTATTTGTGCAGCTAAAAATCCACATTATGCCTTGAAAGTACAAGAAATAAATAAATAACAAGTCATATATTGTCCAGTTCAACCTCTAAAAGTGTGTGTATGTGTTTTAATATAGCACCTTTGCAGTTTTATTACAGACTATGACATTCAGCAGCTTATGATACAACAGTTCAGACTGTTGGCAGCAAAGATCCAGTCTCCGTTTTTGTGAGTGCAAGATTCAGGGTGTGGAAACTTTCAACTTCCTTGGAAACTCTTCTGAAAACGGGTTTTCACTCAATTCAGCCTCTAAGTGTTTAAGAGGTGACTGAAATTCTGAAAGTGGACTGACTGTTTTAGTGCCATTGGCAACCTCAGCAAGTTTCTCACTATGTGAAGGAAAGGGGTGGGGGGGCTGGGGGGTAGAAGTGATGGGGGGAACCTACATTATTAAAAATCTAACTCAGGACTTCCAGTGAGCACCTTCTCTCTCTCAACTTCTACTCCTTTGAAAAGCAGGAGGTGAAAATAGCATAATACTTTTCTCTTCAAAATTATATTCACTCCCTGCATCAAAATTTCTACCCATGCAGTTGTCGCTTCACTCTCTGCTATTGCTCAGCACTCTCAATTCAGTGTGATTGGCTAAAGGCTTTATTAACAAAAAAAAAAAAAAAAATCACATACTTCAGAAAATTCCCACCATTGTCCAAGTAGCAGGCAAGATTTTCCCAGAATATATGTCATGGCTTGAAGAATATTCTGAAAGGAAGTAGTAATGGGACACTGCTGACTGGTCTGAGACTAAGAATCCCATAGGATGGGATTGATTTCACCTAAATTTACTGATCTAAAGTTAGGCATCTATTTACAACCAATTGTCTGCAGTCCCTCTGGAGTCACTGGTGATGGGAGATGACTGCTTACAGAGGGTGATTCACCCCATCCCGAGCAAGGTGGATGAATCACCTTCTGGATGCTCTGATCATTCCCTGTTGACAATGGGAGAAAGTAGATGATGATCTCAGGACATGTCCCACTCCAAAAAAAGCTGCTGCCAAGTGAGATAAGTGCTGCACACAGATTCTCTCCCCCACTAAGCCACTGAATGTGTGCGTATGGTGGAATCAGGGGTGCTTGTCTTTCCTGATGCCTCATCTGCAACAGTACAGTCAGGTCAAGAGCTGGAATTTTGTTGCCTCAGGCATACACAAAAGCAGCAGCAGTCTACAGAAGGCTAATTAAGAAAATATAGCCACTGCCCAGCATTACTAATAGGTCAATATCAGCTGGAGAACAAACAGGCACTTCTGCAGCTGTTGGGTAGTGAGAGAGTCCTGCAAAGTCCTTAAAAATTCATTGTATTATTGGTCCATCTATCAGATATTAGCACCAGAAGAGAATGAAAGGTATAAAACCACTCATAAAATCAAAGACAGAAGTAAACTCAGCATTTCGTAGAATCATAGAACAACCAGGTTGGAAGAGACCCATCGGATCATCGAGTCCAACCATTCCTATCAAACACTAAACCAAGTCCCTCAATACCTCATCCACCCGTCCCTTAAACACCTCCAGGGAAGGTGAATCAACCCCCTCCCTGGGCAGCCTATTCCAATGCCCAATGACCCTTTCCATGTAAAATCTCCTCATAATCTCTAGCCTAAATCTTCCCTGGTGGAGCTTGAGGTCATTTCCTCTTGCCCTGTCCCCTTTCATTTGGGAGAAGAGCCCAGCTCCCTCCTCTCCACAGTTCTCAGTTTATTCAGAGAAAAAAAACTGTCTTCTTCAAGTTACTTGTCTCACTGTGATCCTACAATGGTGGCAGCTGGGGTGTCAACAGTCCCAAAAGGAGTATAACATACACACAAGGCACTGCTCTGCCAGGCAGCATCTGAGTATGAAGTGAGATGATTCCTGTCCACAGGTGTTAAAAATCAGGATGGATAAACTTTGAGACTGAGCAAGGGTTGTCATCATTCATGCTTGAGAGGCATGACAACCCAGAAGGTCAACAGAGAGAGAAAATAACTTTCTCAAAGTCATAGAGCTGAGCCTGTGACCTTCAGCAAACAGGAACCAGACCAGGGGAATCCTGTCTCAGATCTGTAATCCCAGGGTAAGTTATCTTAGACCAGCTTTCTTGTCTGACCTTTCAGTAATACCAGACATAAAACAAAAAAAAAAAAAACCCCAATGGAGCACTGGGACAACTCCCCAGGGACAAAATGCCAAGCCTAACATTATTCAAGAAGCACTTGAACAACACCCTCAGACACAAGGTGTGAGTGTTGGGGTTGTCTCGTGCAAGGACAGGAGTTGGACTCGATGATCCTTGCAGGTACCCTCCATCCTGGGATATTCTGTGATTGTACAATTCTATTAATCAATTTTAGGTCCACTTTCTTCTAGTCATATGACCCTTCAGTTGTAAAGTGATTTGGAATGGTTTGGGTTATGACAACCGTAAGTAAAATCTAGTAAGCAATGAACAGTATTTTATTCACAGTAATCTCACAGGTTTATTGGTGTCATAGAATCATAGCACAACCAGGTTGGAAGAGACCCACCAGATCATCGAGTCCAACCATTCTTTGCATACTGGGCAGTTGCAAGACTGACACATAATAGAAGAAAACTTTTGAAATCTGTATCCAAATAGCTTTCTGGATTGCTTTATTTACAACTGGCACAGCTGGCTGGAGGAGGCTTCTAGAGCCAGTGGTTTGATATATTTTCATATAGTATTTAACAAGACAGTCCTAAGCTTTTATGAACTTTCTGCCAAGCCGAAATGGTCTGATTTGTGTCTCAGTTTAACTTTGGTCTCTGAATCTTGTCTTAATCTCACTTTTTCTTTTCTCTTTTTTCTGTGGCTCTACTTCTAGATGTTGACATTCCTTACCTTTGGGCAACCTTTATTATACAAGAAAAAAAATCAGTACTGAACAAGCTAAACTTGGGTTGGTCAAAGAAAAAAAAAAACTTTTTTCCATTGGAAAGTTCTGAAATTCCTCAGCAATACCATGAGAAACTAATCTTTGATTTGATCCGATTTTATGGGATGATTCACAGTTTCTGACCCAAGAAAAGTAAAGCTGTTGTTTAGAATTTAGACATCTCATCTTTAACAGAGATACTATTTATTTTGCTATTTTCTAACTGCAGAAAATCTTTTTTTCTTTCTATGTTGTCAATATACTAAGAATCAAAATAGCTGAGATCCAGTGTGGACACAGTAATACATGGAAATATTAAATATATTAAATGGATATTGGTTCATTTTAAATAAAACAATAAAACAGCTGCTTTCACTGTTGTCAGAAAGCCATGGCACAAAAAAATCATTAAATTATTTATTCCTGAAGGCTAATTAATATAAACAATGCTAGAAAATTCTGCAAGTATTAATTCAAGGCCTGTACATATGTAGCTGTGAATATCTGTCACCTGGCCTGGTCTTTTTGTCAGTTAATTACACTGTTTGGTGTTGTACACACATCCAAACAACATTTAAAACCAAATACACCAACCTGCCAGTAGAAGGCAACTGAAAGAATTTGATTTACAATTGATTACCAAAAAAATATATATATTTTACAACAACTGCTTGCCAGCTCTTCCTTTCAACTGAGAAAGCTCAGTACATGATATAAAGCAGATTGCTCAGTCCAACACAGGCTGAATTTCTGATTTCTAGACTTGTCCTCCTTTTGACATGTGCAGCTGAAATCTAATTTAAGATGTTGTTTCCACAAGGTAAAACGTTGCTGTAAATATCTGCTGCAGTTGTTGTTCACTTTCTTAACTTCTTGATTCCCTGCCATGCCTTCTTCTGTATGGGGTCCAAAGAAAGGATGAGACTGCAAAACAGCAGGGAAAAAGGAAATTGCTTTTGCTGCTGGACCAGCATTGTTTTAGCCAGACTTCTGGGCAGTGCTGGCTGCAGATCCACTTGTCCTGTAGGTGCAGGATCAGAACGATCTGGGAGTTGGTAATGGGGGGAGGAGGCAGCAGGTGGTGCTTAAAACTCTTCTTCCTTGTTGGTATTTGCAACCTGGAGCCTGGTTGGCACAGTGGATCAGATTCTGGATGGACAACATGGGTGTCCCTGCTTGCTTGCACTTTGGTCCGTGTAGGACATTGAAGAACAGTGGGGTTTCCATCACATCAGCTGAATCTTATCTGTGCTGGAAGGAACAAAATTGATTAGCAAGGCCAGGTACAGAGTTAACAGCTTCTCCACTCACAGTCATTCCTTCTATCATGTTTTCTTCAAGCAGGTTTCATTTCAGTGCAGTACAACGACTTATAAGCCAAAGGCATTCCTCAGAAGCGTTGTAAGATCTCTAGGTCTTTGTTCTTTACAGTATATATAATGCCCTTTTTTCATTCAGATCTATTTTATGACAATTACTGAGGCAAAGCTGACAGCATTAATAGTTAATGATAACAAGGAGTGTATATCAAATTAATGACAACAAGGAGTGTGTATCAAATTCCATCAAGGACATAAAACATCCCCAAGGGTCAGAAAACCATTTAGAGTCAAGGACTAAATGTTTCATATCAAAAGAAGTAAACTAAAGGTGGTGAGGGAAGGTGAGGGAAGAGATGCTTGCAACTATATTAGTGTTTGATGGGAATGGCCGGACTCAATGACCTGGTGGGTCTCTTCCAACCTGGCGATTCTATGATTCTATGATTCTATAATGCACAAGCTGGAATTTCATTAGTACATATTCAGATCACCATTTCTCACCTTGTTTCTGTCTTTTGGGATGATCTCGCAAAATACTGACCATCTCCAGATCTGATGGAAGAAAGCAAAGAGCTGATGGACCAATGTGAAAAATAAGACTTGGTTTTTATTTTTAATGAGCATACACTTGGTCTTAGCAGAACAAAACATATTTATCAGGTGGCAGACAATGTTATCATCCCTTACTATTGCTAATCATAGCAAGTGGGAAGTGCCTATGACTCAGAAACAGTGTGGCTGGGGTTGCATGATAGACAACCAAAACCCTGTCCCTGGCCAAAGATGCTAATTTAACAGGGTCTTTTCTTACTAATTTCAAAAATACATAGAGCAATAGTCACGGGGAATTACATTCAGTGGTTCCACAGTTACAGCATGAAAGGGTGAAGGTGCTGGAGAACAAGTCTTATGAGGAACGGTTGAGAGAGCTGGGGGTGTTTAGCCTGGAGAAGAGGAGGCTCATTGCTCTCTCAAGCTACCTGAAAGGAGGTTGTGGAGAGGAGGGAACTGGGCTCTTCTCCCAAGTGACAGGGGACAGGACAAGGGGGAATGGCCTCAAGCTCTGCCAGGGGAGATTCAGGCTCGACATAAGGAAAAATATCTTCACTGAAAGGGTCGTTAGGCACTGGAACAGGCTGCCCAGGGAGGTGGTTGACTCTCCTTCCCTGGAGGTGTTTAAGGGATGGGTAGATGAGGCTCTGAGGGACATGGTTTAGTGTTTGATAGGAATGATTGGACTTGATGATCTGGTAGGTCTCTTCCAGCCTGGTTATTCTATGATTCTATGAAAGGTTTCTGGGAACTGTGTCTGTTACCTGAAGTACATGGACTCCAAGCTCCTTCTTACAGCTCTGATTCCCCTTAAAGATGTGCCCTACCATGTATTCACACTCTTAGGTCACATGCAAGTATCCAATCAATATGAGAAGGGATGTAATCCATCAATATCAAAGCTGACTTCTGTGTGTGCAGTGGCAGCATCCACAGTTAGAGCAGCTTAGCTTACGTTTATTTTACATTGAGGAAATTTAAGACAGTAAAAGAACATATTTTGGCTGACATTGATCCTTAGCAACCTCCTAACGATTTAGACAGCTGCTCATTTCTGAAGGACAAAAACCATCTCAAATAGTGAAGGTTAATGTCTCTGAGAGAAAAACTTCCCCCCCTTAATATATTTTCTTTGCCAGATTTTTTTTTCCAGATGGAGGATGTTTGCTTGTTTGTTTGTTTGTTATAAATCGTACCCAACAAAGAGGTTGAGAAAAGTTCTTAGCATTTTTTTTTTCTTCTAGGGGGAGGGGAACTAACAAGCTTAAACTGAGGAAATCCAGGCAGCCAGAGATGTCTGGACTATCCTAAAATATGTCGCCCTGATTTCTGCAAAACCAATAAATTTCACACAGCTATATTCAGTTGACAGAACATATCCAAGGGATGGAAATGTCTTTATCTTGAGTTCAAGGATGCTTCAGTCAAAAGATTTGTTTCAAATTTATTCCAAATTTTGCTTCAATATAATCTACTTCCCCACATATAATCTTGTAACATAGCTGCTCAATAAAATGTTGGTAAGCAGCAGTTTACTGCTTCACCTCTCTGTCAATGTAGGCACAACCATGGTCACTGTTCTCCTCCTATTTCTGCTCTCCAGGCTCCTTTCCTGGCCACACACCAGAGGTCTCAGTGAAAATGGAAAGTGTCCGAATGCGTATAAATATTTCCTTATGCCCGTAATATTAGCAACTTCAATAAGCTGTCCTTGGACAGGCCGAGCTGATCTTTTTTTCTCAGCGTTACTCCAGTTAAATCGCTGGATGGATTTGAGGGGTTTTCACCACCTCAATGGAGAGCATGGTCTGGCCCTCCAGCTCTGAGCCACCACTGCTGCTCTAATCCAAGAAGAAGGAGGATGAAATGCTAGCAGAGCCATCCTGCCTCTGGACCATGTGCTTTTATTACCTCCCAGTTGGAAAATAGTGCAGTATACCTTGGCCTGGAGACATCAGACTTGAGGAAATTTCAACATGTAAAGATGCAAAATAGAGACGAGCCTGAAAACAGTGAAATACTGAAGGAGATCTTGAAAGAAAATATTGTAACCTAAAAAAAAAAATAATAGAAAGACTGAGAATCGATCTGAGGATCCATCTGATTAATGGGAATAAGAAAAAAATGTGAGCTAATAAAGGATGCAATGGAAGAGGGGATGGGTTGCTTGATAGCTCATCTAGGGCAGATATTCTAGTATATTATGCTCTATTCCGACAGCATGATGAGGGACGATTGCTGCCAAAGAGGAAGATAACTAAAGGAGAAAAGCAAAGAGAAAAAAGAATGGGAAACTTGTCAGGCCTGACTTGCAAAGAAAAGTCAGCAGAGGCGCATATGTCCTCCTTGTTTGTGTAGCAGCAGCATTGAATGGAGCAAATCTCAGCCAGCTAAATAATTTTAGGAGAGTTACTCTGGAACCACAGGAGGATACTGAGGCCAGCGAGCAGCTTTATCCAGGTCAAAAGCCTGTGCTAACATATAGGTCCTGCTGCAGAAACGTCAGGCAAGTTGCAGGAGGTCTGAGTAGAAAACAGGGGCTAAAAGAGCAACATGCAGGGTTGTATTACCAACTAATGTATGTCAGGGCCCAGCAGGACTGCAAGGAGGAAATGTGTCCATTATTCAGGATGGGAAAGAGATGAAAGCAGTGAGACTGGGTCATCAGGCACCTCCCAACACAGCCCTCGCCTTGCCTGTGCCGAGCCTTGGCAGCACCGTTGCTCCGTGCCCTGCCTCGAGCAACCCTGCGCTGCGGCTGCTGGCGCTGCAGCTCACCTCAGTGATGGATGGACTGATGGGATCCCCATTCCCACACTTTCCAACATACATCTGCAAATCCTAAGAGGGACAAATGCGGTCCAGCTGCCAATTGGCCTTCCAGATTGAAGGGCTAACATCCAGTTGGCGTCCAGCGGGTTATTCACACTGGAGCAGGAAGCAAACTTCTTGCTGCAATTACCCTCCAATTTCTACTGTTTACCCCAGGAATAAACCAATTGCTGCTGTAAAACACCCCTCCCGTCAAGTCCAGGAGTCAAGTATGGAAGAAATATACATCAGCCAGTTGGTCAGTGGCCAAATAACTGGCCAGTGGCCAACTGGCATCCCATGTCTTGTTTGCAGTGGAGGAAGGCTCCAGTGCCTTGTGGTAGATAACCTGCCTGGCATTTTCTCCTGTTTACCCTACGAACACACCAAATGTCACATACAGAATCAGTGTTTCCCTGGTGGCCTGGCAGAGACATGGTAACCAGGACAGGTCTTCATTCTCCCACTGGAAAAATGTCAACCTAATTGAGAGTTAGGAGGAGGGTCTGAAAGGGAAGCATGAGCAATTTGGAGAAGGGTAAGACAATTCCCATGGAGATGCACAATGGATATTTCTCAGTGATTCAGTCCGAAATGTCACCTGTCACCAGTATTTCTGGAGTCTCTTTTCTTCTTCTTTTGTATTTGCTTGGAAGAAATATGGCAGAGGTATCGTCCTGCACCTGCATGTGTGCTGGCAGGCTGAAGGGTTTAGCAGCCAAAGAAATGAGCAAAAAGCTGCCTTGTGGTTCTCGATTCCTGCCTTGATTAGTTGCCACTGGTTATCTCTGGCTCTTAATCTCTATGGGAGGGGACAGGATGATTTGAAAGTGCAGCATCCCTCCCAGCCCTGCTGCTTTCTAGTAGCTTCACTTCCCATTCAGGAGCAGTCAGCCTGTATGGAGCCAGTCCACCCCTGCTCTCAACTGTAACCCAGGAGGAGGATCTTACAGGTCTGCCTCTTAATTGCAGTGCACTCCATAATCACTCCTCTATTTCCGTCTTTCTAAATTCTACTCGCAGTAGCAAAGCCAGTTTGGGACACAGGAAGTAAATATAATTTGTTTTTCCATTTTGTGTCGTTCACCCAGCAAAGAGGAGTGACAGGAGTGAGTCACAGAGGCATCTTGCAAAATATCCCAGGAAAAGTGTTTGTCTGAAAAAAAAGCAAGAAATCTAGACCCAGCAGAGGTGACAGGATCCTCTAAGGCCTCTCAGAAATTAAAGGAATGGAATATTCCAGCATGGGTGGACAGCGATAAGCAATAAAAAGCAGCTAACTCCAGAGGTGTCTGAGTGCTTGAGTTTTGCCTGGTAGATATTAGCGGTTGTATCGGATTGCGTGCCTGACTTTTCCTCGGGTTTTGTTTTTTTTTTTTTTTTTTCCATGAGGAATGAGGCTTAGTTCAGCAGTTCAGGTCCCCATGCTGTCCCCCTGATCCAGGCTGAGCTTTGCAGAGTTGCATTCCCTCCTCTCTTCCAGCAGTCAGGGCTCCCTTGTGAAGGAAACTCTGCACCTCTGCCCCTGCTTGTCACCCATGTCTGGGAGGAGCAAGGACACACCTATAGCTCCTTACATAGGTGGGATGCTCCAGGGATGCTGGGAGAGCTGGAGAGGGTTCTCCATAGAACAGCACCCAAAAAAAATTGCAAGGATTCACTGCTTTTGCGTTTCTACAGAGCACTTGACCTGGTTATCCTTGAATCCTGCGTTCAGTTCTGGGACCCTCAGCACAAGAAGGATGTTGAGGCTCTGGAGAGAGTCCAGAGAAGAACAACGAGGCTGGTGAGGGGGCTGGAGAACAGGCCCTATGAGGAGCGGCTGAGAGAGCTGGGGGTGTTTAGCCTGGAGAAGAGGAGGTTGAGAGAAGACCTCATTACTCTCTCCAACTACGTGAAAGGAGGTTGTAGAGAGGAGGGAGCTGGGCTCTTCTCCCAAGGGACAGGGGACAGAACAAGAGGAATGGCCTCAAGCTCCACCAGGGGAGATTTACATAGAGATTAGGAGGAAGTTTTTCACAGAAACGGTCATTGGGCATTGGAACAGGCTGCCCAGGGAGGTGGTTGATTCACCTTCCCTGGAGGCGTTTAAGGGACGGGTGGATGAGGTCCTGAGGGACATGGTTTAGTGTTTGATAGGAATGGTTGGACTTGATGACCCGATAGGTCTCTTCCAACCTGGTTGTTCTATGATTCTATGATCATCAGCCTCTAGCTGCTGAAGTCAGTGGTGAGGGGAAAAATGTTAAGTACCAAGGTGGGTTTGCTGGGTCCTGAAATGGAGTAAACTCACAAAAGGCAGCCAGGAGGTGAGGGCAAACCCTCCTCCTGTGCATGCACAGACTTTGCCACCTCTCATGGAAAGAACCAGCCTGTTAACCCTAAAAATGCCCCTGCTTCCTTTAAAATGATGTCCTGCATCGCTTGTTCTTAAAGCTTGCAAGCACCATAGTCTGGTATTTTTTTTTTCTCCGTTAAATGCATGTGTTCCCCTTAAAAGAAAAGAACCCCCACAACAGAACCTATGTGCATTGCTGCAAGACTGTAAAATTTAATAGCAAACAGATTACATACTTAGCAATAGACTAAGCACAATTAGGCCTCACATTCCTCTCACTCCTATAAATAACTCTCAGTTTCCTCTCTGTGTCTGCAAATTTCATTAGTATGATGGAAAGAAAAGAAAAATACACACACACACAGAGACATATACACGCACAAAAGCCCCTAGCTCTCTTTTCTTGCAAATCCCAGAGCCGATGTCTCAATCAAGGGCTTTGTTCAGCCTGGGGGAGGAAGTGGGGAGTTAAAATACCCACCCCCACCAGCCCTTGGGCCATGTGTTCCTGGCCACGAAAGGGAAAATTTTCTGCAGATGGCTTAGGAATTCACCTGCAAGAAATAACAACAACAAAAAAAATCCCCTCCTCCATGCTAGTCTGTGTGTGCAACCTGCAGTTGATGCTAAGTGGAATGGGGATGTGCCTTTTGGAGCATCATCACCTCTGCTTGTCCTCGATACCAGAAGGAAGGGTGGATGACAGCTCCATGTGGAGGTGGTGGCAGTGGCACCCAGGTAAGAACTGTTGTGATCTCAGGTGGAAAGCCCCATTAAAGCGTATCTGAAACTCTGAACCAGCAGAAATGTTAATTAATAATGGCTCTTATAAAGCTTGACAGGAGAATGATTTTGAGAATTACACCAGAAATAAGGTCTTGAAAGGAAAAATTGGTGTTTCTGCTGTGTTGAAGCTCACACTGGGCAAGGGTGAGCTGTGTCACATCCTTGGAGCTGGGACCTTGTTTGTCACTGCTGTGGTTCCATGATGTAAGAACAGCAGAAGGCACAGCTAATGCTACCATTCCCTCAATCTGTACTCTCCTAATTTGGCTCTTTTCTTTCGGGTAGCCTCCTTTATAAGCCACGTCAGAGGTAGGGGGAGAAAAATGAGGTGGTGAGTGGTTTTTTTCCCTTGACAGCAGAGACATCTTTATTTTCCTTTCTATATGTTCTCAGCTGACTCACATGTTAATATCCCAAAGTATGTTGTATAAACAATAAAACCTATGCACTTCAATGAATTATTTGCTCTTTTTTCCAAGAAGTAAGATTTCTTTCCCTTCCCTTCCCACACCCTTCTCCTTTTATCTTTTGAAGAAAGAGCCATATACAAAATGATGGGCAGCCAGCCAGGAATAATGAGGCAAAGATGATAATGTAAACCTCAGAAGAAAAAGAATTGGCTATTGCAGGCTGCCTTTTTGCATTTCCAGTGCTGCATATGGCCAATAGAAAGAAACACAGCCTGTCAAGCATGGAAAGCAGTCCAAGTTACATTAAAAGAACATGGACCAGTTGAATATAAGGCATAGATGCACGCTTGAGTTTATGTCTAGGTGCTAAAACACAAGCACTCCAGCTCTCAGAGATGCTGAGCGTCTGTAGGTAGGTCCAGAGTTTATAGATAGATCCTCCCAAGTTTTTTGGTGTCCATGTTCAAGGCTTCTCATAAAATCATTGCCGACTTCAAAAGGGTAATACTTACCGGCTCAGACTCTGCCATTTTGGTTCTCTTTTCCTTACCTCAGAATCTCAGTGACCCAATTTATTCCTTGCACTGTTATCTTCCTCCGACTTTATGAATTCCATTAATTTTTTACCAAAGTGAAATAATTGCCTGACTCTCCTTCTGCATTCAGTTCATTGTTGTTTTAGTCTCTAGTGGCTGGAGGATGCGGAGATTGAAAGATCCAGATGAATCTAAGGAGTTAAAGGCTGGAAGAGCCTATTGTTCTGCCTCAACATTTAATGACTTCTTACCCAATCTATTTCTTTGCTTCATCTCTCCATTCCTATCAGTAGAAGAGTAACACCCTGTGTCTGCAAATAATCAAGTCCTAAAGCCCATAATGAGTTCATCCCAATGCAAAAGAAATGTTATCTCTAATGTGTTTAAAAGCCAAATTGCTGCCTACCTTTGAAGTTGTGTAAAGTCCCAATCAACAATATTGAGGAAATGAATCACTTGCGAAGCCACACTTTAAACGCCACATCGTTATTATTAGAATGGGGAAGCAGAGTTGAAGATAAAGTTTGATTCAATACAATGGAAAAAAACTGTGCAGCTGGAGAGAGGTCTGCCTGCTAAAGAGATAATGCCAAGCTTGATGAGAAAATACTTTATATTTCCTCTCCCTTGAAATCTGAGTGTGTATTTTCCAGGTTGACTGGAAAGAAACAGGTTGTAAGATGTCACTCAGCACTTGAGGAGGGGTGATCTTCCTTTTCCAGATGCAATTACACAGAGGCAACATGAAGTGCTCATGAATATTGGTTTACACACTGTGAAATGTTGCCATCTCTAGACTACCTGAACTTGGATAACCAGATAGGCTGGCACAGCTCTACCCCATGGTTTAATCACTTAGCTTTCAACAATATGGGTGGAAGTGTAAATCTGCTGGAAGGTAGGGAGGCTCTGCAAAGGGACCTAAACAGGCTGCACCGTTGGGCAGAGTCCAGTGGCATGAGGTTTAACATGGCCAAATGCCAGGTCCTGCACTTGGGGCACAACAACCCTATGCAGAGCTACAGAATAGGAGAAGTTTGTCTAGAAAGCTGCCAGGAGGAGAGGGACCTGGGGGTGTTGGTCAACAGCCGACTGAACATGAGCCAGCAGTGTGCCCAGGTGGCCAAGAAGGCCAGTGGCAGTTATTCTCCCTCTGTACTCCACACTGGTCCACCCTTGACAGGGGACAGGACAAGAGGGAATGGCCTCAAGCTCCTCCAGGGGAGATTTAGGCTAGAGATTAGGAGGAAGTTTTTCACACAGAGGGTCATTGGGCATTGGAATAGGCTGCCCAGGGAGGGGGTTGATTCACCTTCCTTGGAGGTGTTTAAGGGATGGCTAGATGAGGTCCTGAGGGAAGTGGTTTAGTGTTTGATGGGAATGGTTGGACTTGATGATCCGATGGGTCTCTTCAAACCTGGTGATTCTATGATTCTATGATTCTATGAATATCTCCCTCGAAGGGGCCTTTTTGAAAAATTCATTTTAATTTCATTGCGCTCTTCCTTGTCTTGATAGGTAAAGAAAACAAAGTCTCCCTGGCTTTGTTTGCCATCCTCGACAGCAAGTGAACCTCTTGGTTTTTAAGGACCTAAGGATTAATTTGAAGCAGAAATAAATACAAGCTGTGGTTTGCTAAGAGGTTAGTTCTGCAGAGCACATCATCTTTGCTACCTCCAAGCAAAGATATAGTGGAGAAAGCATAGTTCTTCACGGACTCAGTGAGCATGGGCTGCTGGCAGACAAGGGATACAATGCCATAATGTCCCTTTTATACTCATTTCACTGCTTCCCAAATGCGGGGGAAGAGTGGTCTTCTTTTTTTTTGTTGTTTTGTTTTGTTTTAATACACAGTACTTAAAATGAACCTCATACCAGAGCTTTGAAAAGGTAATTTTGCACTTGATGTATAAACCATAACATCCCAAATAATGTAGACAAATCTTTCCATTAAATAAATGACTTCTTCTGCATAGGTTGTAAAACTTGGTTTCCTTCACTCTGGATTCAGTTAGCCTCACCTCCTCAGCTGTCCGTGGCGGCAGCTGCTGAGGGAGAGTGCTAAGCTGAGCTTTGCAAACTGTTTTCCCACTTTCCGGTCTTCTTATAAATTCAAAGCTGACACCAAGTTCCTGGCTATATTGGTTGAAATCAAGGACACTCTTAAAAACCCTGACCTAAAGCATGGATTTGCTACGAAGCCCAGGATTTTTACCAAATTCCTATGGTCAGAGTCAAATATAGGAAGTAAGAGCTGACCAGTGAGCAATACAAACTAACACATTCCCTTGGGAGGGGACTCAGTCAGAGTGGAAGAAGCCAGCTCAGGGTCTGCTTGCTATTTAAATCGTATTTTGTCACTGGTTTTAGCAGGGCTTGGGTATGAGTTTGCAAGTGCAACCCACAGCGCTGGAAAGCCCCGTCGAGAGAGCAGCGAAGAGATCTTCCCACACTGACATAGCAGCTTTGATCATGTTGTTCCAGTTACAAACTATACATCAGAAGAAACCCCGTTGATACGAACAGCCAGCTCTGCAACAGATACAGTGTCAACTCCACTGTTTATGACAGGTTGAACATCTGCTTTTGCTGATGTATGAGCAAGAAAACACTTGTTTCATAGGTCTCAAAGCACTGTTGTCTGTTAGACAGGAAGGTCCCTCTGCAGTGCAGAACACATGTACAGTATCTCCTGTGGCTAAAACATAAACCTCTTTATTCACTCGATTTCCACTTTGGCTGGATAAAGCAGATTTTTTTTTAATGTTCTCTTTTCTCTTCTGCACTCAGTAACCTTCATGTCTTTTTCATCCATGCACTCAGTGACGTTCATGTCTCTTTCACCCAAGGATAATTGAATCTCCAAAGCACAACACCACTATCAACTTTATCTTCCCTGACATATATACACTATATTGAATTTTATTAAAACGCATTGGTGCTTCACTGAAATCGTGAAAAAAAACTCTCTCTGGAAAACTAAATCTTTTCCAAGAAACCAAAAAGCTGTTTAGAGGAGCCCAGAGCAAATGATGATAGTGTCTCATTTTACTGGATGTAAGTGGACGGATGTTTTCACTATAATCTGGGAAGATGCACAGGAAATGGAAATTTCATTTTCCCCATAGTGATTGTCAGCCCACATGGGCAAATAGGAGGAAGAAGAAAATAGGTCATATATAAAATAAGACCAGAAAGACATTTTAGGCCACCAAATCCATGTTAGTACTGTGCTCCGTAGTTCCAGGTAGATGTTCCCTAGGAACTACAGAGTTAGAGATAAATAATGCAGAAAAGTGTTTTTACTGATCCCTGAAACACATTATCAGGGAGTCCAAGAGAAGAAACTGCTTTAGCCATGGCCATCAACCTCTAATTAGAAGTAAGCCATTCAGTGAAAGCAATGGATGACTAGCATTTAAGTTACTCTGTAATTAATTAAGTTCTAAAGGCACTGACCTCCCTAATTGATTTCTTTACTCACTCTCTATGGTTGCAAAGGGGCCATACAAAGTGTCTATTGCATGGGAGCTTAATCAGCAGTGATGTAATGTGATTGCACTTTCAACCTGGTGCATGTTGTGTAAGGCAGAATATCCTCAGCAGCAGATGACTGAAACCACAAAAAAAAGAGCCTGGACGAAGATTTTTGAATTCAGGTTTGAAGTTCAGTTCTTAGCCATTCCTGCGAGGCATCTAATAGCGTAAAGTCACGAAACAAAATTTTATAGAGGAAGGAAAAATGTCCATTGTTGTTTAAGCTCGTCTCAGACAATCTCAGTAAAACCTACTCCTTCCGATATTACACAATGGAGCATATGCCGAAATTTGTATTTTTGTTTCTCTCAGGCAACCTTAAAGAGACAGTGGGTTCTGTGAAAACCAGATGACTTTTTTTTCCTTTACAAAGCTATAAGCATCAATACGTAATAAAACACCGCACTTGAGAATATGACCACTTTACAGAAGTGAAGAACGAAGAAGGAAAAAGACAAAATTATTTGAATTAGTGACTGAGTTCTGGTGACTGCAACAGCTTCCTACTTGAATTTGGGAAAAGGGATTGTGAAAGATCCCCAACTCTTGCTTGAGCATCACTGGGAATGCCTGGTTTTGGGACGCTCAAAGTTAGATGACAGGACAAGAGTTTCACTGTAGGTGATGGAAGGAGTCATGAAATAGAAGACTTTTTCTCCTAGAAGATGAACTGCTCTTTGAAAGGATAAGGTGCATGTCACCTAAGTGTAGGAAGCAATATTGTCCATACCCTTACACATTCCAAGGGCAGCGGGTTGAAGAAAAAAAGAAAATTATTACTTTTGTTTTTCTAATCTTCTGTGGACTTGGTAAAGTATATAATACATTCCATTAATCTCAAGTTAGTTAATTACAAGTTAGGAAATCCAATATATTCTCCGGGTTATTTTCCAGCTGTCATTTTGCAAGAGAATTTTGCTTTGACATCACTGAGAGACAAAAAACACTCTGCGGACAAAAGAAACCACAAATAGAGGAAAATACATCAATATTGTTTTTCCTATAGCCTGCCACTCATTGAGTGGAATTTTTTGCAATATTGTGAGCTTGCCTCTGGCAAAGCTCCTTTTTCAAGGCTTATGTGAGCAGTAGAAGACAGCTTATGGAACCATTCCCGGAAACAGTTTGCAGATCATAAAGTCACAGAGTCATAGAATCATAGAATCATGGAATAGCTCACACTGGAAGGGAACTTAAAGATCATCCAGTTCCAACCTCTCTGCAATGGCGCATCCCACTAGATCAGGCTGCCCAAGCCTCATCCAACGTGGCCTTGAACACCTCCAGGGATGGGGCAGCCACAACTTCCCTGGGCAACCAGTTCCACTGCCTCACCACTCTCACGGTGAAGAAATTCTTCCTTACGTCTAGTCTAAATCTGCCCCACTCAGTGAAGAAATTCTTCCTTACATCTAGTCTAAATCTGCTCCTCTCCAGCTTATACCCATTCCCCCTAGACCTATCATTCCAAGTCTTTGTGAACAGTCCCTCCTCAGCTTTCTCGAGCCCCTTCAGGTACTGGAAGGTTGCTTTATGGTCGCCTTGGAGCTTCCCTTCTCCAGGCTGAACAACCCCAGCTCTGTCAGCCTGTTCTCATACAGGAGGTGCTCCAGCCCCCTGATCATCCTCGTCGCCTCCTCTGGACCCATTCCAAGAGCTCCATCTCCTTCTTGTGTTGAGAATCCCAGAACTGGCTACAATCCTCCAGATGAGGCCTCACAAGATAGAAACAGAAGGGCAGAATCACCTTCCTTAACCTGCTGAACACGCTTCAATCTTGGAGATGTTGCAAATCCCATAAGGGCTGTCTTCAGGGAGGCTAAATACTGACCTACATCTCAAGGAGGAGTCCCCATTGGGAAAAACAACTGTATATGCATGTATAATTCTATGTTGACATTCAAGAACATTGTTTAATTATTTTTTCTTGAATTCTTTTGCCTTCCCACACAGGTGTAAATCTGTTCCACAACCTTCATCAGTTAACAAGAAAATTAGCACTATCAAGGTACTGTACTTGAAACAAAGAGATAATTATGCTCATTACTATTAATCTGATCATCCAGTGAATCTATTGTCTTGCTTCAGCATTAGACAAATCAAAATTTAAGTTCATTATCAGTTACAGACTGAGTCTTGCAAGGTTTCTAAATTGATTCATTGATATCTAGTTTATTTACATGTAAGAATATAAAGCATTTGTCATCAAAATACATGGTCATTTGTTCTGTACATGCTGCATGTTTGTGTATAAAAGTGCTGACTGCAAAAAAGTGTATTGGGTTGGATTCTGCAGGGCTGAAGTGGAAGTCAAATAGAAATGCTTAAAAAAATGTTGTGGCTTTTTCCTTTGGAATTTTGTTTTGGAAGAGAACCTGAGGGAAAAAATTCTGACAATGTCAAAATATTCTGTTTTGACTATTTCAGAACAAAATGTTTAGAGTTTCCTTTTTGAAAGGGCTCTTGTTTTGAATTTTTTAGTTTTGTTATATTTTCTCTCCTATTTTATATATTAAGTATATTATATTATAGGAATAAATGCTAGAAAGTTATAATGAAAATAATTGGATTTATCTACAGAAAATATTTTCTGGACTCTTCCTGTGGAAAATTTGACTCTGGAGCTTTGCATAATCTCTGGTTTGCAAAAAAAAAAAGAAAGAAAAAAAAAAAAAAAAAGAGAGAGAAACCAACCGCAATATCTTTCTTAATCCTGTAGGATGACCCAGCAGATCTACATTTTCTAGCACAGATCCAGCTTGGGTTAAAAACATCAGGTGCTGATTTTATGAGAGTAAATTGAGGGAGATGATTGCTGCATGCGAACCTCATCTCGACTGCCCTTTGCTTTCCTGCCATGAGATTCACCATGAGATTCCTCCAGACTTATCAGCAGCGATGTCAAATGGTGAAGAAATAAAGAGAGTTCACCGACTGGTTTGCATCCCGTTATGGATGTGATATTTTACCATATTTTGACATTGGTGGTACAGACCCAGGAGAAGGTATTTCCCACAAAAGGCTGCATCGATGCTGTGTGCGTCCAACTAAAGAGGCTATTACAAGTAGAACAACTTTTCAAGAAGATTGAAGTTAATCTCTACTCTTGCCTTCTTGTTGCTCATAATTTTCATAGACTCATAGAACCATAAAACCAGGTTGGAAGAGACCTACCGGATCATCGAGTCCAGCTGTTCCTATCAAACACTAAACCATGTCCCTCAGCACCTCATCTACCCGTCCAGGGAAGGTGAATCAACCACCTCCCTGAGCAGCCTGTTCCAATGCCCAATGACCCTTTGTGTGAAAAACTTCTTCCTGATGTCTAGCCTAGATCTGCCCTGGCAGAGCTTGATTTTAAAGGTTAAATGTCTATTTTGGGAATACAGATTGCAGAGAGGCTGCCCAGAGAAGTTGCAGGGTCTCCATCCTTGGAGATAATCAAACCCCAACTGGACGCAGTCCTGAGCATCCTGCTCTGAGTGACCCTGCCTTGAGCTACGGGACAAGGTGGAAAGCTATAGCATAAAGGGATATTGGGAAAAGTAGCTTATTTTTAAAGTCTTGCTGGATAATTAAATATATAGCACCATGTGACCTTGATCCTGTTCCCATCTCACAGCTGGAAAGGTTTCAGCAGTCCCAGGCTGGATCCTCCACCTTGACCAGCAATGCCTGCAGAGACCTGGAGCCTGGCTGAAGCTCCTTTTCCAGGAGGTCATTGCAGACCCTGACCATGCAGTGCAAGACACGGGGCAGAAGCCACTCCAGGGAGCAGCACCCTTGGTTGGAATATGGAAATTTGGAAGCTTATTGCTATAATCTGTGGTTATGATTTCCAACCCTGCCAGCAATGCCGGGAATCAAACCACAGTCTCCTAAGTGCAAAGAGCCTTTATTGTAATCCGATAAAACCTTAACAGCCAGTCCTCCTCTTTTTTATGGTAAATTAAGGGCCTCATTTACTCTGCAGTGGCCTCCTTGCCCTTTTGTTTAAGTCTCAATAAGAGCAAGGCAGGGAACACAGGGAGGGAAAACGGATCATGTAGTCCCCCATTCAGCTTTGTGGCTTTGAAGAATACGAACAAAATCCTGTTTTCTTAAGATATCTAATTCCCAACTGGCACTTTGGCACCTCAGCTGAGCACCTAGAAGCCATAAACAAGGCCAGTCGCAAGGTTGCATGCTATGAACTCCAGTGCACCTACTCCATAACAGTGTCCAAGTTTCCCTGTTTTGTTTCTTGGAAATGCAATCAACTCTGAATCTTAGATTTCTCCCATACTGGCAAAAGTCAGCTTTTACCTCAAACATCTTGGCTGGAAACCTTCCAGTGAAACTGTATTTTCAGCTGTCTTGGTTATTTCCATATTAAATGCTCCCACTTGCAAGGCACTGTCCTCTCAGATGGAGATGTATGTGTGCTGCGCACACTTGTGATAACTCATGGCACTAATTACAGGTATCCGATTCTTTATGGGATACAGATGGGCTACCCAGGGACACTGCTGCTCCCCAGGTCCCTCTGCAGAAAGGATTTGTTTCCATAACTCTAGGGTAATTTATGAACTTCCTTCATCTTTTTGGCAGGCAGTCGTACTCAAACTGATCCACTGCAACCCTCGCTTACAACCTAAGGCACTCATCTCACTGCAGCGAACGATGCAGAATCATCAATCAACCCTGCATCCATTTAACAACGCAACCCCTTAAAAGCCATCTCCTGACCTCCCGGGAATCTTTTTTATTCCAAATTAGCTCGTAGTTTGGGTTTGTGTCTGCAGCATTCTCTGTGCTCTCCTGTTAACTCCTCTCTTTCAGCTTTCCTGTAGCAGAGACTTTGCTGTCGATCACCAGGCTGCTGTGGTAGGACTGAACGATGGGAGTAAAATGTTTGGGAACAGTTATTTCTGGGTAATTTATTCAGCTGTCACACAGTGGTGATGGACACCAAATTGCACATGGAGAGCAAGTACTGCCCATTTGGCTATAGCTGCATCAGGATTTGGGAGACCTTGTCACACTCCACATCACTGCAAATCATTCCATGAATCAGTGTCAATCCACTTATATGCTTTAATAATAAGGGGAAAAGATGTTTTAGTAATGCTTTTTCTTCCTTCTCCATTATTTTACATATTGTCCCACAAAAAAAAAAAAATTAGGGGAAAAAAAAGCAGTGGTTAAAAATTCTTGATGAGGCAAAGTAAGATTATCTGTACGCAACATTATATTACCAGTTCCTTCAGGACGGTAAACAAGAGAGAGAGAAGTACAGTTTGAATTTTGTGGCCAACAAGGAATAATTTTGGTTTGGTTTTAGGAGTGCTGAGCACCTTCATTTCGAGTCAATTCAGGCCTGGTCATACATTTCTGAAAACTAGGCCCGAGAGAGGCTCCTCTGGATTTCAAAACCTGGAGAGAATTAAATCAGAAACCACTTGGTGATTAAATCACTGACCTTAAACATTTCAATCACCTTCTCAGGTCTAGGGAGGTTCTTCTCCCTCTGTACTCAGCACTGGTGAGGCCACTCCTCGAATCCTGTGTTCAGTTCTGGGCCCCTCACCACAAGAAGGATGTTGAGGCTCTGGAACGGGTGCAGAGAAGAGCCAAGTAGCTGGTGAAGGGGCTGGAGAACAGGCCTTATGAGGAGCATCTGAGAGAGCTGGGGGGGTTTAGCCTGGAGAAGAGGAGGCTGAGGGGAGACCTCATTGCTCTCTGTAACTCCCTGAAAGGAGGTTGTGGAGAGGAGGGAGCTGGGCTCTTCTCCCAAGTGACAGGGGACAGGATGAGAGGGAATGGCCTCAAGCTCCACCAGGGGAGATTTAGGCTAGAGATTAGGAGGAAGTTTTTCACGGAAAGGGTCATTGGGCATTGGAATAGGCTGCCCAGGGAGGTGGTTGATTCACCTTCCCTGGAGGTGTTTAAAGGACTGGTGGACAAGGTGCCGAGGGACATGGTTTAGTGTTCGATAGGAATGGTTGGACTCGATGATCCTGTGGATCTCTTCTAACCTGGTTGTTCTATGATTCTATGATTCTTTTCTTATTACATAGAGCATAAAATTCAGGGGAGTTTGTTATCTACAGTAGGGCTGTAGCAGAAAAGAGGCAACTAAAGACATGGCTTCACTCTCTCAGGTAGGAGATGACTGCAACAAACAGCAGAACCAAGAACATTGCAGCATTGTATTCAGCTGTATGTCAGCTCAGAAGGGAACAATTTTGAAGGTGATCATAGTTGATTTCCTTGATTCGTTAAATAAAGAGTTGCAGGCACAATCTTGGGGGGTGGGGGGGTGTTGTGCTGGACTGCTTCCTTTCACAGGTTTTTTCACCATAGCTAGTAGATCTCGCTCACTTCGGGACTGATTTTCAGTACAGCTTCAAAAAAGCAGAAAGAGCAAACAAAAGAAGTTGGAATTAAGAAGATTTCAGGGATCATAAAACGCTGAAAGTACCGACGGTTTTCGATAAAACCATCTTGATTTATGAACTCTTTTTCAAAACCTGCATATCTTGATTATTCCTGGGATATGTTTAAAAAGAAAGAAAAAACCTTGAAGGTATTTTTATCAAATATTTTCATTCCTTTTCCAAAGGAAATAGTTGATTTTATAACTGCAGATGCCTCTTCATGAGCTGTTCAAGAAAAATCCCATGATTTTTCCATTCATTAGACGATCCAGGCTCATTTTTGCATCCACATTAAGGTGTTGCCATTATAAAACTGGGACACAGTGTTTACACTTTTATGATGTGCTCAAAATTAGCAACTTTCTCTGATGTCCCTCTGGTTACTAATTAAAAAGCAACTGACAGTCAATGGAAACTTTAGAATGTTGTGCTTTCAGATTACTCTGCCAGTATGTCCCATATTATCTGCTTTTTATTAAAACTAAGGGTAATTCTACCAAAATAAGCTTAATATTGTCTAAGATGAGATTGGGTGATTCCGTGTACTCCCCAGTCGTGTTGCTGCATGACATCTTAACATTACCTGCAGCAAGCAACTCTGATATTACAGGCACAGCGATGTGATCTCAGGTGGGAAATGAACAGATGGGGCGAGTGAAATCTGAAATTCAGTGCAGCAGGAAAATGAACCCCTGAACATGCCCACATGTACATGAGAAGGAAAAGTAAATTAATCAAAATTATATTCTTCAAGACCATCCCATGAGCAAGTGTTCAGAGGGCAGGTTTTCAGAGATCAAATTTACTGGTGGGTTGCAAAAAAAGCCCTCTGTGCTCCTGCAGTGCATTTATTTCCATGCTGCTCCCACAGTGCATGCACAAGCCACTCACTGTATGGTTATTTCTGCACTCAGGACATCTTTGTACATAAGAAATTAAGGCAAATTATCCAGGAGAGGAAAATATGTCTCTGAAAACATCATGCACCTGCCATACTTGCTAAAATTATAGCAAGAAATGAGTTTGTTGGGGGTTTTCTGCAGTTCTGCAAATAGGGGAATTCAGTTGGGATAATGAGAGTGTTTCCACACAGATACCTCTTTTTTTTCCATCCAGATCAAGCCTATAGACTCCAGCAGAGACCTCAGTCCTGCATCGTACTAGGAACCCCAATATCTCTTGTGTTTCCAAAGAACTGAGGCCAGCCTGCTCCTCAGTGGAGGTCCATGGTCACCAGCGGCAGAAGACTTTTGGCTTGTGTAGACCTTTTCAGGGCTTCATTAGAGCCAGCAGGAACTGGGGTTGCAGACCCACAGCAGGTCTCCAGGGAAGACTTTCTGATACAACAATTTGTTATTTATATCTCTGCCTCCGGGTCTGCAATGCAAATCTGAGGAAAGTTGCTCACCCCCAAATTTCGCGTCCCTAGAGAGGATCCCTGTTTGGCTAGAAACCACTGAAATTTGTCATGAAGTTGGAATCCTTCCATATAAACACCTACATGTGAATAAGAGGAGGGCTGTTAAATCCATCTGTGTGTTACATGGGGAATTTTTCCTTTATACTCTGCCTACGTTCAGGCTTCATGGCTTCATTGTCTGCCAAAACAAAAAACCATAACACCCCCAAATAACTTCTCTGATCACTCCAGAGTCCTTGGACTGGGAGATAAGTCTGAATTAAATGAAGAACCTTACAGTTACCAAAGGTTGACAGGAAATGAATTAGAGACTTTTTGCCTTTTTTCTCCCAATGGTTTATTCGCTTCTAGTAAGCTGATAACCATTTCCAGGTTACATGTGACACAAAATTACTCGAAGGAGTATTATTGTCACCTCAAGTTTTGCAATTCTCTTGTAAATTACTTCTAACTTGGTTTATCTGTCTGTCTGATAGACATCAAAGGTTGGGTATAAGCAAGACACAGACAGAGTTTGGTCTTCCCATTGGCTGATAAATTTCAGGCCTGAGAAGGGATTACTGTGGGCATGAACTCAACTTTTTGTATGGTTCAGGGTAGAATGTTCCTTCTCCTCTAGCCCAGCAGATGATTTTGGAGGTAAGACCATCTTCCAAGGGGCAACTCAGCTTGACAGAACACTTCTGAAGGAATTTCAAAAGACATCACCACTTCTCTTTCTCTTTTGCTCCCTCCTACAGATATTTTTGGATTCGCCAGCGTTTCTGTTCCTGATTCTGGCCAGTTCTGCCTTGCAAAAGACCATTCCCCTGCATACATTCTGGGTGCAAACATAATGTTGCAAAATAGAGTAGGTGCTTCTAGAAGTTCTCAGGAATAGCAGAGGAAAGGGGAGTTTCTCTAAACAACATCTGATGAAAGATCTTGTATTAGCAGCAAAGAATTCCTCACATAAGAAATCCGACTGCGAGATTTCTGTCTCGGGCTACTGGAGCAGTTAATGAGTGAGCAAACAAATGATAGATGGAGTGAATAAGCCCTATAAAGCAGATTGGTGCTTTATGCAAAACTTTACTGCATTAAGCATCCTGGCACGACTTTTACTGTCTTGTAGGTTAATGAAACATTAGTATCTGCCTTGTATGAGCTCTTCAGGGAGCTGATTCACACCCCTGGGTTGCTGCTAAACAGAGATAAACCTCAGAAGCAGCCACTCCATACAGACCAGAGTCCTGCCTCAAAGCAGTCTGGATTTTCTGAATGATACATCAGGGATGCGCAATACTAGGGCTACCCTTTGCTCAGCAAACAACTCCCTTTCCCACCTGTGAGGGTAAAGTTTGGGTTTTTTGCCTTTGCAACTACTTTCAGAGGCTGTTTAAAATTTAAAAATAAAATACAAGCTCTGCCAAGAAGACAGGTGTCCGCTCATTAATTCCTCATCACATGGATTTTACAGCAAGTGAAGGGACAAAGAACACATGGTAAAATATACGGCACTGATAGTGCATTGTTTCTTACCTTTTTATATCGATAAACACTGACTCACCTACAAAAACGTAATCCAAAGACAATAAAGGGAAGTACATAGGGATCTCGTGGTCTTTGCTGACTTTGTTTTGCTTATGACCCCAAAACTCTGTAAAAGAAATATCCATAAGCATGTCCTGCGTCTGCAAAGTATGAACTACAGGCCTGTGTAAGAGCTGAGAAATCATGTAGAACCTCTGCTTCCTGACATGGAGAGCTGCAAACGTTGTAGAATAATTACAAGTCACTTTGAGTTTACACATAAAGTCGATTTTTTCCTAGCTATAATTCCTTTCAGAGAATGAAGAAGTACCATATTTTTCTCATTTGTCTCTTTCTTTCCCACCCAATGCTGCATTTCATAACATTTGAAATGCTGGTAAAATGTATTTCCGATTCTTAAAGGGGACCATGCATGAAATCAGCTCCAAAAGGAGCCAGCAATGCTCATAAGTAATAAACATCAAAGGGAAACATTCTTCTTGTGCCGCTTGCTGTAAAAAAGCACCAAAATTCCCACTTCAAAGCGGATCTGCTGTGCTGCAGTGACGAGCGTTAGGAACTTATCCCAAACATGACGTACTGGTATTTTGATGAAACACAAAAGAGAAGTGACCCTAAACATACTATGGAACGACATGCAGTGAGACAAAGGTGATGAGTTCTCAAGCTTCATGCTCTGATCTCTTTGCAGGGGATCAGAAAGGAAGTCCAGACATGCAAGACCTGGAGATGGTTTGAAGATCATCTCTATGAGGTGTAGACTATTGGCAGAAGGAAGGAACCAGGTGTCCGTGGGCAGCTTCGCTCCAGTCCAGCATGGCAAATCCTTCCTTGTAAAAATATTACTTGATGTGAAAACAATTTCACATCATGGGAATTTCTTGCTTTTCTCACAGAGGCTAAGATATTACCTTACAGGTCCTAAAGCTTACCAGGAATCACTAGAATTTTTCTTATTGAAAAGAAAAGAATGGAAAAGGCACAGCCTTTTAGGCACTGTTGGTTTGTGATGTGTGAAACTCACTGCTGGATTTAAACTTCACCCTTCTTTTGAGCTCGTGTTCATGTGTTCCCTTGAGACTCAGGATGATAAGATGCAAGTACTCGCTAATCGAGATTAATTGCACAGTTCTAAGAGATATATTTTGGTGGCAACAAGTCCTGGACAATAAGTACATGATGGTGAATACTCAGAGCAGCGTTTCTTACAACATATTTTCTTGCAAAGTACAGCCTGAGCTGGGGCAGGGACCAGCTCTAGCCCAGGGAAGGGGTTGAGTCACCTTCCCTGGAGGTGTTTATGGCACAGGTGGATGAGGTGCTGAGGGACATGGTTTAGTGTTTGATAGGAATGGTTGGACTCGATGATCCAGTGGGTCTCTTCCAACCTGGTGATTCTATGATATCTACCAGCAAACCAGGGTGTATCCCTGTGAACATCTGTTCTCTGCTCCCTCCGACACAAGAACCTGTGGGCATTTCTCCTGGTCCTACTCTTCCCTACAACATCATCCTCACTCAGACTGTGCCTCTCCCTGCACCTTCCCCAGGTAGGTGTAAGGAAACTGGTGTCTCGTTGATGACAACTTGCCTGTCACTGGGCTGAGAGCATCAAGGCTTCAGCTGTCTACTCTCAAAAAATAACTCGGTTGCTAAACCAGAGCCCTCACCCTGCCTGCGATTACTGTTTATCTGTTGTTCATTTTACCTGCTGTTCCAGGAAAAATGACTACTTTCTTTTCCTTGATTTTTCTTTTATCACGCACAAACATCCCACCCAAATTTCTCTGTGTCTCTTTTATTTTTTTTCTTAGTCACCACATAACAAAAATGTTTCTTTTATATTAATTTTGTTACTCAGGCAAAGTAAACCATCGCTTCTCAGTATGCCGTATAAAAGCCAGAAATGGAGTGACTCAGTCATGCAGGATTTTATTTAAACCATTTGTCCTGTGGTCAGAGTAGATTAAAGGCAGATCAGGTTGCCCTTGGAGCAACACTGGGACAGTGAGAGTGAGAGATGTTGGCACTTGCTTCTTAAACCACATGCAGCTCGCGTGACTGCGGCTTCCTTCGGCCTCTCTCGCCTTCTGTAAATGCATCTCCATGTGGGAACACCTGTGTGCACACAGGCCGGGGCAGGACCAGCACATCCCTGGCCACCAGAACCTCCAGGGCACCACAGAGCAGTGACTCTCAGGGATCATAGAATTATAGAATCATCAGGTTGGAAGAGACCCACCGGATCGTCGAGTCCAACCATTCCTATCAAACATTTAACCATGCCCCTCAGCACCTCGTCCACCTGTGCCATGGCCACTGCACATCAAGGATGGGCACGTCAGGAGGAGGAGGTGGTGGGAAAGCACATTTAGAACTCCCTTCTCCCTCCACATACCAAAGGATAACCACTGGGGTTATTGCCCTGCCTTCTGCTGCTCATCTGCAGATGAGTTAATTGGTCTGGACCATGCCGCGGGTGCATCAAAGGTTTTGGGATGAAAATCCAAAGTCTCATAGAAGATCGGAAATAAAATACATGTGATAAACTGGCTGTTTTGTGCAAAGATGTCCCTGCTTTGCAGGAACAATTGCCAAAGAATCTAAGCACGTTTTAATTGATTTTAACAGCTGCTGTAACAGTGTCACCACCATGTGTTTGGTGAATTCTTGGGATGAGGTGAAAGCTGTAAAACCCAAACCCTTTTGGAGGTGCCCCAAGCCATGGTTTCACACTACAAAGTGGTCAGGCATGACATTGGGTCCTCTCCATTGCAGTATCTGCTCACCCTCCTACCACAGCAAGCAAAGGCTTCCTCCCGTGCCAGCACAGCTGGACACACGGCTACACTGTGAACCAGGCTGGGAATTGATCTGGCTTTAAAATAACCCAGCTGCAAAATAACATTTGGTTTAATTTTAAGGAGCATCTTTTCGCTGATGTGGCTCTCAGCACGTGCCAGCACCAAAGGAGCAGGAGCGACAGGGCAAGGAAAGAACTAGCAGGGGAAACATCTTGAGCTGCTATGGCTGCAGGTAGCCACACACTCCCTAAGCCTCAGGAGCATTTACCATTTATTTAGAATTTTAATTTAGGGCTTCATTAGCTCTAAACAAAGCATTTACAAACCTGAGCCTTTCTCCTCTTCCATCACATAGCGACTGACAGCAGATGGCTTGGGTCTCTTCTGGCTCTCTCACCAAAACACAAAGCACAAACCCTCAAAAGTACTGTAAAAAAAAGAGAATAGACACAAACCTGCAGGACAGACTGTTGCAGTCTGTCCTTTTCATGGCTACAAAGGACATTTCTGGGGCTCATATATGTACACAGCATGCAGGAGGCTGGTTAGCTAAGCGCAAGCAGTGCCCATGCCGTGTGCCCCTTATGCACAGCCAAATTTAAAAATCCAGCAACTTCCATAAACAATAAGTTCCCTCATATTAAAAAAACACGCTGAAGGCTTTGATTAACTGTCTGGTCTTTCTGAACCCACCCTTTAGATCCAGGTAATGGGGTTGCAGCCTGGGATGTACTGTGCTAAAGTCAAACCAACTCACTCCCCTAATCCTAGGAGACGCAAAGCCTGGCAGCCCCAAGAGCGTTTTTATTACAGATTACAACTCTTGTGATCAGTTAATCCAAGAAATTACTCAGTTCTTCCAGTTTAGGGAGTCAAAATATGATTGCTCTTCAAAGAATGCAAACTTGTAGGAATTAATCTCTTCATCTAGGGATATAATGGTTTTTTACTAATGTTACACAAAAATATTGCCATGTGTGAGTTCCATAAATCTGTCTCACCCTGTTACTGGTTACTTTCCCCAGATGCTTTGAACTTTTGCAAAAAAGTTGCTTAACCAAAAAAACACAGCTGCCACATGTTGTAATTTCCTCTTTGGGGGCATCTGTTACTGTCTTTACAAAGGATTTGCCAACTTTTCTGAGAATTTTTTTTTCTCTACTTCTTGTATTTCTCAGTATCTTTTTTAGTTTATCCCAGAAAACAAGATGCTTGTTACTGTGTCCTCAGCACCTTCCCAATACTGTGAAAGATGCAGTTGCATAAACTCAGGTTATATTCAATACCTTGCAAAGAAATCAGGTTTTCCAACCTCTTGAATTCTATCAGACAAGGTTCCCAGTACTTACTGAGCATCTGACTTTTCTGTCTGACCAACTTCGGTGTCGAATTCAGGGGAGGGAAAGAGAGGAGAAAAACTTCCATAAGATTATTTTTTTAAAAAAAAAGGAATAAAAGGTCACAATGTGAAATTCACCTTTACTTTCTACTGCCCAAATGCTTCCCCTTGTGCTCATGAGGCCTCTGCTGACTTCAAAGGGGTTATTTTGGGAGAAGGTGAGTAGGACTTGGCCCACATTCCTGATGACAAACACTGACATTCCTTGCGTGACCTCTAAGCCCAACACATCAAAAGTTTTGCTTAAGTTGCACCTACAAAATATGTCTGCGGCGGCACAAACAACTCCTCTATTGTAAAAGGAGCAGGCACATGACAAAATGCATAAAGCAACAAGCAGAAGGCCACAAAGATCTCTTCTCTCACAAGAGCAAGGTCTTTGAGATGGAAATAAGTGAAATTTAGACTGGAGAAGCATGCACCACAAAGCAACGTGGGAGCACTTTTGGGGTCCCTCCCCAGTGAAAAGCAGCCATCTGGAAAATGCCCAACCGTGCCCCCTCGAGGTGGTGGTCTGATATTTGACACGGGGAAGAGAAAGAGTAGTAATGTGGTCCTGATGCTATCAGGGTCTCTAACACATGTCAGCGGAACTGGAGGAATCAGGGGTGGTGCACGAGAGAAATGCTGCCTCCTTGTGAAACCATCACAGAATCACAGAACAACCAGGTTGGAAGAGACCCATCGGATCTTCTAGTCCAACCATTCCTATCAAACACTAAACCATGTCCCTCAGCACCTCATCCACCAGTCCCTTAAACACCTCCAGGGAAGGTGAATCAACCACCTCCCTGGGCAGCCTGTTCCAATGCCCAATGACCCTCTGTGTGAAAAACTTCCTCCTAATCTCTAGCCTAAATCTCCCCTGGAGGAGCTTGAGGCCATTCCCTCTTGTTCTGTCCCCTGTCCCTTGGGAGAAGAGCCCAACTCCCTCCTCTCTACAACCTCCTTTCAGGAAGTTGTAGAGAGTAATGAGGTCTCCTCTCAGTCTCCCCTTCTCCAGGAAAAATTACACTGTGAAAAATTACCCAAAAGTTTGTTTCTGCTCTTTCCAGCCCCCAAAAACTTCCCCACTCTGGGGAAAGTAAGAAACGTTTGTCAGGAAAGGCACTGGCTGTGTCTCCAGTAGCTGCCACCTGCTCCTCAGGCTTACTTCTAGGTATTCTCCTGCTTGTCCTCAGCCACCACGTGCGGAGGTGAGTCACAGCAGATTTCCAAACACTGCAGTGGTACCGAGATACGACACAAACAACCACACACCCACGCAGCAAATTGGCTCAATTACTCCATCTCTTCTGGAGTCTGCATTAACAAAATGGTCTAAATAACCATCTCTATTTCCACATCCTGGGGGCACAGGCACCGTTTTTCAGCAACGTGCTGTTTCCCAAGAAAATACAGAGCAGTTCAAGAAGATCAAGCAGGGATCTTGACTCATTGTTTTCTCACTATACTTGGGGATCTGTTTTACTGTGTGGCCTTCTAAAAATTTATTCCTCTCCTGACTAATGTGAGGACTGAGTGAATGATTTTATTTGGCAGATAGTGCTCATTTTTCCCATTGTTTTTTTTAACTGGCTTTTTTTTTTCAGTTGTTTCTTTTTTAAACCACAGATAAAATTAGCTGAGTTCAAGTTTTGTTTTGCCTTTTGCAGCTTAATTTTAAATGGAAATCTTGTCATCGTTCCTCTCCCCTGAAGACAAGAAGCTCAGAAAGGAGTGTGAGCAAGCCAGACCTTATCATCTCGTTCCTGCAGAGATGTGTTGCAGTTTGTCAGGGGCACCGGTAACTCTGAATCATAGACTCATAGAACAACCAGGTTGGAAGAGACCCTCTAGATAACTGAGTCCAACCATTCCTATCAATCACTAAACCATGTCCCTCAGGACCTCATCCACCCATCCCTTAAATACCTCCAGGGAAGGTGAATCAACCACCTCCCTGGGCAACCTGTTCCAATGCCCAATGACCCTTTCTGGGAAATATTTTTTCCTAATGTCCAGCCTAAACCTCCCCTGGCAGAGCTTCAGGCCATTCCCTCTCATCCTGTCCCCTGTCACTTGGGAGAAGAGCCCAGCTTCCTCCTCTCCACAACCTCCTTTCAGGTAGTTGGAGAGAGCAATGAGGTCTCCCCTCAACCTCCTCTTCTCCAGGATAAACACCCCCAGCTCTCTCAACCACTCCTCATAAGGCCTGTTCTCCAGCCCCTTCACCAGCTTCATGGTTCTTCTCTGGACTCACTCCAGAGCCTCAACACCCTTCTTGTGGTGAGAGGCCCAGAACTGAACACGAGCCTGAATGTGTATGTTTGACTCTTCCTCTTACATTACTCTTAAAGAAAGCTACCTTTTTCATCACGGTTAAAGCAATCTGGTCTAAAACCTGGCATGACTCAACAGGAATTGCCTATAACGTGAGTGTCAGGGTGCAGAAGCTGAGAGATGCAAGATAAGTGACCCCAAACTATGTGGTCTTCCCTTCTTCTCCTGCACAATCCTATGTGAGCCACCACTTGCTCCATCCTACAACCACCTTTCCTGAAGCTGCAGAGGTAACAAAGGGGTGGTCCTACATTTGATGGTGTCTGGGTTGTCTTCCACCTCCCTTGTTTTTATTGCACTGATTAATACGTCTGGGTTTTCTTCCTATCTTCCTTCATGGCTTATGGACATCATTCGGATTGTGTCTGATGTCGCTATTCAGGGCTTAGGTTGTAATCACAAATAAGCACAAAGGGAGTTATTAGGCATCTCCATATCCCGTCCGACTGGCCATTTGTTGTAATCCTGGGCTTAAGTACCCATGGCAGCTTTTCTCTTAGAGTAATGGAATATACTGTCAGAATCACAGCAGGACAGTTTTTCAAACACATCATTTTATGGAACACCAGCGTGAAATTTGAAAAGGAAATAGGGGGAAAAAGGCCAACCTAAGCTCCAGGAGCTCAGCACCTCCAAGAGTTGGGTCCTTTAGAAGCAATACCTCAGCAGTGGCCTCCACTATCCTTTCTTTTTAATGATACATTTGACTGCAATTTGCAGAAGCAGACTTGGTAATATAATTAATCTTCAACTATAAACTAACTGTTGCAGTGAGGTTGAGAAAAATCTGCCTTCTGGAAAGTACTTTGTCTTATAATACTCCACTCTCCTAATACGTATTCTAATAACAGTGTAAAGGGGAAAACCATTTGGAAGGGTATGTTATTTCTCAGTGCTTCGTGTTGGAATTCATGTCACTGTAGAAGTTCTTATTGTAATAAAAAGTAAAAATGAGTTCTCAAAATACACTATAGCATATTATTCAGGACAGCCTGTAAGCACAGCCTTAATGTTAAGCACATGCATGGATCACTCTGAAGTCAAACCAAAGACTTTTGCTGAGAAAAGGGATGAATTTGAGTTAGCTGTTTTCCTGACTCAGGTCTCCATGCTGACCCTGCAGATAATATAAAAAGACAGGCACAAACTCTTAAGGAAAAAAAATCCTAATCATATTAAATCAGTGGTAAATTCCCCTTCACTGCATTGGAGCCCGGACTTCATTGCTAGTTTAGGACAGAGTAAATTACTGTGTTTGTTTTTAGAAACATTTCTGCACTAGCTGTGATGCCAAGCATGGATGTGGTTTTGCATTCGTATGCTCCTTGTCATTGCACAACCCCTTTTCAAAAGGGAGTACACCCCTTCTTTTGGTTGATTTACCTCTTCTACAGGTATGTTAAGGTTCATAGAATCATAGAATCATAGAATCACCAGGTTGGAAGAGACCCATCAGATCATCGAGTCCAACCATTCCCATCAAACACTAAACCATATCCCTCAGCACCTCATCCACCCATCCCTTAAACACCTCCAGGGAAGGTGGCTCAACCCCCTCCCTGGGCAGTCTATTCCAATGCCCAATGATCCTCTGTGTGAAAAACTTCCTCCTAATCTCCAGCCTAAATCTTCCCTGGTGGAGCTTGAAACCATTCCCTCTTGTCCTGTCCCCTGTCACTTGGGAAAAGAGTTGCTCCAGTCCCTCCTGCTCTGATGTTTAGAAACCTCTCCCACTGCATCCATGGCTGGTTTTGTCTTCTCCTGTACTTTACAGCTCCTCCCATTATAGTTAGTCCTGATGTTCTTATATGTATTTTGCACCTTCTTTGTACAGGGCTGAGGAAAAATAACCTCTCCTATTTTTCTGTTGCCTGAGGAGTTCTCTCTTCCAGGTATCTAATAGACTTTCTCTGAATCCATAGTAGTTCAAATAGATTTTTCTTTAAGAGAGTCACCAGAACTGCACAGGTTTTTGAGATGCCTCTATGTAGACTTTGCACAATAACAGAACTGTTCCCTTATCTCCCTTGGAAATAATTGGGTGGACACTTCAAGAATTAAGGTTGCATCAATGCATCATGTGCCATCATTATGCAATAGAAATGTAATATTCCATCTCCTCCTCTTTGATTTCCAGTTGATGAGATTCTTTCTCAACTGTGTGATTTTTTTTTTTTTATTGCTTGTACTTTATCGTCTTGTTCCTGCACCTTTGCAGCTTACAAAGGCAGAACCTCAGTCTGGGATCACCCTGAGGAAAGAAACCTGTGTTTCTTTATTTCTTTATGTCTCACCTTCTTTATTATCATTATTATCATTATTATTATTGTTGTTGTTGTTGTTGTTGTTATTTATTTTTATACTATTTATTTCTGATATTCTAAAACATAATCTCGGTTTTAAGACAACAATAAATCATTTTACAGTGATGCTTTCAACATTTGCAGCAGGAAATGGGCTTTTGGTGATATGTCCCACTCTTTTTGTACACGTCTCAATCAATGATCAGAATCATGCTGGAGAAAAATGCAGAAAGCAGCATCAAACACCTCCTGAGGCTCACTGAGGATAGTTCACATTGTCATTGCTTAAATATTTTTCATGGAGAGGGGAAGCCGTGATCTGGAGAGATGTATATGCTGAATCTCACACTGCCTGCTGCTACCCTGACAGCAAAGCTGCTTCTGACACCCCTGGGGAAAGAGGCTCGTGAGCAGAGAAATGTAAATGGGACTATCTTCTTAATAGCGGGGGAGGAGCACATTGTGATGATGCTTGCTTTATACAGCATTTCAGATGTACAGACATGAAATCAGGATCTCCTGAGGCCTTTGATTATCAGAATAGGAGAAAGGTTTGTTTGGGTGTTGGAACTGAGCTGCTACCTCTGGGTTTACATGTATTCCTGCAGCAGGTTTCCTCCAGATTTCTCTGCTTTATTCAAGTTTCATTGTGTTACTTTCATGCAGGGATAAGACAGGAAGACTTTTACTCTGGAAAAAGTAAGACAACCATAAGAGCCACCCCGTCAGGGAAGATGAGCTTCAAGACAAGCATCCTGTCCCTGAGAAGTGACTGCTGATCAGGGGTGAGATAGAATCATCCTGCAGGAATGGTTCCCAAAACTCTCCGTCAGCCCCAGCAACCTGCATCTCAGGCACATCCTGACTGAGAGCATCTGCAAACAATTATTCATACAGGTGCTGCTCCATATCCTCAGCATCACCCTGGTCCCACAGGGCTGGGTGTCCAACCCTCCTCCACTGTTACTGATAATCAGGAGTGAAAAGATGGCCTGATTGTGGCCGCTAACAAAACCACAGGTGACCTCAAAGGGAGCATGAAAATCCGCAACTTTGTAAGGAGCATTGGTGAGGCCGCTCCTTGAATACTGTGTTCAGTTCTGGGTCCCTGACCACAAGAAGGATGTTGAGGCTCCGGAGCGAGTCCAGAGAAGAGCAACAAAGCTGGTGAAGGGGCTGGAGAACAGGCCTTATGAGGAGTGTCTGAGATCTCTGGGGGTGTTTATCCTGGAGAAGAGGAGGCTGAGAGGAGACCTCATTGCTCTCTCCAACTACCTGAAAGGAGGTTGTAGAGAGGAGGGAACTGGGCTTTTCTCCCAAGTACCAGGGGACAGGACAAGAGGGAATGGCCTCAAGCTCCACCAGGAGAGATTTAGACTAGAGATTAGGAGGAGGTTTTTCCCAGAAAGGGTCATTGTGCATTGGAATAGGCTGCCCAGGGAGATGGTTGATTCACCTTCCCTGGAGGTGTTTAAGGGACGGGTGGACGAGGTGCTGAGGGACATGGTTTAGTGTTTGATAGGAATGGTTGGACTAGAAGATCCGATGGGTCTCTTCCAACCTGGTTGTTCTATGATTCTATGAGCAAATGTGGGAAAAGAAATAAAGCAGAATATGTGGCAAATCCAGACTGTCTGAAAGGCCAGGAGATTGAGATCCCGCAATTTGGGATCAAGTTATTCAGGAGATTTATAAAGTATAGTAGTAAGTCATGCAAAACATTTTAACAAACACTCTGTATGACATTTCTCATTAAAACAAACAAACAAAAACTCCTTCATATTGGAGTCAGCAAAATGTATTTGATCTTTCAGCTGTTCAACTTCCATCATCCTGAATTCAGGGCTAATAAATGTAATACTTTGGAAAGATTTCCCAGCACTGAAACTTTACTAGGAGCACGCAGGGCCATGCAGGGATTTCTAGCAGGGACGACTGGTGCCACCTAGGCCAGGAAAGTGGATAAATCTAGCAGGCAGCAGACAAGTTCCTTTAATAAATAATGGAAACCAAATGATGCCCACAGATACAGCCGTGCAGTCTCATTTAAGGCATTGACACTAGATACGAATTAAAACCTTTTGTTACTAAAGACTTTTAACCAAGATGATGAAATAGGAATGCGAAGTAGATGGAGAGCAGGCCAGCACTGAGTCTCCTGCTTTTTTTGCTTTTGATTTTCCAACATAATGGTTTTGTAATACTTCCCCAAGAGGTGAAACAAGCCACTAGTGACCCATACCTACACGTCTGGTGAAACCTGCCAAGACCACAGCTCTGCAAAATCCATAACCTGTCCCTGCTTTGTCAGGAAATACAGTGTGTAATAACCCACGCTATTGCCAGTTAACGTGATTCAAAGATGGATTTCTCATCCTTTCCATCCCTTCAAGATGTTGCTCATTACAAGAACTTATCAGGCAAAAGTCAAGAGCAAGGTGACCTTCCTTCCTATCATGCAACTTGTAGAGACACTTAAAGGGATTTTAGGAAGGCAAACTCGCACTGAGCATCAGACTGACGGAGGCAGAAAGCCGCTCAGTTATTATTACAGCATTTTGTTATTATTTAATAGGAAGCATCCCAGACATCTTAACAAATAAGAGTCCCTTGTGGCCATTTTGCACAATATTTCTTGGATCCTGTGACTCAGCAGTTTATCGCCACAGCAATGATATAAAAAATAAGACTCGAAAAGGAAAAGAACAACAGTTGCAGTAGATCAGAAATGCTGGGTGCACTTGTCAGGACAGTTCTGGTGAGACCTGTGGGAAGTGCAGGAGATTCTGAACCTCTGGGTTTGTTCTTTCCAACACAGAAGTGTCCTCCCACTGCCCAGGAAAAAGACATTCTATCTATGCTGGGCAAACCAGATAATGCATCCATCGAAAGGAAGACTCCAGTCAAGCTAGTGCGTTTCTCAACCTCCTCATGGTGGCCATATGAGGGATGAAAACTGGTTTCACACCAGCATTTGCTGACAGCAAAATATAATGAAAAACATTTATATGAAACAATGTAGACCGCATCCTAATTGGTGTTTTATGTAACCACCCTGAAGATCATAAGAATTCAATTTAGCACAGCTAATCACGGCATCGATTGCGTTCCCCTGGAGCCACACGTTACTCCAAGGACGTATGTCTCTACCACTGTCCTGTGGCTCCAAATCACCTTCGTGGATCTGCATTTTCCTTTTATCAAGAACTTCAAAGCAAATAAATACCGAGCACAGGAAGGCAGAGGGTAGTGGCTGTGAAACAGGTCTTTTGGCCAAGTCCAAAAACTAGGAAAAAGAATCATAGAACAAGCAGGTTGGAAGAGACCCATCAGATCATCGAGTCCAACCATTCCTATCAAACACTAAACCATGTCCCTCAGGACCTCATCCACCCGTCCCTTAAACACCTCCAGGGAAGGTGAATCAACCCCCTCCCTGGGCAACCTATTCCAATGCCCAGTGACCTTTTCCATGAAAAACTTCCTCCTAATCTCTAGCCTAAATCTCCCCTGGTGGAGCTTGAGGCCATAAGAAGGAATTAAGATTCAGTCCAGTCCATTAAAATCAGCCACCACTGGAGTGAAAGTAGCTGTTAAGAAGCCTGAAAGTCTCTTTAATCACAGAGGGTTATTGGGCATTGGAACAGGCTGCCCAGGGAGGGGGTTGATTCACCTTCCCTGGAGGTGTTTAAGGGATGGGTGGATGGGGTGCTGAGGGACATGTTTTAGTGTTTGATAGGAATGGTTGGACTCGATGATCTGATGGGTCTCTTCCAACCTGGTTGTTCTATGATTCTATGATTCTATGATTCTATGCTCAAACGGGTCCGTGGCCACTCTGTAAGGCAGGTATGCAGGAGAACTTGAGCACCAGCGAGAAAGTAGGTCCAAGGTAATCAGAACTAAAAACAAACCCACTACATCCCATACCCAGGGTTGTTGTTTTCTCATGTGAGGTTGCTCAGGAAGTTTGCAGCAGGATACGCCAATGACCTCTGCTCGGGCAGTCGTGTTAACACTTCACTTACCTTCTCTCCCATAATAAACGGCATATTTCCTCCCTGGGAATCTGGCTTTGGCTGCAGGTTTCCTGTGCTGGAGAGTGGCTTAACCCTTTGGGAGGTCCCATGCCCCAGCCCCTTGGGGCACCCCAGGGACTGGTGGGGCTGTGGTCCCTCCTATGGGCAGGTGAGAGGCTGCAGCTGGGGTTCCTTTGCTCCCACTGGGGACACCAGAGATGGGGAAACATAGGATGGGGCTCTTCTTGGACGTGGAAGAGCTGCAATGGGGATACTTGAGGAAAGGAAGGAAAACAGAGAAGGGAAAATGGAAGAAACCAGCATTAGTTGATATTTTCAGGCAGAAAGCAAGCAGCGTTTCAGCCAGGGGATGGAGGGAGATGGGCAGGTGGGGGTGGATTCACATTAACCTTTTGTCTGAAGTCAGTTGGAGGGAAGCTTCAGTGATGGGGATATGGATAAGGTAGAGTATGCATTCAACCCTTAGAAGGAGCCCAAAGATTGTCCATGGGGCTGAAGGGTGATGGGGAGAGGGTCCCTACAGAGGAACCTTAGCAAAACCAGAGCATTGGTCTGTGTGGTGATGACAGAGGGATCTCTCAGGGCTCATAATAACCTGGCAGAAGAAATGCTGCAAATACCACTGAGATAACACCTACTGATACCTATATTTTCAAGGTGTGGAAGTGGAAGTCGTATCCTACTCATGTATTTCAGCCCCAAACATACCCTGGAATGGAGCCAGGAAATATTCTTCACTTTTGCAAGACCTGCTCTTGCTGGGTCCATCCAGGGTTGTAGCATTGCAAGAAGGAACAGAGCAGTATCATGTCTGGGGCTCTGATGGCTCCTAGTGTCATGATTTAATTGCACTTTGTAGCTGGAGGGGGGGTGGAGGGGGCTGCAACAATGGCTTAAAAACATGCTCTGGAAAGAGCGACTCACTTGCTGAGCCATTGAGGATGTTGTTTATATGTTAGATCCTGTTTTCTTCCTTCAGCAAAGTGCTTCTCCTCCCAGGTGCATCTCCCGTGGCTCCCCTACCACTCCAGGGTGAGAGTTGGCTTCCTGACGATGTGACCCTGCCCTGACTCCTGTATCCTTAGCTTCGCAGGGCAATGCCACCTTGGTGGGGTGAAAAAGCACCCCGGCTGAGGCTCTGGGTTGGCCAACATTGCAAGGTGATAAATAAACTTCCCCTCATCTCTGTGATAGTAAAAGCAAGACCTGGGTAGAGCATGATGGATTCTGCTGTTTCTCCCAGGTTGTTTGGGTCCATGTGATAGGAATGGTTGGACTCAATGATCCGATGGGTCTCTTCCAACCTGGTTGTTCTATGACTCTATGATTCTATGTGAGGCTCTGAGCATCCTTCAACCTTATCAGGGATGACAGTCCAGCAACAGCAATCGTTCATGGAGCTTGGCGTGGAAGGGGTGACCATCACCACAAGGTACTCCATGGGTTGCTGCTGACCAGTCAGCCCTTGGAAAGCCCTCGAGAGGCAGCGTGAGCAGTTTTAGGTGTGTGCAGAAGCTCCCAATGTTGCAGTTTGATTTTTCATAGCGATTACCCTTGGAGATGTTTCAAAATGACAGCAAATGGGACATTGGCGTTGTGTCCAGCACATATTTGCTGGGGCTGCTCTGCACATTGGTGGTGGCGAGGAAGCAGATGCACCTGTGGGGACACTGACTCAAGAGGACAGGCCAAAAAAATTATATTTGTGCAAGGGAGAGAAACTGCAGGACCAGGGAGGTTGTAGAGGTGAGACAGCAATGCCGTGCACAATGACATGGTGGTGCCACCAGCCCAAGGGGCTCTGGCTGCAGCTTTGGATTACCAGAGGGACCCTGGAGCTAACCCACCTCTCACTCTCCCTTCAGCATCTCCCACTTCACCAGAGGCCAAGGACACTGCCCGGGTTGACACGTCCCCTTGTTAGGGGAAGGGAGACGGGAACCGGGACAGGGGCCTGGAGCGCAGCAGCTGCCAACATGGGAATGTTTGAACAAGGAGCGAAACCTCATTTAAACAAATAAATAAACAAGCTGACATCCTCTGGGCCCAGGTTTATGATAATAAAAACAGAGCACACAGCTTGTGGGAGGAAAATACATCGTGTATTTTCACATCTCCCATTTCCTCCTAGACCGTCGCAAGAATTTCCTCCGAGTCCATCGCTTCCTTCTGACATTTTTGAGCTCAGAAATCCATATCTGAGCCTGGTGCCCTCTCCTTGATGAATGACGCAAGAAGAAGTGGCTTTGAAGGATACCTCTCAGCCAGATTTTTGCACTTGCTTGCTTTGAAGTGCTGGACGGAGGGCAGAGACAAAGCAGAGATGGGGATGAGTGCCCACAGCATCCCAGCCTGGCATTTTCCCCTTTTTCCAGCCACACAGCAACCCCAGAGAGCTGTGCAGAACAGTACTGTCCAGGTTCATGCATCCCAAGGAGAATCTCTCCAGCCAGGCTCTTCCTATTGATTTCCAGGGGATTTTCAAGCCCATTCCTAGTTCTGAGAAAATAAGATGCCACTGGGACGTGCACTTGCAGCTGAACCCAGTCTATCTTTTTTTAATTAAAAAACCTCTCTTGCAGTTTGCAGTAGAGGACTGGAGAGGAAAAAAAAAACTACATCACACTAAAGCTGCAGAGCATAACAGTCTTTAAGTTAGTGCAAAACCATTTTTTATTAGAGGGTAAACTGAGGCAGCAAGAAAGCAAATTGCTTAATCACCTTCTCAGCTCCATTACAGAGTCTAAAACATGCTCCAGAAGCCTTTCTTACTTTATATTTTCATGCGAAAGTACTTCAGACTGCCCATGCTTTCAAAAAGTGCATGTGAAGCATTTTCCCAGTGTCAAGACTTCTCATGCTAAAGCAGCACTTGGTTATTTGCACTCCATTGTGAATGAGCTTGAAAAACTGATGTTAAATCTAAGATTAGAGTAAACAGGTTGCAGAGACGTGAGCTGGGATATCCTGGAATGCCCTGGCTGTCTTGAAATGGTAAAAAAAAAATGAAAAAAATAAATGTAACAAGTGCGTGTCAGAGTCCCTTCAACCAGGGTGAGGTTGCCCTAACTCTGGCTCCAGCCAAGGCATTTTTTATCCCTAGGGAGTGGATAATTTAGGCATTTTTGCCCTAAAGCAGCAACCTCCAGCTTTCACCTCCAGGCCAGGTCCCCAGGGCAGTGCCATTCATACCATGCTGTCCCCGAGCATGAGAGAGACCCAGTGGTAGTATCACAGGGGAAAAAAAATAAAGTCACCTTGGGAAGAGAATGCTTCCCATTTTTTGGCTCTCAGAGGTGTCAAAGGAAGCAATCTGACGTCGACGGGCCGGAAAAAAACAGCTTCTTGGCTGATGTTGGTCATGTACAGCGAGGTCACTTAGAAAGCTATCAGTGGCTTAAAAATAAATGCAGCATGGAGGTTGCCATTCAGCAATATCCTGTATCCGAAAGCTGCGAGGGGTGTAAGCAGGAAGAAACTGGAATGACCTTCCCTCCCCCCTCCCCCATTCCCTTATTTTTTTTTTTTTTTCCTTTTTCATGTTCCTGGCAGTAAATCACTGAAATTTCTGCATTCAAGTGACTGTGCTTCATTAAAGAGAGGGAATAGCCTCTGGTGGGTGATGCTTGGCCATGAGCAGTCCTGCTCACCGGTATGACTGGCCTGGGATAAGCGGGGGCAAGGCTGAGCCTGTGACGATGAGCTCTGCTCGCAGGCAGCGTCAGGGGAATTGCTGCATGCAGCTTGCGTGCTCCCTGCCTCGACATCTGCTGTTGGACACGGAGCTGAGCATGCACGCTGGCCCCGTGCAGCATGGCAGTGCAAAGAGGATGGTGGTGATGATGACCAGCTCAAGCCTCCACCCTTGTCTGCACAGCGACTTCATAGATGTGCACATGGGGAAGAATAGAATCCTCTGTGTATTTAACCTAGTTTTCCACAGCTGTTTCTCCGGTAGATGAAAAAGGCATCACAAGTGCGTTAATATTGCCGTAACGTAACTTGTCCAGGGAAGAGTCACTGCAGTTTGCTGTGGGGATGTTGCAGACAAGCACGTGGAAGGTGAATCATAGAACAACCATGTTGGAAGAGACCCATCGGATCATCGAGTCCAACCATTCCTATCAAACACTAAACCTTGTCCCTCAGCACCTGATCTACCTGTGCCTTAAACACCTCCAGAGAAGGTGAATCAACCACCTCCCTGGGCAGCCTATTCCAATGCCCAATGACCCTCTATGTGAAAAACTTCCTTCTAAGGAAGGAGAAGGTGAAGTTGCAGGCAGTGACGCAGGAGATGTTCGCTTGCTCGAACAACAGCTCAGTGCTAGGAAATGCTCTGACATTTGTACATCTGGCCCTGCTGACTCTTGCTCTTTGTACTTCACCTTTTTCTCACCTTCCCACCTCCTTCTGGGTCCTTCAGCCTCCATTACAGAAGTGAAGGAAGCTCTGAACGAGGGATCTGGATCATGCAGGGACATGAGAGGACCCATTTAGGAAAGAAACCCCTAAACCTATGTTTCAGGTGCTTCAAACGTGGAATAAAACTGTCTTTGGCCCAAATGTCTCTTGCCTAAAGAGACACCAAGGTATTGGTTGGACTCGATGATCCGATGGGTCTCTTCCAACCTGGTGATTCTATGATTCTATGATTGTTTCTGCCGCGTGATCCTGTGGATGTTGGAAGAATCACCACTGCAAAACCAGGCAGTTGTAATTCTCTGTGGGAATGGGATGCCCTGGTTAATGGCTTCTCTCCCTTGGAGTAAAATTAGAAATATCGTAGTTTTAACCTGCACCTCCAGCTGGGGTTGCCCTGATTCATCCCAAGGATGTTCCTGGAGGCTATGATTCTGGGAGCCTGCTTCCGCTTCTCCCCCTGCTTAGCCATGCTGAAAAAATGACTCCACCATTATCAGCATCAGCAAACTGCTGGAGGCATCTCCCCAGCGCAGCAGCACAACCATGAGTCTTCTAAAACCAGGTCTGTTCACTGTCAAGTTCAAGCTTCTGTTCTCTTTTCTGCATCCTGCAGAAAGAATCTTGCCATTTGGAAAGGTCTCCCTTCCAAACACTGTCAGCATGTTGTCCAACAGTGTCCAACAGTAATGATAAGAATCACCAAGATAAAAAATCTGTAGACAGATAATCAGCTTGTAAACCTGTTTGCATTTTCTCCTGAGAAATTTCAGAATACAGGAAAGAATCTACACCCAAACAGAGAAAAAGAGGAAAAAGCTTTATGTCTCTTGTTCTTAAAGGATCAAAACTGGCCGTGATGTAAAATGCGATCGAGCCCACAATCCCCTTTTGATGTCTGCAGGAAGGAAAGAAGATGCTGAGAACTTTCTCAGCTCTGTGGACTCCAGCTCTTATTTCCACGTCCAGGGTCAAGAGGTGGTGGAAAGAAAAATAAAGCCCAACCGGGAAATAAGAAGTTGAAAGAGCTCTTTCCTTCTCCAAGGCCACTGAGCAGGAGCAGAGCCGTGCCTGGGAGGGGGTGGAACAGGCAAGCAGGTGCTGCTCACGCCTGGGATGAGCAGGACGACACTGGAGCTTTCGACCCATCCCTGCAGTGTGCTGGAGAGATGTGAAACGCCCACATGGCAGCGGTGCAAAAGCTGACAAAGGAATTTAGAAAAAGCAAATGGCATCTGTTGCTGCCACAGGTTGACCTGAGCGTCCGCGTCCTCTTGAACAATAGTGCATGATCCCGCTACACTGTTCACAGCGGTTGAAACCCCTAAATTTAGATATACCAGCTGTGAGCGGTATGCAAGGTATTTAAAGACCTATAATTTTAGACTAAGCATAATTGTGAGACATATTTAATCGTGTTATATCTGGGGCCAGGCAATGCCAAATATTTTCCACAGTTATTCATGCAGATCTCGACATGAATTAGCAATAGCCACAATCTTTCCTCTCCAGAGTCCATCGTACAAGGGAGAGAAGGCGAAGTTGAATTGTTCGTTTTCTACCAGTTGGTGTTTGTGAGAGCAGCACTCAGGCATCCACAGAAGCAAGGGAAAGAAAAATCCCCGACTTGCCTGGGATGGGTCACAGGCAGATAGCCGCCTGCAGCTGAAACAGACGTTCTCCATCACCAAAGTAAACACAAATAAATCCATCAATAAAGGGGATTTATCAAACAAGCCAAGAAATTTAGGGAAATTTGTATCTGCTCACAGATTTTTTGCAAATAGCAACAACAGAAAAAAGAGGCTGCTGGGGACAGGTCAGTGTCTGGGGTGAAGCAGCAGAGTTGAATTCAAGTCAGAGTGCTAATGTGTAATAGCTGAAAAAATCTGGCTTTTAGGTCCTGGTGAGTCACTGGATGAGTCCTCTTCATGGAGATCATCACTGCCATCCCCACAACCGTGAGCAACCAACACGTGGCTGTCTGTGAGGGCTGATAGCTGAGCTGAGCACCTTGGAAAAATCCTCCAAAAACCACTTCTGCCCAGCAGAAGGGAAACTAGTCTTGCTTTCAGCCAGGACAAGCATTTGTGCTCACAACCTGCTGCAGCTGGGACCTTCTTTCCATAGGGAAATCTTTTTTCATGCCGTTTTCTGAGCAGCTCCAAGATTTCGTAGGAACATTCCATTTGGGGCACATCTTCATTTCAGTGGGAAAGGGCAGCTCCACCGAATACAAAGCCATGATTTGTTTTATATGGGATTTTATATTTGCTGATTGCTCCGAATAAAACAGAGTTTGGGATTTGTTTTGTTTGCTTTTTTCTTCTGATTTGGGATGAATAGGAGTCCACAGCATCTGTTAAAGTCGTGTGAGCATGTGATTTAAACCAGCCTCGAAGCAGTCGCAAGTGTGTTATGCATATTTATCAGGGATGGAAGGTTTATAATATAATTATTCACTACTAGTCAATAAAAAAAGAATTATCATAACGGCTTCCATGTCACACATGGGATCACACTGCAATTAGGAAGGAAGAGCCCACAGTTAATCACTCCAAATGCTTTCTTTGTGTTTTGCAAGGTACTAAGGGGAGAATTTCTAGGGAAAAGCAACAACCTGAAGATATTTTCCTCTGGGCAAAGGTGAAGGTGTCAGGACCAGTGACACTTTGTCACAGTAAGGATGGAAGAAGCTCTGCAGCACTGGGCATGGGCACAAGCCTGCAAAGCTCCCCAGCCAACAACCCTTTGCACTGAAACCACTAGGAAGCAATATGACTAAGAGAATTTAGGACCTGAATGACTTCTGCAGGTCTGGGCAGATGTGGTCCTGTATTGGGGCCAACACTCAAGAAAATTTAACCCAATTCCCTTGCATTAATCCCACTATGGAAAAAGAGTTTGTGCAGTGAAAGCAGAGAGGGAGAGGGCTAAGTGCTGCCCCTGGATCGTTTGTCTGCAGTAGAGGGGGAGATGAGAGGCAGAGGGCAGCTAGATGGTTACCCTGACCACACCAGGCTGCTGAGTTACCTGCACGATGCCACAAAGCTGCTCCCTGTCACCGCAGAGTATTTGCTTCCAGGGGGTGACAGCAGCACCTATCAGAAAGGGCAGCAGTTTGCAAACAGACCCGTATTCTGATTGAGCACAGCGAAATGGAAGAAGCTGTACATGCTGCTGTCAACGTACGGAGACAGAGAGGGATCTGCGACTCATTTTTCTCCATTAGCTGCTCAAGTGGTTGTGAGAGAAGTTGCTCTGTCAACACCCAGGTTCATTACCCTGGGCTTCAAGGGAAATGTGCACTCGTTTTCCAAAGCCTGCGCTATCGGGAAGTGCATCTAGCCATGGATGTGATTACTGTCGGAACTGCTGCTGGCGCTGGGTTAGTTTGCTGTTGCTGTAACACAAGAGCAGACCTCTTCCAAGCACAATAAATGCTGCGACCACCAGCCTCAGAAGTCTCTCTCTGATTAAAGGTTTCGGCTATGGATATTCCAAGAGCTGCTGAGATCTGGTGGAATCGGGACAAGGTAAACACCTTGGAAAAGGCCTCCATTTCCAAATGAGTTCCCCACATAAAAAACTGTAATAGCTGATCTATCAGAGCAGACCGGCAGCGAAGCCAGTGCATTGGCCCTCGCTGTGCTAAGCCATCAGAGACATGGAAAAATCCAGCATATTCATTCATTCCTGATCATTACTGATCAGCAGTGGTCCAGAAACTTGGTGACTGAGAGCTATTATTTTCTTCCCAGCTTTTGTACAAAAGAGTGTCTATTACTGTTACTGATTCCTGTTCTATTGCACCAGATGTCATGCTCTCCTTTGGGTTATAGGATCTAAAAAGAAAAAGCTTTTCTTGCCCTCTGGGCAACAGGGTCTGGAAACATTTGATCCGTCATTTCAATGTTCTCCATGGATTTTCCTCTCCCAGGGAGGCTGCAACCTGGGGCATTGCCCATCATGGGTAGTAAAAACCATTCTGCATACTTTGACATTACCTCCTGTTATATTATCCCTGAGGCCTTTTTACATTCATTAATTAAACTTCACATACTGCCTGGGAGGCAGAGACTGGTTATCCACCTCGATTTACATTTGAAAAGGTTAATTGGCTCATTGGACCTCACAGAGCCAGGCTAGCAGGTGTCCTCCCATTCCTGCTGAACTCCCAAAGAACCATGGACCAAAAAACCTTGCACTGGTGCTATTTTCTCTTGAATCCCACCACAGACCACACAGGGGAATCAAGTGAGCAAAACCAGAAAATGCACCTCCTGCCTATATCTATCGCCTGCTTCCTCTCTTGCTTTTCTTAGTATCCAGAAGAGAGAAAGAAAAAAAAAATTAAAAGCAACATGAAACCATTCCACACTCCCAATGACAAAATAAAAATGGATGTTGCAGGCTCATGTGTTCTATACGTTTCCAAATATTTCCATCTGCTCCTGAAATTTCCATTAGGAGTTGCCAAAAAAGTCTAACAGAATTGTTAACACGATGGTAAATTTAGATTCTTTTTATGGAGAGACGTTTCCACACCCTCTAAAAAGTCTGGTATCAATTTGTTCTGTCACTGATAAGCCAAAGGTATTGCTGAATTTGCCCTTTTGCCCGGCTTGTGGGTTTAGTGCAGGCAGACCTGCTCGCTGAGACACAGACCTGAGCCGAAAGGCTTCGCCCCCTCAATCTATTCCCCTCCGTGAGCAACAGAAAACAACTTACAAGAAAATTATAGACTGTCTGTAGCTGATTTACCCAGTCATCAACCCATCGACCTATTCTTCAGTTTGCAAACTCCCAAATGAAAGTTGGAGACTGTCGGTGTGTCCTGCCCATGCAACACTCAGGTACACAGCCCCTGATTAAGTTTTCTGTGCCCTGAGCTTCTCTGGGCTCTCCCTTCAGCTGGAGGAGGGCAGAGGATTAAGTTGGACATGTCCCCATCACCTGCTGTCAATACACACACAAATGCACTTGGGGCACAACAACCCCATGCAGAGCTACAGACTGGGAGAAGTCTGGCTGGAAAACTGCCAGGAGGAGAGGGACCTGGGGGTGTTGGTCAACAGCCGACTGAACATGAGCCAGCAGTGTGCCCAGGTGGCCAAGAAGGCCAATGGCATCCTGGCTTGGATCAGAAACGGTGTGACCAGTAGGTCCAGGGAGGTGATTCTCCCTCTGTACTCAGCACTGGTGAAGCCGCTCCTTGAATCCTGTGTTCAGTTGTGGGCCCCTCACCACAAGAAGGATGTTGAGGCTCTGGAGAGAGTCCAGAGAAGAGCAACAAAGCTGGTGAAGGGGCTGGAGGACAGGCCTTATGAGGAACAGCTGAGAGAGCTGGGGGTGTTTAGCCTAGAGAAGAGGAGGGTTGAGAGGAGACCTCATTACTCTCTCCAACTACCTGAAAGGAGGTTGTAGAGAGGAAGGAGCTGGGCTCTTCTCCCAAGTGACAGGGGACAGGACAAGACGGAATGGCCTCAAGCTCCGCCAGGGGAGGTTTAAGCTGGACATTAGGAAAAAATATTTCCCAGAAAGGGTCATTGGGCATTGGAATAGGCTGCCCAGGGAGGTGGTTGATTTCCCCTTCCCTGGAGGTGTTTAAGGCACGGGTGGATGAGGTGCTGAGGGACATGGTTTAGTGTTTGATAGGAATGGTTGGACTCTATGATCTGATGGGTCTCTTCCAACCTGGTGATTCTACGATTCTATGAGTCTATGAAATATGGGAGCTGGTGTAGTGGCTTTTGGAGAGGGCTGGGACGTGGGGATGGAATGCTCAGGGTGATGGAGCTGAAAAAAAAGGAGCAGGGTGAGATGGTGAAGGGAAGCAGCGGTTGTACCATCTCTTTGACCAGGTGCTGGCAGCCACAAGGATGCTGCTTGCTGCGTCAGACATATATATTGAATGCAGTCATGAATATTTATACATCCAATGATACCCCACGGGCACAGTCCTGGCATAGCAACTCGATTCAGACGAAGTCGTGTCATTGGGCAGTTTAATCAAGGATGGTTTGATCAAAATACTGGTGTTTTTTCAGTAAAACAGGGCATTCTTCTCTGTCAGAAAGTGCTTTTATGGGCTCACTGTTATATGTGCTCCATTCCGTGACTTAATAGTGGCATCATTCAGGGCTGATCAATCTGTTATTAGAGTAACTGAGCAAGCACAGTGAGTACTCTGGAATATTATTTTAAGGCAATTACTCTTTGTGACCATTTAATAATAGTCCTATTCCCACAGCATAGCAAATAAGGGCCACTCTCCAGAGGAGACATTTAATAGAGATTAAAGATTCAGAGCCATTACACAGACGCATAGAGTACCACTCAGTTTTCCAGCAGAAGGACTGATGCTGAAGAACCAGTGGAACCTAAGGCTTACACAACCTGTTGTTTTGCACCTTGAGATACACCCCATACAGCTTACAAAAGCTTCTGGGCAATATCAGAGCTCGTCCCATGGCTTTCCTGCCCTCCTGGCAAGGCCACCTCACTTTCAGAAACATTTCTCCATGTGGAGAAGGATGATGTTTTACCCTTCCCATGTTTCCCAGTCTGTTTTGCCAGTGACCCTCCATCTCCTGAGATTAAATACCCTTTAACAGAGTTGATTAGCAAAACTCTAGTGCAAAAAAAACCCTCCTGGAAGATTTTTGTCATGGATAAAAACAATTAGAGAAGTGAGATTGCTAGATGGACACCTGTAAGGACACTTCTAGGGCACTACAATGCACTTAGTGATGCTAAAAAACATAGCTTAACAAATGTGAGTTTTACTCTGGTTAATCTTCTTCAAGGAAACAGAAGGAGCTGTAAGTCTGTATTCTTGCTTCTGGGAGAACAACACAACAAGGAGCCCAGGGAAGGAGAATTAAAGATGCCTTACTGTAGCCTTTCTACTTCTAAGAGCTTCCCCGATGTGCCCTAGAGCTTTGCCTATCTCAGGGGACACTGCTCCACTTTCAGACAACTTCATCTGTCTCCTGTCATAATCCACTGGCCAGGCATGGGCTGAGAGGGCAAAGCAGAAAAATCACAGCTTCTGCCTTTAGAAATGAGCCATGGCCACTGAAAGAAAACCTGCCTGATGTCTTTCTAACCCGTACCCTGCAATTATGCTTATCGTATTTCCCTCCTGATGCATTTCTTCTTTGAGAGCAACATCCTCCACTCTGATCACAGCTTGTTTCAGGGAACACTCTCATGCTCCGAAACACGAGCATAAATGTATTGCCACCTGCAGCCTGCTTGAAAAAGAGCTGCACTCAGGATCAAACTACTGAAACCAGACTTGCAAGCTGGTCTTGAACTGTCTGTACACTTCCAGATCCCTAAATTATCCGGGAATGATGGGCATCAGCCCTTATCACGGTTAAAGTTAATTAGTCCACTTCATTTCAAACTTTAGAGCCTGAGTTTTGTCCAGGGCTCTAAAAAGTTTCCATCCAATGCCACACTTGGGGAATATGAATTATTAACTACCTGGGACGGTGTTATTCAAACCTCAGTGTTAAGAAGATGCAGTTAATATCTTCCCTGATTTTAATGTTCTTGCCCATTTTCAGAGCAAAACTTCCTAGCCTCGGGTGTTAAATGCACCCAGGGCTCCTCAGCCCTGCAGAGACAGGCTGAGAGGATGCAGCGTTGCTGCCACATATTTCAAACACTTTTATCTTAAACTGTTAATATTTCACAACATTGCATTTTTTAAGTATTAGTGACTACGCCCTTCGCCAGAATTTTTTTTCTTTTAGTATTTGCATATTTGTAGGCAAAAAAAAAAAAAAATCGTATTTGCCTGAAGAAAACGTCAAGACTTTGAACAGATGGGAGTTTTTACCAAAAGATGACTGCTTTGCTCAGAAATTATTCCATTTCCAAAACCTCAAATAAAAGTTTCATATCTTTCAGCAAATCTCAGGCCAGGATTATAAATTCAAAATAAAAATACAGAAATTTCCTATGTTGAGCTTATAAATGCTAGTTTACGACATTTTCTGGTGTCTTAATGAGAGCCATGCGACCAAAGTTACATATTAGAGGAAACAGCCAAAAGGCACATATTCTTTTACAGGTAGAGTTTTAAAGGTAGAAGATTGCTTTTTAAAAATTTAACACAAGATGTTATTCTCTTTTAATTAAAAAACTATTAGGCTATTTTTTCCATTTTAAACCTGCTTCGCACTACATGAGAGAACCAAGTCTTCTCTCCAGAGTCTCCAGCACACTGCAGATGGTTGCATCAGGGTTATTTATATTCCCCTTGCAGTTCCCAAGCATTAGACTCACCGATTTTCTTCCCTGTAAGCTCTCACAGTATTGCTGCAGAAAGGGTTTCATGAGTACAGCACCACTGATGATGTTAGATAGTAACAGCATCATTAAAACACATTTGTTTTACTTAAACCCAGTAAATTAAGGCAGTGACTGTAATGGTATAGGAGGGGGAGGTTTCAGGGCATTGCAAAGCCTTACTGGTTATGTACTCTCAGTTCTAGTGTTGTGGGAGATCAGAGCTCCCTGGTCCTCACAGCTTGGTCCTTGTATTATAATTATCCCTGCCTCCAGCCCCATCTCTGCTTGTTTCTCTGTACTGACAGTATTGCTATTGAACACCCACTAATGGGTTGTAGCCTCCAGTGATCCTCCCTCTCTCTTTCTTGCTTGGGGAACACTCAGCAGATGAGCCCATACACTAAAAGGATGGTCATGGTTCCATGTAAAGACAGTGGTGGAGCTCGTTCAGTTCTTGGGCATATGGGGCACACCCCAATGATTAACCAGTGGTGATTTCTATCAATAAGGTGCTAAGCATGGACTCCAAATTCAGTTTGAACTAAATCCATCAGCTATTAGCTTCAAGCTGATCTAGGGAGACAATGTACCAGGTCAGGTTCAGAAGCAGTACAGGGAAGTCCTTCACCTCAAGGTGGCTCACGCCAGGAAGAAAGTGCAGCTGAAATCTGTCTGACCACTTCAAATCTCTGTGTGCTACCAGAAGATCAACACGTATCCCTCCAACAGTCCATAGAAACCTTCAGTGGCACCAATACCATTGTAAAATATTTGCATGTTTTTAATTATAATTCAGTCCAGGCAGGTCCACGAGGCTCTTAGCAACACTGAGACTGTAACGGATGCTTTATATCCCCCTCTTAAGCATTGTCTGGTGGGCCAGAAAAAGACTGGGTTTACAAGAGTTAAGGAGTGGAGGCTGGGAATTAATTGCTATCTTCCATCTTCACATGATCTAAGGTGGATACTTTATTTTTTTGTCTGAGGAGGTTTATTTTCCTCCAGATTGATTGGATGAATTGTGTTCCCAGAGATCAGAGAGTTCAGATGGCAAAGGATCCTCTTACGAGAAGATGAAAGCCAATATAATCAACTGCACAACTTCAAAACATGCAGCTTGTTCTTGTTGGCTGAGCCTAAGTTTTCCCTGCAGAGAAGCTGTCGACAATGATTTGATATCAATCCAGTAACAATCCCTAGTTTCTAATAATAATTTGCACTTCAGTAGAAATGTTCATGTGAGGCTCTGAGAACATTTAGCAGATGGTCATTAGCGAAGCTCCCCAGTTCTCCTGCAAGGAAGAGATAACAATTACTTGCCTTGTTTTACAGATGGTGACACTGAGGTGAGGCACTGAAAGGTGAAATAACTCTCCTAATTTTCCATAATGAGCCAGTGGCAACAGATCTATGAATGAAACCCAGGCATCCTGCTGCGATTACTCCACAAGCCCTGTATCTTTATCTCCTACAGGAAAACGTCGTCAAAGAGGTGAGCCTGGAAAGCAAAAAGCAAATGACTCAAAGGCAGGATTCATGACATATTTCTGGAAGTAAGAAATTAGGTCTGGGTCAATAAATAACTGGAAAACCAGGGGGATGCAATCTGAGAGGCATGTGAAATGAGGATGGATGGATGGATGGAAAAGAAAAAATATAATGGAAGGGAGGGGAAGGAAAACACAGAGTAGTTCTGACTTTTTATTTCCATTCTTGGTTTCCATCAGTGTTGTAAAATAAAAGGTTAGGGCTCCAAAAGCAAGAAGAAAGTGAGTTCAATCTTCTCCCATGGGGGCACATCTAATGGGTTAGGTTTCAATGTGGATTGCTGATAACAGAACCCTGCTCTTCTGGAGCCCTGTGGTACATCACCCTGCAGCAAAGTGTCAGTTGTGATACTGCCAGGAGACACCAGTTGTGTTTTGGGTGCCAAGGACACCTGCCTCTTCCTGGGCAGGGCAGGAAAATGGGACTGGAGCTCTTAGGAATGCTGGTTCTGCCCAAAAGTGTCCGCACGCCATCAAAAATCTCGGTTCCTAGCTGGGCTAGAAAGCACTCTCCCATTTTCCTCCAGCCAGAAGCAGCTGGGCAGTAGGTCAGACACCGAGCTGGAGGTGCACGGACGGGCGCTTTAGGGACTAATTTTAGCTTTCAGTTACACTGTCTTTTTATTTCTCACCCAGAACGTCTGGACTGCTAAGACTGATGGACCGCCTGATACTACAAACTGCCTTACTAACATCACACATCCACGACAAGGGGAATGCAGCCCAACTAGCTGGCCCAGCGGTGAAGTTTATAAAACAGCCAAATGGAAGCCAAAAGACTTGAGTTTAATCCCTCCAGTTAAGTCATCTAGATTCCTTCTCGCCACCAGCCATCTGATCTCAATCAACAAAACTTGGCCTTCATCTCCTAACCTAGCCGAGAGTCAGAATGTTGAAGCCTAAAGTAATCTGCATGCAAAATGCTTTAGTAATGATTCTTTCAAGAGGGATTTTTTAATTATTATTATTATTATTTCCCCAAAGCAGCCTAATGTGAAAGTTGTAGGCAAACAAGAAAGGTGTCCTAGTAATGTTTGCCATTAATAATTTGTTAACGCTCTGTAATGTTCTTCCATTTACTTTTAATACCTATAGTCAATAAAGGTATATTGGAAGAGACTTATTAACATGAATGTGTTAAAACCAATCATTGGGTATTAAAATGTGATGGTTTTTTAAGACTGAAACACTTCCAGTTTGGCTATTCCTCTCATAACTTTCTAGGATTCAGTAGGCAAATGAAACAGAAGTAGAGGTTGTTGAGAGGAGGGAGCTGGGCTCTTCTCCCAAGGGACAGGGGACAGGACAAGAGGGAATGGCCTCAAGCTCTGCCAGGGGAGATTTAGGCTGGAGATTAGGAGGAAGTTTTTCACAGAAAGGGTCATTGGGCATTGGAATAGGCTGCCCAGGGAGGTGGTTGATTCACCTTCCCTGGAGGTGTTTAAGGGATGGGTAGATGAGGTCCTGAGGGACATGGTTTAGTGTTTGATGGGAATGGTTGGACTCGATGATCTGATGGGTCTCTTCCAACTTGGTTGTTCTATGTTCTATGATTCTAAGCATCTATATCTATAACATCAGTAAACCACATCACCTCTAGATGCAACATAATACTTAAGAAACTTTACAATGTGCTGCTTTAAGTGTCACATCATGAGATTCCAGCCAGAGTGGTGACCAAAAAGCATGTTGGAGTGGTGATGTGTGGTACTGGAGCAGGAAACACCAGGGAAATTTGAGAGAGCAAACTGGTAACAGCAAGATCAAAGATAGAGATTGAAAATCAGTAATTGTGAACATACACATGGATGTTATTACAGCCACTCCCGAGGGGCATCAGGGCCTTGCCAGAAGGAGTGAGCGTTCACCAGCAGCTAAACGGTAAAAAAACTGGAATAAGGATTTCCGAGTGCTTCATTTGGCACATTTGCATTTTGGTAGCAAATATTACTGCATGCCAAGGAATCCCAAACAAGAGGGGGAAAGGGATTCAGGAAGGGAGCACTGTGCTGCTGTACTTGGGCTAACTTAGGATCGCATTTTTCATGATACAGAGAGGATGGCAGAGCAGCTCATGCCAAGGAAGAGTCACCTGTGCCGCCTCAAATTATTTCCATGCTCCATTGCGTAAAACCCGGTTGCTAAATTCCGTGTGTCTTCTCACAGCCACAAGGGAATCAAGCAGCAGTAGAGCCAACCTGCAGAGGAAGAACTGTATTTAAATGAGTACAGTGAGCTGAAAAACAGTCCCGCAGATTCTTCAAGTCCATAGTCCTGGACAGCTGTCACCAAGGAGAAGTATTAGGAAAATGCCATTTGACAGGCCAAAGGGTGTCACAGCAGAAGTCACAAATCAAAGGTGGATTCTAGATATTCAAGGCTATCTTTAGTGAGAAGGGTTGTAAAACACAACTCTCCAACTTCATAATCTTTAATGACTGCATGCTGTTTATGCCTCAGCAGTTCATTTTGCCTTATCATCGCTTTCCATTTTCAGGAAGCACCATATATATAGAAAATGAGAACATGTTCAATGCACAAGGTACTTTCCACAGGGCCAGGGATATTTCTCTCCAAGTGCTACTTACTATGCCAGAGAATTGCTCTTGTGCCGCGTGAAAACAATCCACAAAACTGTGTATTCGCAAAAGCACAACCACCAGGCAAAGGCATTTCAGCAGCCACCTCTTGCTACCCTGGAGAATTTCAGAAAGGCTCTAGTAGCAACCTTATCACCACTATTACTACAGAAACACCAAGATCAAATCCTTTTTCTTGTACAGGTATAACACCAAAAGGCAAGTGTCTCCATCTCACAAATGCTTCAATTTCTAGGAAATGGCTGCTCTTCTTTTTAAACTCAATTCCTTGAGACCGTTGCTTCTAGAAGGTATTTGGGACTTCATTCCAGCTTAATTTGCATTTCTCTTTGGAGGGTTTTACCTTTGTTGTTGATCAGAGTGGATTAAGATGGGTGCCTGCAACTCCTGAGAACCCACTGCAGGTTGTTGTCCAGCATGAGAGACTGGGGGTTTGGGAAAATAAACTGAAGCAGGACCATATAAAAGATAAGCTGTAGCCTCAACATGTTTAAATATTATCTTGTACAGAGCCGGAGTTTCTGTTTGGTTATGAGAATCTTAACTTCCATTCTTCTTCTATTCCTCATCTCAACGTGACGTTAGTTGTGATAATGCAGGAAGTTATTTTGCAATTTCTTTTTCTGCATAAATATGAGGGAGATAGAGGGAACAAGATCTGCCATTCCACCAGCTAAAATAATTGTATTACAAAGCTCAGCACGGCTTATATTATTGCACCGCGTTCAATCAAACTCTGTCCCAAAGGTGTATACGTATCTCTAGACTATTTCAGAGGTTGGCAGCTGCTTCAGTACACTTACTCCTTTTTATTTATTTTTTTTTTTATCTTGGGACTTTTAAAATTGATGAGAGGCTGAAGGCAAGAACTGATGCATTGTAGATGACAACGAAAGAGGCTCCATAAAATTGCTTTTGGCATCTCATGTGCGTTCCGTCTACATCTTATAAATTACTGCTGCATTTCAGTGTTAAAAATAGGTTTGTATTTGGAATTGATTACAGCGAGATAAGCTCTAGTAAAAAAAAAGTAGTGATGCATAAATATTCCAAACGTACAAGGGTAATTTCATTTGATAAAATAAAACGATGGCTCTTAATTTCTTCCTTTTAAACAGAACACACATACACATACATATCCCACAGTGCAGATAAAACTTCGGCAGCTGTTTCGCTTAGGGTTCCCAGAAATGGTTATGTGCCTTTTGCAACTCTTCAGACGTTTTTACTGCAATCTCCATATCACCAGCATTTCCCATCACCGACACCGAGTAACATTCCCTGCACAATCTGAAAGCATTTACCTCAGGCAGCTGGGCTTTCTTCTATGCAATAAACATTGATTCCTTTCCTGTGCCCTTAAAGGTTATTATATTAACTGGGTCATTTTTGCTTCGTTCATTCCTTAGCACATCGGCTCTGTAAACAGTGCTTTTGCCCTAACGGGGACTGCAGGATCAGCAGAGGGGGCTGATATATTTCTTTCAGCAATTCTAACACAAATGGAGGCATAATTTTATTTACATGAGAAAGAGGGAAACAGCGATTCATGTTTCAGCATGACCCAGAGCAGCATGCTTTACTCAAGCAAAATGCTATTTGACTTAGCCTAATAAATTCAAGGCAAAAATTGGCTTTGCATTATGACAAATGCACAGCCCAATAGTTAACCTTTAGAGAAATGCAAGGCTTAATTGCAGATAAGAGTGATGGGGTTGGCAGTGGAATCAAGGGTTGGGTCCAGGACCTGGTCAAAGACAGAGGCAAAGCCCCGTATCTGTTTTCCAGCCTGATCGTGCAGCGGCTGTACAAAACACACCGTTCACTTCAGCCACATGCTGAGGGACATGGTTTAGTGATTGATAGGAATGGTTGGACTCGATGGTCCCATAGGTCTTTTCCAACCTGGTGATTCTATGACTCTATGATCAGTGCAAAGTGCTGACTGAGCCACTGGGCTTCCAATCCCAGCAGCACGTGTTGGTGTCAGCCCAGCCCCACATCTTCAGGCAATGCTGGGCATGGAGGATGTGTCCATTTGCAGGCCCTCGAATCCTCCCATCCCTGCTGGAAAGCTGTTTTTTTGAGGGCTGGGCAGGCAGCTGGCCCCTCTCATCGCACTAGCACCCTGCCAGGGCTGTGGTGGGAGCCAGGGCTACAGCCTTTGACATGGGCTGGATGGGATGAGTATGGGTGATGTTCTCACCAGCCACGCTAGCTGAAGCACAGAAAGAAAAAACAACAGCAGAAAGATTGATAACTATTTCTGCAGAGCAGCTTGAGATTTCTGGGTTTACAGTAATGTACGACAAGCTGTTATAAGTAAGATGATCCTTAAAATCCTTTCATATGAATAGCAAAAGCAGTACAAAGTGTGCCCCCAACAACTGGTAGTACTTCTCCTGGGTAAACACAGGTAAAAACAGGTCCTGAGGGACATGGTTTAGCGTTTGATAGGAGTGGTTGGACTCGATGATCCAATGGGTCTCTTCCAACCTGGTTGTTCTATGATTCTATGATTCTAACACAGATAGACTGACAGCAAGTTACTTTTAAATTTCATTTATTTATTTTTGTGTACATTTGTCTTAATTTAACTGACATACCATTGCTATAAAGATGCCCTGCTCTTTGAATATTTCATCCAAGACCACTAGTTCAAGTGTGGTTAAGAAAAGTCACAGCAAACATATGACTGGAAAGAGGTGGTTGGTTTTGACTTCCAGGCAGTTGTTTGAAGCATTTCATAGATGCACACAATATTCAGCAGAACACACACACAGACACACACACGGTGCTGAGTTGAACACACACACACACACACACACACACACACACACACATGAGTGCATGCGCACACACACACACACACACACATCTGGAAAATGGTTACAGTGGTTGAAGGTTCAAAAAGGTGTACTGTCCCTTTCTCTCAGCAGCAGTGATAAACCTTTGGATATCCTGAGAAATAAAATCAAAGCATAGTAAAGATTATCTTCTTCCACCAGCAAGGTTTGGGGTTTTTTTCCACATTAAAATAGTCTCCCAGTCTACTTTTTTTTAATGAAGAAGGTGGAGGGAAAGGATCTGGAGCAGTTTGGGTTAAAGAACACCAATTCAATTGTTCCGCCTATATCCTTAATCCATTACAGTCTGGATCCTGAAAGCATCTCATTAAAACAACAACATTAAATAAAAGCCTATCTAATGTTATACATATGGGCCCACTGTCAGTCTCCTACTGTTTATCATCTTCAAAGTATGAGGAACAGCTTTGACACAAATGAAGACAAACATAGGTTAAGAAGTGTTTCAGATGGAGCAGACACAAAACTGTACAGGTCGGCAGTCGGGCAACCACCAACGTACCCTGGAGTGCAGGGAGGACCCTGTGAACTTTGCCATATCTGACTGATGAAACATTGCCTGGCTGCAGACAGAAATAGGAGCTCAGAGCGATGGTTCATCACAGCACAGGGCAGTACTGCACTGCTACAAACCCTCAGCAAAGCCCGACGCGACCTTAACCAGTCTTAACTGACAAGAACTTGGGTGTAATCTCACAAAGACTACATCACATAATTTGTTTTAAATATATCACTAGTACATGCTCACAAGAACTGACCAAGGCAGGGAAAGCCTTTCAAAGTTTGCTGTCTCTGGACCAACCCACCTTCCCCCAAAGCTATGGTTTGTGGTCTTGCGTTAGGATGTGGACAGTTTCGATTTCCTTGAGGACAGTTTCCTCAACACAACTAAAAATTGAAAATCATTCCTATTGCATCGTCCTGCCTTTTCAACCAATACTACCTCTCCCGTTCCTCCGATTGATGTGAACACCAGTGCTTTTGCTGATGAGCCTGTGCTCCTGTGAGTTTCCCCGTGCTACGCACTCCCTTGCTGCGAGAGGGGTTGTGTGAGGTTACGGGCTGCTAAGTAGCAATGAACACTGCAGAGGAAACAGGCCAGCAAAGACTTAGACAACAAAAACAAACACGAAGCAATTAAAAGAAGGATGGGAGATGTGGTCTGATGTACTTTTGCCAAGAAATAAATATCTGACACTGCCTTTTTTTGAGAATGCTCGCATTGTGTTTTTTAAAATCTCCAAAATGGTAAACTTACTCACTCCACCCATCCACGCACAACACATGCACACACACACACTCTTTAAAATGCACATAACATTTCCAGCTTTGTAGAGCTACTGGATTTACTTTGAGACAAGTTTCCTGTGCATTTTGACAATTTACTTTGAGACAAGTTATTTGCAAGAAGGCAAAGTTCATGCATGGCTTTGACAGCTCCACTTTCTCATAAATGGTATTTGAAAAGCAGAAAGCAAGAGGACCAAAGCTCCTTTTAAAGTTCACCTCAGATGGCTGAAAAGCATTTATACCCACATCCTTCTGAGGTCCCTGCTTTATGAACTTCTAATGAATTCCACATTCTGCTACCCAACATTTCTTATACACAGGGGGAAGGAAAAACAAACCAGAAAACTAATGCAAGCTGTTTGAAAACAGATGCATCGCAGCATTCTTTATCAGGAAGGATGAGGAGGCTTTTGAAGGAGTAGAGTAGCAAGGCACCTTTGCAAAGAGGAGAAGGGGAATAAAAAAGAATGAGAAGTTGGTTTGGAACCCCCAATCCTGCTTGTCTAACACAGGTCACGCTTGCGGGATTTCACTTCAACACCTCTTACAGAGGAAGAAGCTGCCGTTCATTTGTTGCTCTATCATTCCTGTAGGATTCGTGTCCTCTGTACCCAGAGCTACCTGGCCAGAAGGGGTCTGGGTGGCCCCCAACCCTGCTTCAAAGCAATCCTGGCAACCCTGACTCTCACTGGCTGGAGGGCTAAAGGAAAACTCCATGCAAATTCAATACAGAAAAGCCTGGCACAAGACTTGGAGAAACCAAGTTCATCACAAACCAGATTTTATTCAGGTAGAAAACAATTGTTTTCTAATCATTCCGGTGCACTTTTGGTCAATTAAGTTGTGACGCAGAGCATTTCCACTCATTAAACTGAACCCTGATGCTAGTCAATCCCTTCTTGAAGGAACAATTAAAACTTAACCAGTGCTTTTCCTATTAAAAACAAGAGTAGGTTTATTCAAAAACCTCCAAGGTGATAAAAAAAATTAAATGCATTTTTTTAATAAAATTCCTTATCCCCATCCCTAATTCTAGAGCAAATCAGGTCATTAAAAGAAAATCTAAATTGCTATACATATAATTTCAAATAATAATTAGCCATCTATTGCCATTTGCCATCCCAGCTGTCAGGTGATACTACAGGGATTCCATATGGCTCGAGGAGATACTTTCAGCATAGCTTGGACAGTACCAGCAATGGATAAATAAGAAGAACGTGAGAAATTATAATCAGCCTTCCACGTGTAAAGAAAAGCAGAGACTTTCACAGTTGCTTTTCCATGGTGCTCTGTCCTTTTTTAACTTTTCTAGCTGAAACTCGGTAGAAATATCCTTGTTACTAATCTCCCACCATCTTAAGAAATAGCAGATTTCGCACCCTGCGAGAAAAATTCGACGAATTACATATGTTTTCTTGCAAAACATGGATGTTTGCCAGAAAATCCGTAATTCCTTAAGTTGAAGATTTCGGTCATTTTTAGACACTTTTTTTTTTTTTCTATGAGAAATGACAAATTTTACTCCAACACATTTCCACTTTGCAGGAAACTACATTTAGGAGTTTCCCCTCCAATGTATTGCTATTAAGAAATGCAAACTTCCAATTTGGTATGTTGCAACTATTTCCAGCAGCCCCACTGGCACAGTGACAGCCGTCACCAAGCACAAGCCGCTCGATTCACAATTTTGAAGGAAACAAGAGGGGCAGAGCTCTGGAAATTCACTTCATATCTAGATTACGTAGGAAATGCTTGAAGCCAGATTCTGGTTTTTGGCAATGCTGTACTCTATAGAGCCCCAGTCTGCCTGAAGCCCACTAAATGGCATGGCCCATGCTTTCAGATATTTATGCAAGACTCATGAATAAATCTGAGCTAAATATGGATGGAGAACTCTGCAGCTGCACCTGTGCATGTGAAAATTCGATCCTGACTTAACAGCTACAAGAGAGACCGTAATTTATCTTTAAATACACCTTTTGGGCTCCTGTGAGGTACTTAAACTCCATCTCTTCACTCTGGCTGCATAAATCAAGGACACCTGGTCTGTCCTGACTTCTCACAATATCCGTCCCAAAAAAAAAAAAAATTCACAAAACTGAGCTGAGAAATACCAAAGACTTTCAGATATTGTTCCTGGACACTCCAAGATGTGCCTGAATGTTCTTCGTGAGAGAGAAAAAGAAAAGAGAACTGGCAGACCCTGATACCTCCATCACACAGCCCCTGGGAAAAAGGTATCCTGCCTGTGTTTTGGGAGGCCACTGGCATGCTTGCTGCTGGTCTGGTCCTTCTAGCCAACAGACACTTGCCACCTTTTACTGTAGCACTTATCTCCATCCACCTTCTGACACGTTTTGGTTCGTAACCTTGTATGACGGGTCACGGCATTTTGGAAAGACTATGGTCTGATCTCTTATTTCCTCAAAAAAGAATAATAATCCTGGGCAAAACCAGACTGAATTAGGATAAATCCTTAGCTGGCCTCAATTCTTCCCGTAAGGGAAACCAAACAGAAACTTTCCTGATCAGTTCAGTAATACTTGGGGTGTGTTTACTCTTCGTTTTAAAATTACACTATTTTGAGCTCCCTAGCTTTAGCTGGGCCCGAAAGCGAAAGCAACATATCAAAGTACCCTGAAATAAACTTCTAGGAAGGGTTTTCAGGTCTGTCTGAAACCACACGACTTTGGAAATCGCTGAACGACGTCTGATCTTTTGAGATTTCCATCTCTATTTCCAGAGCATTAAAGACGCTTCCAAGCTTTTCCCAGCTTATCCTTGCGGTACCTCGCAGCCGCTGGACTTTTGCCCCATCATTTAGAGAAACCCAAGAGCCTTTCGAGGAAGGAAACGCGGCCTGTCCTGCAGCCTGGCTGCCGGCAAAGGCACCTCGGAGCAAGACCGCTGCAACTCCAGAGCTGCTCCACTTCCAGAAGGGATGCTTAATGCGACAGCAGTGAAGCACAAACGGAGAAGTTGTCGCTTTGGCCAGATACCTGCAGGGTATCAAGCCCCTGTCTGTGGTTTCTAAGCAGGCACTGGATAACAGACAGCCCCTTCTTCTCCCAAAATGCTCTGTGGAGAGCTGGCCGTGGGCCTCTTTCCTTTGCCTTCCCTCTGACCAACCACCTAGAATAAAGGCTGCTAGTAAATTCCCAGATAATAAAATGCAAAACATAAAGGTGACTGAGACGTAATGTGTCGGTGGAGGCAAGGAGCTTTCTAGCAAACCCAGGAGTGCACTAAAGGAGGTCATGTCATGAACGTCACGCAGCCAAAATCACTCTCAGCAGAAGCAAACTGCCAGCTGCATAGGCCCCTGAAGAATTCATTTATTCCTCTGGCCTGTATATCAGATATTTCCACCATTAGGCTAGTTGGAGACCACCTTAAAATGTTTACTCTCTTCCTTCTCAGCTACGGAAGGCTTTCCCATGCTTTCCCCCTTGTTTAAGTCCAACATCTGTATCTCACTGATGAGCTCAGCAGGCAAAGCAGCAACACACAAGACCATGCAGTAGGCAGCAAGCATCAGCTCACTTGCAGTTTTTCCCTGTGGGTTTCTTTTGGATTTTATATTTTGGTTCTTTTGCTGGAGGTGGGGATATAGAGGCAGTGTGGGACTTGTGAGCAAACCCCTTGCCTAAAAATCTGAGCCTAAAGGAGCACATGGCAAGAGAAAGGCGAGACAGGCTGCTCTCACCAGGCTATGTACTGGATGTAGTCTGTGGCTGTCGCTTCACGCTCTCTTTTTGCTCCAACCTTCCCCATCGACTCCAGACCCTCCTTGGCAGAGCGGATTGACACCAGCTGCCTATCACAGGACTAATTTTGTTCCTATGTCATTAAAACCACCCTTGTAGTTTACCACACTAATAGAGTCCTCTTCTTTTTTTACCACACACGAACCATCATGTCCAGACCACCGGCACCACCAGCTATACGTCTGGTGGTCTATACACAGCTGCAGCCACATAAAAGCTGAGATTCAACTGAGTTTTTCCTGGCCCTCTTTATCACTAAAATCAACTGCTTCTATGGTGTGGGGTTATGTGAAAGAGCAGCATCCTTTCAACCTGCCACACAGCTGTCTAGTGCACAGAAAGCATCTCTTCCAGTACAGTCCAAGAGAGTGAATCTCACTGTGCTGCTGAGCCAGAGCACACGTCAAATTTCATATTATCCATCTGCTCCAGTAAAGGCTGAGCTGAAATATTAATTAGGAGATCTGATCCTTTCTCACCAGAAGCAATCTGGATGTTATAGCTCAGCCAGAGGCCAGCGAAGCAGACAAAGCTCAGTGATACATCCTTTGCTGCTGGTTAACGGCTTTCAAGGAAACAACCAACTTAGGGGAAGGACAGAGACTGTAAAACATGTGGACATCTGGTCTCTTTTGTGTACCCTTCATCTCCCCCAAGCTCAACCCTCACCTCTTAAGTGCATGTTCAGAACTGAGAGAGAAGACTTCTCTAACATAAACAGCTATAATATGGCAATAAAGATTAATGAGTAAAACTTGCCATTTTATGTATAATCCATGGGGATTTACAATCATTAATCTTTATTAGTGTGTAATAACTGTTTAGACACTAAGGACAGATCCTCAGCTGGACAAAACTGGCCTTATTCCAGGCAAACCAGTGGAGCGATGCCAGTTTACATCCTCCATGACCCTAGCTCTAAATGAGACCCATCCCCATCTGTAGGAATCATATCACCAGCAGTATTTCCCCAACAGCAGGGGCAGAGCAGTGAAGGCAACTATTTGTCTTTCTCTGTATCTGAAAAAGAGAGCTGCATGTGTCCAGGAAGCTCAACAATAGACATGTCAATAAACAAGAGGAAATTCAATGAAAAAGCAACAGGAACAAAAGGAACCCCAAGGAGCAGGGAAGTGGATGATTTTTGAGGCAAGACCATAAGATCTGGTTTGGCAGGAGTGTAGCTAAGAGGGATGTAGCAATCTTTGGCATGTGAAAGACTGAAAGCACCAAGACAGGCTCCCAGAGTTCCTTTAAGAGGAACAAGATGGAAGAGAAAGGAAAAAAGAGAGCATCTTGGCTGGCTTTTGAGAGAGAGAGGTTTGTATTTTGTTTTTTAAATTAAAAAGAGATCTATTAAAGGAGCTGGTGGGAACCTTGTTTGAACTACATCAGACCAGCCCCTAAAGTATTGCCTGAGCAGGCTTTCCTCTTCCAAAATGTCTAGGGAAGTATGGAAATGTACAGGTACATACTTAGCTTGCAGCAAAACGGAGAAATCCCAGCTAAAGCTGTACACACCAGTATCTCTGCCCTTGGCACTAGGCACTGCAGGGTAAGCCCCTTCCCATTAAGACAAGGTGCAGCCAGCGCTGACCCAGAAGGCTCATAGCTACCTCCCTCTGCACCTGCTGAACAACTTGGAGCTCAGCCACATGTCTTTTTTTAGAGCTTTTTCTGAGAACGGACCCACAAACTGCCCCTTACATCGCACAAGGGAGGCCAGCTGCCTCCAGACTTGATGCTCCTGCCTCTTTAACAAGTCAGAAATGCCGCCTTCCTCACCAGTAAACCTGACAAAAGTCAGGAAAAAATGCAGAAATACAGTACATAGATATCTGTGTAAAGTTTTGTACATCTGGAAAATCTCCAGAAAAGATAGGCATTTCACCCACTGTAGCAGCATGAACCTGGCATTTAAAAACAGTAACCAGCAAATGCTCTCCAACTTGTCTTTCAGGTTTAAGGGACCAATGGGCTCTTGGGGACCCAGAAAGTAGTTCTCCTGTCAGTGACATTTCAAGAGCTCCAGTGATGGCAAGGCCTCAAGCCTCTAGGAGGTTGCAGGAACGTCAAGAGGTGTATGGTGAAGGAAAAAAAGGAGGATGAACAACACGCCCTGGTGGTCCCCTGTTGCCTGCCACAGGGATGGATTGTGCAGCTTTCATGCAGCCCAGCGACCGCTGCTCATGGCACAGCAGAGAAGCCATCCCTGCCTTGCAAATGGCTAACTGTGCTGGAATTAATTCATGCAGCTGGCACACGTCTCAGCTCAGTGCTAAGGTCCAAGCATCTTTTCTTTCCTCTCTGCTCCCTGGTGTGGTTTTGGTTTGTTTCGGCTACTTTAGCAGTTTAAAAACCCCAGTTCTGAACAATTTAAAGCGCTGCCCAGAGCACTGTGCAGTCTGAAAACAAAAGAGTTTTTTTAAGAATAGCTTCAAGCCCCAACACCTTGGCTTATTCAGGGGCCATGGCTGTTGGGAAAGGCTTTATGCCTCAGAAGCCTGTCCTAGGCACCTTTGTGCTCATGTCACAACCAAGGAAAGTTCTGAAAGTTCAAGGCTTTTCATCTTCTCAAGGGTTACAAAAATGAAAGAGAAGGCAGGCTGATTTTCATCTTGTAGCCCACCATGTTTTCAAAGCTTTTAAGCACACAGGAGTCCCTGGCTCTCTACCCCACACCAACTCAGGTTCTTCTCAAAGAATATCCTGGGGCAGGGCAAGCTTTGTGTCCGCAGTCTCTGCATTTCTCTCCTAACTACCTTCTGCAGTGGTGATCACTTGGATCCTTGTTTTTCATTCACACTGGTCACATGAATTCACACTTACTCTGAGCTGACACAAATGACTTTCAAAGGAACAAAGTCAGGGAGAATCAGGAGGGAAGTGAAGTGATGTGATTTGTTGCATGCCCTATTGTAATGTCATTAAAACAAAGGGATTAGACGGCCCAAGCACTGCAAGAGAAAAAAGCCTGAAAGAAAGTACTCAGCATGTAGTGTGGAGGCATGTAGGAAACATTTTAGAGGGTTACTAGCTGCAGACAACACTGACATTAATTTTCTATTGGAAAATGCTGGTGACATTAATATCTGCTATTAATACTGAACCTTGACAGTATCTCATAAATTCAACCTGTCAATTACAATGGCACTGAAATAAAGGTGTTCTGAGGTCAAGGAGATGCGGTGTCCAAATGAGACTTATATTCCAGGAGAAAAGCGGCAAAAACAATCCTTAACAAAAGCATCAGATCCATATGTAGGAAAACCAAAGGGTGGTTTTAAATGTCATGTTTTTCAAAGCGAGAATTGATGCTGGAACCAAGTCTATAAACTGACTGGCTGGACTTTCAGCTGCAGCTGAGGACAATCAATCAAAACAGCTCTGCAACTCTGAGAAAGTGAGAGAGAGAAAACACACACACACACCATGGAATATGAGAGGGCAGATTATGAGCCATGCGAGGCCTCTTAAAATTACACGGCGAAGTAAAACATCCTTGAGTTTCATCCGCAAGAAAATGCAATATGAAAGGTTCCCCTTGACACAAAGTGGAATATGGAGCTTATCATTACCAAGGGCTGGGCATGCTGGTGAAACACGAGGAAGGGGAAACTCTTCCCCAAAGTCTGCATGACCCATGAGCTCTGTGCAGCAAGAAAGCTCCCACATCTCGACTCCTGAGAGTCCTTCTCAAGTCACCCTGCTCGAGAGCTGAGGGGCACAAGGACTGACAAATCCCCACGAGCAATGCTCCCTTATCTCCTTCAGTGCCAACTCCAGTGCAGGGCTGCACTATTTTGGGGTTCACAGCCACCTCTACGGGCACTGCCAGCCATGGCAGTCGTGGTGAAAGCCCAGGCACTGGTGATGTCCACCTGCAGCTCTTCAAAGCATGCGGCATGTCCCTAGCACAAGGAGCACCTCCATTCAAGAACTCCTGCTCTAAATACTGCCCACCCCACCAGTCCTTCCAAGCGATCATTTCCCAAACAGATGCTCAGGCTAGTCCAGAAGCCCAACCTACACCAACAGAGACTGAAGCCACTAAACTGGGAGAGGAAGGGCTGGATCCCAGGCTCAACTACATCCTGCACAGCTTAAATATTGCAGAGCTAGTCAGGATTTGACTCTGTGAGTCTGCGCCAAGCAATGGATAGGGAAGGGAAAGACGTGAAGGGGTATGAAGCACGTGTGTATGCTCCAGCACAGCTGAACGCTTAGGTGTTCTCCTTCAAACGGCAGGGGGAAGGAGCCACAGGCAAAGGCAAAGGACCTCTAAGACCAGTGAGACTGTTTCGTAGGTTTGGCTCAGTCAAACCAGCATCTACCTGAAGCGAGTGGCCTTGCTGCAGACTTACAGCAACACTTTGCAGTGCACAGTTCCCCCTTTCTTTAGACAGTAACTGCGTTACCTAAAAGCAGCACGATCTGCTGTCTTCCCCTCCCACTCCAACAGTCCCCACACTCTTGCCCTTGGCTAGCAGCTTTTCTCTGAGGACCCAGCCAACAGCAACAAGCTCCTGGTAGAGGTGGGCTGTGGTTTCCAAGTATGGTTTCCCAGGCTGTAGCTCTGTGGGGGACACCTGCAGAGCATGTTGGAGCCCAGGGCTCCCGGCTGCCTTCAAGCATCTCAGCCAGTGCTGGACATGGCCCAAACCGCATGCCGGTACGGGCTCCAGGGTTGTTCACTAGCACTCCCAAAGCCTGTGGGCAAGCAAAGAGGGATTGCTGCCGATGCAGTGCCGAATGCCCTGGAAACTCACACCAAGATATCCCCTTTTTCACAGATGTCGTGCTATGCATACTGTTATCCTTTCTCATCTAGAGAAGGAGAAAGGAACTCCCTTTTAGGCCCAAAGCAGCTCATCCCCAAGGGAGCTCCAGATGCTGCAGAGCTGCTGGGCTCATAAGGAGGTGAGGACTGACCACTGCAGACTCCTCCTGATCTTTGTGCAACTTATCTGACAATCTCTTTCCCTCTAGAGCTTTCATCCTAGACACCATCCCAGCAATGTCTTCCCACTCCAGACCTCATCATCTGCCTGATGTAGCCGAGTAAGTCGGTGGGATAAAGGGAAGGGGCCTTCCCTGGGGAGGAGGCTGGCAGTGCCCTGCGGGCAGCAGGCTGGCCAGACTTAGAGCACAGTGTCTGGAGAAGAGGTGACCTCATGGGACACTGGGGCTTCTCTCCCTTACAGTGATGCTGCCTCACACACTGCAAAAGCAGCTCAAGTTGCTGAGCTGAGATCCTTGTTTATAAATTCTTTTTACGATGCATATTATATATTTTCCACAACACAGACGCTTCTACTTTTCTTTCTCTTCTCCTTTGACATCTTTTCCCCAGCAAAGCCCTACAACTATTGCTTGCTGTGGCCTCATTTAGCATCATCATCGTCACCACACATTCACCCTCATATAAAACAGAAATCTATTCCATCAAGCACTTAACATAAATATTAAAATAATGAAAGGGACAAAATATAAATCTACATACAACTTCATGACTACCATAGCACCTATTACCATGACAAAGCAAATTCTGGTTTGGGGGAAGGGAAGGGGGATGAGGAGAAAGTTAGGAAGAGGGACTTCGACTGTCATTAAATATGTAAATCACTCTTTTCAATTTTTTTTGTTTTGTTTTTGTTTTAAGGTTACCAACCTTATTAAAATTCATTTCACTAACCAACTCGTTCTATGTCACTATGGATACCAAAGAACCCTTTTAAAAACTTCGGCGAGGCGGGGGTTTCTCAGAATAAAAACAAAACAAAACACAACACGGCGACTTTCTGTTGGTGCGGTCATGACAAGTCCTGCCACGCGCCCCTCCCCTGCACCCATCAGTCCACAGAAGGGCAATTCATTTACAAGTCCAGTTCTCAGTCTCCCAGGATGAGTTTGACAAAAGAGGCGACGTCTGTCTCTTTGGATTCGTGCAGGGTGAAGAAAGGATGTTGCTGGGAAAGAAAAGAGAGAACAAATAGAAAAGTTTATCATTCACGACGCTGAAGACCAAACCTAAACCCTTTTCAGACAATCTTCAAGACAGTGAAAAAGATTTTGTCGCTAGTATCATAACATTGATCTTTCTAGGTTTTGGAGCTGAGGCAAGTTGGGAGCCTCAGGGGTCACTTAATGAAAGCTGCAATTTGTGCTGCCCTCTCGGACTCCCTCTAAACCCTGTCCTAGTTGGGAGGGATGAGCTAGGCTGCTCCCGAAGCAAAGTATTAAAAAACACTGCCTCCATCTCCAGCATGTCACAGAATCATAGAATCACCAGGTTGGAAAAGACCTCTTGGATCGTTGAGTCCAACCATTCCTATCTGCCGCTAAACCATGTCCCTGAGCACCTCGTCTACACATCTTTTAAAATGCAGCTCATTGGTGCCCTGGGAGAAGTGCTCCTCCCGACATGGTGGTTACCAACCCCACCACACACCAGCTCCAATGAGAGCAAGGAGAACCTTGCAGGGAAGGCTGACTGCAGTGGGTTTTCCCTCAGCTTCCTGTTTTATCTGTGTATTTACCCTCCAGTGACTTTTGAGTGTCATTTCTTCCCTGCAATTGCTCATATTCACAGCGGGATCTGGCTACTTTACCCCTAACCACTGCAAAGAGGAAAGCCATCCCGGCTGGAAAACCATCCGCAGCTGTATGTTTAACTACTTAATCGTGACCAACATCGGAAGACATCCTGCCAGAAAAATCTTCCCTACATTTCAGCATAAATGGAAAAATACATTTAAGGAGACAAAAAACACAAACAAATGCCCCCTAGACAGCAACAGCAAAGCACCTCTCTGGTAGCACCAGTGCCTCAGATTGCTGCTGAGAGCTGCAATATATAAGCTGAAAGCAGCCAGCTCTGAGCAGCCGGGAAGCAACCCAAAGACACACCAGCAAGGAAGAGGAAGCACAATTATGCAGGAAACAGAGATGAAATGAGTTGAGGCAAGGATCCAGGCATGACTTAAGATGTCTCTAGGTCAGTCAGTCATGGGAATCAAAGAATCTGAGAGATGGCCCAAATGGCCTGCTGCATTATTATCCCAGAGTGATGCTACTACTTCCACATCCCAGCTAAGTTGCCCCCAAAGCAGAGCTACCACAGCCTGAAAGCACCCACAAGCTTGACATGGGCAGCAGTGGCAGCTTTCAGCCCCATCTCTCAGTGAATCCAATAACTAAGTCTGGTTACAGCACAAAACACCCCACATCGGGTGAGATGTGCTTCATGCAATGCACAGACCACCACAGAGGAGTCCTGCAGTAGTTTCATGCTCCACTTCACCTGGGGAAGTGGGTTTTAAAATGAAAATCTGCATCTGTATCATTTTTCCTGATGCTCAAGATAGCACAGAGTCATATTTTCCATGAGCAACCTCAGTTCAACAGGAAAGCAAGGGAGCAGCCTTGGTCTAAATGACAAGTCCAATCCAGTACCGCAATTTAATGCCATGAGAGAGAAAAAAAACCCCAACAAAACAGCAACCCTCAACCACAGGACCTCACAACATTCATATCAGCCATAAAATACCACAGCATTGAGATACACTGGAGAGGTGATCCAAGAACCTAATTCAATAGAAATGTGCTCGCTTGCCAATGGGTATTAATGCTGCAACAGACGGAGCTGCTCTAGTGAACCTTTTTGATAAAAGGCCATTTGGCAAACTTCAGAAATTTTCTGAATATATATTTATTCAATAAAAAAAAAAGAAACGAAAAAAAAAGTGCCATAAACCTTGGGCCTCCCTTTGTTTGAAACCAGTATTTGGGCAAACCATGTAAATCACATCTATATATAGTCTAATTGCATTAGAGGGCCCAGCAAGAAATGCCACAAGAATTGTTCATCGCTTACAGCTCACATTCAAAAGGTACATGGATTATCAGCATGTCTTGCAGCTAGAGAGCACCTTGAACCCTGACAGATACACACCACAGAGGCCCCAACAGCTCTGCACAGACAGAGTGTGGAAGCAATAAGGCTGACCCCCTAGATGGCATAACACATGTCCTACAAGTTATAGGGCAGGAGACATCAACGCTTGAGGAAATTCTGCAGCAGTCTCTGCCTTTAACCCAGAGGGTCTTGCCAGTGGCATCAGACAGCAGTAGGCATGTGGGGACAGGCAAGCATTTGGGTCAGGATCTTGAGAAATAATGAAGTTAGCCACCTTCCTGCCTTAGCAAGCTGTGAATTGGGTGAGTAAAAAAACAGACTAGATGCTTACAAGAGTGAAACATTGACTTCTTAAACTCTCCTGCTTTTTATCAGCTATCAGAAGCACCAGGATCAATACCAGAAAGTCAGGAGATAGAGAGGCCATGAAGCTGTGGAGACCTAGCAGAAAAAAATCTCACCACAGATCCTGTTCTTGCCAGCTCCAGTCCAGAGCTCTGGCTGAATACACACCAGTGTCGGCACTGCTGGGAGTTCATCCACAGTTAAGCACATCTGACCTTAAAGCCTTGCTCTGCCTTGCATTTCCCTCATTATGAGCCTTTATCAGCATTTTCTTCCTTAGTTATTCCTCTGTCCTATATGCTCTCACAGCAAACAGTCTCTAAGCAGCAGATGAAATTCAATAACCGGAATTATTACTCACAGACCTGTCTCTGTCCCTAACATCCAGGAATTACTCTGTCCCAAAAGTCCCCTCTCCAAGGCACCACGACACTAAAGCCTAGCAGGATACTCAGCTCCCACAGCCCATGTGGAGCATTCATGGTGTAGGCATTTCACTTAGGTGTTTGAAGCCATCACACAAACCCAAGAGGAGCTTTTTATCCATGCTGACTCTTCACAACCTCATTCTTGTCCCTTCACAAATCGGTTAACTGCTTTTACGTATTTTTCTTCCTTGATCTGACAGGAAAAGCACTTGAACAAAATTTCAAAGAGCATCTCGGTTCTGCAGTCACCTTCCCTAGACCCTGAAGTGCCATGATTCTCATATCTATTATGAAAACAGAGATGCTAAGTATCCCAAATCATCAGTTACTATTGGAAACTCTGTCTTCCTTACCTCATTGTAGCCCCTCTCAGCTTTGAACCAATACACTGCTTAATCCAAGCACACTCACCATAAGCTCTGGGTATGTTGGCCGTTCTTTGGAATTCTTCTTCAAGCTTTAATGAAAAAAAAAGAGGGAAAAAGTCAAGTTACATGCAATTTAAACAAGACCATAACATTATACGATGACAAAAGGAAGGAGTCGAGCTCCTGTAGAATAAGTTCAACTATTCATTCATTTTTAAAGCAAACAGCTTAGGCCTTGAGGACACCTACAGCCAATACAGCCTGCACATGGGCCCTATATGATAGACACAAGTGGAATGAAATCAAGGTCAAACAAGAGACCCGAAGACACCATATGTACCAGTCAAGACGCTGCCTGTTGCTGGGGGACAGGTACAATTGTTTTCTTGGGTACTATCCAGCAGGTCAGTGACTAAGGGAATGGATATAGCCTCCAACCTTTGATTAGGAGCAGTGACCGAGTGGCTTCGAAGCACGTGTACAACTATTTGTTTATCACCACGCTGTTATCAGCAGGGACGGTTCCATGGGACATCCTTTTTTTTCTATGCTCCTACAACAGATGGCTCTGGAGGGTTGTATCTGGAAGTTATTTTGGTTTCCCTCCAGCAGAAAATAGCTTTTAAAAGACAGGACGTAATCTCTACTCACTTCCTGACAGTGTATTTAGGGGAAAGACACTTGGAGCAACTTGAAAAGATCTTCACACACGTACACGTCGGTGGCGGGGAAAAGGTGTCACACTGAGCAAAACAAAAGTGAGAACCTCGGTGATGATAAGTTGCTCCTCTGCTGGGATTTGCCGGAGCCCAGAGGAAGTGGAGGACACACACTGAATAGATATTTCCTGCTTGCTGTGTGTAGAGGGCTCATGTTTAGTGTCATGTTGTGAATGAAGAGAGGAACCTAGTAACGATACGTGCCAATATTGCCGAACTGAAGGTACGGGATGTGTCACATCCTCCGAGCTCAAAAGCAGCCCAAGCTGAGATGGTAAGGTGAATATGAAGGTTAGGTGTGTCCAGAAGCAGGATTTGGGTATAATCCTCTTAATTTAGAACATCTACAAACAAAAAAACTTTTTCCCAGGTTACCAACACCAGGAAATCTGGTGACAAGTCACTGAAATCAATGTAAATCTTCAGGAATCAAGAGCCATATTTGGACCTAATCCTTACTCAGACATCCCAGGTACTTCCCTGCAGTGGCTACAGCTAATCAGACTTTCACTCTCCCAAGAAGCAGACAGTGTGGTTCAGTCTGCAACCTCTCAAATCAGAGATTGTCCTAACCAGGCCAATCTCAATACACTGAGCTGATATGACCTGGTCCAGTGCCAAAAATATTCTCAGACTCCAACACCACAGAACTAATGCAATCTGCAGTCAAAGCTTACTCTTACAAGTCCATGCCACTCCACTGGTGCTGAGGGATCTTCAGCAAATCTAAAAGACTGAGGAGGGACTTTTTACAAAGGTTTGTAGTGATAGGACTAGGGGGAATGGGTATAAACTGGAAAGGCGCAGATTTAGACTAGACATAAAAAGGAATTTCTTCACTATGAGAGTGCTGAGGCACTGGAACAGGTTGCCCAGAGAAGTTGTGGCTGCCCCATCCCTGGAGGTGTTCAAGACCAGGTTGGATGGGGCCTTGGGCAACCTGATCTAGTAGGATGTGTCCCTGCCCATTGCAGGGGGTTGAAACAGGGTGATCTTTAAGGTCCCTTTCAACCCAAATTATTCTATGACTCTGTGATAGGATTTGCAAGAAGAGGAACTGCTATATGCTTTCCAAAGCATGAGTTCTGCAGACATGAGTGCTGTTCAGTGGGGTCACTCTTCTTGCTGCAATCATCATGAACGGCTGTGGGTATCTTCCACCATGCTTGCAAAAGCAAAATATTCCGTGGGGAACAACAGCCTGCCTGGCACAAACAGGCAACTTTGCCATAACAAGTAGCGAGCCAGCAGCACGGGAGAAAGGCAGCTGGTCCAAAATCTCAGCGTGGGCCTTGCAAAAATGGTGGGCATTTTGTGAGAGGATTTTTCCAAGCTAGCTCCAACCTCTGACAGACATAGAGCAGTGTGGGCACGCGCAGGTATTCCCCAGTGCAGGCTGGTAGAGAGGCACCCAGCTGAATCACAGGGACCTCAAAAATACGCTTGAACAAGACTCCAAAGAATCTGAGTGTTGGTACTTAAAGTCCCTGGGCAGTAGTGGCTGATAATCCCCTTCCCAGGTCACAGCAGAGCTGGCCGTGCTGCAGGCCCTGATGCTGGCAGCTTGGGAACAGTCTCACATTTCTGTATTTGTCAATCTGCCGTCCCTTCTTGGCTACCACGCAAACCCACCATCCACCTGCCAACTTGGCAAGCCGCGGATGGCACTGCAGCGCCTGGAAAATAAAAACGCCTCCCAGGCGGTTTCCAGGGAAGCTGGAGGGAGAAGCAGTCAGGAGCCGCGGGGCTGCTGCCAGCTCTCTTTGAACCATGCGATGAGGGCAGCTGTGAGACTCCTCGGGTGCTGGGAGAGCCTGTGCTTTCATGCAGCTCTCGCAACCTCCAGACAGTGCGCATCTGCTCCAACCCTTTTCCTACGCCGCAGCCAAACTCTCCTGCTGCTTCCAGCTCTGAGTCCCATGGAAAGCTGTGCAGCAGCCGGAGGGCCCCGGCAGCGGGATGAGTGCCGACAGGGGCCATCACAGGATGAACTCTGCACTGCCTCTGCCCTTGAAGGCAGGTTCCCTTGGGAGCAGGAGGCAAGAGGATGCAGCCATTCCGTGCCCTGCTCCCCTTTTCCACCCTGCACCAGCCCTGTGGACATGAGGGAGCTGGTGAACATGCCTGCACACACCAGCCCAGCCACAGACAGCCTGTGCTGCTGATACAGGGATGACTGCATAAGAAAGACCCCCAAAATCTTTCCTCCGATGTGACTGAGCCTACTACTCACCACCTGAAGCAGAGAGGACCCTGCCAGCCTCCACCACTGGTGCTCTTGCAAAGCATGAGTGCCAGACCCCAGCCCTCAAGGCTCAGTGAAGACATGGAGGCCCATCCCTACCCCTCAGGGCTGAGAGGGCTGGAGAACAGGCCTTATGAGGAACGGTTGAGAGAGCTGGGGGTATTTAGATTGGAGAAGAGGAGGCTGAGGGGAGACCTCATTGCTCTCTACAACTACCTGAAAGGAGGTTGTAGAGAGGAGGGAGCTGGGCTCTTCTCCCAAGTGATAGGGAACAGGACAAGAGGGAATGGCCTCAAGCTCCACCAGGGGAGATTTAGGCTGGACATTAGGAAAAAAACTTTCACAGAAAGGGTCATTGGGCACTGGAACAGGCTACCCAGGGAGGAGGTTGATTCACCTTCCCTGGAGGGGTTTAAGGGACGGGTGGATGAGGCACTAAGGGACATGGTTTAGTGTTCAATAGGAATGACTGGACTCAATGATCCAGTGCGTCTCTTCCAACCAGGTGATTCTATGATTCCATGATTTTGGTCAAAAATTTGGGTTGTACCCAGAGAGGTGCCTGTGGGGACAGGGCTGCAGGAAGCTGCCAGCGCCCCTCCTCAGCATCCCCACAGCATGACAGAGGCAAGCAGGGAAGGAGGGCAAGTGAGGCTGAGAGGGTATTTTACCATTGCGAGGTAAAATCGACAAACTCCGCCGAGAACTTCTCCGCCGGGAGCTGCGGCGATGGCTCCTCCACCACCTGCTTGAGCTGCTGGAAGGGCGTCCCCCAGGAGTCGTAGGGAAAGCGCAGGATGGCCAGCTCAATCTGGGGAGACAGAGCCCATGCCTTAGTCATAGGGGGTGAACATCCCACAGCTCGTCCTCCCACCCCATGGATTTCAGATGCCGGTGTGCCCACCGAGGGGCGTTAGGACACGCACAAATACAAGACTTGGCAACAGTGTCTTGCTTAACCCCCCTCATCAAAAGGGCCCGAGGAGACCCAGCACCCTTCATGTTCAGCCCTCCATTACCCTCATGTTAGACATCACTTGGGAAAGTTTGGAAATTAAAAAACTAGGTTGCAAAGGCTGAATATAAAATGAGCTATAAAATGACTTTGCAAGCAGATGGATTCCCCCTAAACGCGGTGTGGGAGACACCACCCACCCCTCCTCTTCTGAGGGGGACTTTGCTAATTGTGAAGTGCTGGGAGTATTTTGTTTTTGTGCTTGAAACCCAGTCTGTTCCAAGGCAACAGGCGTGTGCTTAGCCCATGCTGCCATCTCCCGGCAGCCTGTGACCACAGCTGCAGATGAAGACAGTTGACAAAGCAGCTCCATCCTCCTTCCCTTCAACCCTGTGGCCTGCTCCCAGAGCATTATTCCCATTCCTGCTCTGCCACCTTCCCAAGAAACCGGTGCCACAAGCGCTGAGGGGGCTATGGAGAGGAAAATGAATCCACAAGTTACTCTCAATCCTCCCGGCATCGCGGCAAGCCCCCAGGTCACCCTACCATCGTGATCCCCAGGCTCCAGATATCAGACTTGACGCTGTACCCCTTCTGGTTCAGCTCTGGGTTAATTCTTTCAGGCTGTGAACAGAAACAAAGGCAGTTGAGGAACAGGGATGGCCCCAGTACAATGCTCAAACCCAGGGCTTACCGACCTCAGAAAGATCTTTCATGGTGGCAGACTAGAACAACTTAGCCTGTGCCACCAGTTCACTCCCTTGGTTGTGGTGAGGGCAGATCTGCTTCCACACCCTCGCCAGTAAGGGCAGGCAGTGAAACGGGTCACCAGAAGCAGATGGTACCTGCCCCAATGTTTGGGGTGGTGGCACATCTGGCACATAGCAGGTGACCAGCCTCAATTCTCCAGGACCATTTTCACCTGTGTAATTGCTCCACAGAGGGTGACTCCTGAACAGCAGCTCCCAGGAGGAGTCTGAGAAACCCACTCCCTGGGTTCTGTTTTTTCTCGCAGATGGAAAGTACTATTGTCCCCACAGGGCAAACAGCTAAAATGCAACACAGAGTAATTACAGAGCCTTCAAGGTCACAGGGAGGTGATAAGGCAGCAGGAAGCTGTGCCCAGGAGATCTGATCTGACTCATGAGATTCATCTCCTCTCTCTGCCTCTTTACAAGTAACTTCAGGGATACGTCTTCCAAAATGAGCCCTCAAGACACATGCCAGAGGCTGATCCTTCCCCCTTTAGGATGACCCAGTGCCCAGGCTCATGTTCCTCTGGCTGTCCCACAGCAACTTTCATACGCAGCTTCTCCGCGGCTCAACTTACAGCCATGTAGGGTTTGCATCCTGCATCCATGGTTTTAGCAACCGAGTCAACGAGGTAACCGCTAATTCCAAAATCGCACATTTTCACCTGCCCCTGCGTATTGATCAACACATTAGAGGGCTTTACATCTGCAAGAAGGAACACATATCACAGTCACTGTCTTGCATGGGTGATGTGCCAAGCTAAAAAAAAAAAATATGAAGAGTTTTCTATCAGCAGAGGGCACCAAAGGTGCCTGTGCAAACGTTTGTGCTTCATGCCTGCCAGAAACCCGGCTGGCTGCAGCTACTGGAAGTTCAGGTGACTGCCTCATGGGCCTGTCATATGTCCTGCAAGCACCTCTTTACTTGCAGAGCACTCTCTCTAGTTGGTAGGGCAGCCAGTAACCCCACATATAGCAATCATATCTCACTGTGCAGGAGATGGCCGTGAATATCGTAGCGCCCACAAGGGAACAGCTCAGCAGGGCTGAGAGCATCTCCAGAGGACGTCTGCAAATGGATGGAGCCCTAGCAAGTCCCCAACTGGATCTGGTCTCATGCCAACAAAAGGAAAAATCCATGGGGAAAGGATGAAGGGTGGGCAGGAAAGGGTGGAGAGCAGAGTCTGCAGGGGAAGGAGGGAGTAGTAAACTAAAGACAAGAAATGGCCTCTAATTTTAAGGATACCAAGCTTGAAGGCAGTGTGAACAGCAGCAGGCGCGTGGGTGCTCCACACCTTATGGAAATCAGGCCAGTGTCTCATCTATTTATTACTGCCAGATTTATCTGCTTCCCATCACGGGCCTTATAAACCTTGGTGCATTCACACTTGGATTACTCTCACAAAGGCAGTTATAATCACCAGCAGAAAGGGCAATTAAGGTACAGAAAGAAGCTAATAAACGATATCCACAAAAAGACAAGGTGCTTTCCTTCACAGCAGGTAATCGCTCCTAGATGAAATCTCAACACAGTGCAGGTAGCACAGACTGCCCTGTTTTCTCTTGTCCCAGCACTGATCCTGAAAAGGGAGCAATCTTTTCCCTGTTGCCATCCAGAAATAAGGGGTCTTTTCTGCAAGAAGGTCCTCTGTCTACACGTGATAAACTATGAGATAGAAAAGGTGAAATACCATCCAAAGGATCCAGAAGCTGCTTTTGAGTTCTGCTTATTAGAATTGGGTGGCTTACAATTTAAAATCTGCTCTCTAATCAGCATTTTGCAATCAAAAGCTTCAGGTATCTGAGATCCTCACCCATCTGTTACTATGCCAAAATAAGGCAATTTTCAGTGGAAATCAAAGCAAATAGATATCCAGAAGCTGAGCAGTACTTGCCACCTACTGTAAATGATACAGAAGGCAGAAACTCAACCCCCAAGCACAAGCAGAATGTACAAAATGTGACTGCCTGCCAGAGTTGAACTCTGTTCACTTCAGATACTCCTTTCCCTGTAGTCACACACTCTAGAGAGGGATTTTTCCTCCTCATGATAAATTGAAAATGACCCTTTAAAAATAAAGGTGTCAAGCAGCAATACTGCAAAATGGTTTCTTTCTAAGTGTGTCCACGGCATCTTTGAGATGCTCTACAGGAGGAAATGTCAGAAGAGTTCAAGGAGGGTATTTGTGACTTCACTTGAGGCTATTTTAGCTATCAAACCGTTCTGCCCCAGCAGCGCTCAGGGAGGCTCACAGAACAGGATGAAGGATGGTTAGGTCACCACATGCCAGCACAGAGACACCTCTCCCTGCATGTCAACAGAGAGCTACCAAACTAAGGGAGAAGCCTTCACAAAGCATGATCCAAAGCCCACCGAGGTGACAAGGAAAAGTCTGGTTTAATTTTGCAGAAGTGTTGAAGCAGACCAAGGACTTAGATGGCACATTAGGGAAACACAACCCAGGGGGAAACAGCCCTTTCTCTGCCAGCATAGTCAGGCTGGAGCTTGCTTCTCCTCCACCTTGGGTAACCCCTGGGATCAAGGTGCTCATTTTAAGGATCAAACCAGCAGATATTTCCTCTGTTAGTCATGAGATGCTGGGGAATATTTTGCTTTCAGAGGGTCGTTTTATCTCAGGTATTCTGGGAGCCTTGCGTCTGGTCACAAGGCCAGACCTTGTGAGGCTGAGGGCGCACAGGGCAGACAGACACCAGCGTGGTCATGGCACTTACCTCTGTGGATCACGGAGAGCTTACTGTGTAGATGTTCTAGCGCTTTTACAATCTGAAACAACAAATCTAGAGTGAATCACAGCTGGCAGCATCATGATGAGGAAATGCTATCTGGCTTCACCTGCCCCATGCTTTCCAGCCCTTCTTGGAAGGAAGGAACCAAATTGCTCACAAGTCTGGCACAGCACCCCAAGGTGATGGTAGGTAGCCTGAGATCTCCTAGGGGCAGCAGGCAAAGAAGCTGCAAGGCCCTCCCCACATCTAATGCTGTGCTGCCTCTCAATTAGGTGTACAGGCAGATTTTGGGTATTTATGCCTTATAAATAACATCACCTCAGATGAGATGCTGGAAGCCAGCTATGAATGTTCACGTGGGCTGGCCCATGGAGCTCACTCTTCCCAGTGCAAATACAGCAGGGCTAGCAGGTCACTTGGTTTAGAAGAAAAACACACTTCCTCATCCCATCTTGCCCTGCTGATACTCACAGAGACAGCTATTTTCCCTAAGATGTCCTCAGGAATCGTCAGGCCTTTGTCAATGACGTGTTTGTAGAACTTGTCCAGTGAGGTATCCATCAGCTCCATACAAATCCACACGTCTCCCTGGATGGTAAGGAAAGTAAGTATCTGCCCACTGGAATAAAACATCCTTTCCTCTCATACGCAAAGATCTTCTTTGGCACTTGTCTTTTGCTGTCCTTTTTGCTTCTCTCCTGTCTTTTAAGTCATCCAACAAAACTGTACTGGGGCTTCCCCTTCCCTCCTCCCCATCTGAAATGAAGTGCCATCCACTACCATTTAGGGTATATTTTCTGCTGTTTTTACCTACAGCAGAGTCCCAGTTATTCAGAAGTCCTGAAAGTTGCTAGGACTGAGGTTTCCTACAAGCTCGGGTCATTGCAAATGCTCAGCCAGGAAAAGTTCAGCTCTGCAGAGCTATGCTTAAAACTCTCCAATAAATCTTGTTCTTCAGAGCTTTCCACATTTTTCCTCTATGTGGCTTTCTCATTGCAAGTCAGGATAATATTAACAGAAATAGAGGAGGCTGTGAGACGCTTGTCCCCATCACTCAAACTCAGCTCCAAGCCTTAACGTCTCAGCATAGGGGCCTTACACAACCTGACACTGTGGCTTGGCTGCTCTTTGCTCTTCCTTGGATGGGACTGCACCTCTCCTCATTCACCAAGAAGTAGCTGCACATGATGGCTGGGATTGAGCAAATTCATATTGTACTAAGTCACCACGTCTAGATGGAGTTTAAACAAACCGATGGCAATTGAAGGGAGTCTAGAGGGAATTCAGAGCCTGGGAGAGGATCCAGTCTCCCAGGGTCAGTGTGGCTGATCTCCAGGATGCCATACCTCTCGGAAGAGCGCACCATAAAAGGTGACAGTGAAGGGGCAATCTACCGTCCTCATGGAGATATCCAGATCCATCAACAACCTCTTCTGCTCCTGGCTATTCACTGTGGCTCGGATTCGCTGGAAGACAAAGTATTTTAGCGTTGGCTGTCAGCACTTCTGTACCACACTGCTGCTGCTGCTGCAGGGGACTTGCTGCAGCTATATCCACATTCGCTGTAGTGCCTTGACATCGCACCTTTATCCATTTATCATACCTGTGGTTTATATGCACCACAATGCTGGAAACAAATTGAGAACCATACTTTTAAAAAACACCCCTTTTCTTGGTTAAATGGCCCAAGTCTACTGCAGCACAGTGCAGGATTCCAAAAGAAAATAAGCTGGTCCCAGTAAAGGCATGCATCAAACAAGCGAGATTAGAAATGGGCATGAATGGGATTGTGGAAGGTGCCCACACGCAACGATACAGACCAAAAGCGCCTCAGGAGGCTCACTCTACCTTCACTGCCATGATCTGCCCGCTAGGCATGTGCCGCATCTTCTCCACCACCCCGTACGCACCTCGTCCCAGCTCAGAGATGGGCTCCAGGTCATCAGCTTTCACCTCAAAGTTCTGTGGGGGAAAAAAACCATCAGCATGAAGGGGGACACTGAGAGTACATGCTGTGCAAGGAGCGAAACGCACCTAAAATCTAGCCCTGCTTGGTGCAGACAATCAGCCCTCTGTATCCCTCTCCCTATTCGCATTCACGAGGCTAGTAACAAAATCATGGTCCTCTGAGGCTGTCTGGAGGATTAATTACTGTGCAGTAATTAGCTAAGTTCTGACGAGGATCTGTTTCATAATGGCACAAACATCTGTATCATAGAATCATGGAATAACCAGGTTGGAAGAGACCCACTGGATCATCGAGTCCAACCATTCCTATCAAACACTAACCCATGTCCCTCAGCACCTCATCCACCCGTCCCTTAAACACCTCCAGGGAAGGTGACTCAACCCCCTTCCTGGGCAGCCTCTGACAGTGCCCAATGACCCTCTGTGTGAAAAATTTCCTCTTAATTTCCAGCCTAAATCTCCCCTGGTGGAGCTTGAGGCCATTCCCTCTTGTCCTGTCCCTGTCACTTGGCAGAAGAGCCCAGCTCCCTTCTCTCCACAACCTCCTGTCAGGTATTTATCCTGAGCAGGGCGGGTGCAGGAAGGACCATTCCTTTGGTGGGATGCTGTTCCCCTGGCCATCCACACACAAGTGTCCCCCCTAGACACCTTTCACTGCTAGCACTTTCAGCTTTTCCATCCTGGGATGGAAAGTGCCGCAGCAGCTTCTCCCCTAGGGATCACCTTCAGTCTTTCCTTCTATCCTCCTCCCACAATCAATCATGGAAATACCTCCAAGTTTTTTAAGGCCTATAAAAGCTTACTTCTCCAGACCTGTAGATGGGCCAAGTACCAACTGAGTGTGCCCCATTTTCAAACCGTGGAGGATTTATTTTGTCTAGCATTTGAGATCTCTTCTCCCTGGCCTTGCACAAAGAATGACTTTGTTTGGAGCCCTGCATTCTAACCTGCCCTTCTCCTTTCTGCTGCGATATTGTGCAGCAGCTCTGGTTTTTTTCTTATTATTATTTTTGGATGTTTAAAATATGCCTTTGCTACTAAACCAGCCATTCTGTTTGCTGAACGCACAACCGCATTAGTCAATCATCCTACAGAAAGAAGCGGGTTATAATGAACTGATTCACAGTGCATAATCCCACACCACTTTTTGCCGGCACAGCAGAAAAAAACCTGCAGCCTGAAATGTGCTGGCTGGGGATGCCACAGCGTTCAGGGCCCATACACTGTGTTTCTGTGCACTTGGGTTCCCGGTCGTTCACTCGCAGCTCCATCGCCTGCAAAAGGAGCCCTGACTAACATTATGGCAGAGATTTAAGCATCTCTGCCTGCCTGACACTGCTCCTACTGTTCAACAGGACCCTCAGCAAAAAAGCACTGTGACTTTCTCAAGGCCACTCTTAAATTTAGCAGCAAAAGTTTAAAGGGAGAGGTGGAAAGTGGTTTCCCTAGGGACAAGGGGTGAGAGCAGAAAGGCAGGTGGAAAAAAAGAGCACATCCAAAAGGTACCTGGATGGACAAATAGGTAGCAGACCTAGAGGAAAAGCAAGCCCTCCAAGACAGTACATATCTACAGTCATAAAAAAGACTGAGCTCTGGGTTTTATAAGTGTGTTTCTCTTTGCACCATACATCACAGGCTCTCTGCCTCCACAAGCAGAGACTTTATGGAGCAGTTGAGCTTTTCCTCATCCCCTGGACTGCAGGGGAAAAATTATTTTCTTAGAGCAGGTGCTTGCTCTAGCAGCCTTGGTGCTGCAGCATTTTGCTCCAGAGGCATCTCACACTCTTTCCATCTTCCAGCCCCTGCTCCATGCCAGGGAAAATAGAAAATCCAAAACAAGACAGAAGTATCCAAAGATAGACATTGCAAGACACACTATTGCATTAGCATTTCACTTCATAAATTAATTCGCTGACACTGAGGTCTATCTTTTGCACCTAATAAATTTATTGCCCAGCTTTAAAGCGTTTTCACAAATGCTGCTGTGCCATTCCTATCGAAATAGCTCTCGTCGGTTTTGGTTTTTAACTTCCCATGTTTTTAGAACATTGGGTAGACTGGTTTCCCTGCTGTCAGATGATTTGCTTCCAGCAAAGGAAGATATACCCTGAGTTGACTCCTGATGAAATGGTCTTCAGTGTTAAAGAAGGAAATTACTTTGTCTGAAGGCTTTAAATCAGCACAGGAACTGCATAGGAGAGTTAAAACCTTCTGTTAGCCATCCCCTTGTTTTATCATCATTTCCAGGAGCTTAGCAGCACCTCACTGAGACAAGGCAGGAATTTCCAAGGTGGAAAACATGAAGGGGTCCTAGGTGGAGAATATGAAGGGGTCCTAGGTGTGATGGGATGCAAAGGGTGAGTGTCTGGGGGTATGCTCATCAGAGCAGTGACAACCAGCAGGTCACACTGCAGCTGGCAAGGGGGCCACCAGTCCCACGCAGACAGCCCTTGACGGAGAAGCACAAACACCAGACGCTAGTCAGCTCTCTGTGGTTGGAGGCGGCTGTCAGGGCTCACACAAGCTACCAGGCTGGCTCTTCACAGCTTTTATGCATCCAGCAACTGTCGTCCTTCTCAAGTAAAATGGGCTACATTTTTCGTAATAGCTAGTGTTTATGAATCTGCCCTTTATTGAGGGGCTGAAGTTAAGCAATCCCACAAGCAGACAGCCTGGACAAGGAGCCAGCACCACAGCAGTCAGCCCAGGATGGTCACCTGTCCCTAGAGGTCATCTTCTTACCATGACTCCTAGTCTTACCTCCTCACCAATAGAGATGCAGGCTTTGGAGTCTAGATCTCTGGGTGGCCTGCAGGAGAGAAAAGGGAAAAGATGTGAAACATTCCTTCCAAAGATCAAGTTTCCTTCAGTAAATACAAGCCCATGGTCCCTGGGGTCATTCCCTCACACCTTCAGGTCAGCAGTCCTCATAGGCCTGAGCAGCCTAACCAGTCTCCTAGCTTTGCAGAATCAAGAGATACAGCCAAGATCCACAATGTCACCCCGAAAAGGGGTCAGGAAGGAAGGTGCTGGAGTTGGCATTTCTCACATCCAACTTCCCTGTGCAGAAACCCAGAGAGGTTCATTGTGAAAGGCAGGCCAGCTGGCAAGCATGAAATCTCTGCCAGCCTGTATGAAAAATGGATTAAACGGGCATAAAGGTCTAAAACCGCTGTAAATGATTACCTAAGTCATATAGTATGGGTTAACAAGCTAATAAAAGTCAACCCTCAAGGAAGCAAAGAATGCCAAGCAGACTGGAGTTGCACAAACTGCCTTAAAAACACAGGGCTTTCTTTTGCAAGGCCAAGTACATAGGGAAGGGGATGCACTTTTATGGCTCGATCAAACGCATGCTACTCAAACTGGGTGGCAGAGATGCCCCATCGGTTAAAATCAGGTGCCCATTCTGTTTTTAACTTTTCCTGGGCACCTGATTAAGCAGCACAAGAGACATGTCACACGGGCAGTGATGGATAGAAGGTGACAGGCTGAGACCCTCTGGTTTTACCTGGAGCTACACGAAGAATACTAGGGCTATTAAGTTATCACCCTCCCTGATGGTGACAAAATGAACTTAAGCATGCTACTCCATTCCTTGTGAAGGGTCCCCATCATCCTAAACCTGCAAGCAGGAGCCCTGGGTGCTGGCCATGACCGACTGCTGGCCCCTGGCCGCGGCAGCGCCGGCGCTAGCAAGGGCTGGAAGGCAGTTTGGATTCGTGGTTTTCTTTTTATTCTCCCTTAGTGTTTGCAGACTTACGTGGAGCTTGTCTGTGGTTGCTCAAATGCTTCTTTAGGAATTTTCAGCCCAGGGTTTCTCTTCTTGCCTGTGAAACAAGAAAGAGGCAGAATTAACGAAAGGCACTTTATTTTTGGTTGTTGTTTGGTGATGTTTTAATTTGCAAAACACGGCTTGTCTATATTTGTCGACCTTATTTAACATAAATCCCCAGCCAGGCTGGTGGTGTAGACTCAGGCCACAGAGTTCAAAACATAAAGTGCCTTTGTTCAGTAACGCTTCACTTGGACCTGCAAGTTCTGGCTGCCAACTTGGTACAGAAAACAGGCAAGAGCTCTGGCAACAGCAGCCCATGCAAAAATGCAAAGAGAAAGGTATTTCTCCTTCATCAGCCCTACCCACACAGGATCTCTTAAAACATTTCTTAGATTTTAAACCCTTCCAGATACATAGCTGTGAACCTTGGCAGGATTAAAAATCTTTTTAAAATTGAATCTGAAAGCCCAGAACCAGATCCTGATTCTGTTTAAATGCAAGCTTCACCTCTTGGTCATTAATGTTGTGCAAAGCTAGCAAAACTAAAACAGAATGGCAGAATTAAGTTTGCAAGCTTCAAAGCCATTTGTTTCTGTTCACACTGACCAGCCAAGCTTTTCTGAGCTGGATGAAGCTCAAGCTCTGAAGCAGTTCAAATGCAGGCTCTCCTGTAAAGGGGGTCCAAGCTGGCAGACATGAGCCAGGCAGACTAGAGAAATACAAGAACCTTTTTATGACTAAACATATACAGCCACGTTTCAGCACAGGGTTTTCAATTCACGGATAAAATAACTTGAAAACATAACTGATGTCACCAAAACCCCAAGGCAAACAAACTGGCTGTTTGGCTATGTAATAAAATCCCCGGTCCCCCCCGAAAAGGCACAAGCACCCAATTTAGGCATTAAACATTTGTAACCTAACAATTTATATCAGTTACTGTTTTTCTTTTAAGCGTGAGTTTTCTTCTCTATTCCCAACACTCTCTTTCAAACTGTATCTATACATTTCTGAGTTTGTTTTTCCTCTTGACACAAACTCATGTCAACGGACGTCTGTGCATCCCAGTGCTGGATGGGTGTTACATCTAAGTGCAGGCACTCAGAACCAAAAATGACCTTTCAAAGGCATTTGTTAATTCAGATTGCCAATCTTCTTTTTCAAATCTTGGGGGGGTTTTTCCCGTCGTATGGTCCAAAAGACAGGATTGTGCTCACTCCTTTTGGCAAAGACTCATCCCAGGGTGGGACAGCCTGTGACAACCCATTTGACACCTTGTGGGAAAGCATTTATAGGAAATGACTGTGTACACTTGCCATTGGTATTAGAAATCGACAGAGCTACAAATTTAAAAAAGGAGGGGGGAAAAGCCAATTCTCTGCTGCAAGGAGATGACAGTCTAACACAAAAAAAAGGCAAAATAAAGAAGGAGGGACACTTGGAAGCATGAAGAATAGCTCTAAGCTTTCCCAAGAAGTAAAAGCTGGTCTGTAAGGAAGTAAAAATCATTACAAAAACAAGTGGAGGAATTTCTACCATTAGCAGAGCTGTTCTTTGACCCTTTTCTTTCTAGTTTTCTCAGTTGTACTACAAAGTCTCTAGAAGGCACAACGCCGAAGCCAGCCCTGCTGTGCTAGATGCTCTAGATACCATTTCTTGCCCAAGCTGTGTCAAGTGCGTATCAGATCCAACAGGATCCTAACTGGGTAACAGTGTTCTTGATGTTGTTATGTTTTAGCTAAAAAAAGAACCTCAAAAAAGCAGGTCTTGCAGTGCAGGCAAACAAAAACCCCGTTTCTCTGGCAAATTCTAAGTCTGCCATCCCCATGACCTCCGCCTCTAAAATCCTACCTGCATCCTCATGCAGTTCAAGCAAACAAAACAACCATGGGCATAAGAAAAGAAGTACCTTCATCCTTATTTCACACATGGGAATCAAGACAGAAATTTGTCTAATTGCCCACAGAGGCAGGAACTGCCTCTTTAGCTCCAGAGCCAAACTCTTCATATTAACACTCACCAGCTGCCTCCTAGCATCCTTCTACACATCACCCACCCATCCACACTGCTGCAAGGACATTCACACAACCAAAACCAAAAGCCAAGCAAGCACAAATTTGTTCTGTTCTTTCCTTTTTCCTTTTTTCCCCTTTAGGGATTTGCTTATACAATCCCACATGCTGTACCTGAGCCTCAGCAACCTGCTCTCATGTAGCTCTGAGGGTGAAAACGAACCTACTGCAAATTAACCTAATTTGACTGTGGACCAGAACAGATTGTACAGCATTTAATCTTACGATGGTTCACAAGTGGTGTCAGCAGAAGAACTAGGTAGTAAAATGCCAAACCCAAATAAATATTAAAAGCCTTCTGGTGAAATAAAGTCTGCACTTTGGAGAGTTTATTTTCCTCGTCTCTTCTTCACAGAACACAATATTTTGAAACTTTGCCATTTTTTTGAAGCGCAATCTGTTCGTGTATTCGAGTTGCCAAGACACAGGCACGGTTTAATGTTCTTTGGGGTTTTCTTTTCAAGAAAGAAGCAAGCAACAACAGCAGCAATAAGAATACACAGATTTCATGACGACACCAGGAGAAGGGATTGCAAACAGGAATTGCCACGGTTGGGACTTGCACCCGCAGCACCACCAACTCGGGGGGGTTAGCTCATGGCGTGAAGGGGGAGAGTGTTTACCTCTGCGCCGCGGCTCACCACATGGTTATTTAATAAAAGTCTTGGGCTGCCATCAGGCAATTTCATGCCTTTCAAGCAGATCAGACTACGTTTCTGAGCTCCTTTGTTACGACATGCAAAATGCTTGTCTCTCCAAGCCTTCTGGGGCCAGCGTCTGCGAGTGTCTCGCAGCATTCATTAGCAATCCTGAACATGACACGGCCCTAAAACCAGGAGGGCAGAACAGCAGTCGGCACCGCTCTGCAGAGCTGTGCAGGGAAATAGGGGACGGGGAACCCCTCTTGCCCGGTTGCTCAGCTCCCAGCTCCCAGCTGCATCAGGAGCTCAGCTGAGGCTCTGCAGTCACTACAGAAAACAAGGGTCTAAGTCACACATGCTTCAATTTCATTCCCACAGGCACAAACTAACGGTTACAGAGCGTTTTTTGAAGGAAAAAAATAACTGGAGGTCCCACAATCAGTTCTGTTCAATAACAACCGCCAAACAACTATCTCACTGTCAAAACAAAATCCTCCAGTTTACCATAGCAGACATCAGCTTTGAAGGACAAAGCTGTATTAAATTGCAGTTTGCAGAGAGTGTCATCTGTACAGAAGCTCAAAATGTGAAGGCAGCTTAATAACATACAAAATTGGATGTTACCTGTTCCATCCACCAGAATTTTCCATCATGTTTTTATGAATCATTATTATTTTTAGCTTTGTTTCCTGAAGAAAACCACCACCCATGTTTATCGGCCAGTCTGTGCCCCTTGTGGCAAGTTTAAATCCACTGGCCAATTTCAGGCCTATCTGAGAGAAACTGAGCTTTCGCAGATTGCAAATCTGATAAAACAGGTGAATAAATAAAGAATTCCTCAGCTCAGAGGCAGGCTAAAGCACAAAACCAACCTATGACAGATATTAGATATCGTGTTCAAGCTCTGCAGAAGTCCCCAGTGTCCAAGACACCAAAATAACAACCCAAGGCTCAATCCTGAGGCTCAGAGCAGACAGGTCCGGAGCATCAGTACAACCGCAGTTCCCTGGGATTTCAATGAAGGGAAGTCCAGGCAGCCACCATACAAAGCATGAAGTCTAAACTCCTTCTGCACAGGGCTCACAGTCCTGGTTGATCAACAGATAGGATCATCCATCTTGATTCACCTTCCCTGGAGGTGTTTAAGGGACGGGTGGACGGGGTCCTGAGGGACATGGTTTAGTGTTTGATAGGAATGGTTGGACTCGATGATCCGGTGGGTCTCTTCCAACCTGGTAGTTCTATAATTCTATGATCTACTCTCCAGCATCCAGAAAGTCCTCAGTTTTCCATATAAACAACCACTGGTGGCTTTCTGGTCTCCAAGCCTTCAAGCCAAAGCTCATTTGAGAGCTCTCCCTGCAGTTTTCCACCCAGACACTTCCATAAAACTTTACTCAAAAAACAGATCTGAAGAATAATTGAGGTGGAAAAAAAACAGACTGGTTTGGAGCGATGCTGAGAGACACCTCTAGGACTGAATTTTGATTCAGCAAAACATTCCAGCTATCTGTAACATTAAGGACAAGCTTAAATCTACTTTTAGCAAAGCAGTAGGGCATTTAGCAAAGCAATTGGGCATTGGAATAGGTTGCCCAGGGAGGGGGTTGATTCACCTTCCCTGGAGGTGTTTAAGGGGCGGGTAGATGAGGTGCTGAGGGACATGGTTTAGTGTTTGATAGGAATGGTTGGACTCAATGATCCAATGGGTCTCTTCCAACCTGGTTATTCTATGATTCTATGAATTATCCACAGTAAATAGTGAACTGACTGATGCTAGAGAAGTTGCCACCTTTGAAATACTTGAGTGCAAGCATCCAGCTGCAGCATCACCACAACCTTCTGTGCCCAGTTGCCCACCCACCCACCTTCTGCACAGGCACCAGTCAGACCAGACCTAAAAAGTCAATGCTGAGAGTGAAGAGAGGTCCAAAAGCAAAACTGTAATAGGAAAAAAGAAAACTTAACTAAACGAAAACACATTAAATACTTCCCTGTGAAGGTCTTAAACCCAATTCCTGAGGGAGGAGAGAAATATACAACTTCCAATGGGCTCGTTAACCTCTTACCATCAGCACTGACAAGAAGTGCAGAGAGATTGATGTTGCTAACCCCTTCCAATTAGGGTAGTGTTAAATATCAATATTGAAAAAGGAAACTTCAAAGTTTCACAGCAAAAGGGTAGGGAGCATAACAGAGAATAAAGAATGGGAAGACAGAGGAATTCACTGCCCACATAGGCTGTAACAGAAAATAAACTTTTACTTCTGAAGGAAAATCCCATTCCCCAGTCTCCAGACTTTTCATTGCAGTCAAAAATTTTTTATGAGATAATCCAAAGTAAATGGTTCCTTGCCACAAAAAAAAAAGCTCCTATTTCCTTCAAAGGATATTAACCAGTTCTGTCTTCACCACAATTTATTATCAAAGCTGGGTTCAATAGCCATGTGGCAACACTTTCCTTTAAATAACACTCTTTAGCGCATAATTTGCTGGTAAAACTTCACAGGCGGGAAATGCCTCTTTCTCCTCTTTTTATAAAGAGATAAAAGTAGCTCATTTACTATTCCAGTCTTCCTAAAGGATTTTTTTTGCCTGATTTCTTGAAAGATTTTGAAAGCCAAATTATCTGCTTTTCCCCTCTCAGCTGTACTCGACTATGTAAGCAAAATCCCTACCCATTAAATGAGGGCAAAATGGGAATGTTTGGCATTTTGTCATGGAATAGGAGTGAGCTGCCACCTCACAGGCTCTGCAAGACCGTGCCCTGTACCACACAGTTCCACAACCAATACCTCACCTGACACCTAAGTGCCACTGCACCAGTGGGAAAAGACTGATGGCTGTGGCTTAGGTGCAAAACTCTAAACTGAGATGGCTCTTGCAAACCAAGAAATTAAGATTAACCTCTTTTTTTTTTGCCCCAGATGCCGTGGAAATGCCCAGCAGGAGACAGCTCTTCATACAAAGCCTTGGTCTTCAGCTGCAAAGGGCATCTCTTACCCAAAGCTCAATTCCAGCCCATATTTCAGCAAGCAAGAGTAGATTTGATGCAGTCACAGAAAGGTTCAAGTTTTGCAGGTTAGGTAAATACCCAGACCTCTGAGAACTTTGCCTATTAACACATATAGAGCAGGCACATGAACACTGAAATATCTTAAAACTGCCTATACCACCCAGGACAGCGCAGGTCACCTGGAGCAACTGCTGCTGTGGATGATTTAGCAACCTCATGTTTAACATCAGTCTCACACAGGATGACCATAGAAGGAAAAATAACCCACATTTTTTAACAAGTATGAAAGATAATCTCACAGGTTTATTATTTATGCTTGCAAATTTTTAAAGGTTAAGGCACACTTCTGATTACAAACCCACCTTGGCACACATGAGAGTTCAAGGGCTGGTGATGCACTTGCCCATCTCCTTTGGTCCTCACATATTTGCCCCAGCAACACTTGTCACCATTCACCAGTTCTCAAAGTGAAAAGCCTTCAGTTGCCCAGGTCTCTCCACCAAGGAATCCCACAAATGGGGATACTACCCCAGCCAAGTGGAAAAGGAGCAGGAAGGCCAAGTGCACTCATGTCATCCCTGCAGTCCAACACTCATCACCTCTCCACAGCCCCAAAGCAAAGATGCCTAAGATGCTCTGCCAAATCGTGTGCTTCAAAATTAAAATACACGTAGTTAACAAAGTATATTTTAAATGAGTGGGTCCCATGCTGCTGCTAGGGTTGCACCTGGACTCATTTTTACAAGCTGGCTCTATTCTAGCTGAAATGGAAAACAAGCAAATGGTCTAAACTTACCAAATAGCCGCTTCTGGTGGTTTTAGTAGCATAAATGTATCTTCCTGGGTGGCCACTTCCCAGAGGCAGCCACACTTCGCCCTCCCATGAGTTGCTGTGGCATCTCCACAGCCATAACCACAGTCTTCCTGCATCACCACCGCCTTCCTCCCACAGGCTTTGCCTGTGTGAAAACCTCTGCATTTTGCCATGCAGACATTCAAAGCGCGGGATCAGATCATGTCTCTTCAATTTAAATATCTTTGGGACAAATCTGCAGGTCATGAGAGGCTGGTGTTGGTGACAGCGGTTTAGTGGCTGGGGTGGGGAAGCGCAAGCAAAGTTCTCATCACTTCTGCCTCCATGGTTGTGTTGCATGATTTGGTAACCCTCTAGTAAAGCTGCAGGGCAGGCAAGCACCAGAGCTGTGCCCACCACACAGTTTGTGAGTGCAAAGTGTTAGCCAAACTCAATGTTCATGTAAGCACCAGTGATGTGGAAGTGGGCCTGAAAATCTGTTTCCCAATCCTTCATTAAGCCAAAGAAAAAGAATTTAACATGCAAGAGATTCTTAAAACCTGCTGAAGTTTCAACCGAAGGCCAAGGGAAAAGAGGAAGTGGACACTGCACTTTATTGCCTCCTTGAATGTAATTCAACTGGTCTCTCCTGAGGCCAGTCCTAAGTGTCCAAGCACCATTGGCTACTCCTCATCACTGCCATGAGCAACTGGGTCAGTTGGAGGTACATGGAGATGTTCCAATGAGGAACACAGTATGTCCTCTGTGCAGGACAGAGATGTTACCGACACGTCCTTTATCTGTGTCCTCCCTTGCAGTTGTTGGCAATAACTCCTTGGAAACAGCAAACTTGAAATCTGTTTCCTTAACAACTCGTTTCAGGGCTGCTCAGGAGAAGGAAGCCGACCCTGCTGCATTCATGGGGCTGAGATGTCTCCCAGCTCCAGGCTTTCTTCCTCTCGTTTTCACGCTCCAGAGCTGCTGCCTTATCTGGTGGCCGATGGCACATCCAAGTCTGAGCACATCGTCACTGCTACCAGCCCCATCACCGTGCCCTGTGTCCACACCACAGCTCACACCTTTAAGTCTCAAGAATTGAAGCATTATTTATTTTTCTTTTCTGTTTTCCCCCAGGAATCACATTTTGGAGACAGGAAGTAGGAAAGGAAAGAGCACTTTCATGCCCGTGATGATTTTTGCCAAGGTGTACTGGAATCAGGATACACCTGAAACACTGGGCCAGGCACGGGGATACCACAAGACAGCCCTAATTTCCTCTGCAGTCTTTGCCCTCCACTCTTCCTCTTGGGTGCTCTTCTCCAAAATTAAATAAATAAGTAGATCTCATTTTGTACCAAACCTGGAAATGCCAGCAGGCTAAACGGAGCGCTTGAGTCACTTCTTGCTCTTTCCCTCTGCCTCTCCTTTCTGGCTCTGACTGATGGTTGAGACACTCCGCACTGAGCAGGGCAAACCTGCTCTTGTAGGTACCTCCCAGAGACTTAAACGCAACCAACACGTTGCCCCAAGTGCAACCAAATTTGCTTTGGCAAAGAGATGAACTCAGAGCCACAGCCCAGAGGCGGATACTTTCTTTTCAGTCTGAGCAATGAAAAGATGAAGACACGAAACCCCTGCATCTGCATCTGGAAAACCGACACCTGGAAGCCTGTACAGTAGGAAACCCTGAGCCGCTGGCACAAAGCCTAATCAGATGATGCTGCATTCATCTTCCACTTCAGCTCCCAAGGCTGCTGAAGATAAGAAATGCAGGGCATGCTATGGCCTGGGCACAGCTTACCCAGTAACACAAGCCAATCCCAAACTACTCGACGACACCATTAGCATCCACATTACAAAGCTGAAAATGGAATCTGCTGTCCTGCTCCGTCGGCGGTCGTGCCCCAGCACCCAGCTGTGCCGGCAGCTGCCCTGGGGTTTCTGCATCGCAGGGCTCAGCTTGCTTCTCTGACTCAATCCTGTAACCTGTAATAAACCCAGCACAGGAGAGGCCCCATACGAAAATAGCAAGGCTTTTGCAAGGAGCGATGGAGGTGCACCGAATGAACCCGCGTGGCAGAGGTTGTGCAATGTCTGCTTGGATCACGCCAAGGATATTTGCGTCTCAGGGCCTGTCTTCGCTGGAAGAGCGAGCCGATGTACGTCACCTCTGCCGAGGCACAAACACAGTGGAGACAAAGATCTTCAGCTTTACTGCAAGGCACATTCACAAGATTAATCCTTCGTGCCTGCCTCAAGATTGGCCTCCAGCAGGAGACAGTTTGGTGGCGAAGTTCTGAACAGCACAAGAACAAAACGCCGGGAGAAGGCGGCGCAGAAAGCTTTGCAATAAGGACTCCAGCAGACTAATCTCTGGATCCCGCAGTGCAGAAACATACAGAAATGTCACCAAACTGCGCAAATATCAGAGCCTATTTGCCTGCCTTTCAATAAGCTCTGTATTTTGGTAATTCAGTTTTGAAGGTAATTTTCTGATTCAGGCTAATCACTTGTACTCTGCCCATTTTCCTCTCAACACATCCTGCAAGAGGGCTGCAGGTTGCTGTGCTTCTTGTTAATGCAGAAACCAGAGGGACGCAATCTCTCCTTATCTATCTGTACATTTTGGTTATGAGTCTGTTTGTCACTCTGACAGACGTGCATCTCTAAATTTTAGAAGAGTTAAGACCTTCTGAGCGTGAAGCAGAAGAGACGCTTTGATAGAGATTAGACATGAGATCTTGTGCTAAAACATGCACTGAACACAGGGCTGCACGGACTCTGGGAAGGGGGCAGGGAGATGAAACAGCTTTTGGTCCCTTCTGTACCCTCATGTAATGCCCCATGAAACAAAACTGAGCCCACCTGCAGCTCTAGACCATAGGAGCTTGCAGGGAGCACTGGGATAATCACCTTCCAGCAGGATTTGTGGGACACCAACACCAGTTCTGAGATGAAGATGGTCATCTGATGGAGGGTTTAACAAAACACAGCTGCAAGGGAGAGGGTACAAGGGTTCAGGATGATCTTTTCTGTCCCACAGAATTTGCTGTCACCTAACTGAGCTTGGACTTTCCATTGCTTTAGACTTTACTTCCCAACTGCACTCTGTCCTAATATGTTCCTGCAGGAATCCCAGTGCAAGAGAGGAAGCAGGGCCTTCAACACCTATTTTCACACTCACAGACCAACAGAGAGCAAGCAGACACATGCTCCCTTCTGATACTAACAGTTCAGAGGAAAGAGGGAGGCAACAACAAACAGCTCTTCCAGATAATGTCCCTTCCCACCCAGACACAGCATCGCTCCCAATCTCAGCAAGGGAACTGCAGGCAAGGCATGCAGCCACCCATCATGCTACTGTTGACCTGATGCCAGGACAACATCAGTATCTGCAGACACGACAAGGCGAGACAGTCCTCCCCTGACATCCTGTACTGCCGAGGTGGCCTCTAGATTAGCCAGATTTTCTTTAGAAAATAGACACAATGAAAACCAGTCCTAAATCCATAATACTTCAGGTGTTAATGTAAGCAGGAGATGGCAGATACGAGAGTTTTGTCTGCCTATGCCTTTCAGCATACGCCACAAGAGACTTTAATATTAAAAATCCTGTTACAACACTTTGGCTGAACTCATCTGGTGCGTACATCCAGCAGCCTGAACTCCGATGGCCTGGGGGAAAGGGCACGGCTTCTCCCAAACAGCAGCACCTCTCTGCAAACGGTGGCAACATCGCTCAGCAGGAAAGGTACTCGATGCACCAGAGCATCTGACGCCACACAATTCCATCCAGGCCAGGGCGTGGCTGCCCTGAGCTGACCCCTAGCACCAGCCCTGCCCCTGCATAGCTCTCCAGGGAGCAGCACCTTCCTCCTTGGTGCCAGGACAGCCCAGGTGGGTGCAAAGTTCTTTGCTGATTCACCCCAGCTGGGAAATGCTTGGTCGGGGACAGGTGCTGCCTCGTGATTGGACTCAATGATCCGATAGGTCTCTTCCAACCTGGTTGTTCTATGATTCTATGATCCATGGAATGAAAAGGTTGGGGGGGAGGTGGCAGGTGGAAGGGACTGGGCAATGGGATGCACACACACTGTGTTTCAGCTCTAAGGACACCATCCATGGCCACGGGCAAGTTGCACAAGCCTTGTTTGTGCATGTGCCCCCTCTCTGCCAAGCGTGCTGATGTGCTGCAATAATAAATTAAGAAGAAAAGAACTCTGTTGCTTTGGGCTCTGACTCATCCACCAAAGTAAAGGACTTCATGGGTGAGGATGGTGGCAGCTGCTGAAGGATGTTGTGCACTGGGGGGTAGAAGGGAGCACAGGCTCACACCACCACCCCGTTCCCCATGGCACCTGAGAGTATTAGCCCAAATCCATGGACATGGTTCAAGCTAAGGATAGGAGAGCAGCATCCATCGTCACCAGGTTTGTGAGACATCTGTGACAACTTCTAACTACAGAGACCACTGCCAGTGATGAGGCTGGGGCTGTGCATTGATGCTCCAGACATGCTGGATCCTCCAGATGGTTGTGGAGGCACATGCATAAAGCCACAAAATGTAAAATTCCATGGTTTGCCTATGCACACCCCCATCTCCAAGAGTCTGACAGAAATCTTTTAGGGCTCAAAGCCACCTTCTCACCTTTCTTTGCTTAAGTATTTTTGCACCTATGGACTTAATTTCATGGGAGCACCCAAGCCTTCTGCATCACACAGAGACAAACCATTTTCACTCCTCTTGGCATCTCAAACATCCTCAAATCCCGCAAACCACTTACAGCTGCCTGACGTGAGGCTGTGAGAGCCAAAGAAAGGTAATGCCTCAGAGAAATCTTCTTTGGATCCAAGCAATGCCAAAAAGGACTTGTTCTCTGCTCCTCAAGATCACTGGAGTGGTCACATCCCTCCATGGGGCTCCAGTGCCTCCAGCATTCAAGCAGCTGCATCTGGGAAAGATGCAATGGTGGCAGAGACCACATGGAGCAACAGAGGCCACCAGGAGCCTCATGATCTCTCCTGTCGCTTCTGTTATCACAAGATATCACAGTAGTACACCAGGGAACACATCACAGAGTACGCATCAACAGAAAATCAGAGTACACCACAAATCAATCCCATATTCACTCTGCCAAGGGCTGCTGGCTTTGCTGCCTTCCCATCCCAGAGCCTGTTTTCTTCACTGCTTATCTCAAATTAGGAAACCCACAGAAACTGCAGACCAGGGAAGCTGTTTGTCCAGAGCCTCCAGCCCTAGTGGGTATTTTTTATGAGGGACTTTTGGTTTAGTTGCTGCTTTGTTTTCAAACCCTCGGCTGTCTGCTTGCAGTGGGAGTTTGCTGGAATCAAAACTGGAGAAAAGCTCTTGGAATTCACCCGGGGAACAAAAGGGCTTTTGTGCAGGAGGATTTGGAGGACGCTGCTGCTTTCATTGCCGCTACCTTCATTTCTATTTTCTCCCTGCCAAAGAGCACCTGCCAGCAGCATCGGAGGAGGTGGGCTCTGCCAGGGTGCGGGGGGATGCGCAGGCAGCGGATGCAGAGTGCTGCAGGCAGCAGGGTGAAGTGCTTCCAAAACCTTCATGCACCATGGTGTGCACGACTTACACGAGCCGTTCAGCCAAGCTTTGTGCTCCTTGCCCTGGCTCTGCTCCTTGCACAGAGGGTAGAATGAGCTCTGCTTCTCAGCACACCTTAAAAAGCTTCCCAAGGGTTGGGCAGGCTCTGCTACGCTGGTCGGTGCTTAGACACAAGGCAGCCCCATGGATGAGAAGCTGAAGCTTCTACAGCCAACGTGTAAGCAAAGATCATAGAATCATAGAATCACAGAATCACCAGGTTGGAAAACACTCACCGGATCATCGAGTCCAACCATTCCTATCAAACACTAAACCATGCCCCTCAGCACCTCGTCCACGTGTCCCTTAAACACCTCCAGGGAAGGTGACTCAAACCCCTCCCTGGGCAGCCTCTGCCAGTGCCCAATGACCCTTTCTGGAATTTTTTTTTTCCTAATGTTCAGCCTAAAGATGCTGCAGCGTCCACTTGCTTTTCTATCTTCGCCTTATCTGTCAAGATTTCACCTCAAAACACCACAGTGAGTGACCATGTGCAGGTACAGGGCTCTGACAAACTTCCCATGCAAATATCTGGCCAGTAGCACCAAGGTTCCTATATTCGAGATAAAAGTAGGTGCTCTGTCTGCCTCAGCCACAGGGCGAGCAGGATTCGCCTCAAATCCACCAGCCCAGCTACAAACACTTCTACACCTCCCAAAACCTGCTGCTCCCTGGAAAATTCGACACATCCACCTGCCTTCCCCACTGCTCTATGGAGCCTCAACGCTCAGCTTCCTTAGAGCAACAAGATCCCCCCTCCCACCCCATCAGACACCTCGCAGATGGTGCTTTGCTTGACGTCTCCCCTCCAGTTTCAATTTTGCTTTTCAGGTTTTTTAGATGTGTTCACTGCAGGTGGGTTTTTCTCCCAGTGAGTCCACCAAGATGTTTTTACAAGAGGCATCCCTGGTGGAGTGAGGGTCCTGCAGCTAAGCTTAATTTCCCCTGGAAAAAAAAAACCAAAAAAACAGATTGGTTTTTGCATCTGCCCCAGCTGCTCAGATGTTGAGGGGTGGCAGAGCAAGTGAGGGACAGCCACACCAGCACCATGCTTTCCAAGCCAGGGCCTCTTGGAGCTGTCAGATGTGCTGCCAGCCCAAGGCAATGCAAAATTCTCTGGAAAACGAAGGGGACATTTCCACCCGCTTGCTGATCTCTGTTGTGCTGCAGGCTCACAAGCCCGATTCAGGTCTGCAGCTCCAGCTAGGAAGGTTCTTACATAGTGATGGTGCTTACATTGAAGCCAAATGAGAATAGTTATAGACTCACAGAGTCATAGAATAGTTTGGGTTGGAAGAGACTTTAAAGATTACCCACTTCCACACACCTCCCCCTACCATGGGCTGCGACATCTTCCACTGGATCAAATTGCTCAAAGCCCCATCCAACCTGGCCTTGAACACCTCCAAGGACGAGGCAGCAACGGCTTCTCCAGACAACCTGTGCCAGGGCTTCCCCATCCTCACAGGAGAATCATAGACTCATAGAATCACCAGGTTGGAAGAGACCCACCAGATCACCGAGTCCAACTGTTCCCACCGAACATTAAACCATGTCCCTCAGGACCTCACCCATGAATGCTAATTTGTATTTGATGTGATAACTGTAAAAGATAACGAAAATGCTGAAGTCCCATGAATGGTGATTGCTTAATACAAGAGGTGTTGTTTCTTAGTTCTGCACAGGCCATTATATAACATAATATAAAACATTGCTTCCTAAAATCTAATCTACATCTCCCAGCTTCAAAACATTCCTCCTTGTCTTATCCCTGCGCTCCCTGATAAAAAGCCCCTCCTCACCTTTCTTGTAAGCCCCCTCCAAGAAGTGGAAGCTGCTCTAAGATCTCCCCAAAGCCTTCTCTTCTCTAGGCTGAACAACCCCAACTCTCTGTCAGTCCTCACAGGGCAGATGCTCTAGCTCTCGGATCACCTTCATGCCCTTTCTCTGGACTGGTTCTGACCGTGGAGTCTTTTAGCGAGTGTCCTCATCGTCTGCTGGAGGTCCCTGATGAACAGGGGGAGCTATATTAATTCACATAGTCTAGCACCCGCTCTGCTCCTGCAAGGAAAATAGCACCTCTGGTTTGAAAAGATTTCATAAACAGTGCCAAAGTCATATAAAACACTTCTAGACAGAATTACTTCTCTTCAGTTCTCAAGTTGTACTGTTCTGTTTGGCAGCTGGCAACTGTTTGTTTCAGCTAAAAGTGTTGAATCGAAGATAATTTTAGGACCACTTTCCTCTTCTGTGGTGCAAGTAACACTCAGAAGAATTCCAAATCAACACCTAATTTTCTTCCCAGTGATACGCAGCTCACGCTTCATCCTTCACTCACAGCTCAAGCCAAACAGAGAAGCTGATTAGAAATCTGGTGGCAATCTCGCCTGGAGGTTTTCCTGAGTTAGCACTACACTGCGGCACCTGCAGCACTGGCCTGGAAGGAGAGGATCCGCTCCCTCACTAAACATTTTGTCTCAGGGAATTTTTGTACAGGCTCAGCCAAATATTGTGATTAAGTTTTTAACACAGTGAAGACTTTGACCTGCCTGCCGTTGTGCTACTTTGTTTGACTGCTCTCTTTTGCTATTCTTGTTTTTGCGTTAAGAGTTTATTTGTTTATTTTTGTATCAAAATTAATAAAGATGGTACTTGACAGTTCTGATGTGAGGAATTAACTGCTGCTCCCTCTGCTGGCAATGACTCCCAGCAAACTTGTGGGTCCAACTTTAAAAACACACAGGAACCCTATCAGCAGCGAGAAGCCAAGCGTAACCACAGGAAAGCCAAGACCACAGTCCCACCTAAGTCCTAGCACTCACCTAGGTCTCCAGGACTGTCAGGGACAGGACAAGAGGGAATGGCCTCAAGCTCCGCCAGGGGAGACTTAGGCTAGAGATTAGGAGGAAGTTTTTCACACAAAGGGTCATTGGGCATTGGACTAGGCTGCCCAGAGAGGTGGTTGATTCACCTTCCCTGGAGGTGTTTAAGGCACGGGTGGATGAGGTCTTGAGGGACTTGGTTTAGTGTTAGATAGGAATGGTTGGACTAGAAGATCTGATGGGTCCCTTCCAACCTGGTTGTTCTATGATTCTATGATTCTATGACTGCAGCTGTGGGCACTTCCCCAACATCAGAGCGGGACAGGAGGCTCCAGGAGAACAACTGCACCTGGTTTGCACCAGCAGCAATACCAGCAGCTGCCCCACCAGCGGCAGAGGCAGGCAAGACCCATAGCTGTTCCACCAGCACTGGAGCAGCAGCAAGTCTGTCCCACTGCAAACATGAAGTCTCGGTCCTGCAGCCACTTCAGTATCGTTATATGTCATAAGTCTCAGGAGCCCAAAACCACATGCATTTTATCTCAGTTTGGAAAACATATTGAAGAAACACATTACAGCAGAGTACCCTGGCAGCAGACAGCAAATCTTCTCCTCTTCTTTCCCCAGTAAAGTGCCCCTGATAAAACCGGACAGGTTTTTTTTGTCTATCCACATATATAATAGAATCATAGAACAACCAGGTTGGAAGAGACCCATCAGATCATCGAGTCCAACCATTCCTATCAAACACTAAATAATATGCCCACATAGATCATACCTCATCAAGTTACATCTCTCCATCCAGCCTTCTAAATCAAGAGCTATAACTACAAAACCCCTTTTATAAGCCTTTCTATCAAAGCCTCCATAGAACTCCACGTAAGAAGTTCAAAACTGCATTAACAGTTATTTGCATGCACACTAGCAAATAGGGCACTGCTTTCTAAGTTGCAGGAACAGATAAGCAGAACTGGAAAAAAAAAGAAAACGAGACAAAGCAGGATTGGTATAAGTCATCTGCACAGATCCACAATGTCCATCCTACTTAGCAACCAGGACAAAATACATCCCCAGCCTCGTAAATTCTTACATGTGTGCTCAACTCCAAGCACATTCAGTCCCACTCCTACAAAAGGACTCCTATGCTCCAAGTTCAGCACGTGCACAAGTAGTTTAAAAATCAGAGCATGGGGGAAAAAGTCCTATTTAGCTTCTCTTTCAAGGGGAAAGACAAAAATTGTTCAGACCCCACTTGTCCAGATGAGAGCCTTGCTCGGCTACAGCCGCTCTGAATCTGGTCTGATTCCATCTCCCAGATTCTCTTTGCCTTTCAGCTGCAGCAATGACTGTTTAAAGCAAGCACCTTTGCAGGAGATGCTGGTTGGGTGGTGTTTGTGCAGGATGAGACCTCAGGGAGTGGGCTAAATGGTAAAGTAACTGCTGGTTGGTGCTGGAAGTGCTGGCATTGTTCTGAGGTCTGTGCAGGAAGAGTGAGAGGAGGAATGCTCTCCTATTGCAGGAAGCTGTTCCAGCCTCTTATCAGACATAAAGCTTCTGATTTCTTGCGGGGGAAGTACCAAATGTTTTTGAGGGGAAGAAAGGAAAAAAAAAAAAAATCACATGCTTAGCTATAAAGGAAGCTGCCTAATGACATGAATGAAACTGAAGTCATGCTACGAGGAAGCTTGCTGTGCTGCCTAGCTCAGGTGGCTACGAGCAAGGGCACATATAGTCACCCTGGAGAGGTGCAAGCCCAGGGGTTCTTCTCCCTTCCAAAAAGGTGCCTACTGTGAATTCACTCTTTCTTGTCTCCAGAAAGCAACTTACTGCTAATCATCTTTGAATACGGTGTCTGTGTCACCCTCCCCAGCTGCCAGGGACTATTTTGGGCTCTCCTACCAGTTCAGATGCTGCTCTGTCAGAGTGCTGGTTTGCGATGTCCTTTCATGCATCTCACGGCACCAATCTGGTCTTTCAGTTAATTTGTAAAACTGATTCCTTGGCAGGAGTTCAGCTTCTCCACAGAGATGTTCCAAGTTTCATTAGGAATGAGTAAATTACTGGTGTCCTTGGGAAAGGTAAGGAAGTCGGCGTCTGTGTTAATTGCCTTTATTTTTTTTCTAAAGGGTATATCCCAGAGGACAACTCTGTGCCACATAGAATGGCTCTCTGGCTGCCTAAGTACCTGTGCACATATCAGCTGTAGTGACTTATTGCATTGATATCTTCAGTTAAGTTGAGCATCAGTAATCTTCAGTTTTAAGACGAACTGTTCACTATTTTATCAGACTCCAGGCTTTATTTGAGCCAAGCACTCCTTGTCTCCATCCTGGTCTCTCCTGGTAGGTTAGCAGGAGGTTGTTTTCCATCTCTTATAGTCAAAAAGCAGAAAACGCTTTGTTGTTAAAACAACAACAGTATCTAGAGCATTGCCTTTCTGCTTTAATAGGCTACTCTGTCAACCCGCTGCCTGTTAAATGAGAGAAAAATCTGTGGGCATGCACTTAAGGTCAATCTTGTGGTTTCTGAAAACATTTAATTAGTACAGTTAAGTACTGAGGTCTGCTTGGGAGTGAACTTCTGCATTAGCCATCAGCGTCTTTCTATTCAGTGAAGCAAACCTGAATTTCGCAGGGACTGCAGGTTAACTCAGCATCTCAGTGCACCAAACTTCAGCAGTGCTCAGGTTTAGGATGGAAACTGCTGCAGCTTCCCTGTCCTGTGGCTAACTCCAAAACCAGGGTGGGATTTAGAAGTCAAGGTCGCATCTCTGTCCGCACATCACTAAGCAGAGTCCCAGCTGGTCAGATCCTGGCTGCCTTGGGCAGGAGTTGAGGTGACCCACTGCACTTTCAGGGACCCATCTGGGCTGCCAAAAGCCCTGTGCTGCGGTTTAGGCTCCTGCTGAGGCATTTTTGCTAAGTGCTGAGGCTCAGTGCTTAAACAAATCTCCTTAAGATGTAGCTTTGCCCAAGGGGGTTTTGGCATTTTGACAAGTGCGTAAAGTCCCTGTCTTTTCCTTCATGATGCATCTATCTGGAAGAATGGGGACAGCTGTTCTCGGGTCCTACAGGTGTTTCACTCCTGGAATGAAACCACAATGTCATATATCTGTGCTTTGATCCCTAAGCATCAACAGGCATAAATGCTGTGATCACAGGCTGACAGTTCCTTTATAAAAGGCCACAACATCAGCTGCCTGAAAGAAGAAATCGGTTCCACTTCTTTCAAAGCCAAGCCTGAGTTTTATGTCTTCATACTTTTGCAGCACTGGAGACCCTAATTGTAGGGAATGAAAGCAACCCTGGGAGAAAAAAAAAAAAAAAAGGGCTGTGTTGAAATGTGAGCAGGGAAGTGTGCCTCTAAATGGGTGCCAGTTGCCAGCACAGGAGAACAAGAAGCTGGTGCCAAGGACAGTGCCAGGCGCTGCACAAACCCTCCGTGCGGAGCTGGCGCCGAGAGGACCTTCTCATCTCATGTGCCCTGTCTAAGTGAATGCTTTGACTCCTACATGCACATACTTGTGTGAGCATGCAAGTCCAGCAGGCTCTTACTGGGGCTCCCGTGTACGAGGTGGGAGATGCTGGGAGCTGATGAGAGCAGCCAGTGTGAAACGAGTCCAGGGAAAGACACCCAGTGATCAGTGCTGGGTTTCTCCTTTAAACTTTACTACCCTTTCAACGCTTTTTGCCTTTGCCAGATGGGGAGTTCCATTAATTTAGAGCTGTCAGAACAACAAAAGACTTCTTTGAGTCATTTTCTAGATCTCACCTTGAACTATTGGAGAAGCAATAAACATTAATATGGAGTGAAGCTGTAATTTTTATAACATAACTTGTTGCTTGTGTATCAAATAAGCCCTGCTGTAAAAAAAAACACAAAGGAGGAGTTTCAGGATCAGACCCCACTGCAGGATGAAAACAAGCACAAAAGCATGTTGCCTGCGCCTTCCACAGAACAGGGAGATGATGCTCTGAGGCCATTTGGCACTGATCGGCATTGTTTCATTGAGTGCAATTACATATTTTTGTTTAGAAAAAGATTCTCCTTCAAAAGCAGCTACCAAGTTGATGCTGATTCAGCCTTCATTAAAGGCCTCTTCTTGCAGACACAGTGAAGTGTTGACTCCTGTACTTATTTTCTATTGCTGCCTTATCTTTGGCATCTCATCTGCAACTTCTGCTGGGTTGTTTTTTTTTTTTTTTTTTTTCTCCCACTGGTTTCAGCAGTGTGCAGTAAAACTGGATGCTGCTCGGTCTTCAGCTCTTGTAACGATTTTTTGATCTGCTTGAGCGCAGGCTAGGAAAATCTAGCCTCGATTATAAAATTGCAAGCTAAGTAGGCTAACAAAACAGCAGCAGCAAGAAACTGGATCAGCTTTGCTTGGTGAAGTTTTCCTGCTCAAACAGGCTAAAGGGGGGTGGGGGGGGGGTTGAAGAAAAGCTTTCTCTCGCTGCAATCTTTCTTACAAATATGAAATTCTTGGCTGCAGAGGCTGCTCCCTCCGGCTGTTTGCACAACACTCCTTGGGCTTCACTGGACTCAGCTTTTTGCAGCAGCCTAACAAGCCATGGCCATTGCTCCTACAGCAACTGAGCAGCTCCTGCTCTCCTGATACAGTTGGATGCTGCTCTTGCTATGCCCTATACAAATTCATGACTCTAGGATGCAAATCCAGAGCAATATTCAACCGAAGTTTTGCTAGCACCAGCAGACCAGACCACAAGCAGCTCCTTGGAGCTCCCGTAAAGGACGTTCAGCATCTGTTGACAACATCTCCAAAGTAAAGATGACTCAGAAGTGCTTTAGCACCCCAGAGACTTCCATAGTGGGATGAACCCTCTGAAACATCAGCTGGGTGTTTGGAATTTGTAGCCTGAAAAGAAAGAGAGCTTTCTTTTTGGCTTTGAGACAAAACAAAGCCCCACAAGCAAGAGTGTCAGGCTTCCCTTCTCCAAACTGCTTTTTACTGAGCCAGGATTACTGAGACAAAGATGCTTTTCCACTCAGAATATTGGACTTGGAAGTCAAAAGTGAAAAAACCACAAACCTTTTGCCTAACGAGTAGATATGGAAATTGCACTGAATGGCCTTCACCACTCTGCCACCACAGAGCATAATATCTTACGTGGCACAGTTCCAGGGTCCCAGATCTGCTTTCCTGCTAACATTTCTCCAGCTGATAATGCTAATCTCTTAAAACTGTTCCCAGACAGGCCCTAAGGAAGGGAGCTAAGTAACTCTACAGGTAATGAAACTTTTTTTTTTTTTTTAATTATAGCTCTGCCCAGGTCTAAAATTAAAAGAAGAGTCCTGCAACTTATCCGGCCACCGGAGACTGACTCAACACTTTATATAATGATGCTGCTGGTGGCCACGCTGCCAACTTGCACCCGTTGCTCCTAGAATGTGAGTGAGTGACTGCAGGACACCTGTGGGCTCTGGTTTCTATCCCTTCCCTTCCTTAGAATTACTCGTCCCACCCGCTGCCATCGGGAAGCTGGGACCTGCCCAGCACACACTGCCCATGGGTGCCTCAGCTCCTCGTGAGATGGGAGCAGAGCTTTGCCTTTGGAACTGGAATGGGAGGAGACCTGTGGGCGGGATGAACCATTAGAAATGCAAGTTCATGGGGTGAAAGCAAGGAGACCCATGGAACAGGGCTGGGAATCAGGCCCAATGACCAAGGTAACAGACACTACGGTCCTCCAAGCACAGTCCCCACTCCTGTGCATGATCCCATGCATCAAAGATCCCATGCATCAAAGATCCCATGCAATTCTTCCTTTTTCCAACTTAAAAAGGGAACTGGAGTTGTCTCAGAGGTGGTGGTTTTAAATCCTTTCCTGAGAGGTTTCTATGGGTGTTACAATAACTCTTTTCAGCAAAAGCAAATGGCCAAGGGACGTCAAATGCATTGTCTGGAGAAAAAAAAAGCAGCTTTTTGGTCATCTTGTGTATTTGCAAGCGCCATACACAGAATTTGCAAATCTGCCCTGGGACTGTGAAGGTAATTGTGTTCCATTAATACCAATACACTCAGAGAAACGTGTCTTGTCCCTAAATTACTCCTGTGGTTTTAATTGAGTATCATTTGCTTCACCTTAGCAGCTTGTGTATGTGTCATGGGAGGGAATTCATAGAATCATAGAATAACCAGGTTGGAATAGACCCATCGGATCATTGATTCCAACCATAATTCACCCCAAAGGAAGCCCCATTTTTTTGGCGATTAAAGTAACAAGTGAGCAACATTGAGAAACCTAAACTTTTGGCAGCTGGGAGGAGAAAACAGCTCTTTGCTCCTTTCCCCTGCAACTTATCGCTTTTATTGCTATAATTACTTCTGCAGTTTGCGCTTTTAAAAATGCTTCTATCTTCCTGTCCTGCTGTGTGGGGACGTGCGGACAGGACACCTTGCAGATGCACTCTGGTTTTTGCACCCCCAGCATTGAGGTGGAAGCAAGGGCTCTGTCCCCACAGAGCCCTGCAAGCAAATACCCCCAAGTGTGATGCAGGGAGAAAACCGCAGCAACTAGAGGGGCACGACTGGGTGTCTCACGTCCCTCTTGCTCAGCTGTGATTTGGTTGATGTCAGACATCATTTCTACTCTAATACTCCCTACCCTGACTCGTCGGTTTTCTTTTCAACCCATGCTGGTTAATTCCTCCATTGCATTGCATGAAACTTTTAAACCTCTTTAGAAACGTTTGACCCCTCTTAACCCAAAGCAGGTGCACAGGCACCTCAAAAGAGGCAGCAGCACATGCAGTTGGCTGAAATAACAACCCAACAGGGTAGCACAGAATGATTCGGCTCAGAAGGGACCTTCCAACCCCCCCTGCCATGTGCAGGAACACCTTCCACTGGATGAGGTTGCTCAAAGCCTCACCCAATCTGGCCTTGAACACCTTCAGGGATGGGGCATATCCTTAAAAATACATATATATATATATAAAATCAAAACTAAATCAACAGCTGGCACTGAAGTTGGCTGGGTTGGCTGCTAGGCTGGGCTTTGCTAGGCTTGCACCTCACTGACCGTGGTGGCTTCGCTCACCCTGCCCTGGCAAAGCCCTTGCCAAGTGCCTATGTCATGGGAGCATGTTAATGGCAAGAAGCTGAGGTGGTGCTGACGAGGCAAACTGCACATTGCACAACCAACAGGAGCCTTGCGCTGCTTACAGGTTAATTTTATACCAGCAAAAACCTGCCACTTACCTAGGGTGGTTTTCTTTTTTTTTTTTTTTTTTTAAGGAAAAAAAAAAAAAAAAAAGCGCTACCATTTAGGTTTTGCATGTGTTCCACAGAGACTTCTAGCTGGAAAAGAAAATTTTACCTAAAATGTAATATTTTGAATAGGTGGAGGGCCTTTGGTCAAAGTCCACAGGGTACACCTTCAGCCAGCATCACATGGCTCATAATCTCAGGATCTCTTTCCGGGATAAAAGCACAAAAAAAAAAATTGTTTTACAAAATAACCAAAATCTAACAATTAGGAGCGAGATCAATGGACAGCACTATTTAGTAGCTAAATGTACCTCACTTCAATGTACAATTTATGAATTAGTGCTCTAATGGGAGCTGCTCCCCCTTCCCTTTTCTTACTTCAATGGAGAAATTTGCATCTTTGCAGGTTGCTTCTCTGATGTGGTCTTTGCGAGTGAATAATTCTCCCATTACAATGAATTTGGAAGACTCTCGCATGTATCTGCTGTCACTAGAGTTCAGATTTATAGCCTCAAACTGTGTTTAGCTTATAATTAAAATAGATTTGTGCACTTTTTTTTTTCCTCTTCCACAATAACATCCTATTAGTCACAACAGCCAAATGTGCCACATTTGGGCAACAACTCAACTTCGTCTGAACCACCAACTTCAAGTCCCTCTTGCCTAGAGGAGACTCTTCTCTGAAGGTGAGAAGGGGGCTGCAGGTACCCATCGTGCTTGGGGAAAGGCTGTTTTCTAGGGGTTGTTCCATCCAACTAAAAAAAAAATCCTTTTGCAGCTTAAAAAGAGAGAATGATGGTAGAAGTGAGCAGGGGGTGAAATGCAGCTGTTTCCATCCAGAGGTGTCTTTCTGGTGTATTTTGTTATTTTAGGAAGATTTGTGCATCTTAGGAAGCCCATTGGGGCACAGGTCCTGTGGGCAACTACTGACCATGCTGACAGCATCTACTGGTTTCTGCTACGGAAAGGACCAGAAAGAAACTGTGGATTTCCAAATTCCAGCACATGCCATGGTTGTGCAGAAAGCAGATCAACTCTGCTTCTTTGCACGGCACAGGTAGGGGTTGAGGAGCAGTTCTGCCCTCTTAACTAGGTGAGATTCATAGAATCATAGAAACACCAGGTTGGAAAAGACCCATCGGATGATCGAGTCCAACCGTTCCCACCAGTCACTAAACCATGTCCCTCAGCACCTCATCCACTCATCCCTTAAACACCTCCAGGGAAGGTGACTCAACCCCTTCCCTGGACAGCCTCTGCCACTGCCCAATGACCCTTTCTGTAAAATATATTTTCCTGATGTTCAGACTCAACCTCTCCTGGTGGAGCTTGAGGCAGGGAATAAGCCTTAGCAAAGAACAACCCTCCCGATGACTTTCCCCCTGACAAGCAGCATTAAAAAAAATTAATCCCTGGCAAATTCTCAGCACAACTTTGGAAATGATTCAAAGTAGGGAGCGGGCTCCGCGGCTCAGCAGCTGGCTGAAGCTCGGCGCAGGATTTTAGAAAGCTGAGGAGGAACCTCCTGTGCAACACATGAAAGCTGATCCCGAAATGCAGATTATGCCCCTCTTAATTCATCCTGAAGAACGATATCAATACCTCTGGTGCAAACCCCGGCGCTGAAACCCCTTCCCGAGCAAAACCTCCGCCTGAACAGCTGAACTTGGAAAAGTTATCTGTGCAAGGAATTCAAACTTAGACACTCACATTGCAGAGGGCGAGATGGACGGAAAACGGATTCAAGAATGATGCCATTCATTGAGATCATGTTTTGTGGGTTGGCTACTCCTTTGCCATTTTCCTGGTAGGGAGGACAGACAAGACCCAGGGAGGGTGGGCTGCGGGGCCACCAGCACAGGTCCCTATTCCATCACCGGCTCCGCATTGCCAAGCTTCCCTAGCCCTGGACTTTCTGGGGACCCCCAGAAAGCGGCTGCTCCCCTCCAAGGGATCATCCTGCGAGGGGCAGGGTGCTGTGGGCATCGCCCGGTTCAATTCTGCATTATCAAACTTCCTTGGCTCTTTCTGTTGGAAACTTTTACAATTCCCTGCTTGGCTGGAAAAGATGACTGCAGCAAACCCAAATTAGGAATAAATTATACAACAACTTTACATTTTTCTTACAAAGGAAAACTGTGTGGCAAGAGCCGCGAAAGCACCTCCTTCCCATGTCCTCCCAGCAAGGCTTACAGAGGAAGGCAAGGACTTCAGATTTCTTTTAAACAACAACAACAAAAGCCATAATACCAGTTTGGGAATCGCGTTTCCCCCCAACCCAAGCATCTCCTCCCCTTGCAATCCCTGCAAGGGCTGCAAACTGCAAGGAGCTGCAGCTGCAAAATGCAAGCCCAAGCAGCAAAATGCAAGCCCAAGCTGCAAAATGCAAGCCCAAGCTGCAAAAAAATCAGAGCCAAACGTTTTCAAAAGCAGCCCCCAAAGCTGCAACTGTGCGGGCAGGCGCTGACATCTGTGCATCTATTTGCACAATGAATGGCCACAGCAACTCCTCCTTCACCCTCTCCGCCTGGTCTTGCAGAGGGACTGTTGCATTCCCACAGCATTTTTTTTTTTTTTTTTGCAATATTAAATTCTCCACCTCCTCCCACCACCACCACCCCCCATACACACACACGCACACTCCTCCCTTGCAGGACAGAAGGAATTAGTTAAAAAAAGTAAAAAAAAAAAAAAAAAAAAAAAGCAAAGATCAGCCCTTCCCCACTGCTCTGGCACAACAAATCCCTGCTGTCCCCTGCCCAAAGGACACCCCCCCCCCCCCAGCCCCATCCCCTGCTCCTAAGTGCTAAATAAAGCATCTTGCATGCTCTTTGCAACCCAGTATTCCAGAACCCACTGCTCCCTCCGAGCAAAAGTTACCAAATATTAAAGGAGAAAGCACAGGGAAAGGGGGGGGGTTGGAATGGCTGGAAAATGATCTCAGCCCTGGCACAAGAACAATACTTTCCCATGGAAACATAGGTATATTTTTAATTCCCGGGAACTCCACTCGAGTTTCACCTTTCATCCCCCCCTTTCCACGGACTTTCTGCAAAACTTTCATCCTGCAAACGAGCTGCAATTCGCATGCAAAGTCCCCCTTTCTTATTTTTTTTTTTTTTAAATTTTTGCATGCAGGAGCTAATGCAAAAAAAAAAAAAAATATTTTTTTTTTTTAATGCCTTTTGCACAGTCAGGACGGATAAATCCGTCCTGACTGTGCAAAAGGCATTAAAAAAAAAAAAATAAAGAGGTGGGTAATCCCGGCTGCAGAATCCCAGAGCTGCAGGGCCAGCAGGATCCTTGTGTGTGTGAGTGAGTGTGTGTGAGTGTGTGAGGCTGCACCCTCCAAACAGGAAATGCAACTGAGAAGCCTCAGAAAGCCTCAAACTTCACCCCATGAGGCTGCATCCCGGAAAAAAAAAAAAAAATAAATAAAAATAAAAATAGAGAGAGAGATATATATAAGTTAGCTGTAAATGCATGCATGCACTTCCCAAATGCACGCGCTGCTCTTTTTTTTTTTTTTTTTTTTTTTTTTTTCTGCAGAATTTGCCACCCGAGAGAAGCAGGAGCCTTACCTCTCGCCTGAGACATTTTCCCCTTTTGCTTTGATGGGGGGAAGGGAAGCACAAAAGCCTCTGCCTTGCCTCTCTCTCTCCTCTGGAGCTTTAGTTTTGCAACAAAGATGCAAACTGCAAGCGCTCAATCTTCATGCAAACTGGAGGTTTGGTTTGGTTTTTTTTTTGCTTTTTTGCTTTTTTTTTTTTTTTTTTTCCCCTGACTTGCTGCAGCAGCTCCCCTTGCAGCGAGGAGGAGGTGGTGGGGAGGAGGAGGAGGGGGGGGGGGGCGTGCAATTAATTGCACGGAGTGCAGGGCAGCTTGCAGAGCAAGGGGGGGATTCCGTCCCCCCCCCACCCGCCCCCTCCGCCGAGCCCCGTGGTTGCAATGGTCGGGAAGGCTCTGCTGCACCTACATGATGGGCCAGGGCTGGCAGCTCCGAGCTCCAAACTTGGAGCTGGGGGGGCGCAGGCGCCGAGCCGCGAGGGACGCTGGGAGCTGTAGTCCGCCCGCCCGCCCCTTCCTGCGGGGGCGGCGCTGCCGGGGCCGCTTGCGCATGCGCAGAGGGCAGGCCCAGGGGTCGACGGAGGGGCGCCAAGGGTTGTTTGTTTTTTTTTAACACCGAACTGCTGTGGTTAACAGGGAGCGGGTGGCTGCCTGTATCCCTCCCTTCCTGCCTGCCTCCCTCCCTCCTTCCCTCCCTGCCTGCATCCTTCCCTGCCTGCCTCCCTCCCTCCCTGCATCCTTCCTTCCCTGCGTCCCTTCTTTCCTCTCTGCATCCTTCCTTCCCTGCCTCCCTCCTTCCCTCCCTGCCTGCATCCTTCCCTGCCTCCCTCCCTGCATCCGTGCATCCCTCCCTTCCTGCATCCCTCCTTCCCTGTATCCCTCCCTCCTTCCCTTCATCCCTCCCTGCATCCCTTCCTCCCTGCCTCCCTCCTTCCCTGCCTCCCTCCTTCCCTCCCTCCTTCCCTCCCTCCCTGCATCCCTCCTTCCTTCCCTACCTCACTCCTTCCCTCTCTGCCTCCCTCCTTCCCTCCCTGCCTGCCTGAATCCATTCCCCCCTCCCTACCTGCATCCAACCGTTCCTGCCTGTATCCATCCTTCCCTCCCTGCCTGCAGCCTTCTCTCCCTCTCTTCCTGCATCTGTCCCTCCCTGCCTGCATCCATCCCTCCCTCTCTCCCTACTCGCCTGCGTCCTTCTCTCCCTCTTTCCCTGTATCCATCCCTCCCTGCCTGCATCCCTCCTTCTCTACCTGCTTGCCTGCATCCTTCTCTCCCTCTCTCCTTCCATCCGTCCCTCCCTGCCTGCATCCCTCCCTCGCTACCTGAATCCCTCCCTCCCTGCCTGTCTGCATCCCTCTCTGCCTGCCTGCATCCCTCCCTGTATCCAACCATCTCTGCCTGCCTGAATCCATCCATCCATCCATCCCTCCCTCCCTCCTTGCCTGCCTCCATTCCCGCTTCCTTCCCTGCCTGCGCTTCTCCCTGCCTGCACCCCAAGCAACATCCCTACCTGCATCCCCACTGCATCCCCACTGCATCCCTGCCTGTCCCCCACCTACATCCCTCCCTGCCTGTGTGTTCCCAGCGTGGAGCACAAGGCTGATCTGGTGGCTACTGCAAGTTCTTCTCCCATTGTCAGGTGGTACCTGCCCAATACAGGCAGGATCCTGGGGTTGGAGGTGAACGTGATGGGATGGCTGTGTCTGGGGCGATGTGAGGGCACAGAAGCGCTGCCCAGGGAGGTCTTGATGCAATCGGCCCCAGTGTTCCCTCCGTGCTCTAGGGTCCAGCTGGGGCTGCAGACCAGTAGGCGCATGCAGCGCCTCTACCACCACTCACCCTGCTCCAGGCATGCAAAGGGCCATCGCAGTGTCCTGGTCCACCACAATGAAAATAAGAGAGATCAGAGTGGAAAAATGCAGCCGAAAGAGGGAAAAAAAGATGTGCTTGGTTTTCTCTCCATTGATTTTAGACTTTAAGTATCCATCGGAAAGGAACTTCTTGCTTTTGTGCTCATACGGTGCCAGGGGCGTTATGCATTCTGCGTAGCTCGGTTGTGCCCTGGCTTAACCGTGGCTTTTAGCCACCTTATGTAACATTAACAATTTCTTTATCTATTTTTCTTTTCCCTTGCAGGCAGAGCAGATGAAGCCAGGTTATCCCAAGTCTGAAAAGGAGTGTTCTCTGAGGTTGGTCCCTGTGCGCTCACAGAGGTTTCCCACATGAAGAGCTGGAGGAACACGATGCGGTGACGTCCCGTTGAAATGGGGACGCTGGGGTGTGGTAGATGGGCACCCCCTTCTGTATGTGGGAGCCCCACTTTGGGAAAAGCCCTCAAGGGAAAGAAAAGCCAGCAGAGCTTTGCATTAAACATATGTTTCATTACGGCCATAATGGAAGAAAAATGAATGAGGAACTAAGCACCGAGAAACATGCACTCTAAAAACATTTACAGCTAAATTAGTGGCAAGAATGCTTGTTCACACCCCAGTGAAATACTGCTGCCAAAGGTATAAAATCCATTTAAAAGGTTGCATGGAGAGCACATCTGGGATTGTAAGTAGCGCTGCCATCTCTAGTGTCATTTTTCCCTTGGGCTGGAAATTGTGTATTGCAGCTGATTTTTACACCGCACCCTCGTGCTGCTCCGTTTCCCAGACGGCCCCGTGCAGCCGAGCTCGCGCTAGGCTGGCGTTGCTCAGGATTTTGCCATTTTTAGCTGCAAGGGCTGAAGTCTGAAAGAGGCTCTAACCCTCAATTAGGGATCCGTTTGTGTAACTTTCTAATGTTCAGAGCGATCGTTTGGGGTGAGGGAAATCTGCTGCTCTACGTGGTCCTTCCTGCCAAACTTGCAGCTAGAGCGCATCCTTATAGCCAAGCAATAAATCCTCCAAATGAAAGGTTTACGATGGAAATGCTGACAAACCCTTAACTAACACATTACAAATGGCAGCGTTACAATTCAGTAGCTCTACGCTAAATTAGCAGTGGCGTGGGCAGCCTTCGAGGATTACTGAAGTGATCTGGCCTTGTCTCCATGAAGATGTGCTGCGAGGCAATGGCTATTAATTCACTTTTAATCTCTCTAATAAACCTTTAGTAGACTAACTTGCACAGAGGGGAAAACCAGGGGATGCTGCTCTACTTTTTCATGAAGTTTCTGGATAACCATTGGAAGAACATTCATCAGGTGAGAACGAAGACCAGTTGATTTAAGGCATTTTTTCATGCAGAGGATAGAATGGTTGGACTTGGTGATCCAGTGTGTCTCTTCCAACCTGGTTTTTCTCTGATTCTGCGATTCTCTGTGGTTTCCCCTAGTGCTGGCCATGTCCCTTACTGTGCCTCAGGTGCCACTGGGTGCTCTGAGATGTCCCCATTGCACACTTAAGCTGGGCCAGCCAAGCAAAACCTGAGTTGTGCTCCGAGCACCCAGCAAACAGCAGGATGTAAACTTTAATTGTTTTTTCAGGCCCTGTGAGGAGCGGCTGAGAGAGCTGGGGGTGCTTAGCCTAGAGAAGAGGAGGCTGAGAGGAGACCTCGTTACTCTCTACAACTACCTGAGTGGAGGTTGTAGAGAGGAGGGAGCTGGCCTCTTCTCCCAAGGAACAGGGGACAGGACAAGAGGGAATGGCCTCAAGCTCCGCCAGGGGAGATTTAGGCTGGAGATTAGGAGGAAGTTTTTCACACAGAGGGTCACTGGGCATTGGAATAGGCTGCCCAGGGAGGTGGTTGATTCACCTTCCCTGGAGGGGTTTAAGGGACGGGTGGATGAGGTCCTGAGGGACTTGGTTTAGTGTTTGATAGGAATGGTTGGACTCGATGATCCGATGGGTCTCTTCTAACCTGGTTGTTCTATGATTCTGTGATTCTATGATTCATCTTTTCCTTATTCTTCCAGCTCAAAGCAGTGCAGGGATCTGGGATCCCGCTGCAGCGCTGCCTTCCTCGGCATCAGGGCACCCTTGTACAGTGCCTGCTAATGCCGAGGGAAATTTTCTCCCGGCTTTATTTGTTTTAGGCTGAGCCTGGGACCTGCAAAGGCTTGTCCGTCTGTCATGTGCTGCACAGCGGTTCGTGTGTGTAGGGCTGGAGGGAGTGTGAAGTTCAGCTGGTGGACAAGTCTCAGCAGGCTGCGGCAGGACCAGACGATGCGACTCGGGAGGTTGGGGGTCTGCCCCAGGGCTGGGAAGGCTGCAGCCTGCTCCCTATGCCCACAGGATCATAGAATCATAGAATCACCAGGTTGGAAGAGGCCCACCAGATCATCGAGTCCAACGATTCCGGGGATGCTCTGCCCCAGAGCCAAGTGGGGATGCTGGTGGGTAACCCAAAGGAAGTAGGAGAGGGCTTCCATAGACAGCGCATTGCAGTGCCAGGAACAGGTTCCCATCAGCTTTGAGTCAAGTGATACCAAAAGTCTTCATGATCTTTAATGTTTGCAATTGCTCTAGCACAGTGCCAGCCTTTAAGCTTGGAAGTTAGTTGTCCCTTGGCAGAGCTTTTTACTTTTAAAGTCTAAATTCTGCAGGCAACATGACCAAATTTCCCTTGCGCTAGGTAGCTATCCCCTTCCTTCTGTCCAGTAAGAGGCTCAGGTTCCCATCTCTGCTGTTCAGACCATCTCCTTCTCCAGTCAGCAGCACTTCCAAGCTGCAGAAAAGGCCATTTGTCTTATTAGGATTCGTTGTGTGCTTTTTTAGAACATGACTTGAGTTGCTGGTTTTGTTCACAGTGAAACATTTTGATTTGCTGTGCAGCAGGTACTTCATGAGAACAGATGCTGAAGCAGAACTGAAATATGTCTTCTTGAATGGTTCTGTACCTAAAGGCTGCAGGGTGATGCTCAGAGGAGCCAGCCAGGAGCCTCCTGTGTCTCCCGATGCATATAAGTAAATTCTCTAGGAACATTACTTTAATCACCTGGTGTCCATAAGTGATGCTGTGCTGTGTGCATCCCTGTAGAGTGGGTTTTTCAGGAACTAAAACATCAAGTTATGGATGGGTATGAAACACAACAGCATCAGAAAGTGCCTGGGAAAGGAAAAGCTCAGAGGGAAGGGACTTAACTGCAGGGGGAATCCCTAAGGCTGAACAATAAGATCGGATCTCTGTATCCAGGCTGCCTATAACTTTTTCACCAGTGCTTGCTCTCTCTATGTACATATTTGAATTTTCTACGTGTTATGGTTTGTTTATTCCTCCGTCCAGCTTGCTCCTTCATTGATAAGAAATAAATTTGCTGCAGAGAAACTGGACAAAGGTGCTGTGGTTTCAGGGCATTACTGAAAAATCTCTTCTCCACGTTGGTAAACAGGAGATCTGCGCTGAAATATGTATTTGCTTTAGACACGACTTCATTTCCAGCACTCGCTTTGATCAGGGCGCTTGGAAGGCGAGCCGTGTCATGTGGCAGGTTTGTCCAGTAAAAATACAATTAGAGGCTTCGGTTTCAGCGTTTGCGCAAACGATCACTTGTGGATAATCTCGAGGCCAAAAATTAATCCCAACACTCTGTCCACAAACAGCAGTGAGCAGGAGGAGTCAAAGTAATACTGCTTCCCTCTTGCATGAGCATTGTCGGAGTTTATGTATTTCAATTTCTTCTATCTCATGGGGAGGAATGTATTTTCCCCTGGTTCATATCCCTTCGTGAAGAATTGTTTAGCAAATTCAGTTGCTGGTCATGTGTGGTTTATAACTGTTTTAAGCATAGATGGTGTGAAACAGAAGCAAAACTGGGTCCAAAACACCTCTGGTACCTCCGTGTACATCCTCGAACACGAGGATTTTGGGTTCACATCACAGTTTTCCCAGCGTGTCATGCAGTGTGAAGGTGCCGTAGATGTTGCTCTGAATTTGTCGTATATTTTGGATGACAACCCTGTGCAGGGACAGACAAAAGTCACAGTGCCTGGGAAGTGGGATCTTCCAAAAACAATAGGCTTTGCAAATGAAATTGAGCAGAGCAGAGCCAAATTGATGAGCCAATTTCCACAGAGCAGGAGATGGGACGGGCTCCAGCAGGACCTCTGCAGAAGGACCCAGTGGCTATTTCAGTTTCCTTTGGTTCCAGTTTGCATTTTTGTTGGATTCTGCTGCTTCCAGCCTTCACTTCCCTTCATGGGAATGGGAGCTGTGGAGAAGGAAGGATATTGTGGGGAAAGGGTGGCAAGGATTTGGCTTGGTCTGTCCTGGAGGGATTGCATTGATAGCTTTTAGAGGCAAGAGGCCAGATATTTATCAAGTGTTATCCTATTCCCTGGACAGCATCCATCCCTTGAAATTTTTTAGCTGAGGTGGTCAGGCACTGCAGAGCTACAGAGGTGATTGCATGTGGGCACACGGATGCCTGCTGTTCCCCTAATGCTTCTGGGGTGCAGCATTCTCATGCTCCCGAGCTGAAAATGAAAACCAGTGGGAATAAGCATACTAAAGGCTCTCGGGGGCAGACAGACAAGGCACAGCACTTCGCTGCTCAAGACGAAGAAACTGTAGGAGTTCTCCAAGACAAGAGGGACCAACTGGATAAAGAGATGCTCCCAAGGGGACGTCTGGGGAAGGAGGTTGAGGAAAAGCCAAGCAAACAGTGGGTGCAGATGCTGAAGAGGAGAATATGTTTCGCCAAGAGAGGAGGTAAGAAACTATGAGCATGAGCTGCTATGGGAGCAGAGACCAGCTGCTCTTCACTAGCACGAATAAGGCCAAGCGATATCCTGCATTCCTTTCTTCCCCACTTTAAAAGGAGTTGCAGGCTGTGAGCATTTAAAGCCAAACACAGTCCTTGGGAGGCCAGACATGTCTTACCTTTTGTCTGAATGTCATCTGTCACCTCCTCATGCATTTTCTCTTGCAGCCGTTAATTCCTAGCATGTTTTTCCACCTTGGGTCCTGAGTAGGTGGATGGAAAGCCCAAGAGGACACTGCAGTTAGCAGAAGTTAAACGAACTGTGCTGCCCTGGTGCGCAAAGGCTGGGACAGTTGGTGAAGTCTCTCTTTGCATCTTTAGCCAGGTAGGTGAGGAATTTGGAGAGGGAAAATGACCCAAGAAGTACTTGCAGCTTATAAAAGTGGTAGAGGCCAATAAATAAAAACTGCTTTCAACTCAATAACCTAAGTAATAAGGAGGCTGTAATAGACTGTAATAACAGAGCTGTAAACCTGGCTGGGTAATAATAATGGGTTGAGCACAATTTTCCAGGAGAGGCAAGGGTGATGCTCATGTCTGTTGACATAGAGAAGAGGGACAGAGATGGGGGTGGAGAGCTATGATGTCTAAGAGGCAGATAAGATTTTTTTAATTCTCTAAACAAATACGAGGTTAATGCACAAATGACCTAAACCAGCCCCGTGTCTCTGGAAATTGTTTACTGGGGGCTGGGGGAAAAGGGATTTTTATATGGTGTGTCTTACATTGAATGTCTGTCAGGCTCTTGGCCTCTTGTAAACAGGCCTGAAATTTTACCAGATACATTTGGTGTGGTGACTTTTTTTACTGTGTTACTGTATAGAAGTGTCCATGCCTGAGACATGCCCTGCACACAGAAAGTCCCCATCTGAGGTCCTGTTCATCCATGGTACAGGCAGAGATAAGCATTGTGGCAGCTTTTTTTTTCCCCTTTGCCTGCTGGAGTAGGTTTTGATGCTGCAAATACTGCCTGTTCTTTCACTGTTTGGATTTCCTCCTACCTGTACTTCATGCAAATACATATGTATGTAACAGGCTCTCTGTTTACATTGGGTAAGTAATGGACCAAAATGCATCCTCCAGTCATCTCGTGAGCACTCAGTTCAGTCTTCAGCCCCAAACTCTTTGTGTTTTGCTGGGTTTGCAGAGATGCCTCTGGGTCCTCTACCCCCATGTACATCCACAGCCTGATGCTGCACTGCAGGCTCCGTGTTCATACAACTGCTCAGTTCTGCAGGGGTAGTTGAATGGTTAAATACCTTTTGGGGTCATATGCATCCCCTTTAGTCTCTGTAATGGTAACATTTGCTGGTCACTTACCAGGCAGCATCTCAATGCTCAGCAGTGCAGGTTGGACAGGAGCAATAACGCAAATGCAGACTTAGCCCTTAGCAAGTTTGCAGATGACACTAAGCTGGGTGGAAGTGTCAATTTGCTGGAGGGTAGGGAGGGTCTGCAAAGGGACCTAAACAGGCTGGACTGCTGGGCTAATGGCATGAGGTTTAACACGGCCAAATGCCGGGTCCTGCACTTGGGGCACAACAACCCTATGCAGCTACAGACTGGGAGAAGTCTGTCTAGAAAGCTGCCAGGAGGAGAGGGACCTGGGGGTGTTGGTCGACAACCGACTGAACATGAGCCAGCAGTGTGCCCAGGTGGCCAAGAAGGCCAATGGCATCCTGGCTTGGATCAGAAATGGTGTGACCAGCAGGTCCAGGGAGGTGATTCTCCCTCTGTACTCAGCACTGGTGAGGCCGCTCCTTGAATCCTGTGTTCAGTTCTGGGCCACTCAGCACAAGAAGGATGTTGAGGCTCTGGAGCAAGTCCAGAGAAGAGAAACAAAGCTGGTGAAGGAGCTGGAGAGCAGGCCCTATGAGGAACGGCTGAGAGAGCTGGGGTTGTTTAGTCTGGAGAAGAGGAGGCTGAGAGGAGACCTCGTTACTCTCTACAACTACCTGAAAGGAGGTTGTGGAGAGGAGGGAGCTGGGCTCTTCTCCCAAGGGACAGGGGACAGGACAAGAGGGAATGGCCTCAAGCTCCTCCAGGGGAGGTTTAGACTGGAGATTAGGAGATTTTTCACGGAAAGGGTCATTGGGCATTGGAATAGGCTGCCCAGGGAGGTGGTTGATTCACCTTCCCTGGAGGTGTTTAAGGCACAGGTAGACGAGGTGCTGAGGGACGTGGTTAAGTGTTTGATAGGAATGGTTGGACTCGATGATTCAATGGGTCTCTTCCAACCTGGTGATTCTATGATTCTACGATCTGAATTCTGTGCATCTTCCAGTACCTGAGCCCTCTCATGATGCTAAGGAACACACAATACCCACTGCACTGAGAGACAAGAACCTTTTAAATCATGTAATCATTTAGTTTGGTATGACCTTTAAGATCATTAAATGACCCTTTCAAGCCCCCTTTAAAATCAGAGTGCCTTTAAACTGCTTTAAATAAAAGCCACTTAGGTAGTCCCTGTTTGGGGAGTGGTTCTCTGTCCTCGGGTGGGCAGGTGCAGATGCAGGAGCAAGATGAGCCAGAAGCAGGAACCTCCAGCCCCACAGCTCAGCTCCGTGACAGCAGCTGGATTGCTGTTGGCTGAGAATAGATGAAGGCACAACCTTTGGCCTGGCGGGTGGCAGTTCCTGCAAGTCACCTGCTCCATGTCCCTCAGTCCCTGGCTTACGTAGGTTTTTTTTTTTTCACCTTGTGGCACTGCTCTGTACTTTGGACTCTGTTTCTTGCTGGTTTTCCCTGGCTCTCTTGTTCTACTGATTTTTTTTTTTTTCTTTTTGCAGCAAAATGATTTGCAGGCTCATTGAATGACACATTTAAAGGTTCAACCGTAAATGGCTTGTTGCTCTGGATTCCCCTTTGCGTGCAGACATGTGTCTGCCCATGCTCTGCACGGGAGCTTTCTGCAGCAGCAGAAAAGTGGTCCAGGTCCCACTTGGGGGCTGAGCATCACAGGGATCTGAGAGCTTCCCACAGGCAGCCTCCTTGCTGCTTGACTAGAGCTTCCTGTAAGCTCTCCAGGTTAGGAATGGCCTTTATCACTTGATGTGTACAACCACCACCGCATGAGAACATTTGTCGAGGTGGTTTATTAAACCTTGGCTATATTTACGTAGCTCCCAGGGTGATACCAACTGGAATTAATTGCTGGAACTGGTTTTTATTGTGAAGACATCTGTAGAGTTTGTCACCAGCCTGCAGTTGTCTTTTGTCCTCCTGCTTAACATGATACTAACCCTGGGGTTTGGTAGGAGATCACCTGGAAACTCCCGGTGCAGAGCATGAAAGGCAAGGAGGAGAAATCCAGGTAGTCAGGGCAGAACTGATGTTTTACTGGCAGCCAGGGAGAGAAAGAAGGAGGAATCCACTGCAAAAACGTTCTTGAATGCAGTTGAACGAGGTTGAACAGCTCCAAAAGTGAGATTGTGAGAAAAGCAGCACGAAATAAGGACAGGTAGCAGCCTCTGTCTGAAGAGATATTTTTATTGGGCTGGCAGCAGGAAGCATAATTTTCTTTAAATGACATATATATCTGGAGTATGCTGTAATACAAAGTCAGTCAGTGAGGTGCTTTTTTTTTTTACAATGGGAAATTATATTTCATAATCCGTGCAGCAAAATTCCCTGGGAAGGGGACACAGCTGGTGGTCAGCAATTGTTTGACAGCCACTGATGAGAAATACCTGTTTTCTGCCACTTCCCCATCAGCAATGGGGCACGTTTGCTCCTTCCAAACTCTGCTGATTTAAAATAGGTGTTTTGATTCTCTTTTCTACAAACATGAACTCTCATTCATGACCATACTATGTGTGTGTACCCACATGGCTGTAATTATAGTATTCTAGGTGCATTGCATCCAAAGTACCCTTGAACCCCCTGGCACTGTGGTTGTTCAGTGTCTGTTAATGGTCCAGTTAGAAATCTTTTTTGTTTTTAGGTTTCTAACTTCCCGTAAAAGTCTATTCTGGGCTGAAACTCTTTGTGCCAAGTCTTAGGCCAGGATTGAAATTTCTTTTGTGACATTTTATTTTCAGCTGGTTTGAGTGTTGTTACAGAAGGCGGATAAGGGCACTGAGTAAAATTTGTGTCTTGTATGCTAGGAGTGAATCTGACTCCTACAGAATTTGTATTGTGTGTAGCCATTTAGAGGTGCAAGATGCTGTCATTCTCCCTTTTCTTTTTACACAGGTGTGAGTTGCTATTGGTGTCAGTCTGTGCTTGCTAATCATGCCCTGATCCTGTTTATCAGGGAAGATTCTGGTGGCAGAGCCTTGTGGCTTTGGCAGTGGCACAGCAGCCTTTTTGGCAGGGTGCAGCTGCAACCTCTGAGCGGTTAATGCTGAAGGGAGTTGGGTTTTACGCAGTTTATTTTAGTCTCCTAACAGCCCACAGAGAGAGGCAGGACTCTACATTAGGTGCTCTGAATTACTGTTGAAGGGCTTCCCTGGCAGAAGATCTGGGCTGTAATGTTAGATGAGGCAAATGCATTGTCCTTGTGCTTCTATGCTGGTTTATTGATGCAAATGCATCATTTCCAGCAAATATAGAGCGTATCTCCTCTTTAAAGCTTGTTCAATGTTCTTATGAGCCATTGCCTCTGCTCCAGAGGGTGGAATAATGGCTTACAGACAAGCTGCCAGATTTCTGAGAACGCTGGTGGCAACTTGTCTTGTAATTTAAACCTAAAAAAAAAAAAAAATCATAGAACAACCAGGTTGGAAGAGACCCATTGGATCATCGAGTCCAACCATTCCTATCAAACACTAAACCATGTCCCTCAGGACCTCATCTACCCGTGCCTTAAACACCTCCAGGGAAGGGGAATCAACCACCTCCCTGGGCAGCCTATTCCAATGCCCAATGACCCTCTGTGTGAAAAACTTCCTCCTAAAATCCTGACAACCTGCTTTATTGACAGCTTTATTTTCATAGAAACATAGAATTACCAGGTTGGAAGAGACCCACTGGATCATCGAGTCCAACCATTCCCATCAAACCCTAAACCATGCCCCTCAGCACCTTGTTTTGATCCATATGAAGCCACAGAAGGTGAAGTGAGCTGGGAAGCAGCAGAGATTCCTTCTTGGTCCGTGCTGCGCGGAGCACCCCTGATGCTCCTAATGCTGCACAGTGCCACGTGCTGCCTCGCAGGCAAACAAAGGTCACTATCATGAAAAAGGCATAAGCACATTGCTGTGTTTTGTTCTCCCTGCCCGTCCCCTGCTGAAGTGCTGGGCGCTCAGGAAATGCTGTTTCCAAGTAGAAGTGGGACACAACAGGGAGCTCATTCTTTCACCTGTGCTTTGGTTCTGCCTGGCACAGTCTGTCTGAACATCCTTTTGAAGAAAGGAAAGACCAGTTCTTCAATGCAGACCCTCAGCAGCCAAAAGGCAGGCAGAAAACTCGATGCTCAGCTTCAACAGAATCGCAACCTCAGAGGACTGGTTTGGATGCTGGGTGAGAACATCTGTGCCCTCTGCCTGCGCATCAGACATCTATGATTTACGGTATAAATGCTGTTACTTTTTTTAACTTCTGCTTTCTGGAAAGCAAAAGTATTCTTAGATGCAGGAGGAAGAGCGTGCCAAGGGCTGCCGGTTTAAGTAGCCCTTGGGTTGTGGCTGCTCGCTCTCCCCTGCCACAATGATGAGCCTGAGGTCAGGAGAGCATCTGCAGCAGAGAAGACACGAGGCAGCTGTTTGCATGAGAAAAATGGATGTAAACAGTAACGAGCAACGGGCCAGGAGCAGGCCTTGAGTCAGTTAATAAGCAGGTGGTAAATGCAAAGGAAAATGTAAAATAATTCGGTTTTATCTGTATTTCCATCTGAGCAATTTAGGTGGCAGGCCTCCAGTTCTCAAAAGGCTCTGCAAAGCTTTGATAAAAGGAGAAACAGTGAAAGAGCAGCTGCTTGCCTTACCTGAAGCTTCTGCATCGCTGGACAAAACCCTTTCAGCATTCCTGAGCTTTTTGCAAACTCTCTGCTGAATGTGAGGAGGGATCCAAGCCGGCACACGATTCCCAGCTGCTGCATAAAAGCCACGGGGGACAGGAGGGCCACATCCACCCAAGTGAAATTCAAGAATAATGTTCCAGCTCCAACCATTTATTTATTATCTAAATACTGAAATAGTTCTTCCTTTTCAACCCAGCACCGGCAGCACAAGCAGGGATGCTACCAAGGAATTTGGAAACAGTTCTTTATAATTGTAATACTCGCTTTTTTTTTTTCATTTTGCATTAAAGGCTGAGTCACTACCTGCTTAAAGAAAGGAAGTGCAGTTACTTCATGTTTCCTTTCTGCAACACGATAGATTAGTGCATGAAAAGGCATTTCCATAATATCCTGTTCACAGAATTCCTTAGGTGTGAGAGCCTGCGCACAACTTTCTTTTTCGAAGAAACACTTCTGTGCTTCTGTGTGGCTGCAGACACCATGAAAGCCTCAGCATTTAAAGCAAAACCTGGTTTCCATAAAGAAAATCAGATTGCCTGTACCTACCAAACCTTTGTGCATCCATTCAGGCAGCTTTGTTGCAGTTGGTGCCATTGCCTGGGTGTTGTTGCTTAGATCTTTATTCCAGTTAAAGAGGTAAAATTGCTGTCTTGGTCTTTAAAGGGTTTTTGCTTAGAAGTATAAGTTGGAGAGGTTTCTGGTGCCTGCTGCTTGCAATAAACAGAGCCCATCCTCACCTCAGATGCTGACTCCTCACACAAATTACATCACCCTTGGCTTTTTGTGTCTGTAAATGGAATTCATGTTCAAGGTACCTGAGCATACAGGGCTGTTGTAAAAATTAATTAGGTAATGGGTTTAATGTGCTTTGAAGATGAAAAAAAGCTGCTGTATGTTAGGCGATAATTAGTCTCTGGAGGCTGTCTCCCTGCTGCGTGGGTTGGTTTTGACTCTCATGCTGATGCTGATGCTGTCGCACGTGCGATTGGTGGCTCCCTGGCTGCAGCAGCACCCGAGTATCATTGGTGTCTCACTCAGCTGGAAATAAAATGTATTTCAGGTGATGTTACCTTCCCAGGTGATGTTACCTTCCCAGGTGATGCAGCTCAATGTTTTGGAGCAGCCTCATGTGCCATCATTTCCATGCTTCCTGCAGAAGATTCCTTTTTTCTTGCTGTTAACTGCAAGGTGGGTTAATGCAGTAGACCCTGAGCTCTTCCCTGGAAGAACAGTGCTTGAGGTGAGTAGAAATGTGACCCTATTAACCTAAAGTTCTCTGAACTGTAAGGACTTCAAAACTTTGCAGGTAGAATGTGAATAGTTACAACTCTTTAAGTATAAACAGAGACCACCACAAACATTAAAGTGACCAGAAGAATCCAGCCCCACATGGGCTTCTATTCTATATAATGCTAGATGGATGAAGATAAGAAGTTTTGGTGTTTATTTAATTGAAGCTGAAGTTATGCCATTGTATTTAATCAGTATTCATTTGGCAAAACTAAAGGGCCTTCTTTAATTAGAGTACTTTTATCTAATGCTCTTTGTTAAAATGGAAACTAATAAAAAAAGAAAGTTTCCAGACTTTCTGATTTTTTTTCTTTTTGTTCCCTAAAGGAAGTGCTCCGTAAAGATGGGTGAGATTTGATTGTTTTCTGTATGTGATGTATCTGAAGAAGGCTGGACCAAACGCTGCTGGGCTGCGCTGCCCTAGGAGCACACATGGAGGAAGGAGCTTCCAAATCTCCAACCCAAACCTCCACTCAAATCCTTGATTTCTGCTGCTCTGGGGCCACAGCAAAGGGGAGGCTGTGCCTAACAAGGGCCCTGGGACCAGGGCAGAGGCTTGAACTCTGGGAGGTTCTTCTCCCTCTGTACTCGGCACTGGTGTGGCCGCTCCTTGAATCCTGTGTTCAGTTCTGGGCCTCTCACCACAAGAAGGATGTTGAGGCTCTGGAGTGAGTCCAGAGAAGAGCAATGAGGCTGGTGAGGGGGCTGGAGAACAGGCCTAATGAGGAACAGCTGAGAGAGCTGGAGGTGTTTAGCCTGGAGAAGAGGAGGCTGAGAGGAGACCTCCTTACTCTCTACAACTACCTGAAGGGAGGTTGTGGAGAGGAGGGAGATGGGCTCTTCTCCCAAGGGACAGGACAAGAGGGAATGGCCTCAAGTTCCACCAGGGGAGATTTAGGCTAGAGATTAGGAGGAAGTTTTTCACAGAAAGGGTCATTGGGCATTGGAATAGGCTGCCCAGGGAGATGGTTGATTCCCCTTCCCTGGAGGTGTTTAAGGCACAGGTAGATGAGGTGCTGAGGGACTTGGTTTAGTGTTTGATAGGAATGGTTGGACTCGATGATCCGATGGGTCTCTTCCAACCTGGTTGTTCTATGATTCTATGAATTGCACAATGAATTGCGTTTGGGATAATTAAGATCTTGGTGATTTTGCTTGTACCTCACTTTTCAGGCAAAGGCCGATCATGGATTAAGGTGAAGGGCCTGTCCAAAGAATGTTCTCCGGGAGGAATAACTCCATGGGAAACATCATACACAGATGAGCCACCGAGGTAAGGAACCAACACACATTAACGATGGGAATTCAGCATTGGTATTCAGGGCAGCGTTTTCAAGGCTTTCATCACATCTTGGGTAATGCAATAAAATACCATCGACCTTCTGGATGCAGGAAGGAATGGAGGGATCCTGGCAGCTCCCACCCAGCTGTAAATCCCTGGGCCATATTCTCAACCCTTTTCCTGGTTTTCTGGGGAGGCCTTGCTGGGATACAGAGAGAGTGTTTGGTGTCCCTGGGGTGGGGGGGCCCTATAGGGATGTGGGTGTCCCTGGGACCAGAGGGGTCCTGGAGGGGATGTGGTGGATCCCAGGATTGGGGGGGGGGGGGTGGGGGATGGGCATGTCTTGTGGGGATGTCGTGGCCGGGGGGGAATCTGCTCTGAGATTGAGGGGGCCCCATAGGGATGTGGGGTGGGAAAGGGGGAGTTCCCAGGATTGGGGGGAATCCCATGGGGGATGCTGAGGTGGGGAGGGGTCCTGGGATCGAAGGGGTCCCGTAGAGATGTAGGGGGGAGTTACCAGGATTGGGGGGGAGGGGGGTTCTCGTAGGGATGCAGGATATGTTCCCAGGATTAGGGGTGTCCCATAGGGATGCAAGGGATGTTCCCAGGATTAGGGGTGTCCCGTAGGGATGCAGGGGATATTTCCAGGATTAGGGGGTCCCATAGGGATGCAGGATATGTTCCCAGGATTCGGGGGTCCCGTAGGGATGCAAGGGGGGGGTGTTCCCTGGATTTGGGGGGGCACCCCGAGCCCCGCATTTCCCCGGAGCAGCCGCTGCCGCCCCCCCACCAACTCCCAGGGTGTAAAACGGGAAGGGGAGGACGAGCAGCGAGAGGAAGAGGAGGGGTTTCGCTGTACCTGGGGGTGAGCGTCACTACTCTCCGGGCTCGGGGGCTCTTGGGGCTTGTGTTGATTGCGGCTTCGTGGCTGCGCGGAAAATGGTGAGAAACCGCTGCTGGAAGGGGGGGTCAGAGGAGGGGAGAAAGGGAGGAATGGGAGCCCCGAGGGGTGTCCGCACCCCCGGCTGCGGGCAGGGAGCGGGGGGGCTCGGCAAGGGGTGATGGGGGCTCGGGCAAGGGAGCAGGGAGCCCTCTGAGAGGGACTGGAGGTTTGGCCAGAGGTGCTGTGGAGCTTAGACAGGGCAGTGGGAGTCTGGGAGCTCGGCTGAAGGAGCAAGAGGCTCAGCCCGGGGGCAGCAGGGATGCTGGGGGACTTGGCCAGGGGGATTTGGGATGCTGGGGACAGCAGGGATGCTGGGGAGCTCGGCTGGGGGGAGCAGGGATGCTGGGGGGGGCTTGGCCAGGGGCATTTGTGATGCTGGAGGGCTCGACTGGGGGGAACAGGGATGCTGGGGGGCTCGTCCAGGGGGATTTGGGGTGCTGGGGGACTTGGCTGGGGGGAGCAGGGATGCTGGGGGGCTTGGACAAGGGGATTTGGGGTGCTGGGGGACTTGGCTGTGGGTAGCAGGGATGCTGGGGGGTTGGCCAGGGGCTTTGGGTTGCTGGGGAGCTCGGTTGGTGGGACCAGAGATGCTGGGGAGAGTGCCCAGGGGGATTTGGGATGCTGGGGGGTTTGACCAGGGGGATTTGGGATGCTGGGGTCTTGGCTGGGGGGAGCAGGGATGCTGGGGGGGTTGACCGGGAGATTTGGGATGCTGGGGGAGCTTGGTTGGTGGGACCAGGGATGCTGGGGAGTGTGCCCAGGGGGATTTGTGATACTGGGGGGTTTGACCACGGGCATTTGGGATGCTGGGGTGCTTGGCCAGGGGGATTTGGGGTGCTGGGGGGCTCGGCTGGGGTGAGCAGGGATGCTGGGGGGTTTGGCCAGGGGGATTTGGGAAGCTGTGGGGAGCAGAGATGCTGGGGGGAGCAGGGATGCTGGGGGGGTTGACCGGGAGATTTGGGATGCTGGGGGAGCTCGGTTGGTGGGAGCAGGGATGCTGGGAGGCTTGACTAGGGGAAACAGGGCTGCTGGGGAGCTTGGCCGGGGGATTTAGGGTGCTGAGGGGCTTAGCTTGGGGGAGCAGGGATGCTGGGGGTAGTAGCCTGGCCTGGCTTTGTGATATTCCAGTGTCCTGCAGTTCAACATTGATGAGTCTGGGGGGAAGGTTCCGCAGCTCCTGGGTGTCGTCGGGCTCCGCAGCCCGAGACGCGTCTGATTCCCTTGGGATTCAGATGAGGAAGACAATCCAGCCCATTTTTAAAAACGCATAAATAAAGCATTTGGTTTAAATAATTTAAGAACAGCAAGAAGCACATCACAGTTTCTCCTAAGTATCATTTAGGCTATTGTCTTCTTGCAGCAAGACCAATAATCTTATTTTTTACCTCTCTGCAGGTATTTCTCACTGATAAATTATTTTTTTTTCCTTAAGCCCCAGCACATTTAGCGGCTACTCACACCCCTGCACCCCATATAGGGTTTTTTTAGCTTAAAAAACAAGAGGAACAGGGCAAGCAGCACCAAATAGGAATGGTTGGACTTGATGATCCAATGGGTCTCTTCCAACCTGGTTGTTCTATGATTCTAAATCACATCAATTGACCCCTAAAGACCATTGGCAGGTCTGCTCTCTGGGGGTAGGAGGGAAGTTCTAACTGTCCTCTGGTCATTATTTCCCCCTCTAAGAAACACTAGCATCTCCCATACAGAATTGTAGCATAAAAACAGTAATTTCTTGGAGATTGCTTTGATAGAGATCATAGAATCAACAACCAGGTTGGAAGAGACCCACCAGATCATCGAGTCCAGCCATCCCTATCAAACACTATCAAAATTCCTCTCAAAAGAGAGGCCCCATGAGTCATTGTGTTTCAGTCTCTTCTGTCCATTCAAGATCACAGGGAGGTGGCTGAATTGTTAGGGACTTGTGTAGGTTGAGAATATTTTCATTTTGACCACCGTTACTCAAATAAATGTCTCGGCAGATTGTTTTTTCTGTCCAGCCTAATTGTTTATCCTCCCGGTCTCGAGTTTCTTGGAGAGTCAGGTGGGGTTTTTTTTCCCCCTAAGTAAAATTTTTCACTGTTGGGATGATAATTAATTCTTATGTGTGTGTTATGTAGCTTCATCAGCTTACATGGAGACGGCAGGTTGTAATATCAAGAAATTAATTAACATGCTTAAAATGACACTTCCTCTAACCTAGATGAGGTGAATTAAAGTGTAGAAATGTTCAGTTGAAGTGTGGAAATATTACTGGTTTGTTGTTGTTTTTTTGTTTTTGTTTTTTTTTTTTTTTAATAACTGGATAGAAAATAATTAAAGAAGCAGTAACGGGTGTTAGTGATTGAATCTGATAGGAATGGTTGGACTAGAAGATCCGATGGGTCCCTTCCAACCTGGTTGTTCTATGAATCTATGATGGAATAGCTTTGCCAGCTTTCTGTATTTCACTAAAACAAAGATCTGTGGCTTTAATGCAGCCGTATCGCGCTCAGCAAGGACCTCGGTGACGATTCTCCTCTTGGAATTGCTCTGGAAATCTGCTGCTGAACGCAAGAACGTGGCAGCCTGAGCCCTTAGCAGGGAAGCTGTGGGCAGAAGGGAGAAGCGTGTGATTTTTTTTTTTTTTTTTGACCTGTAAGCAATAACTGCTGCTCTTTGTTATTTTTAAACCAGGCTGCTGTCGCTCTGAAGCATTTCTTGTTTGAAAACATCCAGAGGAGTTGTGTTTGTTTTTGCTGCAGGAATTGTTTATCAGCATAGGTTGATATTTATGCATTTTTTTTTAAATTTTTTTTTTGAACTGGAGGAGCCTTGTTTCCATTTTTGAAGTAGATTCGACGGGACTCTTTTGGAAGGATTCTGAGCACTAGCTGGGATCTCTTCCAAGGCTTCACTTGCAGTGATGTGTAGCCATGTCCCCCGCAGGTCCCTGGGCTGTGGAGCTTGTTGGGGGTCACTGCCCCACGGAGGACCTTGGTCCTAGCAAGGGAAGCCTTGAGTCATGGTTTTCTGTGGTTTTCCTTGCTTGCAGACGCCTTTCCCCTCCTCTCTTCCCTTCTACACGTGAGAAAACGCAGGTTCTAATTAGAGCAGTTTGTGAATTTGAATTTTCTCAAGCTCAGCTCATAGCAGCGGAGCTGACATCTGAGCATCCTCTTGTGTTTCTTTAGTTGGATGATGCCTGCATCACAGTGCCGGCAGATAACCTCTGTAAGACTAATTTTGGAGGTTTTGGAAAGCTAAAACTTTATTACAGTGCTGGACACACGAAGTGTAATTCCGTCAATCATGCATAACGAAGCGAGAGCTGGTTACAGAATATATTATGGTTGGACTCGATGATCCAGTGGGTCTCTTCCAACCTGGTGATTCTATGATTCTATATTTCCCATATTTATGCATATGAGACTTCTCAGAAATCTCAGTTTATTACTTCCCAGAACTAATTTTAATATTATTAACTTCACAATGGCCAAATCTCTACTAATTTGTACCAGTTCTGAAGTACAAAGCTTCCCTTATCTATTGGACCGTGCGTTCCTCAGATAAATAGGAACTATAACGAATGGAAAATGATTACAGAGGACGACGCAGCATATAGCATCTGCCCAACCCATATGAAACTTAACACAAGAGTTATTGTTTCTAGAGAGAACACTGAAAAACATGCTGTTCTCAGAAAATGCAGCTCTCAGAAAATGCAGTTACTTAGCTGAAGCTCGAAAACTGATTCTGGTCAAACCAGAGTATTCCACTTTCGCAGTAGTGTATACTTCTCGCATCTTGTACTCCAAAACCAGGTTTCCATATCATATTAGAGCTGTGGGAGGAAGCTTGAGCCATGTGTCGTTTCACAGATTAGGGAGAAACTAGGTCCTGCTGCAGAGCCGCTCGGAATGTGCAGTCACCAAAGCCACCAGTCTGCTCTTTGAATAAGTGTCGGGAGCTGTAAAGGCTGGAACGTGGATAAATTCTTGAAATCTGATCCATTGAGAAATGTTGGGGTTGTTCGGCTGTGGCTGTTGGTGTTGCTGCAGTTGGAATTGGGGTGCTGGAAGGCGTGGTGGTGTTAAGACCTGTGCTTGTTCTCGTGCTGAGAAGAGACCTCATTACTCTCTACAACTACCTGAAAGGAGGTTGTAGAGAGGAGGGAGCTGGGCTCTTCTCCCAAGGGACAGGACAAGAGGGAATGGCCTCAAGCTCCACCAGGGGAGATTTAGGCTAGAGATTAGGAGGAAGTTTTTCACAGAAAGGGTCACTGGGCATTGGAATAGGCTGCCCAGGTAAGGGGTTGATTCACCTTCCCTGGAGGTGTTTAAGGGACGGGTAGATGAGGTGCTGAGGGACATGGTTTAGTGTTTGATAGGAACGGTTGGACTCGATGATCCGATGGGTCTCTTCCAACCTGGTTGTTCTATGATTCTATGATCTCAGATCTTTTTTAACCTCACAGGCAAGGAGATGGAGATGGATCGGTGACTCCAAACCTTAGGCAGCAAGGTTCTGGCAAAGCTGGGAATAGAAACCTGGTGGTTCCCCAAGCTGCTGACCTTCACTAGGTACGTCCTGGTGGATCGGGATGCTCCCACTTGGAAGAGCATTTTGTATTCTAATTGTTTTATTTCCAAAAGGTTCTGTTCAGCACTACTGTGCTGTGCAGCTGACCTAATGAAAAGGTGAAAAATAATGGAAAGGGGGGAGTAAGTTGGATCTGCTCCAGAGTGGAAAGGGGTTACTCACAGTCAATCAAACAGTTTGCCTGAGGGGAGATGGCTTTTGGCTTTGGATGCGTGGGTCTGGCTGGCTGCCCTGAGCCCATGTGATGGACACTGAAATTGTGCTCCGAGATAGTTTGTTGGTAATGTGTGTGCAGCAACATGAAAATAAGCCTTGGTTAGCCCAAGGCTTGAGAGCTTCCATAGAGCTGGTGCTGCTGCTGGGTGGATGCTCTGACCTCTCTGGACTGAATGCTCTAACCACCTGGCTTTTGCTTTTTAAATTATTTTGTCATCGCATATGGATTTGTTTTGTTTTCATTCAAACAAGCTAGTGTTGAAAAATGGCACCAGCAACTCCAAGAGAAGCAGGAGTATGGAGACAAACCAAAGCTCTCCTGTTCAAGAATTGTCTTATTAAGTGTAGGACCAAAAAAAGCAGCGTTCAGGTAAGCAAAGTGCTTGTTTACTGCTGTTTTCGTGCCTGCAGTTACTCTGCATTTGAGTGGCTCTTGAGACAGACACAATGCTCAGTTTTATTATCGTCTTTATGAGGCTTCAAGGTCTGCTCTGCTTTGTAGTTTGAAATAGGTTTTTTTCAGATGGTGTTTTGTGATCCTTTGGTTGAAAACGTGTCTTAATGCGTGAGGTGTTACCCAGAAGTTTTCTTTGTAATATTGCAAACTTAGAGCACTTTTTAAAGCATCTGTGCCTAAAACTAACCTGTGTAGTGGCATTAGACCTCTCCAAAAGACTTTTTTCTCTTTCAGCACTTTAGTCCCATGCATAGTTGATGTGTGTGGTAGTTTAAGATTAATTTTGAGCTGAGGAAGAGACAGTGCAATGCTCGGTTAGACTTGTTTAACACCTCATGTTTTGTATTTCACTGCTTTCCAAAGAGCATAAGCTTGCTGATATTTCAAGCATGTCGAATTATCCCTTTGTACCACAGAATAGCTTCTCAGGCTACCAGTGCTTGCAATTAAAATCCTGCTTCAGTGCCAGAGAAGGATTTGGCACTGAAAATACCATTGCATGGAAAACACGCAGGGGGGTTTACAGTCAAGTAATCAAACTCAGTCCCTTCTGTAAGCTCCATGTAACTACGATTAAACTTTTTGAAATTCCTGTTTCTACGACTGCTCTTTGAAGTTTTCATAATTCTTTTCTTTTACAGGAGGTCCTTTTTCCACTCTTCTTCTTGTTTTGGCTGATTTTGATGAGCATGATGCATCCGCACAGGAAATACGATGAGGTGGCCAACATCAACCTTGGCACTCTGGATACCTCCGTGCTGGTGAATTTTGTCATCGGGTACACGCCGCCAACCCCAATGGCACGAGAAATCATGAAGAAAGTGGCTTTCGATAACTTCGAAGATGGTATTCAGAACCTAAGCATTTTATTTTTGAGCATACCTCATACTGTGACTTGTGTTGGAAGAGGGAGCTCACTTGCTGCTGAGGCTAGGAAAGAAGTATTTCTTTTCCGTTGCAGATAGAGAACAGTGTGGTTTGGTTTGTTTTTGTTTTTTTTTTTTTTTTTTTTTTTTTTCTTGGTTGGCATGTGTTCTGGCACTGCTGTCTCAGAGTGATTTGCAGTCTCCTGCGACCCACCGGATCATTGAGTCCAACCATTCCTATCAAACACTAAACCATGTCCCTCAGCACCTCATCCATCTGTGCCTTAAACACCTCCAGAGAAGGTGAATCAACCACCTCCCTGGGCAGCCTGTTCCAATGACCCTTTCCGTGAAAAACTTCCTCCTAATCTCCAGCCTAAATCTCCCCTGGCGGATCTTGAGGCCATTCCCTCTTGTCCTGTCCCCTGTCACTTGGGAGAAGAGCCCAGCTCCCTCCTCTCCACAACCTCCTTTCAGGTAGTTGTAGAGAGTAATGAGGTCTCCTCTCAGCCTCCTCTTCTCTAGGTTAAACACCCCCAGCTCTCTCAGCTGTTCCTCATAGGGCCTGTTCTCCAGCCCCTTCCCCAGCTTTGTTGCTCTTCTCTGGACTCGCTCCAGAGCCTCAACATCCTTCTTGTGCTGAGGGGCCCAGAACTGAACACAGGATTCGAGGAGCGACCTCACCAGTGCTGAGTATAGAGGGAGAATCACCTCCCTGGCCCTGCTGGTCACACCATTTCTGATCAAAGCCAGGATGCCATTGGCCTTCTTGGCCACCTGGTTACACTGCTGGCTCATGTTCAGTCGGCTGTCGACCAACACCCCCAGGAGCCCAACACCTACATTTGCTTTACAGGTGCCCTAAGCTGCTCTGAGCAAATGGTTCCACTTTCTGCCTTTACAACCCTTCTTCCTCCCGTCCTCTGCTGAAGCCAGTGCCAAAATACAGTATTTACTTACATTTAGCTCTCTGCACTGATGTAATAAAATGCAGATGCTGCTCAGGTGGCCACAGAGGATTATAGCACAGAAAAGGCTAAGCAGAAGCAGCAAAAATTGAAGGGAAAAGGGGAAGACTTGGGGTTAAATTTGCCTTCCCACTCAGCTGCTGAACAACACTCCTTCAGGTTTCTGTTCAGGAAAATACTTCGTTTACTTGGCCAAAAATATAACCCTAGATGTAGAATCATAGAATAACCAGGTTGGAAGAGACCCACTGGATCATTGAATCCAACCATTCCTATCAAAATATATCTAATATCCAAATATATATCCAATACTGAACAGATAATCAGTGGTTAATGTGAAACTCCTTTAAAACAGTATTGGGCAGTTTTTCTTTCTGCTGTGCTGGTACTTAAATCACTCTCATAATTTCTTGTATCTCACAGGCCTCATCACAGAGGAGTATTTAAGCGAGGAGGAGCTGCAAGAGGCTAGTGCTTTCAAACCCTCCAGCTTTGTGGGTGTCGTGTTCAATGATGCCATGTCCTACCAGCTGAGGTTTCCCGATTTGGTCTCTGTGGTCACTTACACGGAATCGAGAGGTAAACGGGCACAGTTTTGGATGGACTTTGTAAAGGGATAAGCTGAAAAATCATGCCCCCCTCTTTCTTTTTTGACCTGATGTTGCATATATTGGGATTTGGAAGTTTTTTTCCACCTGCACCATCGTTACATTAGGGATAGGTCAGCTGTAACTCCAGCTTTTTGAGTTTTAAAATGCTTCGTTTTGTTTTGCAGCCAGTTGCTCCAACCTGCGGAAAGGCTGTGAGTCAGTAACGTACTGGAGCTCAGGATTTACAGCTCTGCAAGCCTGTATTGATGCTGCAATTATACAGGTAAATCTGAAAAAAACAACGTCATGAAAACCAGGAGGTTCAACTCCATGGGCTGCCTGGGCTCTCAGTGGTTTTGTGATGTGGTCTGTTGATTGTGTAAAATGCCATAGCAAAAATAAGCTTGAATCGTATGAGAAGACACAATGTGATTTGCCATATTTTGTACAGAAGAGCTCTTGTCCAGTTGAACAATGCAGCCATTTATCTTCACTTGTGTCCAAATGAGCCTGAACCATACATCACAGCAGTTGTCGAAACACAAGGGTTTGACAGTGCTCCCCTCAAAATGCTGTTTAAGATGCTGTAGCAAAAAGGGATGAAGAATTTGCGTTACTGTTTTGGAGTCAGTGTTTATCAGCAGTGCCCTTTCCCTGTTTCTCTCCCATTGTGCTGCTTGTGGTGAGAGCAAGTCTCATCTTTTTAAGTGACAGCAATTGCAAAGCGGTTAATTCTACCTCCAGATGTTCAGATATTCTCCAGTGTCCGTGCTTTTGGGATTCGAGGGCAGTGAGGTTTTAGGGTGTCCTGGTCTCTCCCTGTCAGTGGGGATGGAAACTGGCTTGAGCCCCGTGCTGCCCCACAGGATGGAGCTTTAAAACCAGGAGCAATGCAAAAATAACCCTTCCTTCTCTTCCTTCCAGCTGAAAACCAATCACTCCGTTTGGGAACAACTGGAACTGACAAGAGCAATGGTTATGGGAGAGGCTGCAGTGGTGGAAATTGATAATTTTCCTCGTGCAATCATTTTAATTTACCTAGTGATCGCTTTCTCACCGTTCGGGTATTACTTGGCAATTCATATCGTGGCGGAAAAGGAGAGGAAGTTGAAGGAATTCCTAAAAATACTGGGACTGCATGACACTGCCTTTTGGTATGTGAGTGTTTGCTACAACTTGTTCTTTATAAAAGAAATACAAAATATATCAAGAAATACAGCGTTTTTTAGGAAATCTCCTTTATCCTATCAATTTTTAATTGCTTTCAATCTGATTAACTGAAAACAGCCTCCAAGTGAGACACTCTGTGAAATCCAACATAGAGATACTCGGCTGTATCACAGAAGAGGGATATTTTCATAAGTAAATTCCAGAGTAATGCTGCTGCATTTATGTATGTAAAGTTACGTCAGACTCGGAGGAATTACATGTGATGATGCGCGAGATCTTTATATAGTTTGTTTTTATTGGGTTTAAATATCTTTTGGCTCAGTACCTCCTTTTCTGGAGGCTCAACAGGTCACCTCCAGTCTCTCTTCGGAGCTTATCAGCAATTTCCCCAGCACATAATGAAACGATTCTTAACTCGATAATTTTAATGTGACAGAGCAATCCAAGCAACAAGTTTTAATTTGTTTCCTCACCGTGATGGAAATTGTCCAATGCAGTATAAAGCTGGGTGGTTTGTTGTTTTTTTTTCCAAATTGGAGGATGTACTAACTTGAAATCCTTGATAGTTGCAGAGATAAAAACAGGTTTAGCTTTGCCCTTTGCGATAGTGGCTAACAGCATTTTAACATCTCTCTCTGCTGCACAGTAACAGCCAGATGGGGTTGTCTGTGTTATTCTTTTTTTTTTTTTTTCTGGTTGCTTTTGTTTTATTTCTGCATCCAAGCTCTTTTCCGGACATCAGTTCTGGCTGTTTGTGGTACATCGTTAGTGTCGACTCTTATTTAGTTGAGTCTTGCACCCACAGCATGAGTCTTCTGTCCCCACTCACCCCTGAGCACTGAACATCTCTGCTGTGGAGAAGAGGGTTTTACTTTTCCCAGTGTGAAATGGGAGCTCTCTGTAAAACAGCACTGGTGATGCAGCTTTAATCAGCCACCGAATACAACTCAAAGTTGTTTGTGAGGAACATATGTCCTTTTTCACTACCTGTACACAAACCATCTCCGTTCCTGAGGTCGGAATTGCTACAGACGTGTAGCTCTGTTTTGAGAAAGAAAAGGGTTTCGTTACACTGCCCAGCTCCTGGAATGAATAGTGTCTTAAATTTTAAATAGAACTACGTTAATTATTGAAACCTACAGCTCAATTACCCCCTTTTGTTTATGCCAGGGAACTAATTATGCAAGTTAAAAAAAAAATCATGAATCATCTCATTGTTTATCTTTTTGATGCTGTGGGGATTGGGGGGGGGTGTGCTCTACTGCTTAGAACAATTACAGGAATGCTCACAAGAGCTCTTTTTATCTGGAGGCTCTTGTTTTGTTGCAAGCCCGTCCTTCGCTGCAGCTGTCTGGAATATTAAAGAATGGTGGGTTTAGCTATTTTTGTGTATGAATCCTTCAGTCTGGGGTTTCATTGACTGGTTTCCGCTCTTGTTCCCCCTGTTTTGCTCCTAGGCTTTCCTGGGTGCTGCTCTACATGAGCCTGATTTTTGTCATGTCCATTCTTATGGCGGTGATCGCGACGGCCTCTTCCCTCTTTCCTCAGAGCAGTGCCTTTGTGATATTTCTCCTTTTTTTCCTGTATGGAATCTCTTCAGTAAGTATTCTTGGTTTTGTTCAATTCAACCGTCCAATCTCTGGTTTGTTTTTCTTCCTTCACAGGATTTTATCCTCTCTACTAAAGCATTTGGAGCAAACGTAGCTTCTGTAAGACCAGGCAGCAGTGGGTATCCTACCCAACTCTGCTTTGGGGTGTTGTACAGCTCAAACTGTCACTATGAGAAATATCTTTCCTAACTGAAATATCCGAGTTGATAATCATAGAATCATAGAATAACCAGGCTGGAAGAGACCCACCGGATCATTGAGTCCAACCGTTCCTATCAAACACTAAACAATGCCCCTTAGCATCTCTCTTTGAACTGAAAACACCGTTTTGACATCCAAAGCCTCACCCTCTTATAAGCATTTACTATATAGAGTGATGTTAAAACCTTAATTAAGGGTCGGAGAATTAATTCATACAGCTAATTGCTTGCCTGAGTTTGTAAGCAACCAATGCAGAAATAGTTAGTTGTTTACTGACCAGCATTTACAGAAGATTTACGAAGCAGTGGGTGTGTGAATGTTCAGCCATATGGCTCCTTATTTGTCTTTATATTATTTTTTTTTTTTCCTCCTGTGCTGTGTCACCTGGCATCTCGGGGAAATCTGTCCCTCCTGATGAGCTGTTTCTGTGTGAGGTGTGGGATGTGGACGAATGCTGCAGTGACTATACTAGGGAAATCATGTGATTATCAGAGGCAAAATGAGGGACATGGTTTAGTGTTTGATAGGAATGGTTGGACTCGATGATCCGATGGGTCTCTTCCAACCTGGTGATTCTATGATTCTATGAAAATTGAAACTATGGTTGTTTTACTTTAGCTTTTCTATAACCGTATTATTTTTTTAATATAGTACCTTCTTATATTTTTTTATCTGTCCCTAGGTTTTCTTTGCGCTTATGCTGACACCTTTATTTAAGAAGTCCAAGCACGTAGGTATAGTGGAGTTCTCGGCAACGCTGACTTTTGGGTTCGTGGGCCTTAACATTGTCCTGCTGGAAGACTTCCCCAAGTCCTTCGTGTGGATTTTCAGCCCCTTGTGTCAGTGCAGCTTCTTGATCGGCGTCGCGCAGGTAAATAACCTCTTGCTCCTCGGGTTGCAGACTCAGCACCTTCATTTGTCTTGCGTCATTTTCAGACAGGTCTCGGTGCAGATACTCTTAAATATTTAATTTTTTGTTAAATAAACTGATGACAGTGGCAGAAAAATGCCTGTTTTATTTATTAACTTTGCATAGTAATTTAAAATCAGGTAAAATGTAGTGCACCATCAGACGACTGTTACTCTTTGTTGCTGTGATCTCCATCATTTTTTCTTTCCTGTTTTTGTTTTTTTTTTTCCTGTTGCTGAGTTTTGCACAGAGTCTGCCGAGTCTTTCCGAGCTGATACAGTGCCAACGTGTAACATCTTCCTTTCGCTTCGTTTTGGCAGGTCATGCATCTAGAAGATTATAAAGATGGTGCAACCTTCTCGAATCTAAATGATGGTCCTTACCCACTTTTTATCTCTCTTATTTTATTGGCCCTGGATAGCATATTTTATCTGCTTGTAGCTGTCTACCTTGACCAGGTTATCCCAGGTAGGTTTATGAGAAAAGTTGAACTAAACTGTGCTGCCATCACCAATTTATTCTTCTAGTACTGACCCTTTCTCCTCCATCCCCAAGGCTGACGCAGTTGGTGCTGTTTCCCCACATGTAAAGTCAAGTCAGAAAGAAGATGTTTTACACCATAACTCGGAATACTTTTAGTTTAAATTTATGGAGTGCGGTGATTGGACAAGGTGGAACAGTTTTAAGCTGAAAGAGGGGAGACTTAGATGAGGTCTTAAGGAGAAATGTTTTCCTGTGAGGGTGGAGAGGTCCTGGTCCAGGTTGCGCAGAAAAGCTGTGGCTGCCACATCACTGGAGGTATCCAAGGGCGGGTTGGATGGGGCTTGGAGCAACCTGCTCCACTGGGAGGTGTCCCTGCCTGTGTCAAAGTGGAACTGGATGGGCTTTAAGGTCCCGTCTAACCCAAACCATTCTATAATTCTAGGTTTTTTTCTATTTAAATGTTGCAGTGTGAGAAGGGGTATTAGCATGTTTGGAATTGATATCCCTTAAGTACACCAGCTAAGCTTAGCTTCCCTCTTTCTAGAGGAAAAGCTTCCTTACTGGGTTAACTGGTGCCTCAGCCTTTGCTGTTGGCTCTTACAGGACTGAAAATTAACAGCTACTCTACCTACTTCAGACCTTTCCCTGTGAGGGCAGTAGTTTAACATGAAATGCAGAATAAAGTTGTTAATCTTGCAACTAATGCCTGGTTAAGCCCTTCAACTCCCTTTGCCTCTGATCTCCCTGTGTTTTAAGTCACTGCTCTTTCAGCACTGGGGAGTTCTTTGGCATAGGAAGAGATTTGCACACGCATTTAAATACTTAGCAAAACTGGAACCTGCCAGCGGTGTTGATGGTTTAAATGCAGGTGATAAATTTGGCTGATGAAATCCCTCCAGAACGGAGATGAGGGCTGACTCCTACACTTTTAGCAGGATAGCTCATGGCTTTTATAGCTAAAACCCCAAACCTGAGGATTATCTGAAGCTGCTGTTGAGAAATTATCTCTTTCCCTTTACTGTCCAGGGGAGTTTGGACTACGCCGCGTGCCATTTTTCTTCATGAAGCCCTCGTTTTGGTCAAAGCGCAGAAGAAATTACAAGGAGTTGTATGAGAGCAGTGTCAACGGCAGCTTGAGCTTCAGTGAGATAGTTGAACCTGTGCCTTCGGAATTTCAGGGGAAAGAAGCCATCAGGTACGATTCCCACCTCGTCCCACGTGCGGTTTAGCATTCCTGGGTCACTGATTTTGATGTGTACTTCGACAATCGCTCTTCTCTTTCCAGTCCATTGGATTCAAATAGCATATGGTATGCATTGCCCAGGGCCCTCTGCGCGCACAGCACAGCTAGTTTCTGTTTTCAGCGAAGCCCCATCGTCCATGACAATGGATGCTCTCCAAGGATAAATCACTGGGTTGGTTTGTTGATTGTATTCCTTCTGTCGGAGTCCTCTCAAAACAGGCTGGCTTCCCCTTCCTTCGGTTTCACTGAGGCCACAAGAGGCATAAGTGGTTGCAGATGTTAGAACACCTGCTCTTCTGGGAGGGTTTAGTTTCTAGTAACACGTGCTCGAAGAGCAAAAGCCTAATTCTAGGTTTGTGTGGAGGCTATTGAATCCTCAGTAGACCAGAGAGGACCTCAATGGTGGTTTTACCCACCTGCTATATATATAAGAAAGTAAACCAAACCTGGAATACAGATGTCTGTGCTTTCGTCTTTCATGCTGTGTTTGGTGTCACCTGTTGTCTTGCATCTGGACTGTCTTGTATTTTTTGGTGTTTCTGAGATACTGTTTTCAGTATCTTCCTTTTAGCCCTCGTTTCCATCATTTTTCTGGTCGCATAACCTGATGTGAATTGAGGATTTCTGTGTCTTCACTCCTCAAAGTCTCAAATAAATATTTGAGCTTAGTGACCAGAACAAGTGTTATCTTGTCTGTGCCACCCATGTCTCTTTGGGCATCTGCCGTAGGCTGAAGTGTCCCATTTTAAACTTGATGTTCACATGAGAACATTGTGGCCTTTTTTTTGCATTATCCATCCACCCTGGACTCTTTCCATAGCATCCCTCAACCAGCTCTCCATCAATTTTTAACTATCTTGTCACCTTTACATGTACAGATTTAGTTTTCTGTCACAGCCAGTGCTTCTCCCCATTATTCATGTCTGTAATCCGCTCCCCATCCTCATTTTCAGGCTTCCAAAACCCATCCTTCAAATGGTGCCATCAGATAAACTGTGGTTGGGTCTTTGTCTTTTTGAAAAAGAGTTTTTGCCTTTCTTGGGAGAGAAAGATACCTGCTTTCTTTGCCTAATTTTGATCGATAACTGTCAGTAGTCACGTCTTTGGAGTCTATTCTCTTTAACACCTCTTTTCTGTATCGTGTCTGTTGAGTCTTCTGTCGTATTGTGAAATTATTGGGGAGTAGCTGCGCCCTTTTTCCAGCTTGGGAAACTTTACTACTTTGTTCTACAACGTGAAAGAAAGAAGTAATTCAAATAATTCACCCTGTTATTATAGGAAACGCCCTAGATGACCAGAAAAAGCTTTCTGATACCAGAGTAGATATAGAATCATAGAACATAGAATCACCAGGTTGGAAGAGACCCATCGGATCATCGAGTCCAACCATTCCTATCAAACACTAAACCATGGACCAAGTTCTGTGACAGGATGACTCTTAACTGGCCTCTGTGGGTCTTCAGTGTTTCTAGTGTTGCTTTAGCCTGGTCGTCTTGCTGTGCCTGTTGCCGAGTGTTGATCGTTCAAAAATGACATGTAAAGAACTTAAAATAGTTTATAAAATGACATGTCTTCTTTCAGAATCAGCTGTGTTCAGAAAACATTCAGGAAAAAAGGGGAAACTGTGGAGGCTCTCCGAAGTAAGAACATTTTAGCTTTTTAGCTGCTTGTTCAGATACAGAGGAGCAAGAGATGAATTGTTGAGTGGTCTTTTCTGTTTCAGTTTGGGCTTTTTCGTTTCTTTTAGTGGGGTGGGACCCTGAAGCATGAATGCCAGATGTGCTTGTATGTGTCTTCTCTCGCGGCTGTGGCAGTAATCTTGTTTAAAAGGGTAACCTAAAAAAGAGGAGCCCTTCCATCACTAAAGAAAGCTTGCTGACATCGTCCCCTTTACTCCTCCTCTGCCCTATCGTTAATAATGTGATCTTCCTGCCCAATCTGCCGTATCTTTTCATCTTGTTTCCCTATATGTGGCTTTTAAACGCAGCCAGCGCGGGGACTGCTCCAGCCCCAGCCGCCCCACGCTGTGCTGGGGTGTGGAGGTAAGCGTCCCTTCGAGCAGGGCGTAAATGCATACCCCATATGGCAGTATTTGAATTTACCTCTGCAGTAGGAGCCAGCTCCGGCTGACACCAGCACATGGCTAACATCTCCTTTCTCTCGCGCCTGCCTCGGGGACCAGATTTATCCTTTGACATCTACGAAGGTCAGATCACGGCTCTGCTTGGGCACAGCGGGACTGGGAAGACGACGCTGATGAACATCCTTTGCGGGTTGTGCCCACCAACAGACGGTAAGACTCTCTAGGGTTAGGCAGTGTTGAGTACCCCACTTCTACAAACCAAGGTGCTCACCTTTAATGGTTATTTCAGGATGCACCACACTTCTACTTGGGTAATATCTGAAAAATCCCTTTTTAGATTCACATCCATCTTACCTTGCTTTCTTGCTGTAAAAAAACCCTCTCAGTTGATTGCTCCTGGCTTTATTTTTTAAGGGTTCGTCTCTGTCTACGGGCACAAAGTCTCCGAAATCGACGAAATGCTTGAAGTGCGACAAATAGCAGGCGTGTGCCCCCAGTCTGACATACACTTTGATATATTAACTGTGGAAGAGAACCTCTCCATATTTGCTGCAATTAAAGGAATCCCACAGAATGATTTGATACAAGAGGTAAGTCAGCTGGGCACAGATACTATCTCATATGTTTGGTTTTATCCTGTAGGGTAAAGTAGCCTGACTACAAGGTATTATATATTTATATATAACATATAATAATTATTATATTATATACCTTGTAGTATAACAAGTATACCAAGGTATTATATATCTACAGGTATTTCCTTAAGACAAGTCTACAGGGGGATATTAATTTACAATATAAGAGGCAAGGAAGCAGAGAAAAAACATGTTTTTACAAAGATAAACTGCTATATTTTCCTAGGAAGCTAAAACACTCATGAAACATTTGAAGTCGTAGCATAAAGTCATAGTGGTTGAGTCACCTTCCCTGGAGGATTTCAGGGACCGGTGGATGAGGTGCTAGGGGACATGGATTAGTGTTTGATGGGAATGGTTGGACTCGATGATCCAGTGGGTTTCTTCCAACCTGGTTGTTTTATGATTCTGTGATTCTATGATTTGTGTTCAAGCATAGACACCTTTTAGTTTCTTCAGGTTTTCTGGAGCCTCAGAACACGCTGTGGATGTTCGTTAGCAGCATGCACAGTTCAGATACGGAATACACTGTGTCTATGAAATTGTTAATTTGAATGGTAATTAACCGTCACGTTAAAAGAAGAAAATTATACCATTGTTTAACAATGAATGTGTTTCTTATGTTTTAAAGGTGCAGAAGGTGTTGTTGGATTTGGATATGCAGCCTATCAGAGATAATCAAGCTAAAAAATTAAGTGGGGGCCAGAAAAGGCGACTGTCAGTGGGAATTGCTGTTCTTGGGAACCCAAAGGTGAGTGGGCTGGAGATGTTCCCGACTTGCTGTCGCTAGTACACCTAAGGGTTGATGTCTCTTGTCAAAACTAATCCATATAATAGTGTGTAAGATGCAGAAATTGTTACTGTGAGCATCTGTCACTCTTCTTTTAATTCATTTGTGGTTTAAACATTTGAAATAACTTGAGTAGCTCAGCCTTTATGCTTGACAATGCTAATGGCTTAGATAATGACAGTAGCTCTGGATTTGATCTCTTTGGGAAATAAAGAGCATGATGAGCAGGAATGGAGCCAGAGAGACCTTTTGTGTTACAGATCTATTGTTTCTGGCCCATAACAATATTTACATCAATGCCTGTTGCAACACAAAAGCTACAACCTCGCTGATAAGACAGCACGTTCTGTATTTAAAGGTGATGTGTATGACAGTTCACTGGGATTTTTAAAAGCATACGTGTATATTTAACCATCCTTAATAGAAGGAGTGAAGCTGTAGCTAAATGTAATTGTATTAGAGACAGAACAAAGCAGACTATGGTATTAAGTTACTATGTAATTTTTCCATTTGTCACAACAAGAGATGAATTTATCCCAAGTGTAATGGAGAGAGCTGTCTCGCTTGCTCTAGGGTGCTTCCTGTATGTTTTAGAGGATAACGAGGAGGCTTCCAGCAAAAACAAGAAGGATGTTGAGGCTCTGGAGCGAGTCCAGAGAAGAGCCACGAAGCTAGTGAAGGGGCTGGAGAACAGGCCCTACGAGGAGCAGCTGAGAGAGCTGGAATAGCTGCCCAGGGAGGTGGTTGATTCACCTTCCCTGGAGGTGTTTAAGGCACAGGTAGATGAGGCCCTTAGGGACATGGTTTAGTCCTTGATAGGAATGGTTGGACTCGATGATCCGATGGGTCTCTTCCAACCTGGTTGTTCTATGATTCTATGAAAAAGCCTAGTGTTTGTGAGTTAAGTGGGATTTCCTGAGGTCAGGACGTTGCACGTGGACGTGGTTTTGCAGATGTTTCTTGGTTTTGCACAAAGGTTTTACTGTTGGATGAACCAACTGCGGGTATGGATCCCTGTTCACGGCACATTGTTTGGAACCTCCTGAAAAACAGGAAGGCGAATCGTGTGACTGTTTTCAGTACCCACTTCATGGATGAGGCAGATATCCTCGCTGGTGAGTCCTGTCCGGGTACCCAGTCCATGAGTGACAGTCACATTGTAGAGAAAGAAGTGATGCTTTGCTAACCATGGAATGCAACTTTATTTGAAATAAATAGTTGGGTTTGGAGCAAATTGACAGTCGTCGTATTGAAAGGACCTTCTTGACTTTTTATTCCTAGATCGTAAAGCTGTGATTTCTCAAGGGATGTTAAAATGCCTTGGATCTTCTCTCTTTCTCAAAAGCAAATGGGGAATTGGCTACCGCTTGAGGTATTCTTTTTGTGTGATATCTGTTACATGGCATCATCTGTATTTTTTTTCATTGTTATGTGTTGAAATCTGTAAAATAGCACCCCCTGCCCCTTAGAAAGGTCCTTTTATCATCTTTGTACTGAATGTTTGGTGCTCTGCCAGCTAGTAGTCCTGATGCACAGGTCAAAACAAGCTTTAAAAACTCAGTTTCTTGTTCACGTGTTTGCTTAGCATGCACATCGATGCCTATTGCAACACGGAAGCTACAACCTCGCTGATAAGACAGCACATTCCTGCTGCCAGCCTGATCCAGGAGAATGATGAGCAGCTTGTGTACACCCTGCCGCTCAAGGACATGGACAAATTTGCAGGTATTGGTGTTTCTGTTGCGCTGGAGGGTTGAATGGCTTTAGACAAGAGATCGTAGAATCATAGAATCACCAGGTTGGATCATTGAGTCCAACCATTCCCACCAATCCCAACCATGTCCCTCAGCACCTCGTCCACCTGCACCTTAAACACCTCCAGGGAAGACGAGTCAACCACCTCCCTGGGTTCTGTCAAGTGTGACTGTAACCTGCAGTTTTTGTTAAATTGTCACTGATGTGTATGAGTTTTTATCTGTATTCATAGTTTGCTTATGATTTATTTGTCTGATGATCAGTCATTAAGGCTTTTCTCAGGCAGGTTAGGAACTTGTCGCCTCCTTCAAAGGGTCTGTGGTGTGTTAAGAAGCATGTGGGTGCTTGAGAGCAAGTGCTAGGGAGATTTAGCAGGAGTGTTGAATCACAGGAAGAAGTTTTTCACAGGAGGGGTCATTGGGTGCTGGCAGAGGCTGCCCAGGTTTGTGTTTGAGTCACCTTCTCTGGAGGGTCTTAAGGGACAGGTCGATGAGGTGCTGAGGGACATGGTTTAGTGTTTGATAGGAATGGTTGGACTCGATCTGGTGGGTCTCTTCCAACCCGGTTATTCTATGATTCTGTGATTCTATAGAAACATAGAATCTCCAGGTTGGAAGAGACCCACTGGATCATTGAGTCCAATCATTCCCACCAACCTCTGAACCTCCTTTTGTCCAAGAATGTCCTTGTCCTGTAGGAGCATCATCTTACTGCAGAGCATTTCAATGAGCAGGGAAGCCAGAGTGTTTTAAGTCCTACAATAATCCTCTTTGTGCACTAAGAGCGTTGTGTCACTGCCTTAAAATTCACTGGTGAGAGGGAGCATGAAACGGATGTGTTGGTTTCACTAGATGGCAGCAATTATCTGGTCAGCCCTGCAGCTCCTGTTCATCTCCCAGGAGGGAATGAAAGAAACAGCCTGTCCTTTACGCTATGTGGAAAGCCAACAGAGAATCAATACTGATGTGAATGTGACTCATATTTCATAAATGCATTTTCCGCATTGCATTTAGCTCGTTAATAATTCACTAGCTTTACCTTTAGTGGCCACTGCGTGTACTTCTGAAAAACAAACGTCTTTACGCAAGATTGAATCAATTCCCCCAAACTCATTTAAGGACAAACTGAGGTTAGGAATGTGCCTTAGGTACTGGGGCAGAAGAAATCGCGGAGATCTGATGAACCTGACTGCCTATGCAACTGCTGTTCCCATTTTACGCATTTGCGTTTCCCTTCAATGTGACTTTGACTCTGACGCTCCTTATTTTGTCAAATTCTTCACTTCATAGGACTGGCAAGAGCCCAATAGCATTTTTTCCGTCCTGAAGTGCTAATAAGTGTTCTCACTCTAAGTGTCATTTTGGTCTTCAAGCTGTGCCTGCCATCCAAGGTCTCCTGCCCGGTTAAGCTGGTTTTGTAGGTCTGTTTGCATATATAAAATCTACCCAGTTGTTTAATTTGTAAAATCTCAGTGTGCCTGGGCAGAGATCTGGGTAGGATGAGCTGTCCTGCAGTTCCTCTGTGAGATGATTCAAGGAAAGTGGTTCTTGCAGCCGGTCAGGATGCAGCTCTGGGGTCGAGAGCTTTAGGATGCTAAGGCAATTTTCATAAACACTACAGCTTTGGGAACACACGCCACATTTCCTATACATGACCACAGAGACCGAAATTTTGTGCTAAAAGGAGCTTATCCCAGCCTTGATTCTCAAGCCTATCACCTGTGTCTTCATAATTAAGCATCTGTATTTAGGTGCTACCTGCTTTCTAGAGTACCATGCTTAAGGCTTTTAGGGATGTCTCTGATGGGCTTGATGATCTCTTGGGAAGACACTGTAATTCTATTTCAGAGCAATCAGTATGTTTCACTTCTTTCTCTAGGCTTGTTTTCTGACCTTGACACTCATTCCCATCTGGGCGTTATCACCTATGGCGTTTCCATGACGACCCTGGAAGATGTCTATCTGAAGCTGGAAGTGGAGGCAGAGATCGATCAAGCAGGTGGGATGGGCTGGGGCTGTTTTCCTGTTTTCCCTCATATTTGATTTAGTCTTAATTAGCGTAGAATTCTCCAGGCCACCTTGCTGCCACAAGTTTTGCTGTGGAGGTAGGAATAGTGAAAACCCTGTCGCCGAGTGCTACCTCCAGCAGCACTGGGACTCCTTTGGTCTCACAGCATTCAAGGCTTTTGGAGTGTTTAACATAAACATGCAAAAGCAGTGAGTTGGGCTGGGAGTGATTCTGGGAGGATATAGGAGAAAAGCTTCTTAGTGGCTGTCTCTGCAGTAATTAATTTTTCATGCAGTGTACTTACGTCTCACTGCTCTGTTTTGCAGCTGCACTTGTATGGCTGCCTTTTTAAAATGTGCTTTATTTTCCTCACGGAGCGTACTTTCAAGAAACTGTAAATGGACAATTTAAATTTATTTCCAGCTTTCTATCTGAATAGTAACACTAGCGTCCTGTATCTAAGGACTTGCCTTTCTTCTCCTCCTTTAAATTAACTTCCAGTTCAAATGTAAAGTTGGAACGGCTTGATATTAGAACAGCCAGGCTGGAAGAGACCCACCGGATCATCAAGCCCAACCGTAGTCACCCCATTCCATTCTGTCCCCACTGCTTTGGGGCTCAACTCCATTCCCTCCCCAGTCACTCCATTCCCTCCCTAGTCAACCCATTCCTTCCTCATCACCTCGGGGCTCGGCTCCAGGAAACCCACAACTCCTTTCCCTCCCCATCATTTTGGGGCTCAGCTCCCGCAATCCCAGTAACTCCATTCCCGTCACTCCCCACTGCGTTGGGGCTCAACTCCAGAATTAGAATCATAGAATCATCGAACAACCAGGTTGGAAGGGACCCATCGGATCTTCTAGTCCAACCATTCCTATCAAAATCATACATATCATACATTCTCCCTCTTAAGGGAGAATTAATTCCTTAATTAATTAATTATTACTCCAGAATTAATCAGTTCTTCATTTAACATCAACTTTGAATAGTTCAAGCCATCTTAATCTTTCTAGATCTTTCTTTGTGATACAGGCAAGTAAACCATCGAGCGCTGCTAAGCTCTTGCACGAGTGTGAGAGGATTTCAACAGCTGAATATGCTGGTACTGAGTGCTACAGGCACATGCATAGGGTAAAGGTTTGAAATTGGGGCAAGTCAGTACCTTTTGAGTGGCATAAATCTGTATCATCTGCCTTAAGTGTCCTCTGTGTGCAGGATTCAGAGCTTTCAAGGTTGGTCAGTCTCACTAACTTTGGGGTTAAATTGAGAGACTGAGGTGAGCTACAATCGCTTCTGCTAGAGCGAGGGGAAGGAATTGATGGCCATCCAGCTATCTCCAGCTCTGTCAGAGCTAATGGGGTAGAATTTTACTCTCTTCTTTTTCAGATTATAGCGTGTTCAATTCCCAGCAAGTGCAGGATGAAATGGATACAAAATCCCTGGACGATATGGAGCAGAGCCTCCTGATGCTGTCGGAGACGAAGGCACCAGCAATGAGCAGTACAGCCCTCTGGAAGAAGCAGGTTTCCACCATAGCAAGAGTTCATTTCCTTAGTCTCAAGCGGGAGAATAAATGTGTGAGAGTTATGTAAGTATTGGGGCTGTCTTCTTTGTATACAAAGTTCTCAAAACCTCTTTGAATGACACTGGAGAATCATAGAATCACCAGGTTGGAAAAGACCCATTGATTCATCGAGTCCAACCATTCTTATCAAATACTAAACCATGTCCCTCAGCACCTTGTCCACTTGTCCCTTGAACACCTCCAGGGAAGGTGACTCAACCCCCTCCCTGGGCAGCCTATTCCAATGCCCAATGACTCTTTCCGTGAAAAATTTTTAACTAATGTTCAGCCTGAACCTCCCCTGGTGGAGCTTGAGGCCATTCCCTCTCGTCCTGTCACTTGGGAGAAGAGCCCAGCTCCCTCCTCTCCACAACCCCCTTTTAAGTAGTTGGAGAGAGCAATGAGGTCTCCCCTCAGCCTCATCTTCTCCAGGCTAAAAAAGCCCAGAGAGAAAGGACAGGATGCAATTAATTTCTTCCGTACAGTTACAGTTTAAAAAAATAATATGAATAAAGCTACCTATAATATGACTACATGCTTTTTTGAGGGTGAGGGAGATGTTGTTTTAATGGCATGCACGTAAGCTAGGTTGGCTTGCACTGAATTTTAATAAAACAGAAACTTTTATTTCTTTCAGGTTGTTGCTTTTTCTGATTTTTCTCGTAGTTCAGATTTTATTCTTTTTTGTACACCACATCGTCAAAAATTCTGTAGCTGCTATCAAACTTACCCCAGATTTGTACTTTCTGAAGCCCGGAGAGGTCTATCAGAAGTACAGGAGTCGTCTCCTGCTGCAGAACTCCACAGGTAAGAGAGCAGAGATGCTCCATGGGGGTTGCTTCTGTGTCAACTTCTCTCTTTAACGTAGCGTTCCATGTGGTGGAAAAAGATGGCGTGTGCTACTTTTGGGGCTGAGGGCAAACTTTTTCCTTGAAATTAACACAAATAAAAGAGTTTTGAGGTACCCAGAGGTGGTAGGGAGCAAGTAGCCCTTGTGCTGTAGGGTTTGGTTCAGAGATCTTCCTCCTCCTACTGTGTCTGGTAGCTTTTTGTGCCTCTGTCTTGAGACAGAAAGATCATAGAATCACAGAACAACCAGGTTGGAAGAGACCCATCGGATCATCGAGTCCAACCATTCCTATCAAAATGATGTGAAAAAAAATGATGTGTGTGAAGGAACTAGTACGGAGACATTTGGATACATCAATTCTAAAATTCTGCTGCAAAACATTTTGGAAAAAACCCTTTTTGTTAAAACTTAGGATGATTTAAAACTCCGTAGCAGTGCTCCAGGCAATAGAAATGAGAGTGTTTGAGCTTTGGGAAGTTGTGTTTAATTCCGCTTTTTTTCTCCAGACGCTTGTTATCAAAGTGCTGCTGGTTTCCTGCTCTTTCAGCTAATTCTCTGCTCAACTGAAACTTTGAGTATCCTGATAGTGCTCGTTGGCAGCTCTACTTCCTCATTGATGCATTTGCTCACACAGATTAATTGGAAAATAGAACCAAAAAAGATTTTCTTGTGTTTGGAGGCTGTTGAGTGGGAAGGCAAAATAAGAACATTCATGTTGTTTGAACTAGCAGGGAACTCTTTGGTAGGCATGTGTAAAGAAACAGTGATTTTTCATCGTAGGGTTATATCAGTGGGAAAATACACGACTAATTTTGTATTAAATACTCCAGTTGATCGCTAGTGATGATAAACTGAGGGTGAAGGTGATGCTTTCTCTGTCTTATACCAGGTTCAGATATCAGTGACGTTGTTCACTCTCTTGGGAGCATGAACATACTCTTGGAGATGTTTAACGACAGTGATTACGTCTCAGCTGCGCCTCACAGTGCAGCTTTAAACGTCTTTGACCTTGAATCCAGACAGGTAAGATAGACAGGCCATCTCAGTTTTGTCCCGTAGAGCAGGCAAGGAGCTGGTTAGGGGCTGAATTTGTTGTACAGTTGCCTGAAAGGCACTTATTGAGTCATGTAAACAATTAACATCATGTAATATTGCTTAGACGAGAGGCCTGGAAAGAGATTTGTATTAACAGAATGGAAATATTATCAAAATACATGTCCTTCCATAATGATAATTGTGTTAGGCTAATAAAACTTCCCTCCCATTCTCCTTTCTTCCCCACAAAAGCCAAAAGAAATATTTTACTTCATGAGAGACCTGGCATAGGAATTCCTTATGGTTTTTTACTTATACTGGCTGAATCACACAATTTGACAGAAGTGTAATTCCACGGTGCTCTCATGTGTAAAGAAAAATGAGTTTCTTGGGTTGTGAGTGTTCATTTCGCTGTGGTCACTGAAGGAGTGTCAGAAAGATGGGAACATTGAGGTCATTCAATTCTCCAGCAAAGGAGCTGCTTTGCAATACTCTGGCTCTCTTTTTCCCATTTTTATTCATAGCAAACTGTTAATATTAGTGTGACATCGCTGCCCTTAGCTGATGTAAATTTTTGCCTGTCTGGTTTTTAGATGCATTAGCAGCAACACACGAGTGCAAGTCACTGTGGGTTTTGTTTTTCAGACTGTTAATTGTCTGAAGCATTATCTGTCATAGTCCTGCGGTTGCATGAAACGTTCTGGGAATTTATTCCAAGTAATTGTTCTCTGTGGGCATGACCTTTTTTTCCTGGACTGGGTTATGTGTTAGAACCACTCTGAGCAGCCCAGAGCTTCCTGCAAAGCACACTCTATTATGCAAAGATTCATCCCCATATTCACATTTAATTAAGCCTGTAGGAGAGCCCCCCCCCCAGGAGATTGCTCTTCATGCAGAAGAATTAATATAGCAAACACTTTCCTTTCCAGGACTACGTTTTCACGCTGATATTCAATAGCACCATGGTACATTCCCTGCCAGTTTTGATGAATATTGTTAGCAATCTGCTTCTGCGCAATTTAAACGTGACGGAGAGCATTCAGATCTGGAGCAACCCCTTCGTTCAGGTGAGCAGCACTGCAAATATAGAATGATAGAACAGCCAGGTTGGAACAGACCCACCGGATCATCGAGTCCAACCATTCCTATCGAACACCAAACCATGTCCCTCAGGACCGCATCTACCCGTGCCTTAAACACCTCCAGGGAAGGTGAATCAACCACCTCCCTGGGCAACCTAGTCCAATGCCCAGTGACCCTTTCTGTTAAAAACTTCCTCCTAATCTCTAGCCTAAATCTCCCCTGGCAGAGCTTGAGGCCATTCCCTCTTGTCCTGTCCCCTGTCCCTTGGGAGAAGAGCCCAGCTCCCTCCTCTCTACAACCTCCTTTCAGGTAGTTGTAGAGAGTAATGAGGTCTCCTCTCAGCCTCCTCTTCTCTAGGCTAAACACCCCCAGCTCTCTCAGACGCTCCTTATAGGGCCTGTTGATATATCATCAAGTATCACCCTTAAGCACATCTTGGGGGATGGAAACAAAGGAGGGAGCTGGTCAGGACTGTCTGCAGCTCTGCACAGTCAAGAAGGATTGAGTTCCAGTAGCCAAACCCCATGGAGTCTTGGTGATACAGACCAAGTATTGAGGAGGACTTGAAAGGTGCTGGGATTTTGTTCAGCAGCTTATGGGAGTGGAAGAAAAAGGAGCTCAGAAAGTGGATGCCCTGTTGGGAACTCATTGTGGGGTTGTGACAGGTCACCTGGGGGCTGCACACAGGAGATGAATCCTCCAGGAATTCATTAGGTGCCCCTAACGTACATTCCAAAAACTTCCACATGTGTTTTTCTTCATGCTGCAACTCAGATTATCTGGAGATGCATACAATACATATTGGTTTAGCATTTCATAGAATCATAGAACAACCAGGTTGGAAGGGACCCATCGGATCTTCTAGTCCAACCATTCCTGTCAAACACTAAACCAAGTCCCTCAAGACCTCATTCTAAATGTTTTGTTCTGGTCGCACACGTTCTGATATTGAAGAAATCTGATTGATGTTTCAGAATCTTCCAGACACAATTTTCAAACTGGAGATCTATTTTGAAGCCGTGTTGCTCGGCATCTTTATTACGGGAATGCCGCCCTATTTTGCCATGGACAATGCAGAAAACCATAAGGTAAACTCCTAGATGTGGATTCATAAACTCCACGAGAACTTAAAAACTTTGGGGTTTTGAGGGGAATCTTAAGAAATGTGAAGTAGCATCTTTTGCAGTGAGAGGCAGTGTGGATGTAACTTCTGTTTGCTGAAGATTTGGGAAAAGCCCTTTTGTTTTCATACAATCATAGAACAACCAGCTTGGAAGGGACCCATCGGATCTTCTAGTCCAACCATTCCTATCAAACACTAAACCAAGTCCCTCAAGACCTCATCCACCCGTGCCTTAAACACCGCCAGGGAAGGTGTCTCAACCACCTCCCTGGGCAGCCTATTCCAATGCCCAATGACCCTCTGTGTGAAGAACTTCCTCCTAATCTCCAGCCTAAATCTCCCCTGGCGGAGCTTGAGGCCATTCCCTCTTGTCCTGTCCCCTGTCCCTTGGGAGAAGAGGCCAGCTCCCTCCTCTCCACAACCTCCTCTCAGGGAGTTGTAGAGAGTAATCAGCCGCTGAAATCAGCAGTAAGTGGATAAAACCCTGATACCACGTAAGGGTAAAAGTGGTGTGTTAGAGGGGGAGCCAAGATGCTGCTCACACAGTGCTAATTTTAGTTAACATTGCATTTTCTTTTGTCGTTGAAGATCAAATCGTACACGCAGCTGAAGATAGCTGGGATTTATCCTTCTGCCTACTGGACTGGGCAAGCCGTTGTTGACCTCCCACTGTTTTTCTCCATCCTTGTCCTGATGATAGGCAGCCTCTTTGCCTTCCATTACGGTGTCTACTTCTACGTTGGCAAGTTCATTGCTGTGGTGAGTGCAGTGGAGCACATATGGGGATGTGAAAGCATCAGTGAGTTATCTTCCAGCAGTGTTTATTTTTATTAGATGGTTCTGGGTTTTCCAACTGAGACACAGGGAAAATCATAGAATCATAGAACAACCAGGTTGGAAGAGACCCATCGGATCATCGAGTCCAACTATTCCTATCAAACACTAAACCATGTCCCTCAGCACCTCATCTACCCGTCCCTTAAACACCTCCAGGGAAGGTGAATCAACCACCTCCCTGGGCAGCCTATTCCAATGCCCAATGACCCTTTCTGTGAAAAACTTCCTCCTAATCTCTAGCCTAAATCTCCCCTGGAGGAGCTTGAGGCCATTCACTCTTGTCCTGTCCCCTGTCCCTTGGGAGAAGAGCCCAGCTCCCTCCTCTCTACAACCTCCTTTCACGTAGTTGTAGAGAGTAATGAGGTCTCCTCTCAACCTTCTCTTCTCCAGGCTAAACACCCCCAGCTCTCTCAGCCACTTCTCATAGGGCCTGTTCTCCAGCCCCTTCACCAGCTTCGTTTCTCTTCTCTGGACTCACTCCAGAGCCTCAACATCCTTCTTGTGGTGAGGGACCCAGAACTGAACACAGGATTCAAGGAGTGGCCTCACCAGTGCTGAGTACAGAGGGAGATTCACCTCCCTGGAGCTGCTGGTCACGCCATTTCTGATCCAAGCCAGGATGCCATTGGCCTTCTTGGCCACCTGGGTACACTGCTGGCTCATGGTCAGTTGACTGTCAACCAACACCCCCAGGTCCCTCTCCTCCTGGCAGTTTTCCAGCGAGACTTCTCCCAGTATGTAGCTCTTCATGGGGTTGTTGTGCCCAGAGGCACCAGTCAGGCTGCCCCAAAGTGGAATTACTTTTCATGGGGAAAAATACTCAGATTTTTGAGTTTTGTTCAGAACTGGAATAAAAAGGAGCTTTAAAACACCACAATCTTCCAAGGAAGTGCTTCGTCCTTCGTTGCCCTCCTTGCTCAGTCGGCTTTACGCTCCTTGCTCCTGATTGATAGTTGCTCCCATTTATGCAAACGTACTGTTAATGACAAGGTTACGGAGACTTTGAAGACAGATCAGCTCCGCAATGAATTACAGCTTGTGATTAAATTGAAGAGACTACAAGTTTTCATGTCTTACGTTCAGAGCGGGCTTCCCCAAGACATGGGCTGTAATTGAGAAAAATCAGGTTTTCCTAGCTGCTTTCCCAGAAGCTCCCACTTAATCAAGTTTGGGATAGAATCATAGAATCACCAGGTTGGAAGAGACCCACCGATCATCGAGTCCAACCATCCCTATTAATGTGACCATTGCACCACGGGGCTATTTTTCTGCCAGTGCATCTTCCCTCATTTTAGTTTCTGCTAAGATTGTAAGGCTGAAGGTGAAATTCCTAATGTTTACCAAAATCTTCAGGCCAACAGTAATGGAAGTAATGTTAAAAAAAAAAAAAAGGAGGGGAGGAAATACTCCAAGGAAAGAGAATGATGTTCCTGTTTATTCACATGTTTCTGTTTGTGTCTTTAGCTGCTCATGCTGTAGGTACCAAGGTGGTAAAATATATCTAAAGTGACAAATAAGAAACTAGAGTTTTATGTAGCACAGTAAAGTATTTCCAGTTGATGCTTATACAAAAAAACCTCTGGGGTTTTACGTTTCCTGATCAACCTTTCCTATCTTGGCAGATTTTTTGCCTCATTGGTTATGTCCCGTCGGTCGTGCTCTTCACTTACGTCGTCTCCTTCACATTTAAAAAAGTCCAGAATACGAAAGAATTCTGGTCATTTATTTTTTCAGTGGTGAGTAACTTAACCAGTCTTCTGACCTAGTAATCTTCAAAGACACAACAGGCTTCCCAGTTATTTTATTTATCTGTGTGTCCCTAACGCTCAAGAAATTTGAAGCATTTACCAGTGTCTCTGTATTACTGCCATATCCTGAATGATATAAGCTTCAAAAAAGTGCCTTAAATTAGATAACTTATGTTTACAAAGTCTGAACTGAATGAAAATGGACTTTTTTTTTTTCTCCTTTTCTTTTATACAGACAGCTTTGCTCTGTACGGTCGTCACTGAAGTGGCCTTTTTTCTGGACTATTACTTGGTAACCATCGTCCTGCATTATGTCTTCTCCATCTTCATTCCTATCTATCCTCTTATTGGCTGTCTTATTTGCTTTATAAAGGTAAGGGGATATGGGAGATCTTCTCCAGAGTATTTGTAGATATGGCTGGGGTTGGGTGGGTGTCCTGAGTGATAATGGGACAGCAGATATCTACCTGATGGGGTGATGTTCTCCATAGCCACTTAACATGTGAAGAACAGCAAAGGCTGGTGAACAGTTGCCTTTTTTCCCCTGTAAGCAGAATGTTGCAGTTTTAAAATGAGGATAGAAGGAAGTCTTCCATTAAATATCTAAAGGAAAACCATACATTTCTCAGCCTGTGAACTGGGCAAATGCAGTGGTGTGAGGTGGGTTAATTCGGAGTCAGTGGCGTTAAACACGAAGCAGCCCCAGGGACTTTGATGGAATATTTCTTGGCATCAAACTCCTGCAAGCAGGGTCTGTGCAGAGCTCCAAAAGCGTTTAAACAAGATACCTTAAATGACTGATTTGCGATTGAAGTGCAGTGTAGAATATGCAGATATACAATCTCTGGGAGGTGATTATTTACCTGAACCTATTCTTCTACATTGTCAGGTCTCATGGAAAAACAAGCGAAAGAGTGGAGGATACTACGACCCATGGGATCGGCTCCTGGTAGCAGTTATAGCTGTAAGCACGATTATTTGATTATTTGCCTTATTTGCTGTGGAGAATTGCTGACTTCTGCTGGGAGGCCCCTTCTGTTCAGGCATCTTTATTAGTCAAGATTTGATCTAATGCTGAGCATCACTGGAGTCTGCAGCTTTGGAACGTGTTGCAGCATAAACAGCATTAGCAAAAGCTGCTGGGTCTACCAGCTCAACATTTGCTGCTTCAGTAGTCTTATTAACGGTGCCAGTATTAGTCCTGATTATTATGGGAGCTTGTGCTAATGGAGCATGAACTCCAGAGTGAGGACTGTCCGTTCTCTCTCCAAAACCAGGTAATTGCCATTAAAGCTAAGCAGGCTGTGATTGTGCGTCCTCAGCTTCTGCTCACTGAGCAGTATCTAATAATACATTTCGTGTTAAAACCATTAGCACTTCTGTGGTAGGGGAGAGGTGGAGCTTCTCGCTGTGTGGAAGTGTCGATCTGCTGGAGGGTAGGGAGGCTCTGCAAAGGGACCTAAACAGGCTGGACCTCTGGGCAAAGTCCAATGGGATGAGGTTTAACACAACCAGATGCCGGGGCCTGCACTTGGGGCACAACAACCCTAGGCAGAGCTACAGACTGGGAGAAGTCTGACTGGAAAACTACCAGGAGGAGAGGGACCTGGGGGTGTTGGTTGACAACCGACTGACCATGAGCCAGCAGTGTGCCCAGGTGGCCAAGAAGGCCAATGGCATCCTGGCTTGGATAAGAAACGGTGTGACCAGCAGGTCCAGGGAGGTGATTCTCCCTCTGTACTCAGCACTGGTGAGACTGCTCCTTGAATCCTGTGTTCAGTTCTGGGCCCCTCACCACAAGAAGGAAGTTGAGGCTCTGGACGAAGTCCAGAGAAGAGCCACAAAGCTGGTGAAGGGGCTGGAGAACAGACCCTATGAGGAGCGGCTGAGAGAGCTGGGGGTGTTTAGCCTAGAGAAGAGGAGGCTGAGAGGAGACCTCATTACTCTCTACAACTACATGAAAGGAGGTTGTAGAGAGGAGAGAGCTGGGCTCTTCTCCCAAGTGACAGGGGACAGGATGAGAGGGAATGGCCTGAAGCTCTGCCAGGGGAGATTTAGGCTAGAGATTAGGAGGAAGTTTTTCACACAGAGGGTCATTGGGCATTGGAACAGGCTGCCCAGGGAGGGAGGTGGTTGATTGACCTTCCCTGGAGGTGTTTAATGCACGGGTAGATGAGGTCCTGAGGGACATGGTTTAGTGTTTGATAGGAACGGTTGGACTCGATGATCCTATGGGTCTCTTCCAACCTGGTTGTTCTATGATTCTATGATTCTGTGATTCATTGCACGGGTGGGATCGCCTGTAGGGTCACCAGCCTCGCAGGGCTGGCAGCGCTCTGAGTAACCACAACTCTGTGTGTCTCTCTTAGCCCTATTTGCAGTGCGTCGTGTGGCTCTTCCTGCTGCGATGTTTTGAGCTGAAGAACAGAGGGAGGGCAGTTAGAGAGGATCCATTTTTCAGGTGTGCCTTTGTTGAACAGACTTCTTAAAAATTGCCTTCTTTGGAGCGTCACTTTTCTTTAAAATGATGCTAGTGATGAGACTGGAACGTGTTTAAATCTGCTTTTTATTTCACGCGTTACAAGGTGGGGAAATGCAAGCCTCCAACTTCTTATAGTTGGACTCGATGATCTGGTGGGTCTCTTCTAACCTGGTTATTCTATGATTCTATGCAATGTGTGGCTATGGGGGTTGCTGCAGAAAATAAAGTGCCTGTGGTTATATCTCATCCCAAATGTCTAAAGAATTTGTTTTCCTAACTTTAGTTGCCTGAAATTATGTCAAAGTGCAGACAAAGGGTTTTTTTACTTCCCTTTAAGTTATATCAGAGCCAAATCAGAAATGAATATAAATAAATTTAAAGCTGGGGGAGCTTCCTTTCCTATTGCATGGCTGGAGCTGCCGTCCCCCAGCGAAGAGCTCATCGTAGAGGTGACATAATTGCAATCACTGACAGCTGGTTTTGCTCTTTTGGGGCTTCTCAGCTGTGCTGCGTAAATGTGTTGCTCTAGGGTTCAGCAAACACGAATTGCTTTCTGCATCGAAGCAGTGAACAAATTTCAGCTGAGCGCCGAGCGGAGGCATCATGTTGTTTTCTTTCCCTTAGAAAATGTTTAACGAAAGCCAGAACCTGGAAGCTGCCAGACGTGTGTTATGATGAGAACGAAGATGAAGATGTGAAGGCAGAGAGGCTGCGAGTCCAAGAAATACTGAGAAGCCCCAAGAGCGAGGAGGTAATGCCATATGCCCATGGACACAACCCAAAACCCACATTCGGATGCTTCCCAAAGCTGCTGGGATCTGCAGCCATTTCTCTCTTCTCTACCAGATGCCAGCAATCCTGGTCAGCAGCTTGCACAAAGAATTTGATGAAAGGAAGGAATTTCTTCTGGGGAGAAAAATAAAAAAAGTGGCAACAAAACACGTGTCTCTCTGCGTGAAAAAAGGTTGGAGTTAAATTACAGGCTGGTGAGCTGTTATATCTACAATAATCACTCTATAATCCATTTATCTGACCTCTTGGGCAATGCTTTGTGTCGTCCTTTCTTTAGGAGAAATACTGGGGTTGTTGGGACCCAATGGAGCTGGGAAAAGCACATTAATTAATATGCTCGTTGGAGAGATTGAGCCAACCAGTGGGCAGGTACTTCACACGCTACAGACTGCACAGAAAGGGAATTTATGATTATTGTGTTTGTTGTTATTGCACAAATTCCCAAACGCGTTTTGCTAAAATCCTATATAAATAGGTCTGAAACTTTAAGGCATTCTAGAGTAAAGTCTATACACTTTCCTTGCAGGTTCTGATGGGCGATTATTCTTATGGGCTGAGCAGCGAAGATGACTCTGTGAAATTTGTGGGGTACTGTCCTCAAATGAATCCACTTTGGCCAGATATCACATTGCAGGAACACTTTGAAATTTATGGTGCTATCAAAGGAATGAGTCAGACTGATGTCAAAGAAGTCATAAAACGGTAAGTAGCTTATTACAGAAATGTTTAACATTTTAACTATATTTTTCTTAAGGCTTTTTTGTCCCTCCCCACAAGTCTATGGGCTATCTTTTTTTTTTTTTTTTTTTCCCATTTAAGTTTATGACTGGATCATTTCATTATGGTTGGACTCGATGATCTGGTGGGTCTCTTCCAACCTGGTAATTCTGTGATTTCAGCAAATTCAGCAAGGTTAGGAGATACAGATTTGTAGGTTAGGAGATACAGATTCAGCCATGCAATTTAACTGGTATTTGTGGGGTTTTTTTTAAAGCTACAAAGTGCTAACGATGACCCTTGCAGAGACTGAAGGATGGGGAGTCCAGGGCTTACAGCTGTTTCTGGATTATCACCTCCTCTAGGACATGGCTCAAGTGGTTTTACATGGAAGCAACAAGCTCCGAGTCTGCTTGTTGCTTTGCTTTTTTTTCTGTATTTTATATACAAATATTAGTTGCCAAGTTCTTCAGATGACGCTGTTTGCATACTGTGTGATGTGGGGCAAGAGAAACCTTCACCCTCTCAGCTCAGGTCCTCCCCTTTCCTCAGCATCGCGAGTGCCCTGGATTTAAAAGACCACCTGCAGAAGACAACGAAGAAGCTGAGCGTGGGCCTGAAACGCAAGGTACTAGGGAGCTTTTTGAGCTGCCACATTGAGTGCCTCCAGCAGCTGTTGTATCCTTAACCCTTTGCCTTTGCCTTCCTCCTAGCTCTGCTTTGCCCTGAGTATGCTGGGCAACCCGCAGGTCACGCTCCTGGATGAACCGTCTACCGGGATGGATCCAAAAGCCAAGCAGCACATGTGGTGAGTGCCACTAGGGCCACGCTGGCCACCAGCTCATTTCTCTTTGGGGATTTGTCCAATTTTATGTGTGCATCATCCCCGTTAACGCTAGGGAGAGCCATAGACAGGGAGTCAGTGCTTCCTTAGAGGCAGGTGCATTTCGTCTGCATCCTCTCCCAGTATCACAGAATCATTTGGGGTGAGAAAAGGTCACAGAGTCCACCCATAAAGCCTAACACTGCCAAGTACACCACTAAATCACATCCCGAAGCACCACAGCTACACCTTTTTTAAATCCCTCCAGGGGCAGTGATTCACCCACTTCCCTGGGCAGCTTATTTCAGTGCTTGAGAACCCTTTCAGTGAAATAATATTTGCCAATATCCAATATAAACCTTCTCTGGTGCAACCTGAGGTCATTTTGTCTTGTCCTATCACTCGTTACTTGGGAGAAGAGACTAAAAAGCTTAAAAGTTTAAAAGAGTATTGGGATGTAAGTAGTATGAGATTTGTGTCATGGTTTTAAAAACTCAGGTGTTAATTGTTGATGTGGAAGTAGTGTTGGTCCATTAAATAGTTTGTGTTTGACCGTCACAGTCCTCTTTTGCTGCTGACCCAGGATTTACTGTTATGTCCAGTTGTTTTATTCAGAGATTTTTTTTGTTTGTTTGTTTTGGCAGGAGGGCAATTCGAGCAGCATTTAAGAATAAGGAGAGAGCAGCTATCCTGACGACTCACTACATGGAAGAGGCAGATGCTGTCTGTGATCGTGTAGCCATTCTAGTGTCCGGGCAGCTCAGGTACCACTGGAACCCTCCCCTATGGCAGGGAGGATAGTAGAGCTGTCAACTGGATTATATTTCCTTGAAAATCTAAGCAGACAATTCTTTTGCTGCTTAAACTGCAGCAAAATTAAACTGCTAGAAAGGTCTTCTAGAAGATAGGCTTCTTTTTGAGTGTGGTGTGACATCTATGACTTCTGTTTTCTCTCTGCCGTTGGTAGATGTATAGGGACCGTCCAACACCTGAAGAGTAAATTTGGCAGAGGATACTTCTTGGAAATGAAATTAAAAGAAACAGCAGATCTACAGCAAGCGGAGTTTCTGCAGAGACAGATTTTGCACATCTTCCCAAACGCAAATCGTCAGGAAAGGTGAAGTTTTACAAATATGTGGGAAACATTGATATTAATGCAAGCCCCCAGTTTCTCAGAAGTAACTTGGCATTGCGTGAGGAATGCTGTGATACTAAAATATACAAAAAAAAAAAAAAAAAAAAAAAAAAAAGAGGAAGAGCTTTGCAGGTCAGCAAAAGCTGCCAGGGTGGTGGCTGTGAGCCTGAGTGCAGATGTTCAGCACAGAGGAAGCAAAACTTGGTTTTCTGCAAATCTGTAGCCTGACAGCTTCCTTCTTGCTCAGGGCTCCCAGGAAACGGGGATAAAAATCTGAGTCACTGGCACATACCTAGAAATGCTTGAACATTTTCTAGGGATTCCTCAGTGTTTGAGGGTGCAGTGATTTGGTTTCCCCTCAGCACTTTGAAATTGTGCCGTATGAACTCAAGGGCTTGGGTTGGTGACTGCTGATGGGAAAAGAGGGCACTGCGGGCATTGTGTTCCGAGCAGCCCTCAAATGCAGGAGATGTGGAGGAGTGTTCATTTTTCAGAAGTGAGTGTGGGGTGTAGAGCAGCTCCCTGTCCTGGAGCCCACGTTTTGGGATGATATATAAGTCCCAGAGGATCCTATGGCCTCTGTCTGAGTTCATTTGAAAGGCAAAACCTCATAACTAAGAGTTCCAGGCAGTGATTTTTCTTTCATGAGTATATGAGGAGAATATGAATGGTTGTATCTTAACTGAAGAGCATTGAAATGATAGAACTCTACCCAGGGGATTTCAGCTGGTGCACTTGGGTGTCGGTTGGGTTATGAACCAGCTAGTCTCCCAGAGCTGCATCATTCCTCTTGTCTTATACGATGATTACCAGTCAAAATACCTGGAAAAACCATCAGAAAGTGCATTTAAATCCACGACTTGGATATTAATATTTTTGCTCCGAGTAATTTCACCTGAAGCTAAATTTGCTTTCTTTCTTTGTTCCAGCTTTGCTTCTATTTTGGCATATAAAATTCCTAAGGAAGATGTACAGTCGCTTTCACATTCTTTTTCCAAGTTGGAAGAAGGTAATTAAGCACTTTTCATGTGTCACATATATTTTGTCTCCTAGAATTAACACATTTGCTATGCAGTGGCAGTTCTGCATTTCTGTTGCAAACTAATTTAATTTGTTTTTTCTAGTATAATTGATGTTTCCAACTCTGTTTCTTGTCAAATGAAGAGTTAAGTGCTTGTACCAGCTTAAAGTGCTTTAGACCTAGTTGTGTCAGATAGTGACGTGTTCTTAAATCTGCACTCTCGCTAATTCTCTTAACAGTGAAACATGCCTTTAACATCGAGGAGTACAGCTTTTCTCAGGCAACACTGGAACAGGTATGTTAGCATGGAAGTAAACCCTGTCAGGTGAAGGAGTTGCAAGTTTTTAGATAGAGTTTTTGGAGGTGTCTGGGCTAGATTCTCTTCCCCCTGCAGTATAGGAGTTGTGCATCCAGCCTGGACAAGTCATAATGGATGGAGGGGACAATGAGTCATAGAGTCATAGAATCACCAGGTTGGAAGAGACCCATCAGATCATTGAGTCCAACCATTCCTATCAAACACTAAACCATGTCCCTCAGCACCTCATCTACCCGTGCCTTAAACACCTCCAGGGAAGGGGAATCAACCCCTTCCCTGGGCAGCCTATTCCAGTGCCCAGTGACCCTTTCTGTGAAAAACTTCCTCCTAATCTCTATGTAAATCTCCCCTGGCGGAGCTTGAGGCCATTCCCTCTTGTCCTGTCCCTTGGGAGAAGAGCCCAGCTCCCTCCTCTCCACAACCTCCTTTCAGGTAGTTGTAGAGAGTAATGAGGTCTCCTCTCAGCCTCCTCTTCTCTAGGCTAAACACCCCCAGCTCTCTCAGCCGCTCCTCATAGGGCCTGTTCTCCAGCCCCTTCACCAGCTTCTTTGCTCTTCTCTGGACTCTCTCCAGAGCCTCAGCATCCTTCTTGTGGTGAGTAGCCCAGAAATGAACACAGGATTCAAGGAGCTGTCCCATCAGTGCCGCAGAGGGAGAATAACCTCCCTGGCCCTGCTGGTCACACCGTTTCTGATCCAAGCCAGGATGCTATTGACCTTCTTGGCCACCTGGGCACACTGCTGACTCATGGTCAGTCGGCTGTCAACCAACCCCCCCAGGTCCCTCTCCTCCTGGCAGTTTTCCAGCCAGACTTCTCCCAGTCTGTAGCTCTGCATAGGGTTGTTGTGCCCCAAGTGCAGGACCCGGCATTTGGCCTTGTTAAACCTCATGCCTTTGGACACTGCCCAGCGGTCCAGCCTGTTCAGATCCCTTTGCAGAGCCTCCCTACCCTCCAGCAGATTGACACTTCCACCCAGCTTTGTGTCATCTGCAAACTTGCTAAGGGTACCCTCAATACCCTCATCCAGGTCATTGGTGAAGACATTGAACAGGGCTGGACCCAGCAGTGAGCCCTGGGGAACACCACTTGTAACTGTGCTGCCTACACAGTTACACAGTTGTGAGTTAGCACAGTTGTGAGTCCTGTGCAGGCAGCTCATCCTCCCTATCTGACTCTTAGGCAGCTGGAGCTGCTCTGGTTATGCCTGTTTTGGGCATTTTGGGAAATGAAGTCCCCTTTTCCCATGTGAATTGGGATTGCCAGCGTCCCTGGTTCCCTTTATTGCCATTTTCTCCTTTACAAATAAAATGCCAACTGCAGAGACTGGAGCAAAAAACTTTATGACGTTAGTGGAAATAGCGCTGATTTATTCAGAAGATGGACATTGCTCTTCATTTCTGAAGAAGAGAGGGTAAAACTGAGCCTTCTTATTGCTTAGTCTGGATTAGTTATTGCTGACAATAAGTGTCCTTTGGCTTGTATTCAGTTCAACTTCCTTTTCATTGTGCTTGGAAGAAAGGAGGCAGGGAGGGTAGGAGTAAGCAGAAAAAAAAACCAAATTGCTGAAAACTTCCTAATTGGAGATGAGGCAATACATTTAATACGTATGAGGTTTTTAGCATGATTTCTGTTTGTCACCAAGAGAGTTCCTACGAAGGAGCATATGATACTCAGATCCTTTCTGTCTGTTCCAGGTTTTTGTGGAGCTTGCTAAAGAGCAGGAGGAGGAGGACAGCAGCTTCGGCACCCTGAACAGCACGCTGTGGTGGGAGAGGATGCAGGAGGACCGAGTCATTTTCTGACCTCTTTACACTCCAGACCTGCTTGTCAGCTCACGTTTTGTGCCAGCGATGATCCCCTGTGCACACACTGGGGGGTGTGCGTGGAAAACATCAGAGCTGGGATGGACAAGGAAAATTGTCTGAGTGCGTTCCCACCATCCTGGCCTTAGGAATAACGCTGCAATAGTGGTGAGCATCCCCACCGATATTCTGGCTCACCTGAAATTCCTTTTTCCCCTCACTGTTCCACAGTTTGTGTTGAGCCAGGAGGCGCTGCAGTGGCAATCGGTCGTCTCCTGGCGTTGGTTAGTCGTGCAGGAGCACCCACCTGCCTTCCTCGCTCAGCCGTGCTGCACCCGCGTCAGGGTTGGCTGTGTGAGGCTGGGCTGCCCTTATTGGAATTCGTGAATTTGAGTAAAACCAGTTGTTGCTGGAGCACCCTGCCCTGTGGGACCCACGTGCTGCTTCCCAGGCTCTTGCCGTGCGAGGTCCTGCTCCCTCACCGGCCGATCCAGCCCCGCTTATGCTTAGAAGATGCACCTGCTTAAACAAGAGGGAAAAACCACTCCACAGGAATTATATTCACCACAGAGAGGGTCCTGAGCCGCAGAGAGGGGCCTGAATTCCACTGCGAGCTTAGCTTGGTGTCCGACCAATGTGAAAATGTTCATTTACGGCTATGATACGGCATTTGTCAGCACTCCTATTCCTTTTTACTGCAAGTTGGCAGATGTGGCTAACTTGTGCTGCCTTTGGGGGTGGCACCGGTGTCTGTAATGCATGCACTGTAGGGTTAAAGGGGGTGTACAGACCTGGATGCTTTTTTCCCCCCTACCTGGTAAAAGTACAAAGGTGTAAGTGTGTAGGCACGGGATTTGCAGGGATGTGAGTATTTCTCATTTTCATTAAAAATGGTCTTATTCTTCTGTCGGGTGTTAATGACACGTATCCTGCCAGCTGTTGGTGGACACCGTCCTCTTTAGATGTTTTCATTTTTCTCGATGCTGAATTCTTGAGTATGTGCAGCAGCATTTCCTGATCCATCTTTGTTGTGATAGCAGTCAGCAGCGCAGTAGTTTGCTTGGCACGGGGATGTTTGCTTTCTCCTGGCCTGGCAATTTCACATTCACCTTTCCAAATCCCAAATTAAACAAATTGACAACCGCATTGGTAGGAAACGGTGCCTTTGGTTTGCACAGAAGCACTAAGAAGAGAAGAATACACGCTCCTTTATCCTAAGAGATGACAGATATGTTTTGAAAATATATTATTTTTTTGATTTTTTTTTTTCTACACAAAGCTATCATTACTTTTTTAGTTTTATAAGGTGAAATTAAAAGATTGCTAACAGTTCATTGTGCCCTGCAATGAACACATATAGAGATGTATTTATATTTAAACATTGGCTTCATAAGTCATGTCGGTTATATATCTTCACATTAAAGTTAGAAAATACCTTGGTTTTTCGTGTGAAAACTCAAAAACCTGTGGGTTAAGGTGGTGTGCTGTGTCCTAACTGTTTGTATCAGGCAATAATGTATGTAATATGTTTGATAATAGTTTATCGTTACGTTGAGCCAAAATCTGTTTGCATCACTTTTACTCTACTATGGGGAGATAGGAACTCATTGTGTACAACTCTTTTGTGCCCATAGGTTGCATATAAATGTACAGATTTTGTTTTAAACTTTAAACCCAAGAACTGCAGAAACATCTGGACGTCCTATTTGCTTCCCCAGGAGAAGGTCCCTTCCCTTTGGGGAGTGCAAGTGGTAAATGAGCCTGTTTTGCTGAGCTCTGAGCTGTGGTATTTGTATACGCTCAGCAATCCTGTGCTGGAAACAGCACCGAGGTAAAGAGCAGGATTACAGCACCAGCCTTCCTAATGCAGCAACCTTCCTAGGGCTGATGCTATCCTGTAAGAAAAGAAAAATGACCCAAATTCAGCTCTTCTGGAGCCCCCAGCCTCTTACTCCCAGCTGCATCCCCACTGCTGGTCAGTGTCTCTGAGCACGTTTCTGCATTTGGAGCAAAGGTAGGATCCGGAATTTTGTCTCATGGTACTTTTCCACGTCTGTACCTACAAGCTAAATGCATCTGCTCCAAATCCCAAGTTTCTTAACTTCCATCTCTCTTTGTAAATGGTGTTTCAGCGGAGTGTTTGCACATCTGTCTGGCAGCGTACAGCACACTCTTCCCACGTGAACTTAGGAAAGTACAATTGTGACCTCTTAGCCTTGATATCTTCTCTCAATGTTCTCCTCTAACTGGCAGTCAGAGTTAACAATCTGTGAAATAATTCTGTGTTCTAGACGACCTCACCCTATTTCAAAATTTTCTTATTTTGTCAGTTCAAAGGGTTCATATGAAAACTTCCGTTAGCAGCTAGATTTGCTCGGTTTGGTACTATTCTTGTTCACCTTGGAGTAACCCAGTTGATGGTGGCAACTGTATTTGTGCAGCTACATGTGCAAAGGATTTGGCTTGTCGAGGTAACCGTGTTATTTTGTTATATTGATGGGAATGGTTGGACTTGATGATCCAGTGGGTCTCTTCCAACCTGGTGATTCTGTGATTCTATGATTTGAGTGGGATCTGTTTGGCATCGTGACATCCTGTGTCCATGTGGTTCAAGATATTGATAGGAATGGTTGAACTAGAAGATCCTGATGGGTCCCTTCCAACCTGGTTGTTCTATGATTCTATGAAGATACTACTTTAAATCATCACTGAGATTGTCATGTGTTGTATCAGAAGTCTTTAAAGTGTCATATGATGCCTGTAATTGCCGGAATAGGGGAAAAACATATGCAAAATTAAACCACAGAATCCCCTGGAAACTCGTGTTTCCAGGGGATTCTGTGGTTTAATTTTGCATATGTCCAAGAGCTTTATTCCTGCAATTTTAAGTCGTTTTGTCCTCTTGACACACCAAATCCCAACCATATGATGCATACACCCAGTCTGGGGCTCCAGGAGGTAAAACTGAGCCAAGGCAGCCAGAGTCAGGCTAGCTGTGAAATTTGGGGCAGATCAGTTCGCTTTGTGCCACCGTTCCCAGGTATAGCAGTTTGAGTTCCTTCACAAGGTTGTTGTGAGTAGTTAGCTAGTATAACCAAAACTTGGAAGATTGATTTAATTGTGCTGTTATTATAAAGTATTTTTATATGGAGGATTTTAATGTGTCTGGTTCTGTTTAGATTACCAAGAAAAGCCCTTATTTAAAAATTATCTTCATGTAGCGAGTGAAGCCTATTACGTAGCTGACATCCAGTTCTCTGGTAGCAGAAACAAGAAGCATTTGGTCTAAAGGTGACAGGTTTGTAAAGCTCCTCCTGATGTTGCCGTCGAGCACTTTGAATCATTCGCCGTTTATTTTATACACCCGTCTTTCTTTTACCACTTTGCTGTATTTGTAAGTTGAGGTTCTTCCCTCTCCAGCAGAGAGTACTACCAAAATAAAGATGGATTGGCTTGTTAAATGCTTGTGTTTCTACCATGTTTTGCCCTGTTAGAAACTGGAGGGGACTGTTTTCAGTAGCCTTGGCCGTTTCCTGGGGCAGGTGAGTGGGCTTGGGGTGCTTGGGCAGAGCTCTTGGTGTTGCTGGGGAAGGGGGGGGGGGGGGGTCAGACTTCAGTAATGGCAAATTTTTAATTGAATTCAGGGAATTGTAGTATTGCAACACTTGGGATTCAACCTCCCACTTTGAGCTAGAAGCAGCTGTGGGCTCCTGGCATGCCGCGTCGTGCATCTGCAGGGATGAATCACATTCATCCCCCCTTGAAAATTAACCCCAGTGAAAAAAAGAACTCATTTTTCTGGTGGGATCCGTGCCCAAGACAAACTTGTTGCCTGGCTGGATGGGTGCTCGTTCCGGCGTGAGTGATGGCAAATGCTGCTGGTGAGGAGTCTGGCTGAAGCTGGAACGTGGAAATGTGGTTTAAGGGGATGAAGTACGCTGCCTGCTCCCCAGCTGGTGCGTGGGACTGGCTTGACCTGCTGCCGAGGAGGAGGAGGGTCCTCCTCCAGCCCTGTGAATCAGCTAAGGACCTAGCAAAATGAAGGGGTCTGCGCTCCCTGAACCCCTCAGTGGGGAGGGGAAAAACCCCAAAGAGATCTAATCTAAACTTGATGAAGGTTCCCAGGTTCTCATACTAATTTTGTTTTAATGCAGTGTTAAGGGCAGTAAAATTAATCCATTCCTTCTTAATGCTTCCTTTAAGAGATCTTCAGAAAGTGTCTAATTTAGCATGCTGAATTTCTCCTTCATAACGGTTTTCTAGAGGTTTCAGTTCTTCTTTTTCCTGAAATACTTTGCTTGCAGTGTTCCCCTTGGAGGATACTGGCTCCATCCTCATCCTCTTTCCTCTTCCTGGTACCAACCAAGTCTGGTCTTGAGAATCCCATCTCAGAAATCCTGTGAAGCAACAGCTTGGGGATTTAATTAATGATATTTTGAGGTGCCAAATGCTCTTTAGCTTTTCGGTAAAGCCCCAATGAGTTGCTTTTTACTGGGGTCCTGCTTCAGCAGCAGAGCTAGGAACAGCAGCCAGTAAGCAAGTTGGGAAAAGCCAAAGAGCACTTGGAGTAGGTGTTATTTCATAGAATCATAGAACAACCAGGTTGGAAGAGACCCATCGGATCATCGAGTCCAACCATTCCTATCAAACACTAAACCATGTACCTCAGCACATCATCTACCTGTCCCTTAAACACCTCCAGGGAAAGTGAATCAACCACCTCCCTGGGCAGCCTATTCCAATGCCCAATGACCCTTTCTGTGAAAAACTTCCTCCTAATCTCTAGCCTAAATCTCCCCTGGAGGAGCTTGAGGCCATTCCCTCTTGTCCTGTCCCCTGTCACTTGGGAGAAGAGCCCAGCTCCCTCCTCTCCACAACCTCCTTTCAGGTAGTTGTAGAGAGCAATGAGGTCTCCCCTCAGCCTCCTCTTCTCCAGGCTAAACACCCCTAGCTCTCTCAGCCGCTCCTCATAGGGCCTGTTCTCCAGACCCTTCACCAGCTTCATGACTCTTCTCTGGACTCACTCCAGAGCCTCCACATCCTTCTTGTGCTGAGGGGCCCAGAACTGAACACAGGATTCAAGGAGCGGCCTCACCAGTGCAGCGTCCAGAGGGAGAATCACCTCCCTGGGCCTGCTGGTCACACCATTTCTGATCCAAGCCAGGATGCCATTGGCCTTCTTGGCCACCTGGGCACACTGCTATGTTAAAACATAGCAAATGTTTAGCATTTCTATGTTAACATGCTTTTTCTGTGGATAACGTGCAGGTATGTCATGGCTCCTCACTGTGCCAGGTATTGCCAGCACACTATGGCACAGGGTTTGTGTCACAGACATTGTTACTTAGCGAGGTGCATCTCAGATGTGCTTTTTTGCAGTTATGAGTAGGCTTTCCCGTGTCTCACTTGTTGCCCAATGGGAAGGGATGCAGGAAAACACTCTGCTAAATGAGCTCATTCCTTGAAAATGAGTAAATCAGCAGCTGCAGGAGAGCTACAGCCTTTGTTAAGCAACAACCAAATGGCTTTTGTGGTTTCAGTCGGCTCCGTAAAATCACATGCAGGATCCTCAAGCTGTTGAGGTTTGAGGGCAGTCAAGTTCCTTTAAATTCATCTATTATCGTGTTGCTGGATGCCCTTCCAACTCACTTGGATCTTCTGGCTTATCTGATTTCCTCACCTTTCTCTTTTGAATGCAGATCCACTGGAAAGCTATTAAAAAGCCCCAAATGACAAACTCCATCCTCATTCCAGCTGTATGGCAGCTGCTGGAAAAGCAATTAAAAGGAGTGGAAACTGGAAAAAAAATTATTAAAAACAAAGAGGAAAAGAGAAACAAGAAATCCCATTGACCCTCAGACGCAGGATTTGCCTCTGCAGGGGAAGGAGAGCTTGCTGAGTCAGGCTCTGAGCGACATGAGGAGAAGGTGGTGAAGTTTCCCCACCCAGAGAAGTTCAAGCAAGGACAAGATTGATTTCCTACCTATTGGGAGCTCACATTCTGCCTCTGAGGGTGCAGCAGCTCTCCTGCTGCCGTGCTCCCTAGGACTTGTAAGCCAGGTAGACTTGTAAGCTGCTCTATTGCACAGGCTGCAGGCGTTTGTATTAAATACTGATAAATGTAGTGTTAATATCTGCAGGCTCTGGACCAGCTGGTTGTAGGTGCTGCTCCCCGATTGGGTCATTGCTTCAGAAGCGCTGAAGCTGCAGCCCTGGGACCTGACTCTGACGTCAGGCTGGAGAGGGGCATGGCCATCAGGCTGTGCTACGATGTTGAACCCTCTCCAGAACTACAAAGAGACGAAGAGCCCAAACATCTCAGAGCTGTAGGAGACATATTTCTAATGGAAAACACATCATCAGGTAAGGATTCCAGCCTTCTCTTTCTGAAAAATTATACCTAGGATGTTTTCATGCAGGGAGTTTGTCTTTGGTGATTAGTTGTTTTCCTTATTAATTTAACACAGTGTTATGCTGAATGCGTCAGAACTGGGCTTTCCAACTCAGATCTCTGAAAACATTCAGCTTCGCATCAAATATTTAAGAGGCAAAGGAGTAAAACTATTCTGATTTTCTCTGTGAGTGTGAATTTTAAGTCTTGCCACTGAAGCACTTTGGGTCCAGGCAAAGAGCCACAGATTGAGCTCAGGGTCATCCCAGCTTACAATCCCTCTCTTCACCCCCTCCTTTCCAGCCTCGCTATTGCCAATAACAGCTTCTAAAAACACTGACTCCCAAATTTAACTTCTCTGCATGAATTAAAATGTTGAACTTTCTGTAAAGGGCAGGCTTGGAGTTGTTTTCTCAAGTTGAGAGTAAGAAAAAAGCCCAGCCCTGTCTCAAAAACTCTGTGTTCATAGTCATCGGTACAAATCTATCTCGCATTTAGCAAGAGGGTAAGAGGACTGCACAGGGGCCAGACGCAGGGGTTTGTGTCTACAATAACTAGTAAACAGGAGGGGATGGAGAGAGCATGCTCACCTCTGCACTCCCCACGTGGAGGCATTGATTGCTGCTGCTCAGAAAGCCAGTGGCTTCTCCGGGAAACACGAGATGCAGCACACATCACGCTCTTCATAGCCAGCATCAAGGGGGTCTTGCCAGTGCTGCTGAAGAGCAACTTGTTTTTAGGGGTTAGTCACAACATGCTCGGTTAAGCTTCTTATTAGAGGGGTGGGGGAAAGGCTGAGGTGGTACTGAATAGGAAATCTCTGTCTCGGTAAATAAATGAAGAGGTTATATAGAATCATAGAACAACCAGGTTGGAAGGGACCCATCGGGTCATCGAGTCCAACCATTCCTATCAAACACTAAACCATGTCCCTCAGGACCTCATCCACCTGTGCCTTAAACCCCTCCAGGGAAGGTGAATCAACCACCTCCCTGGGCAGCCTATTCCAATGCGCAGTGACCTTCTGTGTGAAATATGTGGGACAGGTCTTCCTGGGAAAACCTTTGGTACAGGAGAGCCAGGTGCAAGATCCCATTTGCTGTTATCACAGAGCCTGGAAACGCATTCCTGGAGAATAAGGAGCCTGGGAGTGTTTACCAAGCCCTTGGGAGTTTTACAAGTGATGCTCTTGCTAGTTTAAGGCATCCCAAACATTATTGCCTCCAAACAAATTCGCCGTGTTTGGTTTTGTCTTCCGAATCTGAAGCTTTGAAGCTCAGCTTTTGTCAAGGCATCAATCCTGTTTACGTTTTGTGTCTTCTGGCATCTAATTGAAAGTTAAATTCCTCCTGATGAAACTCGTGTCGCATTTGTAGGCACCATCGCTTGTTTGAATTCCTGGCTTCATGTTTCAGCTTCCAGGAGTATTTGTTTCTTGCTCCACAGACAAAAAAAATAAGATTAAAACCGAGAGAAACTGAGTTGGAATTTTCTAGACAGTTTTAGATTTACTCCATTTCTTTTTTTTAATGAAATGTTAGTTATGTCTGTAGAGAGTCAGTGCAGTTTTTAAAAGACATTCACATTTTCCATGTTATCCAAATACTCCAATGTGAACCTTGTATTTATTGCTCCAGCAACCCGGACTTGGCTGCTGCTTTCAGGTCACAACAACAGAGATATAGACCTGGGTAAAAAAAAAAAGTAACGCTTCTTAGAAAGCCCTCCCAAACCATCTTTAACCTCCACGAGAGGGAAACATGGGAGAAAGATCCAAACAGGGAAAGCAGAGTGCCAGGGAGATAAGCCTTGTGCTAACAGTCAGAGGGTAAACTGGGATTCTGGATCCGTTGCCCCCGGAGTACACAAATATTTAATTCTTCCCAAAACAAACAATGAAGGGAACAGAGTAGTAGAACCGTTTATTAACTCCAGCTGCCCAATCCGCAAAATCAGGAAGTGATATCCAAGGGGAAAAGAGCACAATGCCTTTGAGGTTGCTTTGATTTTGTTGTTGTTGTTGTTGTTTCAGCCATTTTAAAGGATTAAAATGCAAAAACATGGTCTGAGGTTTCCTCTCCTGCTCTCCTTCAGGGATGGTAGAGAAACCGGTCACATTAAGACTTTTGCTGTTTTTTTGCTGATTGGCCAAAAGAATAGAGTTGGAGCTGAAATAAATATCCCTCATAAAACCATAACCCAATAAACTCCCCATGTTTAATTTTTAGGAGGACAGAAAGAAACGTGCTGGTGTTTTCTTAGTGCTGCCCTGCTCTCTCTCTACTGCAGTTACATTCAGTTTATAGGCGTTTGGGTGAAAACGTGACAAATTGCTCTCTTACCAGTCTCTGTTCTCTATTAGCAACATATTTTAGGCTACTTTGAGCATCTAAGTGGCAGCTTCCTTCCCCCTATATAATGGGGAGAAGGCATTTATGTAATGGTGACATTTTAGCATCTAGTTACAATACCTGCAAATGAGCAGTGACTTGCCAACAAGCCCCATATTTAAGGCGAGACTTAAATTCATGGCAAGAAATGCAGAATCTGAAGCTTAGCTTGGATGCACAGTGTAAGCCAGAGCTCCTGCACTCAGGAGCTGGGCTTGATGCTGCTTCAGATCATGTATACGTTAAGTACTTTAAATAACTTCATCAAAAAATGAAAATGAAAACTTTTATTTTCTTTCTTTCATTTGTCATTCAGTCCTCTCACGTTTTCAGTAGGGAACAGATTGGTGTTTCCATCGTTTATTTAATGTAGATGAAGACTCATACTCTAGACAGTTGGGTTCCTCTTTCTACAAAGTTTCTTTGGAATGAAGAAGGATGAACCTGTGCACATAGAATCATAGAACAACCAGGTTGGAAAAGACCCATTGGATCATCATGGAAGAGACAGCTGAGTCATAGAATCGTAGACTCATAGAATAACCAAGTTGGAAGAGACCCACTGGATCATTGAGTCCAAGCCAGCTCTCTGTTCTCTTGTTTGGTCTTGAATTATTTCCTTTGAACTTCTCCTTGGTTGTCCAAACTGAGAAAAACTTCTAACCTTTGGCATGTTATTGGCTTCCTCGGAAGTGCCATTTACCCGAGGAAATATATTAACTTCCAGTGACCTGTTTTGTTCTAGATGATAATATTTTATATTATCATATAATGTGATGATATACTTTATATTATTGTATAATGTGATGATATATTTTATATTATCATATAATATGATGATATGATATTTATATAATATAATACGAAAATATTATCTAGATGATAATATTTTCTTTCTCGTCCTAGATGGGAAAATGGCAAAGATATTCAAGAAAGCATCAAAGATATTTCAGCAAACTTATGCTCTTCTATGGAAAAACATTCTTCTGGTGTGGAGGATGAAGACAGAAAATTTTCAGGCAAGTATCTGTTCTTCCAAAGGGAAGTTAGGTTTTTCACTACAAAATATTTTGACATCGCGTTGTTTTTCTGATAAGTGATACAGGAGAAGCCTCATTCTCTGGAAAATATGAGCAGTTACTCTTCTTCCTGTGGCACTACAATATCAAGGAATAATAAGGGCTTGTTACAAAGCTGGCTTGTTGCTTTTGGTTGTTGATCCTATTTCTGCTCTGCCCAGAAGAACACAATGTCCAATTCACAATGACGGCTGTAAAATTATCAGCAGACCTCATTGGCCCTGGTTCTAAGAAAACATGGTTTTTACTTGGAACATTCCTCATATTTTAAAATTATTACACCTGCAAAATAACCCTTATTTACAGAAGAAAGGCTTTCACAGCCAAAGGAGCTGGACTATGCATCCAGATCAGCTCCGGATGAGAAGTGTCCTTGAAGACACTCTCTGTACCACCCGACCTCCAAGTCATCCTGCTGCCTCTCACCTTTGCTTTTCCTTCCTTTCATCTAGGAATGGTTTACATCAGCGTTTTTTCTCTTTTTGATCTTTGTATCATCGAGAGTTGTATACTCCAGCCCCCGGCGAAACATCCCTTATGCCTTCCTGGGACGATTAGACGATCCGGTCTTCAACACGACGGCAGTTACACTCTTATTCACACCTGTAACAAACACCACCAGGCAAATAATGAGCAAAGTGGCTTTTAATTCTACAATGGCAGGTAACCCTGCTCTTAAATCCTTGTTACAATTACAGTGCCTGAACTGACCATGGAGAGCTGAGAGGAGACCTCATTGCTCTCTACAACTACCTGAAAGGAGGTTGTGGAGAGGAGGGAGCTGGGCTTTTCTTCCAAGTCAGAGGGGACAGGACAAGAGGGAATGGCCTCAAGCTCTGCCAGGGGAGATTTAGGCTGGAGATTAGGAGGAAGTTTTTCACAGAAAGGGTCATTGGGCATTGGAATAGGCTGCCCAGGGAGGTGGTTGATTCACCTTCCCTGGAGGTGTTCAAGGCACGGGTAGATGAGGTGCTGAGGGACATGGTTTAGTGTTTGATGGGAATGGTTGGGCTCGATGATCCAGCGAGTCTCTTCCAATCTGATGATTCTATGATTGTGATGGGGGAGAAAATGGTAAATACAGTTCTTGAGGGTACAAAGTGTGGCTGATGCCCATTTTCACGTTGTTACAAGACTAGTCACAGTGTTGTCTGTGGCGGTTTAATTTTTTTAATTTTCTTTTCTTTTTATTTTTTATTTGTTTAATGATAGGTGTAAAAATAGAAGGCGTGGCAAATGAGAATGACCTGTTCCGAGAAGGAAATTTGGATGAAGAATTTATTGGTGTTGTTTTTAAGGATGACTTCTCCTACCATCTCAGATTTGATAGCTACCGCGTGGTATCTCCAACTGATATCTTTGACCGTATTGGTAACAGAATAAATAACTACAGAACTTGCTTTTATATTTGGAAAACGCTTAGATGGATCTCTGTGCTATCGTGGCTCTCAGAAGGGATTAAGGTTGTTTGTGTTAAATGTTTCAAGAAAGACAATCATCAGAATTAGATGTTTTGTTCACTTAGAGGGAAACAAATACCAGAGGGGAAAAAAATTAAGAACAAATATACATTTCCCACAATCCTTATAGTCCTTCTCCCTTCATCACGCCCAAAAAATTGTGTGTATGCAAATGTACTTTTAAAATATAGTGCATGGACCTATATTTAATACACCTAAACATAAACCTGCACACACATTTATTGACATTGCTATATCTTTGATCAAATGCACCTCTTTTTATTGACTAAAAGTAGTAAACAAACTGAAGCAAAGAAAATCTGTTATCAGATAAAAAAAGCAAAGAAGCTCATCAGTGGATGAGGATGGGAAATTATTATAAAGCATTTTGGTAAGAATGTGTCTTAATGGAAAATGGAAATGATGGAGAAGGTATTTATTCTGTTCACACAAACCAGTAGCTCCTTGCAGAGGTGACCCTGGTTCCAGTGTACTCTGGATTTCCTAGAGGTGCTCCTGTCCTGCCCTCCATTGGGCACCAACTATGGTCTCTGCACTTTGAGCCCAAAATCGGAAGAGCTGATCACGGCCAGATCTTCTGCGCTGTGAGGACAAGGCTGGTGCCACATCAGGTGGCCCATGGAGTGAAAGTTGCCAACTCCCGGTACCACATTATTCATGGAGAAAAAGGGTTTCTCCAGGAAAAAGGCCGAGTTAAACTAAATCTTGATTTCCTCTCCGAAGTCTAATACATTTTCAATGCTTACATATGCATTATGAAACTGTAGAGATCAAATTCTTGTGTTTTTTTTCCTTTCCCACAGAAACCTGCTTCAATTTTTCATCATCCTACTGCAAAGTCCCTTTGTACTGGTACAGTGGGTTCCTAACGCTGCAGTCCAGCATTGATGCAGCAATCATTGAAGTGAGTACGAGCAAGGAACCAAGAAAACTCACCCAACGCCACTCTGGTCCATTTTCTGTGATCACTAACTTTTTAATTACACAATGTGCTTCAAAAGTGAAAAGAACGATAGATCATTCTCATGGCTCAAGGCAGCCTTAATGCTTATTGTGAGGCAGTACAAACCCATACACAACAGTGACATTATTTTCCTCATAAATGTAACATTGCTACAGGCAAACTAATCATTTTAAAGCTCGTGTAAACCTGTTTGTTCTGATGTTGGCTGCTTCATCACAGAAAATCAAATTGTTGGCTCGTTTCTTTTATTTAGATGCAAACAAACCATTCTGTCTGGGAAGAGATGAAGTCAATTGGTGCCGTTCGTCTGAAAACACCTTCCATCAAACCTCTGCATAAATTACAACTTATTTGGTTCTTTCTTTACATTGTAATGTGCTTCTCTCCGTATATGTACTTTTTATCAGTAAAAGTTCTAAGAGAGGAAAAGAAGCTCAAGGTATTAATGAATGCAATGGGTCTGCAGGACATGGCATTCTGGTAAGTCTCACAGAAACAAACCGTGATTACAGGATTTGTCTGATCTTATATGCGTAATATGTATACAAATTTACAGTAGGGATGTGGGTCTGGTAGCACCACTCACCTGAGAAGCAGTAATTCCTTAGGCCACAGCAGCAGTCACTTGCAATTGTCTATCTATACATCTGCTCGCTCTGAAGTCAAGTCTAGGATGCCGTTGAAGCAAAACTCTTGCTGCTTTTATCTGTAATTTGCTGGAGGACCTCAGTTTGCAAGCACATTGCTCTGATGAAGGATCTTTTGCTGATGTTTGCTACACTTTGCTCTGCTGTCCTCACCCTAGAAGGGAGGAGGACCACTCTTAGAATCACAGAACAACCAGGTTGGAAGAGACCCATCGGATCATCAAGTCCAACCATTCCTACCAAACACTAAACCATGTCGCTCAGCACCTCGTCTACCCTTGCCTTAAACACCTCCAGGGAAGGTGAATCAACCACCTCCCTGGGCAGCCTCTGACAGTGTCCAATGACCCTTTCCGTGAAAATCTTCCTCGTAATCTCTAACCTAAATCTCCCCTGGCAGAGCTTGAGGCCATTCCCTCTTGTCCTGTCCCCTGTCACTTGGGAGAAGAGCCCAGCTCCCTCCTCTCTACAACCTCCTTTCACGTAGTTGTAGAGAGTAATGAGGTCTCCTCTCAGCCTCCTCTTCTCCAGGCTAAACCCCCCCAGCTCTCTCAGCCGCTCCTCATAGGGCCTGTTCTCCAGCCCCTTCACTAGCTTCATTGCTCATGCAGAAGAGATGCACGTAGCAACATTCTTGGGGTTGAGGTGTTGCTTGCCTCTTGGAAATGGGTGGATACACACTGAGAACACATAAAGTGAATTTTGGAGAAAACTGCAAATGATGAAGAGCAGGGGGACATAGGGTCTATCAAAACAGGCTTTCAAAGCCTTCTGAGCTTGAGTATTTTGCATCATTAGGAAAAGAATCTGTTCCTGGCTGCAGAGCCAGTGCTTAGATATCCTCTGGCTCTTTGAATCTGCAGAGACTTGAGTAGGTGCAAGACAGTGATATTTTTACCTCTCCAGCAGAGAAACTGAAAAGCGTATTGGAATTACAAGGTACTAGAATTAAAAATAGTGTGTCTTGTATTGGCTACGTCACGGCAAGTGCTGTCAGACACAGAGGAAAAAATAATTGTGTTTTCATTTGTAGGTTATCCTGGAGCTTGCTGTACATTGTTTACATTTTAATAACGGCCGTTCTGCTGACGCTGATCACGATTGATGCAGTCATCCATGATTACAGCTTTGTTGAAATATTTTTTTTTTATTTCTTTTACGGTATAGCTTCAGTAAGTCTGTTTGTATCTTCTGAAATGATGCACAGTTTGGTTTTTTTTTTTTCCATTGCCTGATTCAAACCTCTGAAACTCTAAGACCGCAGAGGAGGTCTGAAAGTAACAAAAATCTTCCCTTTGTTGGGATTTATTGTTGTCATTTGTGGGCTAATACATCACTCCTATTATGTTTTGGGAGAGTCTGACTTGAAATCAGAGTAGAGATGTGCTGACACCAGCATTAGTGGGAAGCTTGGGGATTCCTCCTTGAATCCAGCTTCCTAATATATCACTCCTATTATATTTGGTGAAAGTCTGACTTGAAATCAGAGTAAAGAGAGGTGCTGACACCAGCATTAGTGGGAAGCCTGGGGATTCCTCCTTGAATCCAGCTTCCTAATATATCACTCCTATTATATTTGGTGAAAGTCTGACTTGAAATCAGAGTAAAGAGAGGTGCTGACACCAGCATTAGTGGGAAGCATGGGGATTCCTCCTTGCATCCAGCCTCCTTGGAAAGCCAAGGGGGAACTGATTTCTCTGCTGCTGCTGACCTGCTATAGGTATCAGAGTTGTCTGTTCAGTGATGCAAGCCTTGCAATGTGCCATGTGGGGGATAACTGAAACTCTCTAATGTTGCTTGTTGCTTTTTCCTGGTGGTTTTCTTCCTTAACCACCAGTAGAAATGCATCCTGCCAATTACTGGTTTTCTCTGCTGCAGATTCACTTCTCTTTCATGATCAGCTCGTTGTTAAAGCAGCCAAACGTTGCCAGTATTGTGATGTTTTTCCTTCACATAATCTTTGGATTTCTGGGCTACTTTACATTGTTCGAAAAAGTGCCACCATCTTTGGAATGGATTTTTAACCTCTTCAGCCCTTTTACCTTCACAGCTGCCATCTCAAAGGTATGTTCAGAATAAAGCCGGCACATCTTAGAAGTTTGTCCTACAGCAAACATGCTTCATGCTTCTGCCAGACAGCGGAATTATGTTGTTGCCATACATCATTTGCATTGCCGGAATCATAGAATCATAGAATCACCAGGTTGGAAAAGACCTTTCGGATCATCGAGTCCAACCATTCCCATCAAACACTAACCCATGTCCCTCAGAGCCTCATCCACCCATCCCTTAAACACCTCCAGGGAAGGTGAATCAACCCCCTCCCTGGGCAGCCTCTTCCAGTGCCCAATGACACTTTCCATGGTTCCTGGTGGGTACCAAGATCTGCAGGTACCATGAGGTCTTGGAGTGTAGCCCCAGCAGGCACAGCCTACAGCACTCTACTGACTTTATAACTGCTTCTGCACAACTTTCAGTTGTGCTTGCTGAAGCTCTTCTGATGCTTTTGCTCATAAGAAAGTGTTACTCTGCTTGGAAACAGCGTCAAAATCGTGAGTAGGCACAGGTTTCTGGTCAAAATGATTGACATGACGCAGCAGTGGCTTGCACATAGTATTTCTGGCTAAAGGAAGCATTGCAACTGATTTATCTTTTTTATTTTTCCTCCCCTAGATGATAAAATTGGAAAAATATGGAGTAGAATCATACCCTTTCTTTAACCTGTATGTTATACTGATCCTGGAGAGTATCCTGTATTTGCTGTTGGCCATCTACTTTGATAAGGTTTTGCCAGGTAAGTAGGAATGTATCTTCTTTGCATTTTTCTTCTATAATCCACCTCCCTCACAGGGGGAAAGGTGCTGAAGAAGAGGTGGGATAGAGTTGAGAAAGCTGTCATCTATGTGGAACAGCAAGAAAAGATCTGACAATGAGCTGTTTGGGCTGTGGAACAGCATCTTATCAGCAAGGAAGTGAGCCACGTTATGCCAAGGACCGAAAATTGAATTTTCTGTATGGCTTGGGGGAAAATGATTGGAAAGAAACCTGTTTACCCAGGAGCAGGCTGCGTGTAGCTACTTCGTTTGGCCCTGCCTCAAAAACAGCCTCTAAGGGAACATTAAATCCTGCAGTGAGGCACAGAGATCCTTTATATGTACTCCAGCAGCCCTAAACCACTGAGTTTAAAAGGATGTTGTGGGACTCAACCTGATTTTCCTGTACATTCTGAGCCAAAGAGGTGGTCAATGAGGTCTTTACTGTGATTGTTGATTGATGAATGGACAACTTTGCAGAACTCACCAGTCCTTTTACACTGTGGAGAGTCTGTGTTTTACAGTGACAGAAGAAGAGATAGTTGGATGTAGCGTTTATCAAAGTTGTGTTCACAGGTAGCAGCTTTTGGTTGATATTTTACCTTCTTTTTTTAATAAATTAGGCAAGTATGGAGTACCATATCCTCCTACATTCTTCCTGAGACCATCATACTGGTTCAAGCCCAAGAGTGGGTACATGGGAATAAGAGCTAGCAGCGAGAGAAACCACGATCCTGTCCTCAGCAACAGCACCGAGCCAATGCCTCCAGGCTTTGATGGGAAGGAAGCAATCAGGTGAAGACTCTTGTAGACACAAACTATGTAACCCCACATGTTATATTTGACTCCAGAGAGCACAACCCTATTGTACTGGTGAACGACTGAGCCATCTAACTGATGCACACAATTTTAATGACAAATATCATAGAATCATAGAACAACCAGGTTGAAAGAGACCCACTGGATCATCGAGTCCAACCATTCCTATCAAACACAAAGAGAAAGGTTGTTCAGTGTTTGGTTCTGCTCCAGAGCTTTAATTTATTTAAATGTTTATTGGATATGTTACCTCCTCTGTGCTAGGGACCCAGCTGCTGCCCTGCACTTTCATCCTTGCAGAGTAGCAGCAGTCAGCCTGTCCCATCCACAATCATTTCTAAGAACACTATTGGTGGAGTATGCTGTGAAAATAATATTATTTAAATCCTTACGGGGCTAGTCTGGCCCATTGCTGTAGTTATCCGCTGCTTATTACTAGAAAGCAAAGAAAAATCTGCTAACATAATAGCTAGGTCATTGTTTTTAATTACTTACCCACACGTTATCTCATTCCCTAGGGCCTCCTGCTTCATTCACTAAGGGTTCATTGAGTTTAAAAGGAGGTTGTAGAGAGGAGGGAGCTGGGCTCTTCTCCCAAGTGACAGGGGACAGGACAAGAATGGCCTCAAGCTCCACCAGGGGAGACTTAGGCTGGAGATTAGGAGGAAGTTTTTCACAGAAAGGGTCATTGGGCATTGGAATAGGCTGCCCAGGGAGGTGGTTGATTCACCTTCCCTGGAGGTATTTAAGGGACGGGTAGACAAGGTCCTGAGGGACATGGTTTAGTGTTTGATAGGAATGGTTGGACTCAATGATAGGATGGGTCTCTTCCAACCTGGTCATTCTATGATTCTATGAAACCTTTTAAACATCTTTTAGAAAAGCACATTAGTTAATTCTGGGGGTTTTTTATTGTACAATACATGGATTCTATAAAGGAAATCTTTCACGTGGAATTATCCTGACCCCCAACAGCAATGAGCAGGACTAGTTTGAGGAGGAGGTTAAGAAATATTCTTCCAATAGTTTTCAAAGATAACTTTAAGGGAGAAGATACCAACTTTGTGAGATTAAATAGTAACATCTTGCTTACTTTCCTTTAGACTCACTGATGTTAAAAAAATGTACAAGAAGAAGGACAAGAGAATAGAAGCTTTAAAGGGTAAGGAAGATTTTGTAATGATATTCATTTTTCACTATATATGAACACAAACAGTTTTGAAATGTACTGGATGTTCCCAAGATTTTTGTTGACTTAAAAAGCCCCAAACCATACAACCCACAAAAATATAAAATAATATCGAAGTTAATACGCTTGTTCCTTCAATTCAATAGAGACTGTGAGTTTCTTACTAAGTTTTGTCCTAACTTCCAAAGATGCCATCCACATTTTTGAATCTGCATTTTCACCTCTCACCTTCAAAAGAAACGTCACCCCTCAGTCAGACTTGGCAGCAAACTACAGGTACAAGTGTATTTCTTACAAGCTTCCATCCTAATATCATCCTGTTTCTACTCTAGGTTTGTCCTTAAATATATATGAAGGCCAGATCACTGCATTACTTGGTCACAGTGGATCTGGAAAAACTGCTCTCTTAAATGTGCTCAATGGATTTTCCAAGCCTTCAGCAGGTAAGATGATTGCTAAAGAGGAGAAACTGTTTAGATTTTTAAGTATAAAGGGATAAAGATGAAAAAAACCTAAGTTTTTGCTCATTCAGGCTGGTTCATTCAGTACATGTTGCTCCTTCAACGCGAGATTTGTGGTTAATGTATCCCTTGTGGATACACTGGTGTGTTCAAGCAGACACAGGTGGTTATTTCTCCATCTGGGCGGCCTGATGTTTTCTGTGAGCTGCATATCTATAGAAAACACAGTTCTTAAAAGAGAGGTTTGCTGCTGAAGTATTTTTGAGTGGTGTTAAATCTTTGGGCAACGCAAAGTTATTTTGCCCTTCTCTGTAAACACTTGAGAACCATTGACGTTGCTGGAATTAATGTCAGAGGTATGAACACACAGCAGGTCTCCTCTCCCTTCTAACTGGGAAATACTGTGCAGTATGAAGTTGGTTTTATTCATTCCTGCGTGCAGGTTCTGCAATGATATATAACTACCAAGTGTCTGAAGTGCAAGATATGGAAGGAATTCGGGCAATAGTTGGCGTTTGTCCCCAGATTAATTTGCAATTTGAAGCCTTAACGGTGAAAGAAAACTTGAGAACTTTTGCTCATATCAAGGGAATCCAGCGAAAGGAAGTAGAGGAAGAGGTTGGTATGTCCTTGTCTGACATATGTTTTACAGCATCTTCGACAGTTTGAGCTTTCTTTATAAATGATTATCACCAGCATCATCTTCTGTGGGAATGAGAACAACCTTAACTTAGAGCAGAAGTGTTTTTTTCATTTCTTTCTTACACTCATTCCATAAGAATTAAAAACCAGTTTAGATTTGGATGAAAGGGACCATAAAAATCAACATGTTCAAACCCCCCTTGCCAAGGTCAGGGACACCTCCCCCCTGGATCAGATTGCCCAAAGACCCATCTAACCTGGACTTGAACACCTTCCAGGAATTGGGCATCCGTGACTTCTCTGGGCAACCTGTACCAGGGCCTCCCTACCCTCACAGGAAAACATTTCTTCTTAATGTCTCATCTCAATCTCCTCGCTTTCAGTATAAACTACTCCCCCTCATTCTGTCCCTGCACTCCCTGATAAAATATCCCTCCCCAGCTTTCCTGTAGTCCCCTTTAAGTACTAGAAGCTGCTTTAAGGTCTCCCTGGAGCCTTCTCTTCTCCAGGCTGGACAACCCCAACTGCCTCAGCCCAGGAGAGTTTCTATCTCTAAGCAACAAGAGGTTTTGTCTCTAAGCAAATCCATTTAAAGTAGATAATTTTAAAATCTTGAATTTATGCTCTCCTAATCTGTGAGTTGCCTTGTATGAATTAAAATCCAATCAGTGCTTTGAAAACCTGTGTCTTCGTTTGGTATTTTTTTTTTTTTTCATGTTGCCAAGGTGCAGAAAGTTCTCGTTGCGTTGGACCTCACTGACGTTCAGACCATCCGAGCTGACGCTCTGAGCGGGAGCCAAAAAAGAAAATTGTCTCTCGGAATTGCAATTTTAGGGAATCCCCAGGTAGGAACTGGTTATATTTACGCACACACACACACACTCTAGGTACTGTTTAAACATGAAGTTTTGAGTTTTGCCTTGGCACGCAGCCAAGTCTTTTGACCTACTAATTCACAGATGGAAATATCAAGGAATCTAGATCAATGAAAACAGTGTTTTAAATGAGAAGTGTAATAATATTAGAACAGATTAAAGAGTAGTATGAATGCCTGACACCTGAGGACACATTTTATTCTTATTTTATTCCCCCTCACCACAAGAAGGATGTTGAGGCTCTGGAGCGAGTCCAGAGAAGAGAAACGAAGCTGGTGAAGGGGCTGGAGAACAAGCCTTATGAGGAGCAGCTGAGAGAGCTGGGAGTGTTTAGCCTAGAGAAGAGGAGGCTGAGGGGAGACCTCATTGCTCTCTCCAGCTACCTGAATGGAGGCTGTGGAGAGGAGGGAGCTGGGCTCTTCTCCCAAGGGACAGGGGACAGGACAAGAGGGAATGGCCTCAAGCTCCACCAGGGGAGATTTAGGCTAGAGATTAGGAGGAAGTTTTTCACACTGAGGGTCATTGGGCATTGGAATAGGCTGCCCAGGGAGGTGGTTGATTCGCCTTCCCTAAAGGAGTTTAAGGGACGGGTGGATGAGGTGCTGAGGCACATGGTTTAGTGTTTGATAGGAATGGTTGGACTCAATGATTCGGTGGGTCTCTTCCAACCTGGTGATTCTATGATTCTATGATATTATGTAAACACAGAAATGCTGCTTGGACAAGTGGAGGTCTTATCTTGTTCTTTTTTATAGGTGCTGCTTTTAGATGAGCCAACAGCCGGGTTGGATCCCTGCTCCAGGCACCACGTGTGGACCTTTCTGAAGGAACGCCAGGCTGGACGAGTGACGCTCTTCACGACCCAGTCCATGGAGGAGGCCGACGCTCATGCTGGTGAGCCTAGATTTTCACACTCTGGTTGTCTACAGTTTGAAAATGAGGGTTTCCCACTGCAGAGTTTCCCATGTATGGATCTTGACATGATGCAGCCTGTGCTCACTGAACATAAACAAGAACATAACCTAAGCTGTGTAAAGGCTCAAACTGGATTGACATGCAATTCCAAGATCTTGCTTAGGCTCCACTTCAGGATGAAGCATATTATCTGGACTTACCACTAGCAGTGCTCACGCAAATTAGCAACGCTCTTTGAATTAATATCTCTCTTATTTCCTTATTGCTTTTGGGCTGCATGGGAAATTTTCCAAAAGCCTGTAAGAATGGATAATTAAAAAATTAACCTTGGTGCCTAGGAGAAAGGCAGCAGTTCAAATAGGAAAATAGCATCAGCACTAGCCTGGTTTTACTCCTTGACCTCACTATAAAAATATCCCTTGAGTTCAGAAGGCACAGTGAGGTCAGTCTACTGCACTGTTGTAAATCCCTTCTTTGTATTCCTACATCCTTAGATCGGAAAGCTTTTCTCTCAAATGGGAGATTACAGTGTGTTGGCTCATCTTTGTACTTGAAGAGAAAATGGGGAATTGGCTATCACTTAAGGTAAATCTTATTCTTTTTGGTCATCACTTTTTTTTCCTGAAAAGCTGCTAGTTGATGTATTTCTTGTAGAGTCTGTATATCCATGGACTTTCTATATAGAGTAATATAAGTCTTGACAATCCATTTCGGAAGACTCTTGAGTCTGCCAAAAATATTTTGCTTTGGATATCAACTGCTTTGCTTTGGAACCCAATCCTGAAGGCTCTGAGCCTGTTGCTAAAATGACTTCGCAACCTCCTTCACAGCCAAAGGGGGTCCAGGGTAAGCTGAATTGTGATTTCCACATACTCTTTGGTGCCAGAGTGACGTTTAGTGGCTTTATTGTAAGGTTGCTTTTCTGTGAATTTCCATTTCTGTGTTATTGGTTCAGTTTTGAAGGTTTCCTTATGGCTTGAAGGACGACAACTGGCTTTGCTTTTTAAATGCATGATGCATGCTTCTTTTTTTTTTTCCGCACTTAATATTCTAGCACTTGCTTTTTAATACAAACAGGATACGTATAAATGACCTGTGTGACCCTGAGCTCACATCGTCCTTGGTCAAACAGTACATCCCTGGTGCCACACTCAAAGGACAGAACGGGACTGAGCTATGCTATATCCTGCCTTTGGATAACACTGACAGCTTCCCAGGTAAGAAAAACCTGTCGTGCCAGGGCTGTAAAGGGGAAACCAAACGGAGAGAAAAGCAGAAAGCAAAGCTGCTGTGAAGGGAATAACTATATTCCCTGATCCTTGCTACATGGCATTAGGAAGCCAAAAGATGTGTAAACATCAGCCTTAAAGAAAGCCTCTAATGGATGTGCTAATATTAATAATACCCATGTTGGCTGCCCAGGTTGGTGGTTGATTCACCTTCCCTGGAGGTGTTTAAGGGATGGGTAGATGGGGTCCTGAGGGACATGGTTTAGTGTTTGATGGGAATGGTTGGACTCGATGATCTGATGGGTCTCTTCCAACCTGGTTGTTCTGTGATTCTGTGATATTAATAATACAGACCAACAAAAGAAAATCTACCAACTAATTTACAAACTAAAACCCACTGAGTCTCCTCTGGTTTCAGGATGAGATTTCTCCCACCAGCAAGGCCCACGGCAATCTAAATTTTCTCTCAATTTTCTGTCCTCTAAAGAGTGCTATATCATAGAATCATAGCATCGCCAGGTTGGAAAAGACCCATCAGATCACTGTGTCCAACCATCTCTATCAAATACTAAACCACTATTACAACGGTTTTTAAGTTACAGAGACCAATGATATGAATGCTAGAATGTACAACATTAATCGTGGCAGTCTGAGCTCCTGTTCAACAACAGTCTTGGTCTCTGGACTACTTCTCTTCCACAGATCTGTTCAGCCACCTCGAGAGCAGTCACATGAGGGGCATTGTTAATTATGAGGTTACCGGGACAACCCTGGAAGATGTTTTCCTGAAGCTGGAGGGTGAGGAAGCCATCGATCAAGAAGGTAAAATGCTGACTGCCATTTGCAAGTGTGGTTTGATTATGGTTCCATATATATATGCATATGTTTTAATTGACTATTTAATTATTTTCTTTAAATCTGATTTTTGGTAGGTTTCGATAAGTCAAGAGTTGCAGTTGTATTCTGCTTTCCTTCAGTGAAGGATATTATCTTAGATAAGTCTAGATGATTTGGTCTCAGCTTCCCATAGACTTCTCAGCACATAATTTAAGAAAACTTTTGAAAGAGTATTTGCCTTTGAAAGTTATTTCTTTCAGGCCAGGAGCCAGGAGGAGATAAACCAGAAGGTGTTTCACAAGTCTGGTGGAACTGCATGTGTTTCCAGCCCGAATTCACGAATGTAAATTATGTTCTGAATAAATTATGGCACCTCTTTCTCTGCCCTTGTGGCTCTTCTGACTGAAAATTAAATTGTTCCTCTACTCAAAACAGAAGCTCCTTGATTGTTCGTAGTTAAGACTTCCCCTTTGAATGCTCTTTGTGGATAATGATGTTTCTTGTGGTGAACATACAGACAATGGAGACCTGGAGGACAGGGACCAAAACCTCCTGGTGTTTTCCGAGATGGGGAGCCCAGCCGTGAGCGGGATGGCGCTCTGGAGGCAGCAAGTGTGTGCCGTGATGAGAGTTCGCTTCTTAAAACTGAAGCGTGAAGGAAAGTTTCTCAGGTCCATGTAAGTGCGGGAGCTCTAACCTACTCTGCAGCCCTGGTGCTGGCTTGGTGGTTCACAAAGGATTTGATGTTGTCTTGAGTGACTGAGGGAAAGCTTAAATATTGGTTAGTGGTCCTTGGAAGCTAAGAATAAGGTGGGAAATGGTTTAAAAGCTGCAGTAATGAGGATAGTTAGAATTTACTGGTAGGGCTCTGAATTGCTTAAGTTTTAAATTTCCCCTTGTCTTTCTCAGCATAAATCACACAACTAATTAAAGGCGGAGTTCCCCTGGACCAGCTTATGGTCTATTTTTCCATCTAGATTGCTGTTCTTTGGAATATTTATCCTTCCAACGCTTGTGATTTTCATTACAATGCATCTATGGGAAGTCAACAGTTGTGGGGAAATGACAGCTAGCCCACATTTTCTCGCCACTCAAGAGAGAATTCGAAATAGGTCAACGAACCTTCTCATCTTCAACGATACAGGTGAAGAAGAACACGTGATGTTGATTTGCTTTCTGCACTGCTCTCAGTCCTCTTCGGGTTCATAGACTGACCTTGTCTTACTCTTCCCGTTCATTCCTTTATATATTTGCAGCTTTGGGAGGTGTTTTCTTTTGAGCAAAAGCAAATCCGATTTTAATGATAACCAAGTAGCTGATATTTAAAGAAGTAATGAACCGGCCAATTTATTTTTAGAAAAGAAAAACAATAAACAAACTAAGTATGGGAACACATATTATGTTTAACTAGTTTAATTAAAATAGAAAAAATAGAGAAAATATAAGTTTGCTTATATTCTGAATATTTGGGGTTTTTTAACTTAGCTCTGCTTTGCCAGTGGGAAATGGTCGATATGAAACTATTTAAATCTAAAGAAAATATTTTAATTGCTCTCATTTCTGTTCTTGACTCGATTTCAGGATCAGAAATTAAGGATTTCATTGCTGCTTTGAAGGCGCAAAATATAACTGCAGAACTAACTCGTGAGAAAAACATCACCAGCCTTCCACAGCATAACGGAGCTATAAAAATATCCATGGCAGACAAGGTGAGAGATACTTTTCTTCTTCATTCATCCTGTGTGTCAACAGGATTTTCTGAAATAGAATCATAGAGTAGTTTGGATTGGAAAGCCCATCCAGTTCCAACCACCCTGCTGTGGGCAGGGACACCTCCTGCTGGATCAGGATTCCATCCAGCCTGGCCTTGGAGACCTCCAGGGATGGAGCAACCACTCTGGGAAATCTGGGCCAGAGTCTCACCACTCTCATGGTGAAAATTTCTTCCTTATGTCTAGTCTAAATCTTCCCCTCTCCAGTTTATAGCCTTTGCCCCTCATCCTGTCACCACAAGCCTTTGTGCACTGTCCCTCTCCAGCTTTCTTGTAGCCCCTTCAGGTACTGGAAGGTCACAGTAAGTTCTCTTTGGAGCCTTCTCTTCTCCGGGCTGAACAACCCCAAAATTTGTGTTAAAAGCACCTCAAAACACACACACCAGCAAAAGGGAAACTATTTATTTGACGTCTTAAATAATATTGGTAATCCTGTTCATGGTAAATTAGAATCATAGAATCATAGAACAACCAGGTTGGAAGAGACCCTTCGGATCATCGAGTCCAACCATTCCTATCAAACACTAAACCAAGCCCCTCGGGACCTCATCCACCCATCCCTTAAACACCTCCAGGGAAGGTGAATCAACCACCTCCCTGGGCAACCTATTCCAATGCCAAATGACCCTTTCCGTGAAAAACCTCCTCCTAATTATTAGGGTTATATTTATTTCCTTCCCTCTATGCTTTTTGCAGCAATTTTAGAGAAATTGTTTTCTTTCTCAATTGCTTTGCTCGTGGTACCTCTCAGCGCTCTTCCAGGTCTCCACATTCCCACTCTTGAATAAAACCATCTGATCGTATTTGTCATTGCTTTTCTCTCAACCCCTCACTGTGGTCAGCTGCTCCTCACACCTTTCATGGGCCAGACCATGACTTCTTTTTGCTCTCACATCTTCAGAGGTACCAGTTCACGCTCATGTGCGGCGCAGAACCCATCAGTTGTTTGCCTGTGCTTATGAATATCCTCAGCAACACCTTGCTAAGGCTCTCCAACTCCACCGCACGCGTCCGTGTCTGGAGTGAACCCCTTTACACTGTAAGTGTCCTGCCTTTCTTGGTGTAAATTAATTCAAATAGCCATGTTGAGGTGATAAAGACTGGACAAGATGGAAAAATATTTGGATGAGCCATTACCAAGGGTTGAGGTTGGTGGTCCAGCTACCGACCAGTTTCTGGGGACATTGCTCAGAAGTCATTACTTGGCGATTTAATAAGAATTTTTGTCTGCAGCTTTTAAGAGCTCTATAAACTCTTAAGGATATATAAGCTCATGTTATGAATATGGTATGAATATGGTAGCAATACGGTATGAATCATAGAATCCTAGAATCACCAGGTTGGAGGAGACTCACCAGATCATCGAGTCCAACCATTCCTATCAAACACTAATGTGACAGTAACACTTGGGAACCCCACCTAGCTTCAGTGTCCATCTGGCAAGAAACAGCATCAAAAAGTTGGTCCCCATAATCAACAATTTACAGTAATTTCAATATTTCTGCAAATGATAAGATGCTAAGTGCTTTTTTCTATTTCCTTAGTTTGTGTTCCTAATCACAAATGACTTACCATTAGCACTAATTGCTTACTTGCCTTTAACCATCTTATGAGTGTCAAGCTAGCCAGATTTTCCCTGAGCAGCTGTTGATGACTGATTTTTTGGGTTTGTCTTCAGTACTTACGAAACTCTGCAATGGATCGTGAGATTTTCTTCATCTGTCTCAGCTACATGCTGATTTTGGCTGCTGGCTTGCCACCTCTCTTTGCAGTGAGCAACATGGAGGATTACAAGGTAAAAAGCATGTGTTGAAAGTAGCCTTACACAAGAGCCAAATGCAAAACTGATGCCTTTGGAGAGTAGTTCATGTTCCAGTTGAATGGCTGGAGTGGCTAGGTAGGATCATAGAATCATAGAATCACCAGGTTGGAAGAGACCCATCAGATCATAGAGTCCAACCATTCCTATTAAACACTATACCGTGTTCCTCAGTGCCTCATCCTCCTGTGCCTGAAACCCCTCCAGGGAAGGTGAATCAACCACCTCCCTGGGCAACCTATTCCAATGCCAAATGACCCTTTCTGTGAAAAACTTCCTCCTGATGTCCAGCCTAAATCTCCCCTGGTGGAGCTTGAGGTCATTCCCTCTCGTCCTATCTCCTGTCACTTGGGAGAAGAGGCCAGCTCCCTCCTCTCCACAACCTCCTTTCAGGTAGTTGTAGAGAGCAATGAGGTCTCCCCTCAGCCTTCTCTTCTCCAGGCTAAACACCCCCAGCTCTCTTGGCCACTCCTCATAAGGATGCTCGAAGAAATACAAGCACATGAGCTCAAGGTTGTACCAAGTCATGTTACCCTGTACCTCAGGAAATCAGCTGGAGCTCAGAACTCTTTGAGTATTTGATAAAGATTTTGGGTTCAGGAGTGGGTGGGTTCTTTCCTTTTTAAAGAATTCTGTGTTTTAAAACAACAGTAAAACTAAGAAAGAATTCAAAGTGCTTGAAAGGGAGAGGAAGTCTCAACCAGGGAAGGGAGGATCAATGGTACTGGTAAGGGAGGAGGACCAGGAATGATGGTTTGGGCTCTGCTGAATCGCATCCCTTTTCCCATTTGCTTTCCCAGCTCCAGGCTCGTGCCCAGCTGCGGCGCACGGGGCTCTTCCCCTCCGCATACTGGTGTGGTCAGGCACTGGTTGACGTCCCGCTTTTCTGGACCTTGGTGTGCCTCATGTTTGTTGTCGTGCTACTCCTCAACCGGATCTGTCCCCTGTACGCCGTAACCGTGGGGCCCATGGTGAGTTCCTTGTGTGCAGGAAAAAAGGGGCAAAAATCCCCCTTCCCCATTTCACCCTGAGCTTTTGCATTAAATATTTTAATCGAAAGGGCCTGCTCTGGGTAGGTTTTTATAAACTTACCTCCATCTCTGCTCACTGACATCAGTCTCTCTCTAGATCATTTGCTTCATTGGATACGGAATATCACTTGTCCTCCTCGTCTATGTAATTGCCTTTAAATTTCGCACGGGACGAAGCAATCGTTACCTTTGGTCTTTCATCTTCATTCTGGTAAGTGAAGTGAATTTCCATTCAGAATTGTTTGATGTAGACATCGTTCCAGTTAAGGTTTCACTTAAAATATACTGATATTCAGTAGAATAAATCAAACCAGTGTCAAATAGTATATTCTTAAAATCAAACCAGTGTCAAATAGTATATTCTTAGCAATAAAACATTAACATTGGAAACATTCTCTCTACTTTATTCCAGGTGACTTTCACTTCTTATATGTTCAGTGAACAGAATGAAATATTTTACTTCACCTCCTGTGTTTTAATTCCTTTCTACCCACTGCTGGGCTGGATGTCATTCTCTCCACTGGTAAGTAAACATATAGTAAACATATACGTCTTCCATAGCTAATTTGGAGCTACCTCAAGTCAGCAGGGTTAGATCAACCTTTTTCATCAAGTCTTCTTTTGATAGGAATGATTGGACTTGATGATCCGATGGGTCTCTTCCAACCTGGTTGTTCTATGATTCTATATCCTGCTACATTCAGTAATGGTCCTAATGGTGTAAAGTGGAAAAAAGAAGAGGTGTTTTCCAAATTCTCTGTCTCAAAGTGCCAACGGCCAAAAAGACAAGAAAAGACAACAGCAAAAAAAAAAAAAAAAAAAAAAAGGTTGAGGCTCTGGAGTGAGAGACCAAGATTTGACTCATTAATCCTTTGTTTGATTCAGGATAGTTTGGGTCTGATTAGTTAAAAAAAGCTGTTACGATGACTATATGTTGGCAGTTAGGGTAGGGAATTGGGAAACCGGAGGGGATGATGGGAACTGACAGAGGAAATTAAAGGACTGGGAAGCAAGAATCATAGAATCATAGATTCACCAGGTTGGAAGAGACCCATCGAATCCAACCATTCCTATCAAAAAAAGACTTGATGAAAAAGGTTGATCTAACCTGGCTGACTGGAGGTAACTCCAAATTAGCCATGGAAGATGTAGCTCTTTGAAGCAGTATGAACCCCAAAAAATAGTACAGATCAAAGCTCCTTTATCTCATCCTGAAGAAAAGTGAAGTATCCCTGCCTTCCATGCTTGCTCCAACACTGCACTGAGGTACATCTGCTAAGGACCTTTTCAATTGACTGGTGGTTTCCTTTTCCTTTTTTTTTTTTGTAGCATTTTATACTTTACGAAGACGAAGATCAGACTCCTACTACATTACCGAATCACATCTTTCTAGCTGTCTTCTCGGTAATTAAGCAATTAAATGATGACTGTTTTGGAAAGGATGACTGTTCTAACGAGAGTGACTTGCTTGTATAACTCTCTCCGTAAATAAAACATGAGTTATGTGGTTGGACTTTCGCAGTAAATGTTAGAAGGGGGGATACATTCAGATAGAGAGGCTTGTCTCACGTGACCCCTGGATGCTGTCCCGCATGTGGGAAAAAGGGGATTAAGTGGAGCTAGTGTATAAGGTAGAGATTATTAATTGACTAATCAGTCTAATGCTGTTTCTACAAATGAAAGATGTGTTCTCTGAGCCTGTAGGAGTGCAGATAATCCGAGTTAAAACTGCAGCATGAAGTCAAGGCTTTTGCAAATGATCCCCATGAAAATGCATGCCAAGCAACGTTTAACTTCTTCCCAGTTTAGACCTTTACAAGAGCTGAAGTAAATGAGATCCCTTTATAATTCTAAATAATTGAGTGTCTTGTTATCTTGTCTCCATACAAACCTAATTCATTACCGCTTTTTCAGCCTTACATCCACTGCCTGGTTTTTGCTTTTCTCCTGCGCTGTTTGGAGATGAGATCTGGAGAAGCAGTTACGACACTGGATCCCATCTTCAGGTGTGTCCTGGGCAGCCAGGGGCTGGGCTACCTTGCAAATCCTGATTGTCCCAGTCTGCAGGGTGGGCTCAGGCAGGCAGGACCCTTGCTGACAGAAGAAGAAGAGTGAGCTTAAAACATTGCTTCACAAAGTGTGGCTAAAGGCCATATTTTTTTGTTTTAACCAGTTGATCTGGAGGAGGGGGAATTGAGAATGAAGGGAAGGATTGTTTTATTCCTTTGGGTCATTATGGATTTTGATTTTACTCACTGGAATTTCCCTGAATATGTCTGGAAGCAACTTCCCACCCACTGTGTTGCAACTGCAGTGTCCTAGGGAAAAGAGTAAATTTGATTTAAGATTTTTTTTTTAATTAAGCTTCATAGCTGAGGTTTCAGAACATTTCACTACAACTGGCAGAATGAATAGTTTGAAATTGAAATCCAACACTTTAACCCCTTTCCAAATGCATCAGTATTGCTCTCTGCAGGATGGAGACTTTCCCTAATCTTCATCAGGCTGGTGTCTTCCGCAACCTGCTTTCTGCTTATCTGTCACCAACAGCCTGTGACCAGCCACCTAAATCACGCTGGAGAAGATTTGCAGAAAATATTAAGTTGTCAGACATTAACAAATACGACTCAGCTAGGAGTTAAATGCTCAAATAGCTTAAAAAACCTGCCCCATGTGCTTTAATACTTGAACAGATCATTGCATGTGTTGAGCAGGGCACTAGTCCATGCTTAGTGATAGCAGAAAAGCTAAAGGTGGACTTGATACTCTCATGTGGCACAGTGGGATCTTTTTTTTTTCCTTCTGTGTGAATAAATATCTAAGCAAACAATGTGGAAGAGCTCCCCACATTCAAATAAATTGTGCAGGGTAATGTATTTGGGCTGCTCTGGGAGCAAACTTGTAAATCTGAGCCTTTTTGGAAGTGCTTCTCACTGATGGGGCACAACAACCCTATGCAGAGCTACAGACTGGGAGAAGTCTGTCTAGAAAGCTGCCAGGAGGAGAGGGACCTGGGGGTGTTGGTTGACAGCCGACTGAACATGAGGCAGAAGTGTGCCCAGGTGGTCAAGGAGGCCAATGGCATCCTGGCTTGGATCAGAAATGGTGTGACCAGCAGGCCCAGGGAGGTGATTCTCCCTCTGGACTCAGCACTGGTGAGGCCGCTCCTTGAATCCTGTGTTCAGTTCTGGGCCCCTCAGCACAAGAAGGATGTTGAGGCTCTGGAGCAAGTCCAGAGAAGAGCAATGAGGCTGGTGAGGGGTCTGGAGAACAGGCCCTATGAGGAGTGGCTGAGAGAGCTGGGGGTGTTTAGCCTAGAGAAGAGGAGGCTGAGAGGAGACCTCATTACTCTCTACAACTACCTGAAAGGAGGTTGCAGAGAGGAGGGAGCTGGGCTCTTCTCCCAAGTGACAGGGGACAGGACAAGAGGGAATGGCCTCAAGCTCTGCCAGGGGAGATTTAGGCTAGAGATTAGGAGGAAGTTTTTCACACAGAAAGGGTCATTGGGCATTGGAATAGGCTGCCCAGGGAGATGGTTGATTCACCTTCCCTGGAGGTGTTTAAGGCACAGGTAGATGAGGTGCTGTGGGACATGAGTTAGTGTTTGATAGGAATGGTTGGACTCGATCTGATGGGTCTCTTCCAACCTGGTGATTCTGTGATTCTATGATGCCATATCTGCTCCTCCTCCACTCGCAGGATCCAGAAGAAGAGAGCGGATGCCCACCAGAACAAGGACCCCCCTGGGGAGGAGAGCCCTGAAGTCCAGGCGGAGAGGGAGCGGGTGAGGAGAGCGATGGCCTCCTCGCAGCAGGACGAGGTGAAACCAGCTTGTTTTCTTTTTCATTCTCTATCTCCACGTCAGCCTCTGCTGTCTTAGCTCATGCACTTATTATTTACTGCTCTGATGTCCAAGTGCACATCTCACCGTCCAGCCCATAGTCCCTCTGGCAGCGGGTGGATTTTATCTGGCACTAAACTTTTTGTCCCATTCTGATTTTTTTTCCCCTGTTCTTCCATTTCCTGGATTTTTAATTACAATTTTTCTCTGCAAAGAGACGTTTTTTAATGGTAAGAACAGCTGAGCTGGCTCGTGGGACAGGAGGAGAGTGTTTATCTCCCTCTTCATCTCTCCACAGGAGTCTGCTATTGTGGTCAACAGCTTGCGCAAGGAATACGAGGACAAGAAAGCCAGTACCATCTTCAAGAAAAAGAAGAAAGTTGCTATCAGAAACCTCTCTTTTACTGTTAAAAAAGGTTCGAGTATTTTTGAGCAATGAAGCTGGTGAAGGGGCTGGAGAACAGGTCCTGTGAGGAGCGGCTGAGAGAGCTGGGGGGGTTTAGCCTAGAGAAGAGGAGGCTGAGAGGAGACCTCCTTGCTCTCTACAACTACCTGGAAGGAGGTTGTGGGGAGGAGGGAGCTGGACTCTCCTCCCAAGTGACAGGGGACAGGACAAGAGGGAATGGCCTCAAGCTCCACCAGGGGAGATTTAGACTGGAGATTAGGAGGAAGTTTTTCACGCAGAGGGTCATTGGGCATTGGAATAGACTGCCCAGGGAGGTGGTTGATTCACCTTCCCTGGAGGTGTTTAAGGGACGGGTGGACAAGGTGCTGAGGGACTTGGTTTAGTGTTTGATAGGAATGGTTGGACTAGATGATCCGATGGGTCTCTTCCAACCTGGTTGTTCTATGATTCTATGATTTAGATGCACCTCCTGTAAATGACCACAATGTACTGTGAAGGTCACTTTTGGAGACCCATGTTTTTATTAGAACTTTCTTGTGTGCAATCAGACCCAACACACCTGGGATCCTGCATTCACGGTTTTAATTTCTTGGGACAAAGTAATGAACAACTCTTTTCCTTACTGCACTTTTCTATATTGCCTAGCACAGGGAAGAAGATCTTATTTGATAGGAATGATTGGACTCAATGATCCGGTGGGTCTCTTCCAACCTGGTGATTCTATGATTCTATGATTAACTATAATTATTATTAACAGTTCTTGCATTTCTTCCAGGGGAAGTATTAGGTCTATTAGGACCCAGCAAAGCTGGAAAAAGCATAACAATAAACATGATTTCTGGAGACGAGACAGTGACTGCTGGGGAGGTAGGTGATTCCTTTGGACAGTTTGGGGGTTGATCTTGATGCCTTTATAAATGAAGGATGTGATAAGACAAGCTAGCAATGCAGCCCTTAAGTCAGGGAATTTATGCATATGCAAACCTGGATTGTTCACAGAACAAATATGTATTGATTTACTCAGAGTACATCCTAGTTTCAGTCAAAATCACTGTTACAGTTCTAAGGGTTTGAGCTGCACGAGGTCTGCAGTGTCCATTTGAAACCCATCATGAAATTTCACAAGCCCTGTAAAAACGTTGAGCTGACATTTAAAAAAAACCAAAACAAAAAAACCAAAAAACCAAACCCTCTCCATAAACAGCCTTGCAAACCCAGGAAATGGAAAACAAATGTGAACAGGATTGGATCGGTAACAACCCATCACTTAATTATGTCCAGGATGATTAGTGACATGTGCTAGGGGTGGAGAAATACCGTTCCTGTTGCAGATTTGGGACTGAATGTTCGAAAAAGAACAGTATCTCTAGGAAAGGAGAGTCTCCCATTGGTGCTGTTACCCAGTGTTTCGTGGTAGTAAATTCTGTTTGGCTTTGTCAAAACACCAGCCTGGCTTCAGGTGACCAGAAGGTGTGATAGATAGAGATGATCAGGGGACAGGACGAGAGGGAATGGCCTCATGCTCCACCAGGGGAGATCTAGGCTAGACGTTAGGATAAAATTTTTCACAGAAAGGGTCATTGGGCATTGGAATAGGCTGCCCAGGGAGAGGGTTGATTCACCTTCCCTGGAGGTGTTTAAGGGAAGGGTGGACGAGGTGCTGAGGGACATGGGTTAGTGATTGTTAGGAATGGTTGGACTCGATGATCCTGTGGGTCTCTTCCAACCTGTTGATTCTATGATTCTATGATCACTTGAGTGATGCTGATGTTCCTTTCCTGTGAGCTAATGAGGTTCCTCACGACACAGGAGAAAATATTACTGCGTTTCCAAGGGGCTCATTGGTTCACCCCAGAATAAAACACTCCATCTGAGTGTGTGTGTTTGTGCAGGTGCTACTCGAGGGCCGGGATGCAGCTGCCTCCTCCCCAGGGCAGGACAGCCCGGGGCGCCTGGGCTGCTGCCCACAGCGGGACCCGCTCTGGCCGAACCTCACGGTGCAACAGCATCTGGAGGCATACGCTGCCGTGAGAGGATTGAGGAAAGAAGATGCAGCTGTTGTAATCAGCCGGTACAAAGCCAAATTATTGTAGTTTTTGGTTCTTCCTCTCTCCAGGGAAAGGTTTTTCTGCTAACAAACCTCGTGTGATTAAGAGACAGCACGTTCAATACCTCTTTACCTTGGAGAAGCAGGATCTCCCTCTGATGAAACCTGCTACTCTTCTGTTCTCAGTCCCTTATCAATGAAAATTTTAGCCCTAGTTTATCTGGAAGACTTCAGAAAAATATTAATCTTGCTCCAGTCCATGGCCAGTTACACAAGTAACGCACCTCTCTCATTAGCTGCACTCACTGTCTTGAGTTTCTGCAAAAATTCCTTAATTTACCATCTGAGCTGGGATTAAAATCACCAAGTAGCCCAAGGTGTGATTCCTACCAGCCAAAACAAGTATGATAGTCTCCAGTTCCTTAGTACCCCTTAACCACAGCATTAGCAGACAGAGATGGTCATGTCAGTATTTTTCCTCTCATTCTCCACAGCCTAGCAATGGTCTTGGCTCTTCAGAAGCATTTGAAAACCCTAGTTAGGAGGATATCTCCTGGAGAAGCCAGAAAGGTATGTGCTAGCTTTCTGTTTTCTACTTGCTCACTCTTCCTTGACTGTGGTGCACAGAAAACCTTCATTCAAATTAGAAGATGCGTTGGGTTCCTTTCCCTGTTGTCCGTAAGGGCATTATATGGTCCTTGATGTTGTAAAAATTTTAATTTTTATTTCATGAAGTAGTAATTTTCTTCTTGGAGCAAAGCTTAAAACTCAAGTTGAACGAAAACATCTCCATGCTCATGAAAGAGCCTTGTGATTTTGAAGGGAGTTACTTTCCTCTATACCAGATGGATGTAGAGCCACATGGGTTCCTAGCATGACTGGTTTTCATCAATAGCTTTTGAATCCAGCCTGGTAGGATCCCCCCCATCTCCTCTTTCACCACTCACATGCGTCGTATGTTTAATAAACGCTAATCACGTATTGAATTTACCAGGTAATCACCTCTTTGTGCCCCACCACTTGCATCTACTACTAAATGGGATGGAAAATTGCTTTCGAATCCTTGGCAGGCATAGGAGTTTGGGGAAAAGATGATTTGTGGGAATTTAAAATGTTAACTTAGAACAACTGGGGTGTGTTCTTTTCAAATCCCTGTTCCTCTGGCATTTTGGAATCAAGAGCTTCAGCCTCTAAAATATCAATGGGGATGGAGATGTACCAGGACAACTCACCTGTTTTGCAGGTAAAGTTGAACTTGACCTTGGTGTCTTTTCCATTTCAGCTGTGTTTCGCACTGAGCATCCTGGGAGATCCAACAGTAATGCTTTGGGATGAGCCATCGAGGGGCATGGACACGAAAGGGCAGCGCCGTATGAGGTGAGCAGCTCTGTTTTAGCAGAACTGGAAAGCATGCAACATATTCAAGGCCGCTCCTTGAATCCTGTGTTCAATTCTGGGCCCCTCACCACAAGAAGGATGTTGAGGCTCTGGAGCGAGTCCAGAGAAGAGCAACGAAGGTGGTGAAGGGGCTGGAGAACAGGCCTTATGAGGAGTGGCTGAGAGAGATGGGGGTGTTTATTCTGGAGAAGAGGAGGCTGAGAGGAGACCTCATTGCTCTCTACAACTACCTGAAAGGAGGTTGTGGAGAGGAGGGAGCTGGGCTCTTCTCCCAAGGGACAGGGGACAGGACAAGAGGGAATGGCCTCAAGCTCCGCCAGGGGAGATTTAAGCTAGAGATTAGGAGGAAGTTTTTCACAGAAAGGGTCATTGGGCATTGGAATAGGCTGCCCAGGGAGATGGTTGATTCACCTTCCCTGGAGGTGTTTAAGGGACAGGTAGATGAGGTGCTGAGGGACACGGGTTAGTTTGATAGGAATGGTTGGACTCGATGATCTGATGGGTCTCTTCCAACCTGGTTGTTCTATGATTCTATGATTCTATGATCATGACAGGCTTTTCATCAGCAAGCAAGATAACTGAAGTAATTTACAATCATCCACTTCTTTATAATTTGTTCATGTCAGTTTGCTTTTGGGAGGGAGGTGCAGAGCAGGAGATATTCTTTGGCTCTTCCTGGGAAGTAAGTGCAATTCTTCTCTTCCCAGGAAAGTGATTCAGAGTGCCATGAGAAGCAAGGCGCGGGCAGCAATCCTCAGCACACAGTACCTGGAGGAGGCAGCGGCAATCTGCGACCGGGTGGCCATCCTGGTGTCGGGACAGCTACGGTGAGCACAGGGACACATCCCTCACTGGGTTCCCATCAGGTTTTTAGCCTGGAGGATATTTATTTTGCTTGGTTTGTTTGTTTTTTCTTCCTAATCTAACAGAACACGTTGGTTTGGTTTGTCCCAAGTGTGTAATAAACATTGTTCTTTGAGGAGGGAGGTTGCTTTGACAGAACAGTACAAGCAGAAGACTTGATGATCCGATGGGTCTCTTCCAACCTGGTTGTTCTATGATTGTTCTAAGATAAATAAGAGGACATACATCTGCTGCTCATATCCAGTGATCACTTTATTTTCTGATTATGATGCTATGAGCACTGTTTTAACTCATCCTCAGGTACATCGGTTCCCTTGAGGACCTGAAAAGCAGAGTCGGCACAAGTTATCACCTAGAAATCAAAATGACGGATGCAGGGCAAAGCGATACTGTCCATGCTGAAATCCTGCGCCTCTTCCCACACGCGGCTCGGCAAGAAAGGTCACTAACCTGTGCAATACACACGCAACCTGGACTTGAGCTGGGATGCTCTGTTGCTCCTACTGACCTTGCTCAATAATCTGTCTGGGAGTATGGGAACCCTACAAGCCCCCCTAAACATCGGTGCCGAGTCACAAAATTATTAATTCACTTTTTTATTACTTTTTCAGGACTTATTCATTGCTCATGTACAAGATACCAATGGAAGATGCACTACCTCTGTCCCAGTCTTTCTCCAAGCTCGAAGCAGGTAAAAGGAACCAGTCAATTAAATATGAAGATTACTTTCAAATTGTTCCTGTGGAGTTGGATTTTAAGGATGCTTTTTCCATTCCTCCACAGCTAAACAGAACTTCAGGCTCGAAGAGTACAGCTTGTCATTACACACTCTGCAGAAGGTATGTCGATGTGGAAGTTAGAGGTTAGAAAATACATAAAAAAGAAGAAATATCCTGTGACCAGTGTAGATACCGGCTACCTTGGCAATAATGGAGTTATTTCTGCTGTGGCGCATTGCAGGTGTTTGTAGACCTCACCCAGGACCTGGAGGATCATGACATGGATGTGGCTTCCGATGGGGCTGTGGAGCGGAAACTACTTCACCCCTGAGCCCTTGGAGCCACAAAGGAAAACATTCAGCTCACTTCATCAGTGTTACTGATCTGGGTGATCGAATGCAGCCCTAGGATTTGGTTACCTCTGTCTCACCACATAGAGCCTTGCAGCTTTTCTGCCTCACAAAATGAAAAAAAAAAAAAAAAAGAGTTATTATTTTAATAAATAAAGCTTTTATCCTTTGACAAATTGATGTTTGCCCTCCATCGATACCTCTGCTCTGACTGGTTCGAGAAGATTTGTTGTGCTGAGCAATAACCCTGCTGGGATGGTCTCTCGGTGGTCCCAAGGCAGAGAGGAGGTCTAGTTGTTGAGAGAATCGTGTGCAAACTCAGAAGAGGCTCCTAAGCGCTCCCTCATTCAAGGCAGGAGAACCCCACAGTTTGGGCTTGCTCAGTCCTGAGAAGCATCCTCCTGGCTGGGATCATGGTGTTTCCTGGTGGAGAGGTTTTGAACCAAAAATCTGCTGTTGCTATGTGTTCTAGCTCAGCCACCTTCCCTCACCTCTGGTTCCCACCACTGTGAAGACACAGAAAGGAAACAATTCATCAGTCCCTGGAAAAGTGTGATGAGAAATGGCACCGTCTTTCAAAGAAACTATTATTATCTGGAGTCAAAAGCCAATGTTTTTTGACCCAAAGTAAAACTGGAACAGTACAATAGGTTGAAGAGGTCTTCTGGCCACAAGTACATGGGTCTGACTTGCTTGCGTGATCAGGAAGATGGAGTGGGCTCCTCACCAGCACACACCCTCTGTGGGTGTGTGGGAGGGATGGGTCACTGGTGTGAATTGTGGGGGCAAGTGCCAACACCCTGACCCTGTCTGAGCAGATCAGCATCAATTCTTGGACACCTGACTGCTTTAAATAAGTAAAAAATAGTAAATAAAATAAAAACTCCCAAATTTCAGATGCATACAGGTGTTTTCCCTGGAGCTCTGTCATTCTGTTCAGCAACAGTTCCAGCCTCTGGTAAAGGCTGGGCTGGACTAGAGACCCACTGGAGGGCAGAGGCAGAGCCAATCCATGGGACAGACACAGCAGGAAGAACTTCAGCCTCTCCATGAGCTTCTCTGGTTCATGGTTGGACTCGATGATCCGATGGGTCCCTTCCAACCTGGTTGTTCTATGATTCTATGTAAGTGATGCTGGCGATGCAGGTACAGCTGGTGCAGGTATGGTATGGGCAGTGGGGGTAAGGATGATGCAGCTGGATTATGCAGCCACAAATACAGGTGTAGGCAGTGCAGATAGGGCTGTGGGCAAGCAGGTACCAGCAGGTGGCTACCATGGCTAAGATGGGCTGCTCCTCCCAGAAAAACTCTTGAAGCAGCCACCCCATACATCCAGAGAGCACCTCTCCAGAGAGGAGACCTCATTGCTCTCTACAACTACCTGAAGGGAAGTTGTAGAGAGGAGGGAGCTGGGCTCTTCTCCCAAGTTACAGGGGACAGGACAAGAGGGAATGGCCTCAAGCTCCGCCAGGGCAGACTTAGGCTGGAGATTAGGAGGAAGTTTTTCCCAGAAAGGGCCATTGGGCATTGGAATAGGCTGCCCACGGAGGTGGTTGATTCACCTTTCCTGGAGGTGTTTAAGGGACGGTTGGATGAGGTGCTGAGGGACATGGTTTAGTGTTTGATAGGAATGGTTGGACTTGATGATCCGATGGGTCCCTTCCAACCTGGTTGTTCTATGATTCTATAATTCCAATGGACCTCCAACCATCAGCACCTCTGTCAAGGATGTGGACAGGGAGGTGACTTCGATTGAGATGCATTGACTGGGACTTGGCATGTCCACTTCTCTTAAGAGTTTGGGGGGTTTTTTCCCTTTATGAGTAGGGCTGAAAGAGAAGTTTTGTATACCTAGGAGATGTACTGGAGACAGGTCTTAACTTGATTCTGTGTCCTGCCTATGGAGTCTGCCTGTCTCTAAACCATCTGAATGTTATTTTAATGTTAAGGTTGCTTTTGTCTGCTAGGCAGAGCAAAGAAACCCAGCCTCGGTCCCTCCCTGGTGCCTCCTCTGCGCTGTGGCACGTGATGCTGCAGTGGGCGACAGGTGGGGCAGGTGTGTTCCACAGCCACGCACTGAACCTTGGGATGAAATCCAACTCATTCTCTCTAGAACTACAGAGTTAACCAAGAGAAGTTTGCTTTAATGTTTACAATATGTTTTCTAATCAGCAAAGCTGTTCCTATCCAGGAGGCACTGCTGCGTTTCTTTTCCTACTGTGGGGATGGTGGCACTGAAACAGTTTGCAAACACAACTTTTGTCATACTGAGATGAGCAAGAGTAGTTGTTTGCTCCTCCGCCTTCAACATTGTGCTCTGATACCACTGTTGACTTCAGCCTCTCTCGCCGAGAAACATAACAGAGTTTGCTGGAAAAAGGATTTTTTTGTGTGGTTTGTTGTCAGGCTCATTTTTTCTTCTCCTGGCCAAGACTCAAGAATTTCCTGAGTAACTTTTCAGAGAATCCACTCCAGCGACTAAACAACAATATGCTCTGTTTGCTTTTTATAACACAAATAAATCTGAAGATCTGCCAAGGAGGAAGAGCGGCGGAAGCCAGGGAAAAGTGAAGCAATGGTGTGAGGAATGCCTCTTGGCAGAAGTGTCTGAATGAAAAAAACAAGTACATGGACAAAGGAGCACTGAGAGCTGCTAAGGCAGCCGGTAAGTCCAGCCCAGGGAGGCTCAGCATCGCTGCTTTTACAGACACGCTGCAAAGGACAGGCTCTGGATTTCTTTCAAACCATCCTGTTAAGGTAAGGCTTAAAGATTCTTCTTAAAAACTGTGATTTAAAAGGTATGAAAACATCCATTCATTGATAACACCATTAATAATACTGAGTGATGATACACATAGGTGGGACAATGGACACAGGCTGAGGTAAGCTTGTCATTAAGCCTAATAACTATTTAAATATGATAGAGCCTTTTAAACCTTTCTTTGCTATGAAATAACACACCAGTGGTGCTCAGTTTACAGCAGGAGGGTATTTCCAGTGTTTCTCAGAGGATGTGGTAGGTTCAGCTCAGTATTTTAAGTAGTCCAGCCCATGTGAGGAGTACATTTCTTTCCCAAACTCTGCAGCAGCACAGCAGGAGGTCAAGCAGCATTGAGGGAGATGGAGGGGGGGAAAGAGAGGGAGGGGATGGCTCTCCATCCCACAAGGGATTCCCTGGATATGAAACTCAGACTCTAGTGGAATGTCACTTTGTTGAGGGTATGTTGCAATTAAGATGAAGGGCAAATTGTAAACCCTTAGCTCTGACACAAACCTTAGTTCAATTGTGGAAATGCATACGGATGATACAGCATCTCTTTACACTTTACTTGTGTCAGATGAAATAAGTGACCGAGTAATTGCAGGTTTAACCTCATGTTTTCCCCCAGGAGGTCTAGATATCATTAGCACAGGCTAAACTCAAACTTTTATGCACCTGGATTTAGTGAGATCATTGGTAAGAGAAAAATCTATTCAGAGAGCGATGGCTAATAGCAGATTTCTGCCGCTGAGTCAGTGTCCCTGCCCCATCCCACCGAGGTGCAGAGCCAGTGCATCTGTTTGCAATGTTCCCCAGTGGATAACCATCTGTTGCAGCTGCTTTTCCAGTCTTTTGGTGCCTGCTGCCTCATTACAACGGAGACATGCTTCTCCTGCAGGCTGCATAGAAATATTTGGAAGAAGAGAAACTCTGTCTTCCCTGTCGGTACCGCAAAGCATCATCTGCCAAAGGGAACAGGCAATGCAAATCCTCCTTCAATACGACAGGAAGGTTTGAAAGGATTAGATCCATAAATGCCCTGATACCTCTACCTGAGACATCACTTACATAAAATTAAGATGTTATTTGAAAGCATATTTTAGCTAGATATGAGGCAGCAGAGGGGTTTGGTTGTGTGAGTGTAGCTCTTTTGTATTTGAATGTGTAGTCCTTTTGGTCATTTAAGTGATTCATGATTATTTTACTGATGCTTAACATGGATACATCCCATCTGCAAGACTTCCCGGGACATCCAGCTGTGCCTGAGTCTTTAAGTTTCCACTACTACCATTAATCCAAGCAACAAATGCTTGTTTTGCTTTGACCACGTCTCTTTAAGGATGCTGCCGTGTCTTTTGGACCAAACACACAAATAAATGCTTTTTTTGCTGTCTGTTTCTCCCCCATTTTCCATTAATATCCATGACAACAACAGCTCTGAGTGCGCTTCCAAGAATTTGTTCTCTCTTATCTCCAAGCTGCCTTCGCTCAGTGCTGCTTTCTGTATGAGCTCAGCTCACACCACAGCCAGGAGTTGCTCAACCCTTCTTGGTGTCAGGCCTACAATGCATTAAAATTACACTCACAATGGTGATTTTAATTGACTGTGGTGTTGTTGCCATTTCTTGGCTGCTAGGGCCACCCAAGCCAATTAGATCATGTCGCCTGGTCGTCCCTTTGTATTTCATAGAATAGTTTGGGTTGGAAGGGCCCTGAAAGCTCATCTAGATCAGCCCCACCCCTGGCATGGGCAGGGATGCCTCCCACTGAATCTGGTTGCTCCAAGCCTCATCCAACCTGGCCTTGAACACCTCCAGGGATGGGGCAGCCACAGCTTCCCTGGGCCAGGGCTTCCCCACCCTCATCGTGAAGAAATTCGTCCTTAAATAACTCCTCCCAGCCTTACCACACTACAGCACAGAAGCATGAAATTCTGGTTGTAATCAATGTCTTCCTACTGAGCTGCAGGGTTCGGGAATGCGTTGAGGACGAGGTCTAACTTTTGTTGTATATGCAAGTAATTTAAATCAAAAATGTTTGCAGAATCAAAGACGAAGACACTTCAGCGAAATATGAGCGTACTCCAACAGACAAAAATCCTCTTGTGGAAAAATGCATTTATCAAGTGGAGGATGAAGATGCAGAGCTTTCAGGTGAGCTAAAAAGGATGGAAAAATTGAGTGGCTAACTACTGAGAGTAGCCAATCCCTGCCTGCCCCTCTACCCTAATAAAATACAGCATGAGTAGTAGTTTCAACACTGTTTCATCCCTAGAATCATAGAATCATAGAACAACCAGGTTGGAAGGGACCCATCAGATCTTCTAGTCCAACCATTCCTCTCAAACACTAAACCAAGTCCCTCAAGACCTCATCCACCCGTCCCTTAAACACCTCCAGGGAAGGTGACTCAACCACCTCCCTGGGCAGCCTATTCCAATGCCCAAGGACCCTCTGTGTGAAAAACTTCCTCCTAATCTCCAGCCTAAATCTCCCCTGGCAGAGCTTGAGGCCATTCCCTCTTGTCCTGTCCCTTGGCAGAAGAGCCCAGCTCCCTCCTCTCCACAACCTCCTTTCAGGTAGTTGTAGAGAGCAATGAGGTCTCCTCTCAGCCTTCTCTTCTCTAGGTTAAACAACCCCAGCTCTCTCAGCTGCTCCTCATAGGTTCTGTTCTCCAGCCCCTTCACCAGCTTCATCGCTCTTCTCTGGACTTGCTCCAGAGCCTCAACATCCTTCTTGTGGTGAGGGGCCCAGAACTAGAAGCATGGTGGCCACACACAGCAACTCAGTTTGAGAGCGATGAACAGCTCAGAGTCCCTGTTTGGGGATCTGATTTGCTAACGTCACCATATCCAATCCTGCTGTGCTCCCTGCAGCAAACCATCCACACACGGTGTGAAGTTTTGATCCCCAAACCTCAACAGAAAGCAAGAATTGCATTTTATTCTTTTTTTTCTTCAAGGTTCCCTTAATTCCTAGTCTATAAGGTCCCAGTGGAAGATGCACTGCCCCAGCCCCAGTCTCTCTCCAAGCTAGAGGAAGGTAAGAGCGAAACAAGGTGACTTTTTGAAAAGGTGGAACGCAGACTACTAATTTTCAACTCTCTTTCAGCCAAACGAAACTTCAGCCTTGAGGAGTACAGCTTCTCCTTGAATACTTTGGCTCAGGCAGGTGACTTCAAGGCTAAATATGTTGTAAAGACAGAAAGAGGAATGAAAACTGCAGCAAGACATGGGCTGGTGCAGTGGCAGGAGGTTGATCCACCAGCCCTTTTCACTCTCTACTGCCACAGGTTTGACAGACTATTCTCCATGATATTTGGGGTTTTTCTATTGCAGGGAAGATGAAGCAAGCAGAACTGGTTCCATCATCTCCTGCATGAGGAGGAGAAGGGGGAAAGGCCCACAGACAGTCCCCCAAGGGTGAGTAGGCTGGAGCAGAGGTTTTATATCATCCTGGAGGGAAGAAAGACTGAGTTCATGGCATATTGTCACAGTCGGGATTTCCAGGTCCTGGTCCATGGTCAGTGCTTGGAGAAAGGAGCTCTGTCACCAGTACAAAGTGGAGCTTAGCTGGCAAGAGGGAACAAACAAAAGTTCTCAGAAGTTCACAAGGACTGAGCTTTTCTGCTTAAAAAAAACAACAGGAGAGGTATTCCCTAGAAACGAACTTCAATATTCTAATTTTCTCCTCAGACGTGTCCTCTGCCTCTCTCCCCTGTGCTGAGCCAAAGGGCTGGAGGGGGACACCATCTCCCAGCAGCTGCCATCGCTCCACCTGCACTTTGAAAGCAGGGGCTGACAACAGCCCAGTGGGAAGCACCCTGCTCCAGCCTGCAAACCAGCTCCCAAACCAGCCTAATGTTTTGGTTATTCTCTTTGTTTTCCAGCACAGCATGAGCCCTCCGTGCGTGTGGTGTTTTCCCTGATAAACCTGAAGCAGAGCGTGCAGCAGGGTGCGTCCGTCATCCCAGCACTAAGTGGGGGAGGCAGCTCCCTGCTGCAGATGCCGCACGTTCCCTGCAGTAGCTCGTGCAATAATTTAGTCTTATTAATAGGGAGATTCTTGTTTATTAGATTTAATAATGTCCTCTTTATGCAGCAAAGCTCCGAAGAGCACAAAGGGCCATTCATCACCAGCTGCCTCCAGCGCTGGTCCCCAAACACTGTGCCCCAAATAGATGTCCCGGAACAACAGCAAGAGCAGCCCATGCTTTTCAGGTTAGGTAAGAAAAACAGTGCCAGCTGGTAGGTTTTGAGTGATAGGGGCTGGGGGGGGTCAAGGTTTGGGAGCTTGACAACTGTGGTTAGCAGTGGGGGTTGAAAATGTTTGGACAGGAATGACAGGGCTTTTCATGTCCTCTCACAGCTGTGATACAGATATGAATGTTGCCCGGTTCAAATTCTGGTTAAGCACCTCCCCTTAAGACCAAGTAGAGCAACAGCAAGTGATATTTCTGAGATATTTCTGAGAATTCCAAGGGACTTCACAAAAAGCAGTGATGCAAGCTTCAAAACAACCACGAGACAAAGTTCTGTGGAGTAGGAGGAGAGGAAAGCTGAGTGATGTAAAACAAAGGATTGGTGTCCAGGAGGAGGCCCAGCGCAGGACTCACTGCAGTGGTTTGCAGACACTCCATGGGGTAAAGGTGTAACCTTGCACTGTACAGCTCCTCATAGCCCTTCCTATCTCCCCACTTCATAGCAGCCATGGCCAATAGCATCCTGGCTTGTATCAGAAATGGTGTGACCAGCAGGTCCAGGGAGGTTATTCTCCCTCTGGACTCAGCACTGGTGAGGCTGCTCCTTGAATCCTGTTTGCAGTTCTGGGCCCTTCACCACAAGAAGGATGTTGAGGCTCTGGAGCAAGTCCAGAGAAGAGTAACGAGGCTGGTGAAGGGGCTGGAGAACAGGCCTTATGAGGAACGGCTGAGAGAGCTGGGGGTGTTTATCCTGGAGAAGAGGAGGCTGAGAGGAGACCTCATTACTCTCTACAGCTACCTGAAAGGAGGTTGTAGAGAGGAGGGAGCTGGGCTCTTCTCCCAAGTGACAGGGGACAGGACAAGAGGGAATGGCCTCAAGCTCCGCCAGGGCAGACTTAGGCTGGAGATTAGGAGGAAGTTTTTCACACAGAGGGTCATTGGGCATTGGAATAGGCTGCCCAGGGAGGTGGTTGTGTCACCTTCCCTGGAGGTGTTTAAGGTACGGGTGGATGAGGTCTTGAGGGACTTGGTTTAGTGTTTGATAGGAATGGTTGGACTAGAAGATCTGTTGGGTCCCTTCCAAGCTGGTTGTTCTATGATTCTATGTGTGCTTTCTCCTGGGCATTCACCTCCAGATCTTGTAGCTCAACTGAACAAAAAAAAACATCCTTTCTTCAGAGCCACCTGGTTGGAAAAAAAGCCAGGAGACAGGACCAACATCAAAGAGAAAGGTATTTGCGTCTGCTCTGAAATGAAAGGCAACCATTAACCTGCAGTCTCCCATATCTCAAGAGCAGAGAGTATCTCCAGCCAGGTAAACACTGCTCTCCAGCCACTTTCCAACCAACAAAAGGCTTTATCACAATGAGCACAGCCCATTCCCGTGCAACACAACTGGCCACATATGACTGTCCCAGAGGAGAGCCAGATGTTCTTCAAGCAGGAACAAGGCAAGGCAGATGTTGGCAACCTCGACAGCCTTCAAGTCCAATTCTCTTTTTCCATTCATTTGAGACAGAAGAGGAAATCAGTGTTGGATTACAGCTCTGTGTGTGAACCTTGGAGGGGGTAAACAGGGTGTATCAGCTCTTCATGAATGTGAAGCAGTGTGTGCTCTCCAGTCTGCAGCACGTGAGTACCTGGATGTCATAACAAGCTTCCCTCAGAGCATTTAATTTTTAAGGCATCGACTTACTATACACGTGGAAGCTAAGAAGATATTTCTCTTGCAATGATACTACTTAATTCTACTCAATGCCTCAAAATCCTTTTGAGACTCTCAGCTCAAAATATTCTCCAGTCCTTTAGCAGCAGATGGATAAAATATCAGGCAGAAGACTATGTGTGGCTGTGACAGCAGCCAAACCCAACAAAATATTTACTTCAAAGCAAGCAGAAGGATAGCTTGTCCAGCTGGAAAAAGCAGGAAATGGATTGTAAAAGAGTAGACGAAAGGGACGGGGAGGGAGATGATTGAGTAAATCACGATGTTTCAATTATATCATGCCTGAATGATAACCGAAGTTCACGAACTTATGTTCTAGGCAAAACGGAGGTGTCTGATTTGTCCCTGTGCATCTTCATCCTGACACAGGCAGCAGATGGTGTTTTATGGGTGAGTAAGGAAGGACATGGGCTGTGCTGCAGCTGAGCTAGAAACAATGGTTTCTAGCTAACTAACAGTTAGCAAAACTAACAGTTGGACTTGATCCAATGCGTCTCTTCCAACCTGGTGATTCTATGGCGATTCTATGATTCCACAGAACCATAGAATCACCAGGTTGGAAGAGACCCATCGGATCATTGAGTCCAACCACTCCTATCAAACACTAAACCATGTCCCTCAGCACCTCATCTACCTGTGCCTTAAACACCTCCCTGAGCAACCTGTTCCAATGCCCAACGACCCTTTCCGTGAAAAACTTCCTCCTAAACACGCACGGGGCTACTGGAAACTATCCCTATGTTCCTAGTCCTAGCAAACATAGGATGCCATAGGATGCAGGGAGGATTTGAAGCAGTGCTTGGTCTCTCCTTCAGCAGCTGAGGACATCTCCTTGCTGGCACTGGCTGCTGGCATGGGCCACGACTTCCTCCACCCACGCACCTTGGTTTCTTTCAGCCTCTCTGTAAGAAATTAATTCCATGCTCTAAAGTCAAATCCTCTAAAGAGTTTTCGGCATGCTAAGTCGGAATTTAGAAGGAACAACCAAAAGAAACAAAAATGGGTCCTTTTGTTTTAATCTGAGAAATAACTGGCCTTGAAAATGACTTCTTTTTCCCCCCTCAGGACAGGACAGAGGACTCCTGCCAACAACATGTTGCAGGGCTACACCACATTTCACATGAGGATTCCCAATTGCCTTTCACAAGGGATCGACAAGCGAGAAATGAACTCTGGTGAGTAAACAATTACACAACATCTCCTCCATCTGATTCCTTACATTTGCAGAACATCTATCTACTCTCCTGGGGCTTTCCTAGAAGACTGGCTGTAGCAGCTACAAGGACAAACAGATGGGGGCTCAGAGCAGGAGGGATGGGGAGCAGCAGCTCTGTGTCCCCCCCTGAGTCCTCTCCACCGAGGTGTCCTGCGCTGACTCTACTAGCCTGAGATCACAGGGCATGACGCGGAATTAGCTGCATCCATGAAGACACTGTGAAAGCTGTTTCAAGTACTGGTTTTGAAATCTTGAAACTGTCTGCTCTGCTTTACAAGTGCTGCCAGGAGCCATATGTTAACAGGTTGTTTAGCCTAGAGAAGAGGAGGCTGAGAGGAGACCTCATTACTCTCTACAACTATCTGAAAGGAGGTTGTAGAGAGGAGGGAGCTGGGTTCTTCTCCCAAGGGACAGGGGACAGGACAAGAGGGAATGGCCTCAAGCTCCACCAGGGGAGATTTAGGCTGGAGATTAGGAGGAAGTTTTTCACAGAAAGGGTCACTGGGCATTGGAATAGGCTTCCCAGGGAGGTGGTTGATTCACCTTCCCTGGAGGTGTTTAAGGGACGGGTAGATGAGGTCTTGAGGGACTTGGTTTAGTGTTTGATAGGAATGGTTGGACTAGAAGATCCGATGGGTCCCTTCCAACCTGGTTGTTCTATGATTCTATGATTTGTCATATGAAGCAGGGGGATGCTTTAAGAAAAAGGGTTTCACTGTAAATTTTCTCACCTAGGAATTGCACTCTGAACACGATCATGCTCCGACGCACTGCAGGTAGGAGTGGGATGGGAAAATAATGCCCATAGGGTCAGCTGCCTGAGAACCTGCATCTTGTAGCTTTGTCAGTGTATGCGAAATACAGAATACGCAGCGGAAGTGACTGGTTATCCCACAGCCTGGTTGCTTGTTTTTACCTCAGAAATGAGGCAGGGAAGCAACTGTGTCTTACCTGTATTTATTCTACCTCTAGCAGCATAAAGGCAAAGTGTTTAGCTGATCCCTCAGTTGACGGTTGGACTCAATGATCCGGTGGGATCTTCCAACCTGGTTGTTCTATGATTCTATGATTCTATAAGTTAAACTGGCTTTAAAAAGTTTGCCACTTTCAGCTGTATCACCTCAGCCAGAGGTCCCCAAAGAGTGCTTGCACAAGGGAAGATGGGCTACATGTCCCCTATGGAGAAAATGCATTTGATTCTGTCTGAAAATCAGCAGGTCGAGACCAGCAGGAGGGAGGCGCAGGGGCTACGAGCTGTCTTTGCTCAACTACAGAGACCTCCAGCCACTACGAGGTCTGCTTTTGCAGGAAAAACCTCTGTAAGAATCATAGAATCACCAGGTTGGAAGAGACCCGCCGGATCATCGAGTCCAACCATTCCCACCAATCTCTAAACCATGTCCCTCAGCACCTCATCCACCATATAAATCATAAATGAAGTTTCCTTCAGGAAAGGCCATAGGGAAGGTGGTGGCATTAGATGAGATGGTTGCATTAGAGAGACGGAACATTTATGAGAAGAGGGCAATGAAGAACTGAATCACACATAACCTAAAAGACAGACAGGACTCCACTGCAAGACCAATTTCTACCTTAATTTTCCAGCCAGGAGCAAGTAGCAGGATGCCCTCGGCTCTGGGCAGTGGTTTATGAGCATCAGCAAGGGAGAAGCAGTCACTACGTGGGACCATGGGCTCAAGGCAGAAACGTGGGAGGTGAAGAGGATTGTAAAGGCCAAGGATGAATCTGAGGAAAAGTCATCAAGTAATGCTGTGTCACACGAGAAGTTGTGGATGCTGAGGTCAGATGAGGTTTTGAGCAGCATGATCCAGTGCGAGGTGTCCCTGCCCACGACAGGAGGGTTGGAACTGGGTGACCTTTAAGGTCTGTTTCAACCCAAACCATTCTATGATTCTGTGAACCAAGACAGTGAATGTCCTGACAGCTCCCAAAAGGGGAAAGTGCTCATTTTTTCCTTCTCTCCAAATACAATGTGGACTTTGTTTTGGGTGGGGTTTGTTGGTGTGTTGTGGTTTTTGGCCTTTTTTTTTTTGTGGGCTTACCCTGCTCCAGCCCCATGGGAAAGGATTTTGCACCACGGGTCCCCAAGAAAGAAGATGCAAGGCTTTTCTCCTCTTTCCTAGAAGTCACCCCCCCACCACCACCCTGCGTTCTCCTCTCCGTTCGAGCTGTGCCACCTCCTGGTGACACAGCAGTGCTGCACGGCGGCCACTGTGCCATCACATCCCTCAGAATTCCACCTGGACATCCCAGCCTTCCCCAACAACCGGGCAGCTTTACATCTGCAGGGTTGTTTTCCCCACCTGGTTATCCTACTCCCACCTCCCAAGGTGCTGGACCAGCCCAGGGGGTAGAAGCCAGTGGTTCTCCTGGTCCCTCTCCATCAGGATGCTCTGTAGCATCCCTCCCCCACTGTGTCCATACGTGATGAGTGTGGCTTTGACCCCCAAGGTCACCGTTTATTGTGTAGGTCACAGAGGAGGGTATCATTAGGACTGAGCCCCTCGTGCTGCTGCGCACTAAGGGAGGTAAGTACAGAGGTAGGTGAAATGAGAGGTTCTAGAGTGAAGCTGTGAGCAAAATAGGGAGGAGATTCTCCCTCTGGACTCAGCACTGGTGAGGCCGCTCCTTGAATCCTGTGTTCAGTTCTGGGCCCCTCACCACAAGAAGGATGTTGAGGCTCTGGAGCGAGTCCAGAGAAGAGCAACAAAGCTGGGGAAGTGGCTGGAGAACAGGCCCTATGAGGAACAGCTGAGAGAAGTGGGGGTGTTTAGCCTGGAGAAGAGGAGGCTGAGAGGAGACCTCATTACTCTCTACAACTACCTGAAAGGAGGTTGTAGAGAGGAGGGAGCTGGGCTCTTCTCCCAAGGGACAGGGGACAGGACAAGAGGGAATGGCCTCAAGCTCCACCAGGGGAGATTTAGGCTAGAGATTAGGAGGAAGTTTTTCACACAGCGGGGCATTGGGCATTGGAATAGGCTGTCCAGGGAGGTGGTTGATTCACCTTCCCTGGAGGTGTTTAAGGCACAGGTAGATGAGGTCCTGAGGGACATGGTTGAGTGTTTGATAGGAATGGTTGGACTTGATGATCCTATGGGTCTCTTCCAACCTGGTTGTTCCATGATTCTATGATCTGTGGAAAACTCTTTGAATAATTGTGCATCACTCAAAAAAAACCAGCTGCTCAGGGTTCCTCCTTTTTTAGGGAAAATGTAGAAAGACAGCAGAATCTTTTTTCAGCATATTTCCAATTTTCTGGGCCACACATGCATCTGAGGGAAAGCTCTAAACCCAAGCAAACATTGCCTAGCTGGGAGAGGGGCTCAGCTCCCGCCAGGCCGGGCTGCTCTGTGCTGAAGGTGGCACCGCTGCCTCTCTTATGAGCGAGAGCCTTCTTCTGCAGCCCTATGCTGACATCCAGCAGCTTTGGATTCACACCAAGGACTTGCAGATGGAAGAGGTGGTCAAAAAGCTGGACTACAGCTGCTAAGGATGTGTCTAGTGTCCACAGGGATGCAGCAGCCACCACCACCAGGGGTGGCCACTTCTTGAGAAGTGTATTATTCCAATATATTTCTCCTCTCTCCTCCAATATTCCTCTTCCCTCCTCCAGGTCCAATCCACCTGCCAGCCTCCTTGCACTTCATAGAATCATAGAACAACCAGGTTGGAAGAGACCCATTGGATCACTGAGTTCAACTATTCCCATCAAACACTAAACCATGTCCCTCAGGACCTCATCCACCCATCCCTTAAACACCTCCAGGGAAGGTGAATCAACCACCTCCCTGGGCAGCCTATTCCAATGCCCAAGAACAGATTCAGATACAATGAAAAGGCAAACCACCACTTTCCCCTGCAGTGGAAACTTTTAATCCAACTTTTAATCCCAGCTCAGTCAAGCAGAGCATTTCTAGCCACTTGTGCATTAATGCTGCCAAATCAGATTCATTTTTCACAATCCTAAAATTCCACCCAGTCCTGTGCTGACTTCAGCAGCTATAAATCTGTGTTCCCTTTCTACTTCGAGAGGTTGAGGCTGCCTCCAATCCAGGGCAAGGAGCAGTAATTGGTAAGAGAAGAATAACAAGCATGGGCATAGATCTGAAACCAGGATTTATTTAGGAAGATTTTCTGGTTATTATCTACTTAAAACCAGAGGATTTGTCAGAACAGATCAGAGCATTTTCATTGAATGTGGCATCCTGCATGTAGCAGAGATAGTGAGAGGATGGACTAGGGGAAAAACTTAAAACTAACTCAAGTGTGTTTCCAGCTCAGCCCCAACAGAGGCCACGTCCAGCTGGCTTGGCTGAAAGGATCCATCATAGAATCACCAGGTTGGAAGAGACCCATCAGATCATCAAGTCCAACCACTTCTATCAAACACTAAATCAAGTCCCTCAAGACCTCATCTACCTGTGCCTTAAACACCTCCAGGGAAGGTGAATCAACCACCTCCCTGGGCAGCCTATTCCAATGCCCAATGACCCTCTTCCTCCTAATCTCTAGCCTAAATCTCCCCTGGCAGAGCTTGAGGCCATTCCCTCTCATCCTGTCCCCTGTCACTTGGGAGAAGAGCCCAGCTCCCTCCTCTCTACAACCTCCTTTCAGGTAGTTGTAGAGAGTAATGAGGTCTCCCCCTCAGCCTCCTCTTCTCTAGACTAAACACCCCCAGTTCTCTCAGCCATTCCTCATAAGGCCTGTTCTCCAGACCCCTCACCAGCCTCGTTGCTCGTTGCTGCAGCCCTCCCTTTAAAGACCATTCCTCTGAGGGTATTTAATTTTTCTGCAGAGCTACAAAGCCACACAGCAGTCTTTAATGTCTCATTTTGGCTACTGCCAGCACTGAGCTGAGAGCAGGAGGCCATCGCATCACTGTAAGGGGCTGCACACAGGAGCAGAGAGCCTGGACCTGTGCGAGTATCATCCCTAACAATGGAAAAATCTGCAGTTGTGGCCGCTAATGACCTTTGCTCCAGTACAAGTGCCCACAGTGGGAGAGAATAAAGCAGATCCTCCTGATATATATCCTCCTGATCTATATCCTCCTGCTAGGGGAGATTTAGGCTAGAGATTAGGAGGAAGTTTTTCATGGAAAGGGTCATTGGCCATTGGAACAGGCTGCCCAGGGAGGTGGTTGATTCACCTTCCCTGGAGGGGTTTAAGGCACTGGTAGACGAGGTGCTGAGGGACATGGTTTAGTGTTTGATAGGAATGGTTGGACTCTATGATCCGATGGGTCTCTTCCAACCTGGTTGTTCTATGATTCTATGATATCTTTTTTGCATGACAGACTCCAGCAGAGGGAAGCCCTCTGCAAAAGCTAGAGAGGGCTCCTCCACATACAGCCAGGCTAAAGCAGAATCATGTCTTTTTCCATTGTAAAGAGATGTTTTAAATCCTACATGTTGCATCTTGGAAGGAACGAATCCTTACAGTGAGGGGGGTTCCAGCGCCCTCTGGGATTTGAGATGAGGACAGTGCTATGGGCAGCCCACAGCTCAGGAGGTGGGGACACATTCCTGTTTCATTATGAAGAGATGGCAACGTGGTTGAGACCCTCTAACAGTGCCTTGCTTGCTCCTCGTGTTATTTTCGTCTTGTCCTGAAATCTTTTCCCCTGAGCAACAGCGGTTGCACCTCATTCTCCCCTTTACTGCCCCCAGGATGAATTCAATCCTCTGCAGGAGCTGCTTTTCAGTGCAAGTATTACAAAAAAAAAAAAAATAACTTTCTGTCACACCAGAAGAATTTGACACTGTCATTTCAGCTGAGGAAGGCATCTCCTGTGCAGGAAGAAGAAACAGTCTAATTCAGGGCTTGTGACACAGAAGAGCTGATGCATTCCTCGCCGGAACCAGCCTGGCAGGTGCTAAACACAGACACACTCTACTTAATACCTTGCGCTGCCTGCAACCCATGCGAGACACAGCAGAGATGCAAGTTTATCCCTTGATGTTAAAAATAGGAGCAGCAAGATGGGGTTAGCAGGGAAACTACACTGGTGGGATAAGAACAGGTTGCTCTGTCCCATGCCGTGAGCCACCCTGCAGAGCAAAACCAGGAGCCCAGGCTGCCAGGGGGGAATATGCTGGGAAAAATGTGGAGGAGGAGAAACGGTTCAGGGTGAGTTTCTAAATGCATTCTAAGACCTGGAGGTTGTTCTTGGAAGTCTCCTCATATAGTGGTAGCCCAATTTTTGTAGGGATTTTCATAGAATCATAGAACCATAGAATCAACTGAACAACCAGGTTGGAAGAGACCCATCGGATCTTCCAGTCCAACCATTCCTATCAAACACTAAACCATGTCCCTCAGCACCCTCCATGTCCCTTAAACACCTCCCTGGGCAGCCTATTCCAATGCCCAATGACTCTCTGTGTGAAAAACTTCCTCCTAATCTCTAGCCTAAATCTCCCCTGGCAGAGCTTGAGGCCATTCCCTCTCATCCTGTCCCTTGGGAGAAGAGCCCAGCTCCCTCCTCTCCACAACCTCCTTTCAGGTATTTGTAGAGAGCAATGAGGTCTCCTCTCAGCCTCCTCTTCTCTAGGCTAAACACCCCCAGCTCTCTCAGCCGTTCCTCATAAGGCCTGTTCTACAGCCCCTTCACCAGTTTCATGGCTCTTCTCTGGACTCACTCCAGAGCCTCAATATCCTTCTTGTGCTGAGGGGCCCAAAACTGAACACAGGATTCAAGGAGCGGCCTCACCAGTGCTGAGTCCAGGGGGAGAATAACCTCCCTGGACCTGCTGGTCACACCATTTCTGATCCAAGCTAGGATGCCATTGGCCTTCTTGGCCACCTGGGATTTTGCTTCCCTATACAATGTGGGAAGCTCAGCAAAAGGGGAAAGTGACTTGTCTTTTAGTCTTGAGGCAAATCACCAGCACTGCCACTGCTAACAGACTCAGTAGCTAATGACTGCTGCTGTTTGAAAGCAATGCTAACAATGTGAGGAATTTTGCTTTATAATATACTGGGGTTTAAGCTGCAGAAATACTTTTAAAGTTCAGGATAAGCTCTCAGAAGAACACCTCCCACTGTAGGGCAGTCCCATGCCTGTGGGTTCCCAAGCCCCAGCACTGAGATGGCCTTAGCCCTCCAGAAACTGGAAAGAGCACAGCAAGGATGTTGTTACTTCATATGTTGTGTTTCAGGGCGTTCTAATTTTGGTGCGTGGCACTTTAGACCCAGGCACCACTTTGCCCTCACAGATTTCCCCACTAGACCCCTAAGATCTGCAAAACTGTGGCTGCCAAACAGACTCACAGTAGCATCTTTTCCATTCAACTCTCTGCTCCCACTATTTTGCAGAGCAACCTGTCCAGCCTTTACATCCCCATAGGATGCAAAGGATCATACAAACACCAAGAAGCCCTCAGGCTCAGAGCTGCTAATGCACCTTGCGTTGCTCTTGTTTCCCCTCTGAGGGTGGAATATTGAAGCAGAACATGATGCTCTGGCTCACCCGTGGCAGGAGATCCCTGTAAAGCTGGACATGAGTCACTGGGTAATCTCACCAGCCTCATCTTCCATAGTCCCATGATGCTTTCCTGAGAGACTCCTCATTATTTATGGTTCATCACACTCTGCTTGTGAATGTTCCTGCTACATTTGCTCAACAGCCCAAGCAGGCAAAACCTGCAGCGATGTGATATCCAAGAGCACTGCCTGATTAAAACATACTGAAAGGTAATACAGAGATATAAACCTGCCAGTTGTCCACAGAATCAAACAAAATCAGTTCAGCTCAGCCTCCTCTATCTTTCCTCATTGCTCAGATGATAAAACCACTCGCAGTACAAATACCTAATTTCAGATGTACAGGAAAGCAGGTCACTGAGCTGACAGGTTACTCGGAGCAGCAGGAGAGCTCTGCCCAGTTCTATTTATTCATAGAATCATAGAACAACCAGGTTGGAAGAGACCCATCGGATCACCGAGTCCAACCATTCCTATCAAACACTAAACCAAGTCCCTCAGGACCTCATCTACCTGTGCCTTAAACACCTCCAGGGAAGGTAAATCAACCACCTCCCTGGGCAGCCTATTCCAATGCCCAAAGTACTAAGGACTTCATCAAACAAATTAATAAAATAGCATCCATCCACACGCTCTAACTTCCCCGTTTGCACACTCAACAGCCACACAGTCTACCTTGCAGGACTCTTGAGGGCCCAGGGCAGCAGTCAAGGGTTAACGTTAAAAATACCCTGTAGGAACTGAGCTGTTTAATGAGCATCTCTCCCCAGTGTAATGATCAGTGATGAGAATATGTTCTGCTACGGTAACGTTCACAACATAACAACCAACTGAGGAGCAGGTAGGTGAAACGAGACAATCGTCTCTCCTTGGCTGGATCACAGTTTCAGCCAAGCTCATCTGCATTAATCTTACGCTCATTAAAACCAGTTGTTCTGTTTCTAATTCAACCAGTGCTGCCAAGCTCAAGAATTAAAAAATTCATAAGCCAATGTCCCCAAATGAAAAAAAAAAAAAAAGTAGGTTCTTTTTAAGCAGCACAGATTTTTAAAATAATCATTAAAAACTGTCTAGCTGCTCCTTTGTGCTTGAAGCTTTCAGCTCTCATTTTCATGAGGGACAGAAAAATTAACAAAACCTGAGATTTTTACACAATTGCGTGACTCCGGAGGCTGGTGCTTCCTGGAGGCGGCATCACAAATTGCATCACTTACAGAATCCAAGAGACTGAGCAGCACAGGAGGAACGAGCTCATTTGGTTCCCCTTTTCCTGTCTCAAAACAGGTCATTGCTGAAGTAACAAAAGGTCCACCTCTGCAGACCCCAGGGAAAGCCTTGCAGTGGCTTTAACTGCAGTGAGGTCAGGAGCCTAGAAATGACAGGAGCAGTATTTTTCCAGCTTTGGTCTGAATCACAGAATCATAGAACAACCAGGTTGGAAGGGACCCATCAGATCATCGAGTCCAACCATTCCTATTAAACACTAAACCATGTCCCTCAGGACGTCATCTACCTGTCCCTTAAACACCTCCAGGGAAGGTAAATCAACCACCTCCCTGGGCAGCCTATTCCAATGCCCAATGACCCTCTGTGTGAAAAACTTCCTCCTAATCTCTAGCCTAAATCTCCCCTGGCAGAGCTTGAGGCCATTCCCTCTTGTCCTCTCCCCTGGCACTTGGGACAAGAGCCCAGCTCCCTCCTCTCCACAACCTCCTTTCAGGTAGTTGTAGAGAGCGATCAGGTCTTCTCTCAGCCTCCTCTTCTCCAGGATAAACCCCCCACCCAGCTCTCTCAGCCGCTCCTCATAGGGCCTGTTCTCCAGCCCCTTCACCAGCTTCATGGCTCTTCTCTGGACTCTCTCCAGAGCCTCAACATCCTTCTTGTGGTGAGGGGCCCAGAACTGAACACAGAATTCAAGGAGCGGCCTCACCAGTGCAGAGTACAGAGGGAGAATCACCTCCCTGGACCTGCTGGTCACAGGTCTGGACAAGCACTCAGAGCTCTTGGCAGCCCCCAGCCCCTCTTGAGCCACGAGAGCAGCATTAGACACGTAGCAGAGATGCAGGACCTGCTGTAGACACAGCCACGAGCAACAGTGAGCAATGGGGAGGGTTCTGGAGAAAGTCGAGGCACCACATCACGACAGGTCACGCTTTGGTGGGCCTACAGCATCCACTGCAACGCTTACAACACCTCTTTCCCCTTCAGTGTTCTCGTCCAGCTTCCCAGTACCCATCCATTTATTTCTGTCCTTGAGGTCTACATGCACAGCCTGCCCTTTACCTCTCCAGCGAGCAGCCAGACGCTCCCATGGATGCCAAGCAGCACCCAGGAGGAATATGCCAGTTAACAGCAAAAGTAAATAATGGTTTTTTAATTCCTTAAGCGTGAGCAACAAACTCAACATGATTTTTAATATGCTCCTAATTAAGGTCACCGATGACAATAGCTGGAATGCTGGAGGCAAAGACAATAAACACCATTTATTTGAAGCAGATGGGAACTCAGAAAGGGCTCTTCAATACTTTCTTCAACAGCCAAAACTAAATAACGTTTCAGAGTGTCAGAGACCTCCCAGTCCACGAAAACACCCAAGATCTCAAATGTCCTTTGCTGGCCCAGGCTGGAGCAATTATGCCACGTGTTTGTGTCTCTCTCCATAAACACTGCATTTTTCTCTTGGAATAAGCACCGTGTTTGCACAGTAAAGCCTAAGTAAGAAAACGTCAAGCCAGGCCAGTGCAAAAACCAACCCTGGGAAAAGGTTAGAATTAACTCCTCTAGAACCAAGGAGAGATCATTTCCCGAACAAGAAGGAGCATAAATAAACATAAGTTTTCAGCGAGCGCTACCAAGTGTTTCTGCAGTTATTTATAGAAGGCTTGCATTCCCTTCATGATCTGGATAAATATCCATTAGCTCTCAAGGTGATGAATCAAGTATTAATTAACTGGGAGAAAAAAAACCAGCAATACGTGTATTAATGTTTTAAAAGGAAGCTATCAGTTGAGAGAAATAGGAAGAGAGTTCATCTGAAATTTTCCAATAAGGCCTTATTGCGTTGGAAAGGAGCAGTGAGGGAAAAAACAGACTCATCGGACACACTGACAATGTCAGTCTCTGCTTTGGTAACAGGAGAGGAAAAAAAAAAAAAAAATGATCTTGGCATGTCTGTAGAGCTTCAGGGTGGAGAAGTTTGAAGTGAAAATTTAGTGGGTGTTTAAAGGTAGCAACAGTACCCACGCCTCTTATAGCTGCCACCTCCGGGCAGGGCACAACCACAGGGATCCTGAGCCAAAGCCCTTGCAGTGCAAAGCCCAGCAAACCATTGCACCCCCTGGCAGAGTGAGAAGAGGTATTTCTCCTTCAGACACCACTAGAGCAACTGTTTTTACCCCTTGGAGTTGCCTCTAGATGCTCAAACTACAGACTGTACTCTTTTAGTGCAAATAATAAAAGTCCACAGCGACCACCAAGAAATCAGCAGAGTAGCCAGAACACACTCTGGCTACTACACCCTCACGTAAACAGGAGGAGATGTTGGCCCTCTGACTCCCCACCTTCCTTCCCTCTGTCCCACTCGGGGACCAGCTGAGCTAACTCTGCGTTTCTTGGAGAGCCTTCAACAAGGGAGCCCGTGAGGGCTGGGAGCTCTTCAAAAAGGAGATCCTAGCAGCTCAGGAGAAAGCCATCCCCATGTTCCGGAAAAAAAGCTGGCAGGGGAAAAAAACCAGCTTGGTTGAGTAGAAAGATCTCAAGTGACATTAGGAAGAAGAGGAATGTTTATAGGCTCTGGAAGAGGGGACAGGCCTCTTGGGGGGACTATAGGAGGGAAGTGAGGTTGTGTAGGGAAAAAATCAGAGGGGCTAAGGCTGAACTAGAAATAAGGTTAGCAAAATCCGCAAAGGATAATAAAAACATCTTTCTATAAATATATCAATAACAAAAGGAGAACTAGGCAGACCATACAGTCCCTTTTGGACACAGAGGGAACAACAGTGACAGGGAATGAGGAGAAGGCTGAGGTACTTAATGCCTTCTTTGTCTCAGTCTTTAATTGTAAAGAGAGCTGTTCCCTCTGTGTACAAACCCCAAAACTAGAGGAGCAATACGAAGCTCCCATGATCCAAGGGGAGGTGGTCAGAGCCTTGCTTGCCCAACTGGACACCCACAGCAGTATCCTATGGAGACCAAAGGGGTTTAGCTCAGTGTAAACACAAGTAACACAGAGGAAAGAGAAATACTTCATGAAGATGACTGTTTCCTATGCAAAAATGCCAAAAGATGTGACACTAGAACTGGACAACAACAAGAAACAAGTTTCCTAGTGGCACCGAGACAAGACCTGCAACACCACCATGTTTCCAGCACATTGGGCTGGGATGGTTTGGCTGCATCCCTCTCTCTCTCTGCAGAGCAAGACAGTTTCCAAGTGACATAAATCAGAAATTTGGAGTGATTATTTTGCAAACTGAGACACAGCTTTCCTATAAAGATGAGGCACGATGTTTAACGAAGCACAAAATATTATGTATTAGATGTGGTCCACAGGATCAACTTCCTTTGCCATGCCTGTGCTCCACCTCCACACGCCCAAATCTTTAAGAACTTCAAGCTCTTTTTATACTTAAGGGGGAGGGGGAAAGAAAATCATACACAGTCAGCCTGTTCCTGCCCATTTTTAGCATTTTTTTTTCCCTCTGCATATTCCCCAGTTCTCTACCCACACATACCCACACTACAGACAAACTATCCTTAAAAAATAAATTGCAAAAGGTCTAAAAAAACAACAGTAATCCAGGGCGTCATCAACTTCCAGGAATGCAAACTGGCTTAGAAGCCACAACTTTTTTGTTGTTGTTGTTTTTCATATGGGTTCTTTTCTCAATCTTTCACAGTCTTCTGTTTTTAAAAAATGGCATGAATTTGCTCCTTCTTTGCACTCCTCAGTCCTCTCTCTCTCTCCCTTCCTCACTATATTCAGAAAACATTTCTCGCCAGCCTCATTTAGCTTGCATTTCAGGGCAGAGCAAATGTGTGTGCATGATGGGGAAGGGATGATAAGTCAATTAGGCACCTAATAAAAGCCTGATTTTAAAAATTCCCTCTCCAACTGCGAGCGTGATGCGAGCTGTGGCAGTCACAAAACCCAGCTCTGCCAGCTCGGTCCAGCCTGCCCAGTGCCTCCCTTGAAAACAAAGAATGGTTTCCTGCAGTGAAACAGCTCTTGTCCTGCATTAAATGTTGTGTGTGATGAGGCATCTGCCACTTAATGTGAAAGACACCATCAGAGCCTGATAAATCACATTGCCAGAGGACTTCTGTTCTATCGCCAGTGCTCTTTTAGCTGGATGGCCTTTCCCTCCGTATGCTCCTGCTCATCACCGTGCCTCACGGATCTCATGTATTAGAGGTGATTAACTCATAGAATCATAGAACAACCAGGTTGGAACAGACCCATTGGATCATCGAGTCCAACCATTCCTATCAAACACTAAACCATGTCCCTCAGCACCTCATCTACCTGTGCCTTAAACACCTCCAGGGAAGGTGAATCAACCACCTCCCTGGGCAGCCTATTCCAATGCCCAATGACCCTTTCCATGAAAAACTTCCTCCTAATCTCTAGCCTAAATCTCCCCTGGTGGAGCTTGAGGCCATTCCCTCTTGTCCTGTCCCCTGTCACTTGGGAGAAGAGCCCAGTTCCCTCCTCTCTACAACCTCCTTTCAGGTAGTTGTAGAGAGTAATGAGGTCTCCTCTCGGAATAGGCAGCCGAGCAGTCTTTGAAACCACCAGTCTCTTCTACTGTTCCCATCACTCCAGCCACAACGTTTTGACTCTGCAAAGGAAAGTTCTAGAGATAAACCACTTGTCACACAGATGCCATTTATTAGACAGCACCTACCGCTGCCTTCTGGTTATTCTATGATTGTATATGTTTGATAGGAATGGTTGGACTCAATGATCCGGTAGGTCTCTTCCAACCTGGTTATTCTATGATTTCTTTTTCCAGGCAAGCACTAGGTTGGAAGGGATGGATGCAAGAGGTGGTGCCTATTTGCTCTCCTTGCAGATGGTCAAGCTACAAAGCACCCAAGCGAAGCCGGATGCTTCCTTCCAACCTCCTTGCCTTGGCAGAGACGCAAACCACCCACCAGTGGAGTTGTGTTGGACTTGCATCCTCTCTCATAGTGCATAACCTTCTCCCAGCCATCCTGGCAATACGTCTAAATGGGTCCATTTCTCCATATATGCAGCACAGTTTAAAAAATCTGAGCGTTTTAGGTTAGTTTTTGATTTCATGGGACTGATCAGGTTCAGACAAGAAAACAGAATAAAACATCCTGAGCATTGGCGTGTTAGAGCAGCAGTAATTTCAAGCAGAACCCAATGCTGTGAAATTCATACTAGTATAAACCCTTTCCATATTAAGAAGAGCTGAATCTTAAAAACCTCACTATAAACACAGCCATTTCATAACCAATAACCCTACAGGATGCAACCAAGCTGGATAGATATCACAAAGGAGCAGAAAGACATTTCTGGGACAGCATCAACCCTCCATGAAACCAGCTCTGAGGCACATCAGGCAGCCACACATCAGCAACCACTGATGCCAGAGGCCAAGTGGGGATGAGGACTGGTCTGGCTGCGCTGATCATAGTGTGGAGTAACCAAAATCACAGCGGTACGGAAGGCAATAGGATCATGGCATGCTTCTTTCCATCAACAGCTTCACATCCCTCCCACAATGGAGATGGTGGTTTCCTTTGTATGACAGACTATTCTGTTACACCAGGAGAGCCGCTGTTTCATTTTGGTCTGGCTAAATATGACCAGCTTTGTGGTTGGATAAAGAAATTTAACTCATTATACTATCAAATTTGTTTGGTTTCTTATTTCCCTTATTCCTCAGTGAGCCCTGGGGACACCAGGAGGAGTTCAGGCAGGAGAGGGCTCTGAGCTGGCAGCAAACCATCACCCATGGACTGCTCCTCTGACCAGGAGAGCTCCAAACCCCAGAGAGGACAAGGTCCGTGGGGTCATTGCCAGTTCCAGCAAACAGAGCAGGAAGAGCATCAGTTAACTTTATCAGCCAGTCCAGACCACTGCATCTATTTTCCACTGGTGAACTCTGTCCCCCTCTCACCAGCAAAGTCCAACCCATGAGAATGCTGGCCTAGATTATAAAAACCTAGGTTACTAGCTGCTTGCTGGAGATAGCACACCCCAGAGTGCCCAAACGCAGAGGAACAATACTGCCCTCAGATCTGTCCTTCCCAGCCACAAAATTAATGTTGGTGTAATCAGAGAGTGACGGTTATTTGCTATTGAGCATCATAAAAATGTGAGGAAAGATGTAAGCATTTTAATTAAGTTCTGGGATGGGGGGAAAAAAAAGTGTACCTGGCTAGACTGCAGAGAGATGAACTCATTACATCATCCACGTCTCGGTCCACAGCCTGTTTTCCTCTGCAACAGAACCAACAGCCTCAGCTGCAGGCAGTGACTTTAAAACGAAAATAATCCTTCTGGAAAAGCCAGGCCAGCATGTTATAATCTCTTAACGGGGAGTCTTCATACAGTCTTCTTACATTTCTAGTAAGACTGATGGAAAAGCATTAAAAACCTTAGAAATGTGGGGCAGCACTCCCCAAATCAGGGGGTCAGGAGGGGACCCCGACTGAGCTCACTACAGATCTTTCCAGAAGCCAGATGGCTCTTGCAGCTGCTGGACTTTTCCATAGATTATCCAGGTCTGATCTTCTGCTATGAAGGAACCAGCGCCTGAGCTGCCCTTTTCATCTCAGGAATGCACAGCTGCCAAAGTGAGGTCCCAGTTCCTCTTGGAGAATGTGGCTCCAGTAGCACCCAAGCCACTCAGGTCACACTGTGAATGGGCTCAGATTTGTATTTATGCTGCAGGCGACAAGCGAGGCATGAGTAGGTGGCAGACACAGACACCCACTTGCCTTTGGGTGTGTGGAAAAAAAGAAATAGCAAATCTCACCCAGAGTTTGAACAGCAAACTAAAATAACCTGAACTCTTACCTAGATCTAGAAAGTTTCTAGGGCATAGAGAAAGAAGCAGCAATCAGCAGCAGCCTCCTCTCCCCTAAGAGTCTGCTGAGCATCAGGAAATACTCAGATAGATCCCCTGTGAAAGTCATTCTTCCTCCACAAGAGTCCAATATGGTGTTTGTGGGCTTTTCAAATATTAAATAATCCATTTGCTATGATTGCTCCTAGATCAGAGCAGGTAGATCTTGTGCTTGAAGGCACTAGTCAATAGTCCCAGGCATCAGGGAGGTAAATCCTATGTGCCTCTTGATGGCCCTGCACAGCCAGACATCTCCTCAGCCAAAAGTTTACATGTGTCTAATCCCCACAGAAGTTTTAGATGCCAGAGCTACCCAAGGTAGAAGAGTGGCCAGAACAGGCCAAGGGCAAAACCCTCACATTTCACTGATTGCTGGCAAAATTGGGCAACGTTTAATCTCTGTCAGTGAGATGATCTTTGAAGAGAATTGAACCAGAAGAAGCAAGCAAGACCCAAGACCACATCTCTGAAAGCTGCTGGCATCTCAAAGCTGCAGAGGCTCAGCTTTGCCTAGCACGGACACAGGCTCCCGTCCTGCTGGGAAGAGCTTGGCTCCAAACCCAGCAAGCCGACCACAAACCCTGCCTGCATGAATATATTTGTTAAAACACTCATTCACACTGTAGCCACAGCACTGGCTGGAAGAACATATATCAGGCTTTTTGTCAAACAAAACCCATTCCAGCTGTCTGGGAGGACGGCAAAGCTGCCATCGCGCTGCTTTGAAGGCTTTACAGCTCACTGTAGCGCTTTATATCTGCAGTTGTTTCCATAACTAAGTCCAAGAGAGACTGTGAACAGGGAGGAATTAGGCACTCATGCAAAGACCATTAAAGTCAAGGGGGATCTTTCCATTGACTCGAGAGCATTTGGCTCCCGGCCCTGCATATCAAGGTCTGTTGTGTGGGATTTAGAGCAGGAAGTGGGAGCAGGACTTTGCAGGTTTTCTCAGCATTTGCTACAGGGTTTAGCACAGAAGCTCTCTGTGCCCATTTCCCCACAGATAAATTAAGAAGTGACTGCTCATCTGAGATGCAAGGCCCTAAGAGACCATCTTTCTGTTCAGTCTAGGCACCTCTTCCATCCTTCCTAGAGCAGAGTGACCTCAGACCATAAGAAGTCAGACTAATTCATTCTTACAGGCAACAAGATTTCTTTATGGGTCCTGACGTGTCAACCTCTGATGCAAAACTCACATATGATGTGTCAGTCCAAGAAGCTGGGTTGAGGAAAACAGAGGTGAACAAGCCCTACTTCAGCCTTCAGTGCAAAATATAGAGACAAGACTGTGCTTAGTTGCAAGAAATTTGATCCCAGAAAGAGAATAAAGTAAGGTGGAGAAGGAAATGCATCCTAACGCCAGGGGTGAGCCAAACCAACCCTGCACAGCCGAGCTCTGTCAACAGGCTCAGGAAGCCAGATACAACAGAAACATCTAAAAAGCTGACTTTTGGTGGCTGCAGCCTCATGTAGGCTGTGCCACTTTCAGTGGGACAGGCAGCGAGTCTCACGTTGCCAAGATGAGCAGACAATGATGTGCCAGTCCAAAGATCACCTCTGCAGAGCAGCACTCCCCAGGTTCCCTGCGCAGAAGCCTCCATCCCCACACCCAGGCATCTCCAGCAGCCTGGAGGGAGATGCGGTTATCCCACCACAGGAATCTAGGTGGGGTGGCTTTTTGTTTCCAGAGGAAAGAGGCTTTCGGAAATGAGCTTTGCTACCACCTGCTGCAAGTTCACCGGTTTAGTGGGACAAATTGCCAAATTTGACAGGAACTGGGGTCTCGTTAGCATGACTGAGGCTTTGGCAGAGGGAAGGCTTCTTGGCTTCCATTTATAGGACAAGCTGAGAGATGCTGTGGCAGGAGTTCAAGGCAAGGCTGTGTGCACCATTACATTATAGAATCATAGAACAACCAGGTTGGAAGAGACCCATCGGATCATCAAGTCCAACAATATTAATTATGAAGTCTAGACAGTGCTAGAGTCCTGTAAGGCTGAAGAATGCCTGTTCCTTCCCCTTGTGTACTGTTCAAAACCCAGCAGCATTCCTCTACCAGGAGCGATAAGGGAAATATTTAATTCCTCTGTTCAAACAGACCCTTCTGCACCATTGTCTCCCTCAAAAACCTCCATCTCCAAAGCTCTCTCTGGAAGATGGGAGGTTGCCAGCATTGCTGCATTCGCGCCAGCGTGAATTCTCATTTGACCAAACGCTTCCAGGATCCTCAGAGGAAGGAAGCAGGGAACAAAAATTCTTGAAAAACTGCCTAAGCTCCAAGTTTTTATTCCCACCTGGAATGAAAACAGCACCTTTGGAGCAACTCTTGAAACGTACGATTTTAGGTAGCTTTATTCTAGTTGATGGTTGGACTTAATGATCCGGTGGGTCTCTTCCAACCTGGCGATTCTATGATTCTTCCCTTTTCTTCACTCTGAGCTGAGGGTGGAAACTCACCTGCCTGCGACTTCACTGCCTCCCTGGACCTCCAAGCAACGCTCCCTCCTCCCTTAAAAGACATTCAGTTGAAAAGCATCCAAGCAGCTGTGCTCATCGATACCTGCAGCCAGGCTCAAAGGGAGCAGGCAACAGTCTGGACCCAAACAAAAACAATAACAGAAATATTTCTAATTTATTGGGAAGTTTCTATTGGGCCTTAACTGCCAAATGCCAAATTTTGATAGGAATGGTTGGACTTGATGATCCGATGGGTCTCTTCCAACCTGGTTGTTCTATGATTCTATGTGCTTTTCATGAGCTGAGGGACAGCTTGGGTTTAGACATCATTTCAGCAGCTCCTGAAATACAACCTGGGGGATACATGGCAGCACTTTCCTATCCATCACCAGGAATCAGAATGGCATCTGGGCATTGCTTCTACACCTTCCAGTGCTCAAACTTCAACAGGGTCCAGTTGCAAGGGCTCAGTCATTCAGCAGCAGTTCAAACAGAAAAATAGGCTCAAATGTTGATCCTTTAGAATTTGCTGGGCTGCTTCTGACTGCACAGTGAGTACATATGCTCTTCTTTCCTTAAGTGGATTGATAAGCACTCTGAATCAGTATTAACACGTGCCAGATGCTGGGGAATCATCTCCTACTTATGGCAATAACGAGAATGGCCCAGAATCCAATAAAGCAGCTGAGAAGATGAGCATCTGGCTGTGGTTGTCAGGCCCCAACACAACAAGATAAATCTATGTAATAAAGAGGTGTGACTTTTTATTTTTGTTTTCCACTTGAGTCATATGCCATTTAGCACTGGATACATGCGATTCCTCCTCCCTTCAAGGGTTCTCCTTGGTAGGAGATGAGCAGAGCATCCTTCTTCTGGTGGGATGCTGAGCTGCAGTTCCCTGCCCTTTCTCTACTGTAATCCACCTGCCATGTGCTTATCCCCAATCTCATCAGCATCACTCAGCCATAATTCTTCAGAGGGAACTGTGCAAAATACTGTACAAACATCAAACAGCACCTCCAGCCTTAAAATCACCAGGTGAGATCATCTCCCTCTCTCTAACTTTGTCCACTCCACACTTCCAGTCACAGACAAAACAGCACAACTCAAGGTGCAAGAATCTGCCACATGTTCAGATTTGTTAAAAAACACACAAAGTGATGAAGCAGTGAAGGTTGCTTCATAAATCAGCCAAAAATACAGTCATTGTGCATAGTGAACATTGTGGATTACGCAGCAGTGATCCCATCAGGCACAAACCCAGGGGCAAACGCGTGGCTGAACAGCATATTAAACACACTTAATGGATGCTTCCTAGAAGTGAGAGCCAGCAAGTTTTATTCATGTGAAAGGCGGTAGAGCTGAGCTGTATTTAACAGAGGAAAGAAGATAAAAGTAATCTCCAAAGGTTCGATAATGCAGACTCTGTGCTTAGACATACGTCAGTATATCTTTATGCAGTAAATGCCAGCATAGCTACGAGGATGTTTTTCTCAGTTTGGATAGCAACTCACTGGTTTTAAGATCAGAAGCAGCCATTAAAACATCTCCCATGTGCCGCTTCCCACCACAAGCCAAAATGTTTTATCCCATAACTGAAAAGAGTCAGAGGTTTGATAATTTAGAGTCATTCACAATAAATCATAGAATCATAGAACAACCAGGTTGGAAGAGACCCATCGGATCATCAAGTCCAACCATTCCTATCAAACACTAAACCATGTCCCTCAGCACCTCATCTACCCGTTCCTTAAACACCACCAGGGAACGTGAATCAAGCACCTCCCTGGGCAGCCTATTCCAATGCCCAATGACCCTCTGTGTGAAAAACTTCCTCCTAATCTCCAGCCTAAATCTCCCCTGGCAGAGCTTGAGTCCATTCCCTCTTGTCCTATCCCCTGTCACTTAGGACAAGAGCCCAGCTCCCTCCTCTCCACAACCTCCTTTCAGGTAGTTGTAGAGAGTAGACACTACTGTGTCCAGGACCTTCTCCCACCGAGCCTGCTCTTTAACCCATCCCCTGCTCTTGCAAACAGTCTGCTCCCATTTTTTACCCCAAGAACTTTCTCAGACAATGTGTAGAAAATATGCTGAAGTAAAGCAAACATTGGAGGACCCTCATTGCCAAAAAATCCACCCAGCTGAGACCATGCCTCACCTCTGGAAGCCCCAGCACTTACGGTGAGCATCCTCCCAGGCTCCCAACCCTCTTACTTCACTGAAATGCGTCCTGTTGGGAAGACTTCCAGAAGACTCAGCTGTGCCTGAAGATCTGCTGCTTCTTTTCATTCCATTTTCCTTTGGGCTTTTCCTAAAGCAGAGCTTTTCCTCTGTGTAATTTCCTACAAGCATCTGAAAATAAACACCATCAGCATCTGTTTTAACAGCAGCCTCCATTTAAGGAGCGTCGAGCAAACCCAAAGTCACAGAATATACTTACAATGTCACTCACAATGTTAAAGCTGAAATAATGGTAAAAGTCAATTATTATGTAAATTTGTGGTCATTGTTTATTTTTGGTAAGATTAAAATTCTTGACATCTGCTCCAGGTTTTCAGAACTGGGGATGCAGTTTGCAGAGGGAGCTTGGGAGAGACACAGATGTTTTCTCCTAGAGAATAATACTGCTTGTTTGAAACACCTTAAAGGCTATGAAACCATCATTCAGTACCCTGGTTTGTGTAAAAGCCAAAGTTTTTTTTAAAAAAAAATACATTTAGAGTCAAACTTGTCTTATTCTCTTCACAAAGCTGCTGATTTTCCTCTAAAGCTTTGTTTAACTTTGATCCTTTCTGTGTTTGAGACCTGCCTGTCTCTTTGTGTACCCATTACCTGGGCTAATGAGTTCCCTTTCTCTCGCCTGGGATCTCTGACAGCACAGGGTTACAACTATATTAACTACATAAAATGTGCTTTTAATGTTCCCATTAGGCACCATTAAAAAAGGGGCTTTAAAGTATAAATTTAATGGCTTTGGATAAAATTCAGTTCATACACAATATTTGACTTTAAAAGCACTGTGTAAATATTTAACCAATTAATGTGCCTAGTGCCCTTGCAAGGAACACTGTTAAGAGGTTTCGGTTCCCATCTGAGACAGAACTTTCCTAAGCGTTTCATAGAATCATAGAATCACCAGGTTGGAAGAGACCCATCGGATCATAGAGTCCAACCATTCCTATCAAACACTAAACCAGGTCCCTCAAGACCTCATCCACCTGTGCCTTAAACACCTCCAGGGAAGGTGAATCAACCACCTCCCTGGGCAGCCTATTCCAATGCCCAAGGACCCTCTGTGTGAAAAACTTCCTCCTAATCTCTAGCCTAAATCTCCCCTGGCAGAGCTTGAGGCCATTCCCTCTTGTCCTGTCCCCTGTCCCTTGGCAGAAGAGCCCAGCTCCCTCCTCTCTACAACCTCCTTTCAGGGAGTTGCAGAGAGCAATGAGGTCTCCTCTCAGCCTCCTCTTCTCTAGGCTAAACACCCCCAGCTCTCTCAGCCATTCCTCATAAGGCCTGTTCTCCAGACCCTTCACCAGCTTCATGGCTCTCTTTGGACTCACTCCAGAGCCTCAACATCCTTCTTGTGGTGAGGGGTCCAGAACTGAACACAATATTCAAGGAGCGGTCTCACCAGTGCTGAGTACAGAGGGAGAATCACCTCCCTGGACCTGCTGGTCACACCATTTCTGATCAAAGCCAGGATGCCATTGGCCTTCTTGGCCACCTGGGCACACTGCTGGCTCATGTTCAGTCGGCTGTCAACCAACACCCCCAGGTCCATTTCCTCCTGGAGATGCAACTCGCTGCCAACACTAGCAGCTGCAAGGCTGTGCAGAGAGAGGAGCTGTGCTTCTGGGGACCCAAAAGGTCTGACTGCAGAAGCCCAGTGCTCCACATGGCCAAGCCACCGCCCCAGGAACCCTCAACCTACCTAAACTCAACCATTTCACCCGGTTTATGGACCTCCACACTGTTTAATAACATATAGTGTTAGCATCAACCAAGATGAGAGACTGAGGCTGCTGGTGAGCTGCTTTGCTCCACCAAGGTCTGTGCATGGGAAGGAAAAGTGTGTGTTTGTCCAGCCTTCAGAAAACACATCTGTCTCAGTGCCTTTGGGCAAAGTGCTGAACGACAGAAAATCATTTTACATGTATCAGACCAAATCCATAAAGTATCAAGCCTGTAATTAGCTAGAATTAGAAATCCACTCCAGCTGTGTTCCCCCAGGCAGAATCCACACACACCCACACGTGCTTGGGTGCTAAAAAGATGCTGGTAGAGAAACATGAGATGATGACTTCTCCTGGGGGTGGCCCGTGTGCTCACTACGAGCCCTTGTCCCTCACAAGGTGCAGGAGCCAACCTTACACCAAGGCTTATTCATGACCATCTAGATGCCAAGCAAGGAAAGGTTTTGTACCACAGTGTCCCTACAGCCAGTTCTCTTCCCGGCTGCCCAAAAGAGTCATCCCAGCCATGCCAAGCCTCAGACCCAAATTCCCCTTGGATAAGCATATGGAGCTATATTTTGAATGTGTCTGCAGCTTTTCTGTCTTTAACAAGACAAGAAAACCTGCTGATGTAAGATCCCACAGTGAGCAAAACCAAATGAATGCTCCGGTCTCTACTTCAGCCCTTCCCCTCCACCATCACTCAAATACAAACAAGCTCCCAAACAACAATGTGGATGTGGCCAAACCCAGCGCTATTTTTGCTTTGTTAATGCCCCTTAGAGCCTGTGCCAGCTCTCGGAATAACATCCAGAAGATAATGGGAGAAGCTCAGTCCACGCAAAGAACGATTCAGTTGTCACCTTACTTTCAAGGAGATTTTGCGCTTGCGATTCCCTGATGGTTAAGATGCCGTTAAGCAGGGAGTTTTCAAAATTCATCTCCATCTAAAGCTAAACATTGCTATATGAGGGGGGGAAAAAAATGCCAGTTCTTATGAGATCTTGATACTTCAGGATCTGGGAAAATGACAGCAACCTCAGCTATAATTACTGCCCTGTAATCTGCACGTCATGAACAGCTACATAATTCAGCAATAGCTGCAATCACTGCACACAGTTGTTTGCTCTTTGCATTGAAATAAAGTGGTGGGGAAGATGGGCAGCCGTTGAGTGCTGTGTAAATATGCAGTAATTTTCAACCTTTTTCTATCTATCGACAGACCCTTAACATCTGTCCAGAGAAGAGCCACAAAGCTGGTGAAGGGGCTGGAGAACAGGCCTTATGAGGAGCGGCTGGGAGAGCTGGAGGTGTTTAGCCTAGAGAAGAGGAGGCTGAGAGGAGACCTCATTACTCTCTACCTGAAAGGAGGTTGTAGAGAGGAGGGAGCTGGGCTCTTCTCCCAAGGGACAGGGGACAGAACAAGAGGGAATGGCCTCAAGCTCCACCAGGGGAGATTTAGGCTGGACATTAGGAGGAAGTTTTTCACACAGAGGGTCATTGGGTATTGGAATAGGCTGCCCAGGGAGGTGGTTGATTCACCTTCCCTGGAGGTGTTTAAGGGATGGGTAGATGAGGTGCTGAGGGACATGGTTTAGTGTTTGATAGGAATGGTTGGACTCGATGATCCAATGGGTCTGTTCCAACCTGGTTGTTCTATGATTCTATGATCTTTCCTGGGGAGGTCTCTCACAACAAAGAGAGCCAAGAAGCCCATGGGCTTTTCTTACCAAGCTGTGTGCTGCACACCCCCAAACTCACCCATCAGCCCCAGTACAAGAAGAGGGCTGGGAAGAAAGGTGGATCATGTGGAAAAACAAAATAAAAAAAAACACCCACAAAAAACTTGAACCACAACTGAAAATGAGTCTTTTCTCTTGCTGTTCTTTGAACCGCTTGATTCACAGATGTTTTTAACAGCTTTCAGAGCACAAGAGTGTGCCACCAGGGCTTCCACACCACGGCCAAAGGGAAAATTTGCTGTCTTGATCTTGCTTTGGGCACATGGGCTAAATATCCATGCTTTGTGCAGTGAAAATTACTGAAACTTTTGATTTGGAAGCCATGAGAAGCCCCATCCAACTAATGCAATGCGGTGCCAGGGGGAAGGTGGCGAACGGACACCTCTTGAACGTCCCAGCGCTGCTAGAAAAGGCAGGTACAGGTACAACTTCTGAACCTACTCAAAAAGAAACCTTTCCATGTTCTCAGCCATCAAGGCCAGCAAAACAGAAGCTGTTGCATAGACCACGCAGGCCTCCTACAACTGCAATTCCCATAAAAATGAAATAAAATCACAACAGAAACCTCCCGATTGTGCCAAACCATCCCACGCAGGACGGCATCCCCAGCACGCAACGCACACACGGTGGCTGAATGCTCCACTGCAAAACAGAAAGGGGAAGGTTGAATTCAAGACTTTCCACTGCTAAATCCACATAATCCTGTTGTTCACAGAACAACCAGGTTGAAAGAGACCCATCAGATCGAGTCCAACCATTCCCATCAAACACTAAACCATGTCCCTCAGCACCTCATCCACCTGTCCCTTAAACACCTCCAGGGAAGGTGACTCAACCCCCTCCCTGGGCAGCCTCTGCCACTGCCCAGTGACCCTTTCTGTGAAAAAACTATTCTTCATAATGGATGCTTATTCAATTCCATAGACTTCAAGTCCTTTCAAGCTCTTAGTGCCTGCAAATGCCTCTGTGTGCATATTAGCAGCAGAAATGGACAAAATGGGCATTCAGAGGTCTCACAGATCCTTCTTTCCCAGCATCTCATTTGTTCGTAGACCGAAGAGACCTTGGCATTAATAATTACTCCTTTACACCTCACTAAAGTTCCTTCCAGAGCTGTAGCTGGTGGTGCTGAGAGAGATCAGCTGAACCAAGGACTTACCACTGGAGCAGAGCGACAAGATGTGCAATAAGGAAGTGACACTCAGTAGCTCATTGGAGAAATGGGATGCTGTAGAAATACTTTGTCTCCAGCTGAATCCACGTGTGAACACGAATTGTTAAGTGGAATAATTCATTGTGCACTGACTTTCACCACGGGCCCCAAGACTCAAATCCATGTTCTTGCAAAATTACTGTAATTTTCAGCCTATCTCCTGTGATAATGTACAGAGTCAGCCTGAAATTCCCCTGTAGCACTTTAATAAATAGTTTAAGCTGAGATATAATTTACTAAGATTTAAGTGCGTGCTCAGGAAGATCTATTTCTGTTGCGGGAACTTGTACTAAAATTGGCATCTCCTCTCTCCAAGGCTCTCTCCACTGAGGACACTGTGCTGGGGTGAAGTCTACTTGTGCCCTTTCCTGCAGAGGCTTGAAAACATGGAGAGAAAAGCGGTCAGAGGTGTTTTCCACTCTTAAAGGTCCTAAAAAAGGAGAAAAGTGACCTTCTCAGGCCTTGGTCAGAGACCACGGCTGTACCTGTTATCCAGGCTTTCATCACAGCACTTAAAACTTCACACTGCTGGGACACAGCACAGAAGGAGAAGGAGGCATAGCTACGAGTGACTAATATTGGACTCGATGGTCTGGTGGGTCTCTTCCAACCTGGTGATTCTATGATTCATCTCCCTTGGCTTTTCCAGGGAGCTCCCGTGGACAAGCTGAGTAGAAGTTACCTCCAGGTGGGCAACTCAACCTACTGAACAACCACGCTTCCACTCAATAAAAGCAAATTTGAAGGACCCTAAGCGAGGTTGGTTCACCTTCCCTGGAGGTGTTTGGGGTGTGGGTGGATGGGGTTCTGAGGGACATGCTTTAGTGTTTGATGGGAATGGTTGGACTCGGTGGTCCAGTGGGTCTCTTCCAACCTGGTGATTCTATGATTCTACATTGTCCTAAAACCCAGTAAAATATGACATGTAGGAATGAAGGATTAACCACTAGAAATTCCAGACCAGGTTCAGAGCTTGCCCCTGCTCACCTGGCTGAGATTACCACCTAGTTCCCCCTATCCCCTCTCCATAAACTGCCTCTGACACCCATCCCAGTCCTTTTCTGTGCACTTGAAGCTGCTTTGGCCAACAGTTCGTTCACAGAATCATAGAATGACTAGGTTGGAAAGGACCCACTGGATCATTGAGTCTGACCATTCCTATCAAATAGTTGTTCAAGTGCTTTTCTCAGGGCCTATCAAGAAAGCCTGCTAAATTGGTGCTGTGCCTGCTAAATCAGCACAGTTGTGAGCAACCCAGGTACTTCTGTATTCGCCCTGTTCCCCAGACCAACCTTTTCCCTTCAGACTGCAACTCATTTTCTGCTCTACACAGTGTTGTCTGCCCTGGAGCTCATCTGTTGGTGGTGACTAAGAGTTAATAAGAAAGTCAGGGAAGGACTGAGAGGAAAAACAGCTGAATTTTCTGCTGATAAGAGTCTCCTCCTTCTAAGGCCCATTAAAACTGTCCTGATTATTTTCCTGCTTCAAAAAAATATCTTATTTCTGGTTCTACAGCAAGACAGGGAGTTTTCTGCATCTGCATTTGGATGCATCAACCCAAGAGTCAGGGTTAATGACCCCTAAAGCTGCACTAGAGGAGAGATTAAGTCAAAGATGTTCAGCCTGGCTCAAGAACTCGCGAACTCAAGAACTCGCGAAATGTGAAATGCTAGAGGCATTTTATAGAGACATCGGCACCTAAAAGAAGTCCCGGTGCTATAATTTTCACGGAAAGGGTCATTGGAATAGGCTGCCCAGGGAGGTGGTTGATTCACCTTCCCTGGAGGGGTTTAAGGCACAGGTAGATGAGGTACTGAGGGACTTGGTTTAGTGTTTGATAGGAATGGTTGGACTAGAAGATCCGATGGGTCTCTTCCAACCTGGTTGTTCTATGATTCTATGAATTGCACCTTAATTTGATCTGAACTACATGATTGTGCTGAAGATAAACACAAGCTCCTCCCAGGAGAACATACCCAGGCTCAGCGGCTCTTGGGCACGGTGCTAATTTTCAGTTAGTGCAAGAGAATTGCTGATTCTCCTTATTTACATCCTACTGGTAAAAATAACCAACCTCAACATTGCCGTTGACTTCCATCAAAGTGAGAAAACAGAAAGCAAAGCTGACAAGCAGTTAAGGACCAAATAGTTCAAACCGTTTGATGGCAAGAAAGCCAGAGGAGCTGGCAGGCAATCAATCTGGACATCGATTACCCAGAGCCAGCAAACACATCTATTCTGGGATCATTAGAGCTGTTGTCCTCTTGAGATCCTTCCCAGCCTCTCCATTTGTTCTGATTTGTTTCTAGGTTTGGTTGTTTTTTTTTTTTTTTTTTAAATTTAGGGTCATTTATTGCAGAATAAGCTGTTTAATAAATTCTTGTGGCACAGCTCCCTATACAAGTGCTCTGTTCCAGAATCATTATTTTTATTACCTAATACTGTGGGCAAAAAAAAGAGCTCCCACAGAAGAATTATTGCGAAACAGCCAGTTCCCATCGGCTGTCGGGCAGCCAGCTGCCAAGCCAAGGTTAACACGACCCTGGTGAACAGCAGAGATTAATAGAGGTAGGAAGGGGAAAAACAAACACCAAAAAAAAAAAAAAAAAAAAAGAGCAAACAAAAAAGCTCAGAAAAAGCTAGGAGGTGATATGGTGCTACAAAGTCTGTCTGGGAAGAGGAAAAATTTTCCCCACATCTTTACTTAGTGGGAAGGAACAGATTGCTGCTCTACAGTTTGCTCTTGACCATCCCAATTCACTGGTGCATCTTAATTAACAACTTTAATTGTGGATTGAAGTCGAAAGGGCGTTTCCTCCTCTCCTCAGTTTAACAAAATACCAAAAAAACAGACTGTGATCAAGAAGATCACTCTTCTTCCTTTTTTATCCCTTGCACTTTTGAAACGTAAGGGCATTTCCAAAAAAAAAAAAAAAAAAAATCATTACATAGAATCATAGAACAACCAGGTTGGAAGAGACCCATCGGATCATCAAGTCCAGCCATTCCTATCAAACACTAAACCATGTCCCTCAGGACCCCATCTACCTGTGCCTTGAACACCTCCAGGGAAGGTGAATCAACCATCTCCCTGGGCAGCCTATTCCAATGCCCAATGACCCTCTGTGTAAAAAACTTCCTCCTAATCTCTAGCCTAAATCTCCCCTGGCGGAGCTTGAGGCCATTCCCTCTTGTCCTGTCCCCTGTCACTTGGGAGAAGAGCCCAGCTCCCTCCTCTCCACAACCTCCTTTCAGGTAGTTGTAGAGAGTAATGAGGTCTCCTCTCAGCCTCCTCTTTTTCAGGCTAAACCCCCCCAGCTCTCTCAGCCGCTCCTCATAGGGCCTGTTCTCCAGCCCCTTCACCAGCTTCTTTGCTCTTCTCTGGACTTTCTCCAGAGCCTCAACATCCTTCCATTTCCTCTGGTGTGTAAACCATCATTGTCTCATACACAGACACACTTTTAAAACTTTATACAGGGAGCCCCACACCAGCCCTCAGTGGTTTTACTAAGAAATTGGTGGGCAAGACTTGGAAAATGTGACAGCAGCTTCAGACGGAGGTTCAAACCCACTGCACTGAGGCTGAGTGCCTGACTCAGCCAACGACAAAGGGAACATCTCTGCCTCTCCCCAGCCCTTCTGCTGGGTTTGCACTGCACTGTCTGCTAACATAGAAAAGAACAATAAAAGTTATCTTTGAAAGCCATTAAAATTAAAAAAACCTCTGCAAACAATCTGCATTTTATCTTCTTAATGGCTCTAAAGCCTCCACTTGTATCCAAAAATAATTGCACTCAGCAAGGGCTGAAGAATATTTCTTTCGAATCATGCACCAGATGTTCCACCGAGACCATTCCACAGTTAACTACCAATAAAAGTAATTCAACAAACCAAATACTGATTAAAGAACGCACACGCAGCCCAGCACCATTTGCAGACAGGAAATGTGATTTGCTGTCATTTAACCTCCAGTGACACAGACACGCTGTTCCCTTCCTCCTTGGCAAAGCAACGCCAGGCAGCCAGCTCGGCTGTTGGTAGGAACTGTTCTGCTTTTACTATCTTGGAAATCACATCTCATAAACTCAATGTGAGCTGAGCCACTGGTCGGATGGCCAAGAGTCCCCAGTGTTGCTTAAGAGGTCAACGCTGCTTTCCAGTCATAGAATCATAGAATTAGCAGGTTGGAAAAGACCCATCGGATCATCGAGTCCAACCATTCCCATCAAGCACTAAACCACGTCCCTCAGGACCTCATCCACCCATCCCTTAAACACGTCCAGGGTAGGTTCAGTCTGAACCTCCCCTGGTGGAGCTTGAGGCCATTCCCTCTCGTCCTGTCCCCTGTCACTTGGGAGAAGAGCCCAGCTCCTTCCTCTCTACAACCTCCAGTCAGGGAGTTGGAGAGAGCAATAAGGTCTCCCCTCCTCTTCTCCATGCTAAACACCCCCAGCTCTCTCAGTTGTTCCTCATAAGGCCTGTTCTCCAGCCCCTTCCCCAGCTTCATTGCTCTTCTCTGCACTCGCTCCAGAGCCTCAGCATCCTTCTTGTGGTGAGGGGCCTACAACTGAACATAGTATTCAAGGAGCGGCCTCACATCAACACTCCCTCCTAGGACAGGATGGTCTGGTGAGGGGACTGACTATTGGAACCTGCCGCAGTCACCCAAGCCTTTGCTCTTAAGCACACACCAGCTTCAGAGATGCTTAGAGGGAGAGAGGCACAGAGGGAATGCAAAGCTGCACTGGAAGAGGCAGCCCAGAGCCACCCTCAGCACACACCAGCTGCTCTCTTGGACCAGGGAGATGGTTTTGTCTAGTTTGTGCTTAGCAGTACAAAAGCTCATTGCCAAGTAGGAGAGGAACCGCCCAGCCTCCCAAGCCCAGAGCAGCTGAGAGCTCGCTGAGGCCAAGGGGACGAGCCGGGAAGAGCAGCCAAGAGAGGTAGACAGGAGGAAAATGAAACCAGGAGCCGAAGGGAGCAGCTGCCAGGTCGGATAAGGAGGTGTCAGGGGTGTTGTGCCTGGAGCACCTCTCACATTCTGCCTTCCCTATCCCACAGCAAAGGAGGTTTCAGACTTCATTCCCACTTCGCATGTTTCCAAATGCTTCCTTTTATGCTCTATAATTGCATTTTTGTATATATATAAAAAAAAATCCTCTGGGGTGAGCAGGCCTCCTCTCTCAAAAGGATTCATCTCCAAAGCAAGTGGAGAGGCACTAATTGCCCCATCAGGATCTCCAGGGCTTTTCTCCATATTGTTAATGAACAAGAATGTGTTCTTAATTTAAGCGCTTAGCCCAAATATTTCATTTTTAATTACAAGCTGAGGCAGAACATGAGACAGCCAAGAGCAACAGTGAGCACTCCCCTCTCCAAACCGGCACAGCAGAGACTGTGAGAAGCTTTCCCACAACCCTGGGGTGAAAAGAACTTGCTAAGGGGAGGGTCAGGAAGAGAGGACCCCAGCAAACAGCCAGTGTGGGGCATTGCCTGCCCCCTTACCTGGGAAAGGAGTCCCAGCAAGGACATAACGCTGCCCCCAGGCTAGAAGATGCACTGCAACGAACACCACTCCAATAAACACCATCACAACTCCCTCTCCAGCTGCTCACAGCACTTTTATAGGCAGCACCACTCCCTGCTTGGCCTTTCCTGACCACACCTGGTGGGTTGGGCTCCCATAGCCAAGGGGCTGGCAGTGACCCCTGCCCATCACCTCCACCTGCAGCCTCTGCCGGCACTACCAGATGTGCTGCAGCTGGCAAAGGGAGGACCTGTTGCTCTGGAAACAAGGGGGGAACTCGCAATGTGAGCTGCCGGCCAGGGAGTTTGGGTTTGCAGCCAGGCTGGGAGTGGGCACTTGGCCCCAAGAGCAAAGGGGGAAGGAATGATGAAACCCCATGAGGGTCTCAGACATTTCCCTGAGCCCTGGTCGCATCAGCCAGCACATCTGTTCTTTATTGGGGACCCTCCCTTATCCAATATCAGGATGGGATGCGACCACTGAGCATCCAAGGCAGGGCAGGAGCCTGGGCCAGCAGCAGCGTCTCCCAAACCACATTACGAATGGAAAGGGTGTGTGAGAGGAGGGTGGTGGCTCCAGAGGACATCCCACCTAGACTCACAGCCAAGGCCCCATGGAGGATGGCAAGGAGCAGCCTGACACGCAGGGACAGCCCAGTGAGCCCTGGGTGCTGAGCCACGGGGTCAGGGAAACAGCGAGGACCTCACTGAAGGACCACTGAGTGAGGACTCATGAACTGACATTCCAGAAGAGCTGCAAATTTTGATAGGAATGGTTGGACTTGATGATCTGGTGGGTCTCTGCCAACCTGGTGATTCTATGATTCTATGAATGAGCCTGGCTTTTCCCTGGAAGGTCCAAGCTGAGGCTTTGCCTCTTTTTCCAGCACTATACAACTGTTTGCCCAGCCTCGCTTGATCCCTGTGGGTTTTATTCCCTCCTCACCAGGGATACAACCTGGAATCACCCATCTTATCAGCTCCACGTGCTAAAAACCCCTTTCCCCTGTCCCCCCAGACCACGGCTGCCAAGGGCACAGAGGAGCCCTGATCATAGAATCATAGAACAACCAGGTTGAAAGAGACCCATTGGATCATCGAGTCCAACCATTCCTATCAAACACTAAACCATGTCCCTCAGTGCCTCATCCACCCGTCCCTTAAACCCCTCCAGAGAAGGTGAATCAACCACCTCCCTGGGCAGCCTATTCCAATGCCCAATGACCCTTTCTGGGAAAAACTTCTTCCTAATCTCTAGCCTAAATCTCCGTTGGCGGAGCTTGAGGCTGATGTGTGAAGGAGAAGCTGGACTCGATGCTCTGAGCCTTGACCAGATCAGCTGGATGGGGACTGGAGCCACGGGATGTGCTCAGACACATCTCGATAGTGAAGCAGCAGATGCAAAATTTGGCTCCTCCAATTCATATTTTTATTTTCTTTGTAATGTTGTGTAGCTGCCTTGGCATTTAATCCTTGTGATTAATATCAGAAAGAAAGGAATCGTTCTCCTCTCTTTCTGCCTTTTACAAACATTTCAATCTGCAGGGTGGGACTGGGTCAGTTCTGAGGCATTTCAAGCAGAGTAAAAAGACAAAAAGCAGCAGACAGAGGCATTTACCTTTTGGCAAGTAAGACGTGTCTCAGAGGAAGATGATTTTTAAATCACAACGTGTGAAAGAATTCAAATTACATACTTGCATCTCCAAATATTTCAAGTTGGGCATCTGGAAAAACAAGAGGAATATCTTCTGTTTATTAAAAATGACTTTGAAGATGACCTGGCTGGTTACTCTCTGAAACACAAAGAAAGTCTTTTTTAGCACGAGATGTCATCATACATTTATTTAAAGCTTTAATGATATGTTTTGGAACATCAGCTATGCCTGAATACTTCTCCATTGCAGTTGTCTGAAAGAGGAAGGTTATGGGGGTTTTTTTTTGTCTTGAAATAGTAAATGAGGCCAATTATCTCATGGTAATTCCAAGTGCTAATTTGATTCCGCTTTAGCTGCCGGTGTCCTATCAAATCAGGTTTTGCAGGTTAATTTTAGGAACACACCTACCCGTTTCAGCCTGTTCCGATGAAGCAAAAGCTCATCTTCCAACACAGCCGCTGCACCCAGGCCAGACACAGCCCAGCAGCAGAGCAGCCAAACAAGAACCCAGAATATGTGCTGAGGGATAGAGACGAGCTCCAGCAGCATCCCCCTCTCCTTCCATGCCAATGGCATCCTGGCTTGGATCAGAAATGGTGTGACCAGCAGGGCCAGGGAGGTGATTCTCCCTCTGGACTCGGCACTGGTGAGGCTGCTCCTTGAATCTTGTGTTCAGTTCTGGGCCACTCACCACAAGGAGGATGTTGAGGCTCTGGAGAGAGTCCAGAGAAGAGCAACGAAGATGGTGAAGGGGCTGGAGAACAGGCCCTATTGAGGGAGCGGCTGAGAGAGCTGGGGGTGTTTAGCCTAGAGAAGAGGAGGCTGAGAGGAGACCTCATTACTCTCTACAACTACCTGAAAGGAGGTTGTAGAGAGGAGGGAGCTGGGCTCTTCTCCCAAGTGACAGGGGCAGGACAAGAGGGAATGGCCTCAAGCTCCACCAGGGGAGATTTAGGCTAGAGATTAGGAGGAAGTTCTTCACACAGAGGGTCATTGGGCATTGGAATAGGCTGCCCAGGGAGGTGGTTGAGTCACCTTCCCTGGAGGTGTTTAAGGCACGGGTGGATGAGGTCTTGAGGGACTTGGTTTAGTGTTACATAGGAATGGTTGGACTAGAAGATCCAATGGGTCCCTTCCAACCTGGTTGTTCTATGATTCTATGAGCCTGGAAGCAGAGCTGGGCCAAGCCCAGGTAGCTCTGGCATTACAGGAGCATCGCTTCGATGCTTTAAATAATAATGAGAAGAGCAATTCTGCATTCCAGCTCGTTAGGAGCAGGCAGGCACTAATGCTTTGGGAAGGACTGTGGTGCTTGAATTTATTACAAATCAATGGGATTGATTTATTATTTTTTGTTTCTTTTTAATTAGCCTCATTAGAAGCGAAATGATCTTCCTGCGGAGCATGCTAATAACACAAAGACACGGTCCCAGCTGATGTTTTGTTCCGGATGCATTTGTTCGGAATTAGCGTTGCAAACCAGGAAAGGTTTAATAATGGTTTCTGGGAGAGATTAGCAACAGGGAAACATCTCAGGGAGGATTAAGAGCGAAGCAAGTATCAGCCAGTTTTTGGATGGAGCATTTGTCAAAAGTCGCTCTTTAAGTTTAAAGCAAGTCAGTGATTGCCCTTCTGGCAGGCACCGAGCAGGGTTTGCTCCTGGTGATGCGTTCGGGCTGTTGAATTTCAGAGTTTCTGAGCTTCAGCTGCTTCAAGTCGCCTTTTTTTTTAAATAGTAATAGAAAAAGAAGAATCCTATTGTTAGGCCCAGGCCGTTGCTTATTATCAGGCTTATGATGACACTGGTTTGGAGAAGCTGCCAAGCTCCCTGGCCCATGGCAGGGCTGAAGACCATGGATTTGAGCGTAGAGCAGGTTGCTGCAGCACAACACCCCTTTGCTCTCTCCTAAGCCATGGAGCCAGAGGGCTGGAGATCATTTTCCTCCTCTTTACATCCAATTTACATCCTTGACTATAAGTCCGCATCCCCCGAGTCTGAGCCCCCACTCCTGAGTCTGAGCCCCCATCTTCAAGCATGAGTCCCGATTCTCAACTATGACCCCCCCACCTCTACCTATAAGCCCCCAGCCTTGAGGCTGAGACCCCGTCCTCAAGTATAAGACCCCATACCTGAGACTGAGCCTGCATCCTTGAGTGTGAGCCCCCATCCTCAAGCACAAGTCCTGCTCCTTGACTATGACCCCCCCATCCCTGCCTATGAGTCTCATCCTCAAGTCTGAGCCCCCATCCTTAAGTGGGAGCCCCCATCCTTGAGTGCGAGCTCCCTTCTTGAGTGTGAGCCCCCATACCTGAGGCTGAGCCCCCATCCTTCACTATCAGCCTGCATCCTTGAATGTGTGCCCCCACCTCTGCCTATGAGCCTCATCCTCGAGTCTGAGTCCCCATCCTCAAGCACGAGTCCTGATCCTTGACTCTGAGCCTGCACCCCGGAGCACGAGCCCCCACCTCTTCTCAGAGTCTCATTGTTGAGTCAGGCTGAGCCCCCATCCTCGAGCATGAGTCCCGATCCTTGACTATAAGTCCACATCCTCGAGTCTGAGCCCCCATGCTCAAGCACAAGTCCCAGTCCTTGACTCTAAGCCCACATCCCTGAGTCTGAGCCCCCACCTCTGCCTATGAGCCTCATCCTCGAGCCTGAGCCCCCACCCCTGAGTGTGAGCCCCCATCCTCAAGCACAGGTCCCGATCCTCGACTCTGAGCCTGCATCCTGGAGTGTGAGCCCCCTCCTCTTCTCAGAGTCTCATCCTCGAGCCTGAGCCCCCATACCTGAGGCTGAGCCCCCATCCTTCACTATAAGCCCACACCCCCGAGCCTGAGCGCCCACTTCTGCCTACGAGTGTCATCCTTGAGCCTGAGCTCCCATCGTCAAACACAAGTCCCGATCCCCGGCTCTGAGCCTGCACCCCGAGTCTGAGCCCCCACCTCTTCTCAGAGTCTCATCGTTGAGTCCGAGCCCCCATCCTTGACTATAAGCCCGCACCCCCGAGTCTGAGCCCCCACCTCAGCCTATGAGTCTTATCCTCGAGTCTGAGCCCCCATCCCCAAGCACGAGTCCCGCTCCTGGACTCTGAGGCTGCATCCCGGAGCGTGAGCCCCTCCCCACCTCCGAGTCTCATGGTTGAGCCTGAGCCCCCACCTTGCCCAGGAGCCCCATCCCTGGGCACGAGCCCCGCTCCCCGCTCCCCTCCCGGGGCGTCTCCGCCGTGTCCCGGTGCGCTCCCCGCGGCGCCTCCCCCCGGTCCCCGCCCCGAGGTGGCGGCGGCGGCCCCGGCGCTGGTCGCGGGGCTGTGTGGCGATGGCGGCGCCGCTCCGGGGCCGTCCGGCCGCGCTGCTGCTGCTCGGGGCGCTGCTGCTGGCCGACCTCTACTTCCACCTGTGGCCGCGGGCGCGGCGGGAGCTGGCGGGGAGGGGGAGCGGCTGCCCCTGCGCCGCCCGCCCCGCGCCCCGCGCAGCCTCCGCGCTGCGGCGCCTCTTCGCGCACCCGCTCTACCGCCAGCGGCCCCGACACGCGGAGCCCCTGCTGCCCGCGCGCTCCGCGCTGCGATACTACCGCCGGAGAGCCGCCCGATGGAGCAGGTGCGTCCAGCACGTCGCCCCCGGCCGCCCCCTGCCTTGCCACCCCCCGCTTCGGCAGCTCCCGGGCACCCCCTGCTCGGGCACCCCCTGCTCGGGCACCTCCTGCTGGGGCATCTCGCACTTCAGCATCTCCTGGGTACTCCCTGCTTGGGCACCTCCCGCTTCGGCATCTCCCACTTGGGCATCTCCCGGGTACCCCCTGCTTGGGCAACTCCCGCTTGGGCATCTTCTGGGTACCCTCTGCTTGGGCACCTCCTGCTGGGGCAGCTCCCAGGTAGCCCCTACCTGGGCATCTCCCATTTCGGCATCTCCCAGGTACCCCCCGCCTTGGCACCCCCGCTTGGGCATCTCCCGCTTCGGCAGCTCCCGCTTGGGCAGCTCCTGGGTACCTCCTGCTTGGGTATCTCCCGCTTGGGCATCACCTGCTGGGGAATCTCCCACTTCAGCATCTCCTGGGTACCCCCTGCTTTGGCACCCCCCGCTTAGGCGTCTCCTGCTGGGGCATCTCCTGGGTACCCCCTGCTTTGGCACCCCCTGCTCGGGCATCTCCTGCTGGGGCAGCTCCCAGGTAGCCCCTGCTTGGGCATCTCCCACTTTGGCAACTCCAGGGTAACCCCTGCTTGGGCACCTCCTGCTAGGGCATCTCCGGGGTACCCCCTGCTTATGCACCCCCTGCTTGGGCATCTCCCACTTGGGCATCTATCGGGTATCCCCTGCTTAGGCATCTCCTGCTGGGGCATCTTCCACTTTAGCATCTCCTAGGTACCCCCTGCCTTGCCATCCCCTGCTGGGGCAGCTCCTGGGTACCCCCTGCTTGGGCACCTCCTGCTAGGGCATCTCCAGGGTACCCCCTGCTTATGCACTCCCTGCTTATGCACCCCCTGCTTGTGCATCTCCCGGGTACCCCCTGCTTGTGCATCTCCCGCTTGGGCATCTCTCAGGTACCCCCTGCTTGGGCACTCCCTGCTTGAGCATCTCCCAGGTACCACCTCCCCAAGCCCCCCCTGCTTGGGCATCTTCTGGGCACCCCCCTGCGTGGGCATCTCCTGGGTACCCCTCCCCATGCTCGTCTGCTTGGGCATCTCCCAGTTACCCCCTCCCCAGGCATCCCTGGGTACCCCCTTCCCAAGTACCCCTGGCATGGACTTCTCCCTGTGCACTCCTTCCCCGGGCACCCTCTGCATGTGCTTATCCTGCATGAACATCTCCAGAGCACCCCCCACCTCCTTGGGCACCCCCTCCGTGGGCATCTCATGCAGCACCTGCTCCCCAGGCACCCCCTTCATGGGCTTCCTATCTCAAGGGACACTTCAGCAAACAGTGCAACCGGGATTTCCAAGAAAGCCCTCTGCAACCAGACCGTGGGATGCGTGGGGCCCCTGGGGGTGGCACAGGGCAGAGATCATGGGGCTGAGGCTGATGAGAGATGTGGGAGATGTTCCCACTGCTGCCTCAACTCGGTTCCAGGCAGGAACCAGTTACATTCAGTTTCTTCCCTGGTCTAAGCAAGAATGACAGAACATCTCACCTTGTCCACACGTTGGTGTGAATTCCTCTTATTTCCGTGGGACTCATCCAGTTCCAGTTTCAAGGACGATTCGCAGGAGGAGACAATGGGAAGTGAGAGCGGAAGGAACTGAAGAATGACCTCCGTGTCCTGAGCAGAACCTGGAGCCACCCTGTGTGTTCAGCCAGGGGTCACCCCTTGCAGAGCTCAGCCCTTGCTCGAGTCAGTCTGGAGCACATTGCATCCTCCTTCACGTTGCTTCAAGTCCACGAGTGGTGGGTTTGGGTATCCCTGGGGACGCGTTCCATGGCCAGGCTGTGCCAAAGTACCACAGACCCCACTCATATGCATCTTCTCAGAGCTGAGCAATGCCTCGTGAAGACAGGATTTCAGCAGCAAGACGGATGTTTCCCAAGCAAAACCCCGGTGAGGATGGCAATTTTGAACTGAAGCAGCTCACAGCACATACTCGATGCTCCCTGAGCACCACCAGAAGCCCTGAGCACCCAGGGCCAAGCACTTGCAGCAGTGCTGGCATCACATCCACACCAGAACAGTCCCAGCTCTTTGGTAAGAAGTCTGCATCTCTGACTTTATTTACTGCTTTGTTTAAAAGTGCTGTTGAAACCAAGCCCTGGCTGCTCCTTGCCTTTTGTTCTGAGATTCACTCGTGATTTGGCCAGGAAGAAAGCCATGATGCTGTTTGCCCTTGACTCCGCGTTGCACCTCCAAGAAGGAGAAAGGAGGCAGAATATTGATTATTCCTCCATCGCTTTGAAATGAAATATGTGGTACTCCTAAGTGGGTAAAGCCTTCAGGAAGCATGTGAAGACTGAGGTGACACACAGCCTCTCCTGCCACCAGCCCTGCAAATTGAATCTATAATAAGATGCCACTTGCCAGGGCTGACGCATTTCTTAAGACTGGGAATTTGCTGTGGGTGCAGAGGAATTTCTGCCTTACCAGAAGAGTCCAGCATGGTCAATGAAAGATGGTGTCCCTACATCTTGCTGAGAGCAAAAGGCTGTGTCCTCTGTGGAATCTAGGAATCCCTGGCTTTCTCTCCCAATCCATAGCAGATCTGCAGCTGTTGAGGACTGAAGATAATGCTGTAGGACAACCAGATCTCACCGAGGTGTGACCACATCTGCTACCACCAGAGTACAGTCAGAGCTGAGTATCCGCAGGCCATCCCCTCCTTGGCCTCACTGGGCAGCAGGACTCGGTTCTGCATCACGTGTAGTTCTGGCTGTCGGCAAAGGAGCTTTCAGAGTGGCAGGATGCTCCCCTTGAGCGGAACGTGCTGTCTCTCAGTGCTTTACCTACATGTTCGTCTTCGTTTCTGTGGCCAGATGGACATCAAGCGGAGTGGGATTCTCTGCCAGCTCATGGAGTGGCCCCACAGTACAGCTGGTTTTGGGTACCTGCAGCAGGGGAGCACAGCAGCGTGTGAACTAGCTCCTCAGCAGCAGTCCTACCTTCTCATGTGTCCTACCGACTCCTGGCTGCTGCTGCCCATCACCCTGCTTTTTCGTGGCACTTCACTGAGGTCCAGGCACTTGACTGCAGGATGCAGAACCAGCTGGAGAGACTGGGCTTGCAGGAAGGAAACAGCAAAAAATAAAAAAAAAATCTACACCTCTTCAAAAGCAAAAAAAAAAAAAAAAATTGAAACACCCAGAGCTTATTTTTATCCTGGAAAGAGCAGCTTCAAAGCCCCAAACTCTGTAACCCACTCAGTGCCAGGAGAGGCGCCACCTGCAACCGGCATCACCCCACGCTGTGCCCCTCGCGGCCCAGCTGAGAGGCAGGACAACCCCAGGACTATTTGTAACGAGTTAGACATGAACACAGTTTTTATATCATTATGTCTTTTGCAGAGCTCTGTTCATACAGGAAATATTCCAGGAATCCTGAAGAACACAGGGAAGCAGAGGGAGCTGGGTTTTTCTGGCCCCGCAGCAGCTCACTTGGGTCAGGGACTGCGCGGGCATCGAGCTGGGAAGCAGCCGCTGGCTGGGAGCTGCCTCCCCTTGCACAACTGCTGCATTTTTTTTCCCCCTCAGTAATGTATTGCTCACTGCCACCCAGAGGGGGAACAGCCTGCGTGTCCGGGAGGCAGAAGAGCAAATATGGTAAAATATTTAGGCAGCTTCCCTAGGGAAAAAAGTCTTTAGTCATTCTAAATTACACTGGGGACTTTGTTGCCCCTGGCTGCAGCTCTAGGGGCAAGGTTGTGCCTCAAGGACTTGCCCACACAAGACTCGGAAGGTTGAGACAAGTCCACCGGAGCTGACAGCATCCCATGGCCACATCTCTGTGTCCACCCTGACAGCCAAACCTGCCAACGAGTCTTCACACGCTCCTCTGTCCTGACTCAGGAGGTGTTTATGTCTCCTTTGCAGGTGACCTGTGCAAAGAGCTGGACTGAGAGAAAATTGCTCCAACCCCCTTCTTCCTAAGCACACACACCTGGACTTCGTGCCAGCCTGTAGCTGACCCAGTCCAGCTGAAAGGCAAACAAACTGGGAGAGGGAACAGCCTGCTCTGACCTGCAGATATGCCACAACCCTCTGTTTCCTAGATTTCTCCCAGGACTTTACTGAAACGTGTCCCTCACCCCTAGGAAGGTTCATCCCTTGCTCATGGCTACACTGGACTAACCACACTGTTTAACCTGCTTAGTTAGATGGAGAAGGATGATGGAAATAAAAACAACCCAAACCAAACGCTTCCCTGGTGGTTTGAGCAGGGAAGCAAGGAAAAAAAAAAAAAAAAAAACCACAAACACCAAACCACCAGCACCCATGAACCCTTTCCAACCACCAGCCACCACCACTCCTTGGTCAATAAATAACTAGGTGCATGGTTGGCACCCACCTGCTGCCATCCCAGAGGACACGACTGTGGGTGCCTGCACGTGCTCCCCACTCCCACCATGCTTGAAAAGCCTCCCTCTCCTCCCTGCTTTAGCTTTTTGGCATTGGCAAACCCTAAAAATTTAGGAAAAAATAGGAAAAAGTAAAGGTGAGCAGGGAAAAGTCATCTTTCTTTCTATTTTCATCTTGCTTTTCATCTTTGGCTTCCCAGAGCGTGTATTGCTGAGGGTCTCGATTGGGTGTAGCGAGGCACACGGCACCTCCCTCTCTCCAGCTGCTCCATCCCAGCCTTCGTTAACGTCTCCCTCATTATCAGCCCCCAGCTCCTGTTTCCTCTCATGGATGTATCTTGGCATTTTCAGGTGGCAGTTTGTGAGAGCTTTGACCATCTCAGTCATTGTTCCCTGCCTCAGTTTCCCCTCAGGTGGCACCCGGAGTCCTTACCCACCCCATGTACCAAGGCTGTGCTCCCCGGCATCCTCCATTCTCTCTAGCAACCTCTGGTCTTGCAGCAGTAAGCGTTTCTGTCCCAGGGCTCATCCTTATCACTCCATAACTGCTCTCTTGCAGGAGACACAAGCTTTACAGAGAGGAGCTCAACTTCACCTCCTCGGCAGCACCTCTGCTGTTCCAGCCAGATGCCAGTTGGCTCCAGTTCCACTTGGGCATCAGCCGGGATGGGCTCTACCCACGCTCCAGCCCCACGGTCAACAGGCTTCTACGTGACATGCAAGGCTTCACTACCATCAGTGCTGGTAAGCACCCTCCTACCACTGGGAGCTGTGTGGGGCTGGGGGGCTCCAACCACTCCCAGGTCACTTTTACAAACAAGCGAGGGGCTGTCACTCACCTGAGGAAGCCCCAAGCCCTGTGCTGGCTTCCCAGCAGGTCTTGTGCAGTTGCCATGCCCTTACCTTGAAACAAGAAGGACTACTCACCACAAGAAGGTTGTTGAGGCTCTGGAGATTGTCCAGAGAAGAGCCACGAAGCTGGTGAAGGGGCTGGAGAACAGGCCCTATGAGGAGCGGCTGAGAGAGCTGGGGGTGTTTAGCCTGGAAAAAAGGAGACTGAGAGGAGACCTCATTACTCTCTACAACTACCTGAAAGGAGATTGTAGAGAGGAGGGAGCTGGGCTCTTCTCCCAATTGCCAGGGGACAGGACAAGAGGGAATGGCCTCAAGCTCTGCCAGGGGAGATTTAGGCTGGAGATTAGGAGGAAGTTTTTCACACAAAGGGTCATTGGGCATTGGAATAGGCTGCCCAGGGAGGTGGTTGATTCACCTTCCCTGGAGGTGTTAAAGGCACTGGTGGATGAGGTCTTGAGGGACTTGGTTTAGCGTTTGATAGGAATGGTTGGACTGGAAGATCCGATGGGTCTCTTCCAACCTGGTTTTTCTATGATTCTATGGCTCTGCTGTAGCACTTGATGCACCATCTTTTGCTGCATCAGCCATGCCAGGGACACATCACACAGCAGTTTTAATTGCAACAAGCTGTCTCAGCTTCCCCAGGAGGACTGCAGCTCTCTCTGTGCACCCATCGCACCCAGACTGCAAGACTGGGCCAGCCCAGGCAGCGCTCCCCTGCATGCCCAGAGCTGGAAGGGGGGTCAGCAGCAAGAGACTGAGCCCTGCAGGACCTCACTGTTCCTTCTGCCCTTGCAGACTACAGCCAGGATGAGAAAGCGCTGCTGGGAGCCTGTGACTGCAGCCAGAGTGAGTGCGATGCTTCGGGTCCCCACTCTTCCCCACAGCTCCGTTCCTTCAACCACCCCCAGTCCCCAACTCCTCCATCCTAACCTCCGCAAGGGAAACAGAGCCAGTCAATGCGAGGTTCTTCTCCTTCCATTTAATCCCCACTGACCCTGTAGAAGCTGGGATGTGCATAGAAGGACACCAGTACATCACTGGTTTCAACTGGGGGGAGTCCCCAAGAGGGTATAACAAATGTCCCCAAGAGGATGTAACAAATAGCTGTTGAGAGAAGCACTAGAGGGAAATCACAGCTCAGAGAGAGGAAAAATACCTACAGAATCAGAGGGGAGAAGCACCAAAGTAGACGAAAGCAGCTGGAAGGAGTTATGGGATGCACTCACCAGGGTGGAAAACCAAATTGTGCTGGAGTGCATGACGGCTTCCTCACCGAGGAGGCTTTCAGGCAGCTGGTGGCTAACATCCCATTTCCTCCCCAAGTCGTGAAGCCCAGCGGTGTCCACCTGAAGCTGGTCCTCAGATTCCAGGACTTTGGGAAAGCCATGTTCAAGCCCATGAGGTAAGACTCACCTGCAGAGCCCCCCAGGAGCTCCCTGCCACCCTGTGTAGCCGTGAACCAAGGACCTTCGCGAGCGTCCTTAGCAAGGAACAAGCACACCACAGCCCCACCTTCTCTCTCCTGCACTCAGCTACCTTGACAGCTGGAAAGGTTTAATTATTATTAAGGTTAATTTATTATTAAAGGTTATTATTATTAAAGGGTTGTTTAGCCTAGAGAAGAGGAGGCTGAGAGGAGACCTCATTACTCTCTCCAACTACTTGAAAGGAGGTTGTAGAGAGGAGGGAGCTGGGCTCTTCTCCCAAGTGACAGGGGTCAGGATGAGAGGGAATGGCCTCAAGCTCCGCCAGGGGAGATTTAGGCTGGAGATTAGGAGGAAGTTTTTCACGGAAAGAGTCATTGGTCATTGGAAAAGGCTGCCCAGGGAGGTGGTTGATTCACCTTCCCTGGAGGTGTTTAAGGCATGGGTAGATGAGGTCTTGAGGGACATGGTTTAGTGTTTGATAGGAATGGTTGGACTAGATGACCCAATGGGTCCCTTCCAACCTGGTTGTTCTATGATTCTATGATCTCAGGGATACAAGAGCATCAAACCTTGTGTGCGTGGCCACACAAGAGCTGTCCTCCAGCAGACAGGCTGGCCCTGGGTGCTCTGTCCTTGTGCCACCACTCCCTGTCCCGGGTAGGTGGCCGGGTAGGTTAACCCCCTTGCTCTCTCGCAGGCAGAAACGTGAAGAAGAGACACCCGAGGATTTTTTCTACTTTGTTGATTTCCAGAGGCACAATGCGGAGATCGCTGCTTTCCACCTGGACAGGTAGGGGCTGCCTCCTCCATCTGCCAGCTCTTCATCCTCCACCTGTAGACACAAGACAAGCTGTGCTGAGCTCTACAGAGCTGTTTAGCCCTAGATAAGCAATTGCTTTGCAGCACTTGGGAGCTGATGTATTATCTGGGGAGTGGGCAGCTCTGGCTCCATCTGAAGGTCTGGAGTCAGCTTTGCCTTGGTCCCTGCACAAAAAGAGGTTGGCAGGTGAAGTCCAGGTTGGGAAGGGGTCAGGTATTTTCCCAGCTGTCTCACACCCACAAACACACGGTCCCTGCCAAGCATCGAAGTGCAATGATAAGCTCGGGGTGCAGCCCAGATCCCCTCCCGGCGAGGGAGTCACACACTCAATCAGCAATCAAGGCTTATTTTGGATTGAGATAAACTGCAGCGATGCAGTTTCAAGCATTCAGCTAATGAGCAATTAACCTGGCACCTCTTCCCAGCAGGCTTTGTGTTAAATAAAATCAGAAATGCCCTTATTATAGCAGAGGGCAGCAGCCTTCTTCCCCTCGGTAGGATGAGTATCAAAGATCAAGGGAAAGTGATCCCTGATGTTGATGGTGGACGAGGGTCTCCAGTTCCTAAGCTCAACTTTAAACAATAAGCAGGACTAGACTGCGAGTCCTATAGCTCAGACTCTGAGCAAGGGGATGAAGAGAGCTGAAACCCATTTTCCAGGCTCCGTGGTGGCTCTGCTTGACTCAGCACCAAAGAAATGAAGCCAGACTGCTTTTCTGAGGTGCTTTGTGGTTTTTTAGAGCTGAAAGACGCTAGAGGAAACCAAATATGTGGGTTTGGGGTTTTTTTTTTCCTTTAAACATTGCTCAATAAGTAACAGGCATTACCCAAAGAGCAAAGCACAGCATTAGCTGGTTCCCCCCATGTTACTGACTCAGCAATCAAAGCAGCTTTCCACTCACTGACACGAATCCCTTCGTGCAGCAGGCCCTGATTTTTTCAAGAGTGTTTGAGATGAATCAGCTGGGCATGAGTGTCTTTGGGTGGGGCGATGCCTCCTTGCTTCCCGCTGTCTCAGCCGTGTTGTGCCAGGTTCACCACGTCTTTGCTCCATGTCAAGACCAACATCACAGAAGGGCCTGAAGGGCTGTTCTGTGTCTCCAAGGACCCAGCTTGCATGCGAGGGGATGGGAGAAACCAGTTAGGGAAAAGATAGGAATCCTGGAAAACATCCAAATTGTTCCAAGCAGCAGCTTTTAAAATACCAAAATCTGAACTTGGACACAACAACCCTATGCAGAGCTACAGGGAGGTGATTCTCCCTCTGTACTCAGCACTGGTGAGGCCGCTCCTTGAATACTGTGTTCAGTTCTGGGCCACTCACCACAAGAAGGATGTTGAGGCTCTGGAGTGAGTCCAGAGAAGAACAACAAAGCTGGTGAAGGGGCTGGAGAACAGGCCCTATGAGGAGCGTCTGAGAGAGCTGGGGGTGTTTAACCTGGAGAAGAGGAGGCTGAGAGGAGACCTCATTACTCTCTACAATTCCCTGAAAGGAGGTTGTAGAGAGGAGGGAGCTGGGCTCTTTTCCCAAGTGCCAGGGGACAGGACAAGAGGGAATGGCCTCAAGCTCTGCCAGAGGAGATTTAGGCTGGAGATTAGGAGGAAGTTTTTCACGGAAAGGGTCATTGGAATAAGCTGCCCAGGGAGGTGGTTGATTCACCTTCCCTGGAGGTATTTAAGGGACGGGTAGATGAGGTGCTGAGGGACTTGGTTTCATGTTTGATAGGAATGGTTGGACTCAATGATCTGATGGGTCTCTTCCAACCTGATTGTTCTACGATTCTACGATTTTGGTCCAGAGGGCAAAATGATCCTGGCTATTCACTTGAAAGAAGCTGGAAGATAAAAAAAGGTGGTGGTACAGTCATCCAAAGGCCCCTGGTCTACCCACAGAGGGGACGAGGGTAGCATCTGCCGACCCACCTTGCCATCCTGTGCAGTAACATCCCTTTGCACCGCAGGCTCTGAGCAGCCGTCCCTTTTGTGCAGGATCCTGGATTTCCGGAGGGTGCCACCCACCGTTGGGAGGTTGATCAATGTCACCAAGGAGATCCTGGAGGTCACCAAGAATGAGATCCTGCAGAGCGTCTTCTTCATCTCACCAGGTAGGTGAGCGTTTGGCTGCCGGTAGCTGGGATTAGATGTGTTGGTCCACGGGGGGTGGAAGGGCAGGATCTGCACGTGAAAGGGGCCAGCAGGGCTTATGTTGTTGAGCAGAAATTAAATTTTGGGGTGACATGGTTACAGCAGAGGTGTCCTTCAGCCTCTAGCTGGAATCATCTACCAGATCTTCTCACCTGCACGGTTTCCCCTCATTCTTGCCCCTTCCATGGCACCAGATCTCTCTGTCAATCAAAATCCAGGTATCCATCATGATGTGGCAGATTCACATCCCTGCTGTGATTACATACACTAGAGCATGCGCAGTCACCATCACACGATGGGGTAGAGACCGATCCAGGCTACCTTGCAGCCTCCTGCAGATCATAGAATCATAGAACCATAGAATCACAGAACCATAGAATCATCGAACAACCAGGTTGGAAGGGACCCATCGGATCTTCTAGTCCAACCATTCCTATCTAACACTAAACCAAGTCCCTCAAGACCTCATCCAACCGTGCCTTAAACCCCTCCAGGGAAGGTGAATCAACCACCTCCCTGGGCAGCCTATTCCAATGCCCAATGACCCTTTCTGTGAAAAATTTCCTCCTAATCTCTAGCCTAAATCTCCCCTGGCAGAGCTTGAGGCCATTCCCTCTTGTCCTATCCCCTGGCACTTGGGAGAAGAGCCCAGCTCCCTCCTCTCCACAACCTCCTTCACAGCTCCCCTCTTCTCCTCCCAGCCAGCAACGTGTGCTTCTTCGCCAAGTGCCCATACATGTGCAAGACCGAGTATGCTGTGTGCGGAAACCCTCACCTCCTGGAAGGGTCCCTCTCCGCCTTCCTTCCATCCCTCAACCTGGCGCCACGACTCTCCATCCCAAATCCATGGATCCGGTCCTACTCTTTTGATGGAAAAGAGGAGTAAGTGGGTAAATGATGCTGTTTCCCGTATCTGACTTGCAGGGAGCGCATGGGAAGGAGAATGTGCAGGGGACAGACACAGAGACTGCACATAATTAATCTAATAACTCTTAATGCCTGGGTTGTAACTGGCTTTGACTTCCAGTCTCCTGAATGCACAAGGAGCAAGATTTAAGTCATAGAATCATAGAACAACCAGGTTGGAAGAGACCCATCGGATCATCGAGTCCAGCCATTCCTATCAAACACTAAACCATGTCCCTCAGGACCTCATCTACCCGTCCCTTAAACACCTCCAGGAAAGGGGAATCAGCCACCTCCCTGGGCAGCCTGTTCCAATGCCCAATGACTCTCTGTGTGAAAAACTTCCTCCTAATCTCTAGCCTAAATCTCCCCTGGTGGAGCTTCAGGCCATTCCCTCTCATCCTGTCCCCTGTCACTTGGGAGAAGAGCCCAGCTCCCTCCTCTCCACAACCTCCTTTCAGGTAGTTGTAGAGAGTAATGAGGTCTCCCCTCAGCCTCCTCTTCTCCAGGATAAACACCCCCAGCTCTCTCGGCCGTTCCTCATAAGGCCTGTTCTCCAGCTCCTTCACCAGCCTCGTTGCTTTTCTCTGGACTTGCTCCAGAGCCTCAATATCCTTCGTGTGGTGAGGGGCCCAGAACTGAACACAGAATTCAAGGAGCGGCCTCACCAGTGCCGAGTACAGAGGGAGAATTACCTCCCTGGCCCTGCTGGTCACACCATTTCTGATCCAAGCCAGGATGCCATTGGCCTTCTTGGCCACCTGGGCACACTGCTGGCTCATATTCAGTTGGTTGTCGACCAACACCCCCAGGTCCCTCTCCTCCTGTCCTCCTCCTCTCCATCTCCGCATGGGAGACCAGCTTTGGGGTTCTGTAGCGACATAGCAGCAGCAACCACTGAATGCATCTCTCCCTTCTCCTCCATCTCCTGCCTGCAGGTGGGAAGTGAATCCGCTCTACTGCAACACGGTGAGGGAGATCTACCCCTACAGCACCGGCAACCGGCTGCTCAACATCATCGACATGGCCATCTTTGACTTCCTAATAGGTATGATGAAGGGGGAAGTAACATTCCTTCCTTCCACATGGGTCTCCAGCACCAGTCTGTCCACCCTCATACACCACGGGGTTCTTAAATCCGTCCCTTTGGCTCCACGGACAGTTTCAGGAGACTGTCTTCTCCCAGCCAGTACAGCCCTCCGGACGTGCAGGCAAGGGGAAGCCCTCAGGTTCACCCTAGCCCTTGTCCCAAGGGATCCAGTAAGGAGGAAGCAGCAGCTCTGAGCATCTTAGACACTGCCAGCAAGGCAGCAAATGTTTCAGGCAGATCTGAAAGGAAACATAGGATAGAATCATAGAATCACCAGGTTGGAAAAGACCCATTTGATCGTTGAGTCCAACCATTCCTATCAAGCACTAAACCATGTCCCTCAGCACCTCGTCCACCTGTCCCTTAAACCCCTTCAGGGAAGGTGAATCAACTCCCTTCCTGGGCAGCCTCTGCCAGTGCCCAGTGACCCTTTCTGTGAAAAATTTTTTCCTAATGTCCAGCCTAAACCTCCCCCGTTGGAGCTTGAGGCCATTCCCTCTCATCCTGTTCCCTGTCCCTTGGGAGAAGAGCCCAGCTCCCTCCTCTCCACAACCTCCTTTCAGGCAGTTGTAGAGAGCAGAGTTCTCCCCTCAGCCTCCTCTTCTCCAGGATAAACGCCCCCAGCTCTCTCAGCCGTTCCTCTTGTTCTCCAACCCCTTCACCAGCTTTGTTGCTCTGGACTCTCTCCAGAGCCTCAACATCCTTCTTGTGGTGAGGGGCCCAGAAAGTTCAAAAAATTACTTGCCACGTGCAAGGGAAACACTGTTCCTCTGTCTGCCCTTTACCAGGGAACATGGACCGTCACCACTATGAAATGTTCACCAAGTTTGGGGACGACGGGTTCCTCTTGCACCTGGACAACGCCAGAGGGTGAGCCTGGAGGACACTGGGGAGCAGGGGGGAAAGGCACCGGGCAGGCACTAAAGCTCTGCATTCTCGGCTTATCCCAGGTTCGGACGGCATTCCCATGATGAAACCTCCATCCTGGCCCCGCTCTCCCAGTGTTGCATGTAAGTGTCGCCTTCGTTTTCCTCCCCAGCCACAGTGTTCCCACCACAATGTACTGGCAACACCGTGCCTGGCTCCATCCAGCAGCACAGGGAATCATAGAATCATAGAACAACCAGGTTGGAAGAGACCCATCGGATCATCGAGTCCAACCATTCCTATCAAACACTAAACCATGTCCCTCAGCACCTCATCCACCTGTGCCTTAAACACTTCCAGGGAAGGTGAATCAACCACCTCCCTGGGCAGCCTATTCCAATGACCCTCTGTGTGAAAAACTTCCTCCTAATCTCCAGCCTAAATCTCCCCTGGCAGAGCTTGAGTCCATTCCCTCTTGTCCTGTCCCCTGTCACTTGGGAGAAGAGCCCAGCTCCCTCCTCTCTGCAACCTCCTTTCAGGTAGTTGTAGAGAGTAATGAGGTCTCCTCTCAGCCTCCTCTTCTCTAGGCTAAACACCCCCAGCTCTCTCAGCCGCTCCTCATAAGGCCTGTTCTCCAGCCCCTTCACCAGCTTCGTGGCTCTTCTCTGGACTCTCTCCAGAGCCTCAACATCCTTCTTGTGGTGAGGGGCCCAGAATTGAACATAGTACTCAAGGAGCGGCCTCACCAGTGCTGAGTCCAGAGGGAGAATAACCTCTCTGGACCTGCTGACCTCCTGCTAACCCCAGACAAGAGGGCAGGTTAGACACCAGAGCACAGGCATCACAAACTGTCCCTGAAACAAGGATTAAGCTTTTGTATAAGTTATTCATCATTGTTGCACTGCAGCCTGCTATGGTTTCATCCAGCTGGCCTTCCTAGATACTTTCTAATCGAAGCCAAAAGGCTCTGCAAGGGTAAAAAGCTTTCCCCAACAGACCAGGAGACGCTGTCTACTGGATCAAACCCTTCCAGAAGGGTCTCCTAGCATCTCCCAGCCAATCGAGATGAGGTGCTATCAGCCCCAATGAGCTGACATGAAGCTCAGAAATCTCCATCCAAAAGCCTGGTAGAACTTTAATGCAGGTAAAGTTCTTTTTCTTCCCCTGGCATTAAACAGCAGGTCCCGAGTTTTACTATTTGAATCCAATCTTCTTCGTTTTATTCATTCATAGAAATCATCAGCTGAAAGTTAAATTTAAGAGACAGAAAAAGCTCCTCTTTTCTGTGGTTTCTCTTTAGGAGATGCTTAACCTATTTCCACGCTGCATCTGCTCTGTTTCAGCCTCAGGGTGTTAACTGCACTCTCTCCCCATACACCTCAGCCACTAGATCTAATTTTAAGAAAAGTTATTTACACCTTGTGAGTCTTTTAACTTATAATCGCAGGGTCACCGTGAATCCTTCTCACAAACTTCTATTTTGTGCAGTTTAAATTAACTCTGCCTCTTAATTTAACCTGTATACAGTGAGACCCACAGGTCAGAACCTTCCTATTCTTCCAGATCCACAAGCTCTTCTTAATTTAGTTCCCCTTGCAAAAGGCAGTAGTAAGACAACCTGCAAGTTGCACCTTGTAATAAGGCAGCTAGGGCCGAGAACAGCATAAAAGCTGCCTGAGGGGGAGACACACAAAAACTTCACTTTCCCACAGCAGCCCATCCATTTGGAGTGGAGGAGCATCCAGAGACACTTGGAAAGGAAATAAAAAGGTTTCTTTGAGTAAGCAGAGAGATTTCAGCCTACCTTAAGCAACTAGTCTGACTCAACCCACCAAGCCACCTGCTCGTTCCTATGTGAAGTCAAGCTGTGTATACTTGAGCAGGACAGTCCTGCAGCTCCTCTAGGCAAGAGGGACCGCTCCGATCACTGGGATGCTGAATTATAGCCTGCTAGTTTCCCTCTTAAACACATTTGTCTCATTCCCAGCCGAGTCCTTCTCTAAATTTGGCTTCCAGCAGATTTAAGTCTTCTGGTATTTTTAGCTGTCTCGCAGCTCCCACGCCAGCCCCTGTCCCACATGTCGAAGCCTCGTGCTCTCCCATAGTGGCTCCGAGTGCCGCAAATGGCACGAATACAGCCATGAAGTAAGAGACAGTCCTATTCCTGAAAGGGTCAGAACCTTCAGCAAGGCAGATAGGCCTGAAGACAGCCCCCAGGTCATCTGGAGCATCTATCTCCTTGGTTGATGGAATCATAGAATGACCAGGTTGGAAAAGACCCACCGGATCATCAAGTCCAACCATTCCTATCAAACACTAAACCATGTCCCTCAGCACCTCTTCCATCTGTGCCTTAAACCCATCCAGGGAAGGTGACTCAACCCCCTCCCTCCCTAGAAGTCTCTAGACTTCTATGAGTCTATGACTCTAGACTTCTATGGAGTCCCTAGAAGGCTCTAGGTCAAATCTTCACCAATTCACTAGTACAACAGCAGGGTTACAGCTGCCCTGTGGGATAGGAGCAGCATTTCCATCTCACCTTCCTTTCCATATTCCACCTGTTACAGCATTAAATAAGCCGTTCCCTGTGGGGTCAGGCTGTCCTGTTTCTTCACCTTCAAGCCCCAGCGCTGTTCGGACCAGAACAAACACAACTGGTGTTTACACACAGCAGCTCCGCTGAGTCGCTCTTTGCCCAGAAGGGGCACACACTTTCCTTTGCTGCAGTTCACGTCTGCTCAGGATTTAAAGCCTCCCTGCTTAGCACTTGGCTACTGGATTTATTCTTGCAAGGCTATTAACAGGAGCCTGGCAGTGGGCAGGCAGGACAAACGCTGCAGTTCACATCCAGCACCCTTCTCTCTGCTTTGTGTGACACAACAGGCATCAGTGACTGCAAGTACAAGCCTCACTCAGCTGCTCCAGAGCCCTCCCAGTCCCTGGTGCAATTCTGCAACTGCTCAGCCAGGCAGAGCAGCAGAAACAAGCCTTTCCCAAGGCATCCGAGCAACACGTGTCCTATTAGAGTTGCAGAGAGCTCGATATTGTTCCTGATCGATGCCCGGGGGAAAGAACAGGCAAATCCTACAGCTGGTTAAAATGTTTCTGACTGCACCTTTTTCCATCTGAAAATTCTGCCTCAGCTAAGTAGGAATGGCTTCACAAACAGGGACTACTTTGTTTCCAGAATTTAAAGGGAAATAAATTAAAACGACAGATTAATTTCAGTACCAGAGGTGCTGAAGTCAAAACACTTCCACTGAAGATTAAACAGATGATTTCAGAATACTTAAGTTTCGTTCCCAAAAGTGTTCCAAGATTATAGCTTTTCATCCCACTTTCTGTCAAAGGGAAATAATATTTAAATCTCAGTACCTGTTGAGGTAAAAAGTCACAGTTAAATCAGTTCCAGGGAATATTCCCCTCTTTTTACTCAGAATTTTGACAGAAGTGGGTTTTTTTCTTATTCTTGCCTGTTCTTTTTACCTTTCTTCTGCCTCCACCCCAGAAATGTCAACCTTGGGAAAACAGCCCCACCCTGCAGTAATCTGGGGAACCACATCATCTCTGACTCAGAAGAAAAACACTCACTGCTGAGAACTTCCATCTTGTTTTTCTCTCTGATGACAGAAACTTGCAGTACAAATACTCTGCAGGCTGGAAAAAAAACCAAAGGAAGAAGTAGAGGTTTCTGCATATTAAGAAAAAAAAACATTCCAAAAGGGAAAGTTTTTGTCCCGAAGTTCTTTGCCAAATATCTTTACCCATTTCTGCCCTCCCTCCTTCCCCTCCCAGCAAGGGGCTTGTACAGCAAGTTCTTGCTAGGATGTTGCGAGAAGTTTGCATTAGCATATCTGATTGGCGTTTTTTTTTCCAGAATAAAGAAGACAACGTTATTACGACTCCAGCTCTTGGCTGAGCCTGAATATCAACTCAGCGACGTGATGAGGGAATCCCTCCTTCAGGACCCCCTGGCACCTGTCCTCACTGAACCCCACCTCTTGGCCTTAGACAGACGGTTACAGCTCATTCTGAAAGCTGTGCAGAAATGCATAGACACGTACGGAGAGGCCAAGGTGGTGGCCAATGACACCACACAACCCAAGGCTCCGGTGTTTGACAGAGTCAAGCTGAACACTTAAACAGTCCTTAACTCATGCTCAGAGGTGGGCAAAACCTCTGCAAGGCAAGCGGTGAGCTTGGCTAGCTGGGAATTTCCATCTCCAAGCGCTTGTGGGACAGAGGAGAGTCTTCTGAAGATCTTCAGGAATCACACTGGGTTTCTATGCTGGGTGTTCGGCCAAAGCTTGAGTGTTGTGTTGGTAAGTTGTGGTCTGGCTGCAGTAGGCCCTTACACCTCCAATATCAGCTCTTTGGTGGAAACGCAGCGATCTCTGTTTCCGTAGCTGGTGATGCTCTTGGGAGGGTGGAGGGAAGACATGGCCATTGGTTTGCTGAACCTGCATGAGATCTCAGTCTTGCTAGTGAAGGACACAAGCTAAGATCCAAGGATGAGGCCTGAATAAAGAGATGCCAAGACCCTTTTCCCGTTATTAAGTGTCTGTTCTGAAATCAAGACTGTGTATTTGAGAAAAGAGCAATCCTGCTTCCCCAAGGCAGTACCAGCCAGCGAGACAAGGCAGCATGTTGATTCAGCATCACAGCATTTGCCACCAGACCTGGCTCTTAGAATCATAGAATTCATAGAATCATAGAACAACCAGGTTGGAAGAGACCCATCGGATCATCGAGTCCAACCATTCCTATCAAACACTAAACCAAGTCCCTCAGGACCTCATCTACCTGTCCCTTAAACCCCTCCAGGGAAGGTTAATCAACCACCTCCCTGGGGAGCCTATTTCAATGCCCAATGACCCTCTGTGTGAAAAACTTCCTCCTAATCTCTAGCCTAAATCTCCCCTGGCAGAGCTTGAGGCCATTCCCTCTTGTCCTGTCCCCTGTCCCTTGGGAGAAGAGCCCAGCTCCCTCCTCTCTACAACCTCCTTTCAGGTAGTTGTAGAGAGTAATGAGGTCTCCTCTCAGTCTCCTCTTCTCCAGGCTAAACACCCCCAGCTCTCTCAGCTGCTCCTCATAGGACCTGTTCTCCAGCCCCTTCACCAGCTTCATTGCTCTTCTCTGGACTTGCTCCAGAGCTTTAACATCCTTCTTGTGGTGAGTGGCCCAGAACTGAACACAGTATTCAAGGAGTGGCCTCACCAGTGCTGAGTGCCCTTACTTCTTGGTCTCTTCAAGAGTGAACGGCTCACACCAGTTCACATTCTGCACCCAAAAACTCGCTGCCTCCCACAGCAGCAAAACAGTTTAGGTTATCAGAGAAAGGCAGGTATGCATTGCCTATGACCCCAAGGAAACAAAACCAAACAAAACAAACTGTTCAGAGCTACAGGGAGGGTGTTTACAATTCAAGGTGCCACCTGCTTGTGGTGAAAACGTTTTGTCAAAATGGGGAGGATTTATTTTTCACTCAGAGTCATTGGGCATTGGAATAGGCTGCCCAGGGAGGTGGTTGATTCACCTTCCCTGGAGGTGTTTAAGGCACAGGTGGATGAGGTCCTGAGGGACATGGTTTAGTGTTTGATAGGAATGGTTGGACTAGAAGATCCAATGGGTCCCTTCCAACCTGGTTGTTCTATGATTCTATGATCTCATAGTTCTAAAATCACTGCAGTTGTAAGAATTCCCTGGAAAATACAAACGGTGTCTCCCCAACCTCATCTCTCTGGATTCTGAAGAGATGCAATAGGAACTGGAGACCAAAAAACGTATGGGGAGAGGGTTATATCTTTCAACCTGTAGTGTTCCCCTTGCCTCCCAGCAACACGGCTTAAGAATAACTTGATTACTAAAGCTCTCTTTAATAGTTTTTCCTTTGACTGTTCAAGAACGCTTTTGGCAGCCTAGGGAAAGTAATTGAGAACTCTGTTGATAATTTATCATCCTTGGGGAAAAATAAAAGCTCAACCATAGCCAATCTACCAAAAGCTCATTCTAAACTAACCTTTAAGTTAAACAAAAGCCATCTACAAACACTCCAGAGCTTTCAAAGAGAATCCTAACACCGTTGTACGAATGTTGTCAGGCAGCAGTTGTTACCAGGCTCTCAGTTACCCACCGGCTCGTTTTCTTGCAGGCTGGCATTTTTCCCTAAAGGGAACATAGTAATGCTGGCAGTAAGAGCCTGGAGCATGCAAGGAAGGAACAAAGCTTTTTTTTGTCCACAGGTAGCAGTTTTCACAGGCACCATAGCAATGCTTAATTCAGCTCCAGAATAAATCTACAATACACCTGTCTCCATGTGGCAAAACTAGAGGAGAGAAGTAGTTTCGAGTGTGTCCCTACAGGTGCCTATTCTATTCCACTTATATAGAATCATAGAACAACCAGGTTGGAAGAGACCGATTGGATCTTCTTGTCCAACCATTCCTATCAAACACTAAACCATGTCCCTCAGCACCTTGTCCACCCATCCCTTAAACACCTCCATGGAAGGTGAATCAACCACTTCCCTGGGCAGCCTGTTCCAATGCCCAATGACCCTTTCTGTGAAAAATTTCCTCCTAATCTCTAGCCTAAATCTCTCCTGGCGGAGCTTGAGGCCATTCCCTCTTGCCCTGCCCCTTGGGAGAAGAGGAGAAGAGCCCAGCTCCCTCCTCTCCACAACCTCCTTTCAGGTAGTTGTAGAGAGCAATGAGGTCTCCCCTCAGCCTCCTCTTCTCTAGGCTAAACACCCCCAGCTCTCTCAGCCGTTCCTCATAGGGCCTGTTCTCCAGGCCCTTCACCAGCTTCGTTGCTCTTCTCTGGACTCAGAGGAACAAAGCTGGTGCAGGGGCTGGAGAACATATGTAATATGTTCATATGAAATATGTAATATTTGAGGAAGTTTGGAGTGTTTCTACTAGCAGAGATTCCTCCACCACGCTGAAGCCACAAAGGTCACATAAAAACCCGACACGAAACCCAATAACCCCACATCGTCCTCCTTTAGTCTCACCTGACTTGCAATTCAGCCCTGTCCTTCCATTTCCAGCTTTCACAAAAGCAACGCTTCAGTCAGTCCCAATCAAAACAGACAGAATTGCCGATCTTTGGGTGATTGAAGACCTCTTCACTCTTGTGGACAGAGAATAAATGAAAATGAAGAGGTTTAACTCACTCACAGCATGTGCAGTGCAGCAGTTAGAACAGTACGTTGCATTCCCAAAGTTTTATCTCCCTCTACCGGTGACTTTCTGTGCACTCAGCACACACGACGAGCCCAAAATTCATTTCATTTGATTGGTGTCATGGAATGGTCACCGTTGGCTCCTTGAACAGGAAGAACATGGCAACAGAAGATAAGTTTAAAAGTAAAGTTATAAGTTTGGAAGGGGGAGTTTCAAAGTTTTCTTTTAGATAATAAATAAGTTTTCAGCCTTTTTTTTTTGTTGGTCAAAGGGAGAACCTGAGTGAAGGAAACAAACCCACAGATGGCTGGAACATTAACAAGGTAGCTGGTGGAAAGGTTGCTTTCTTATTTTTACTCTCCCATACATGATAGTTTTTAATTTCTCTTCAAACTGGGGTGACAGCTTTCTCAGAGCTCAGTACAAAACACAAGCAGCCTGAGCTGCTTCAAGTCACCACTTCTCAACTTTTCCTACTTCATTGTGGTAGGAAAATCCCCCTTTTCTATTTCTCACCATCTGTCCATCAGACATCTTCAATGATTAAATGTCACATGTTCAAAACTTTCATTAAAGCTACACATAGATGGGAGCAGACAACTCACAGAAGCTTCTGAGCTCCAACAACAGTGGCTGCAACAGGAATTCACAACTTAACAAGGGATCAAAGAAGCAGATTCTTGAGTTCTTAGAAGACACTCAAGCAAGACACAGGTACCTTCTCACTTCAACAGCAGTCGTGGTCACCAATGCCAGAACTTTAGACAAGGGTCCAGGTCAAGGCTGGATCATGGAGACCAAACTCTTCTGCAGGCTCTGGAGGAGAAGACTCAGTTGTGCTGTAAGCTGGGACTCAAATTCAAGCCTCCAGAGTCAATACAAAGCTAATCCATTAAGCTGCTTAGTTTCTACCACCTCGTTAATAATGTATCCTCTAAGGCCAAAGGAGAAAACAATACAGGGATGGGGGAGAGGAGGAAAAAGAAGAGACTGATTGCATTTAAGAATTTAAATCATTTTATTGCTTTACCTGCCATTAGGACAATCTATAACAAAAGGAATATAATATAATATATTAGCACATACAGTAAATCAGACTTATAGAGTCAGGTAACAATACAAAAATGGTCCTCTGGTTGACTATAGCTTTCTAGGGCAATAGACTTCTTAAATTCGCTAAAGGTGGACTAGCAAAAATTACTTCTAAAGCCCTGAATGTTAGCTAAGGCAAAACTATGCCAATTGTGGTTTCAAACATATTTAAATTGCACACAAAGGTAAAGCTGTATTTGTGATTAATATTTAACTCGGACTTAGATTTCTCTTAAAATCTTGTAGGTAAAACTACAAAAGGGAGTAAACAGCAAGCTAAAAAGATGCAGTAGTGAAACTTGATTAGAAAGCCTTATATAAAAAAAAATGTGCATTTTTTTTTTTGTGGAGCACTACCTAGTTTACAGTTTTTGGTGCTTTAAAGTAACACAAAGAACACATACGAAGAAAAAACCTGGATAGAGTCAAAACTCAAGAAAATAGTTTTACCAAAACAAAAAAAAAAAGAAAGGTAGCATTTGCTTACTCCTTAAGGACTCAGGCAGAAATCCTCTACTCAACATATCCTGAACAGAGAACTCAAACCCTAAGCATTTAAATCCCATTGTTGGGATTTCAGGTTCAGAAATACCCTGGAACCTTTCGTAAAGGCTTGTTACCCTCAGCTTTATTTCACATCAATTAGCAGAATCTTTCTGATTATCTACACGCCTGGGAGAAAGCGTGTGGAATTTGAATCCCTATCACCTCAGAAAGGAAATAAAACGAGGGCTCCAACATTAGAAATAGTTGCACAACAAATGCAAAACTGCTTGCTGTCACTCCCAAATACAAACCTACGCTACTTTATATAAATTACAGTTTAAAGGAAACCTTAAAAATTACCTACCATTAATGACCTGTGGAATTCAGTAAAAACTGTTGGGAAGTATTGATGCGCACAGAATAATGGAACACAAAGCTGGTAAATACTGAAATACATTTAAGACTCCGCAACATATTGAACTTGGAAAAGAGTGAGTATGAAATATGTGTCTTGGGAATTCATTAAGCAAGGAAAGAGAATGCACCTTTTGTGTTTAGCTAGATCTACAATTAACCATTTTGAAAATGATGAAGTGGCTGATTGAAAAACTTAAAATAACCAAGTGTTGCAGAAAAGTTAAAACATTCACTTTCTGCCTCACATTCTCTACCAAGAATAATGGCATCTATGTAGACCAGCAATCCTGCCACCTGCAACTGCTGCTGGCCAGAAATACTCAGCATTTATTTTCCCTGGTAACAGAGTCACCGGAACTGATGATCCTTTAAAAAGTCAACTGAGGGATACGAAGCAAGCAAGAGTCACAGGGAAAATAAAATATTCGCTTCCAACCTCTACATCAACCTAAGTATTTGAACGTTACTAACAGCCAGACAGCTGCACCTTTCTCGCACCCATCTATGGGCTAGAGACCAAAATTAGGCAATTTTTGTAACATTTGGTTCTTGCCACTTTGAACAGGAAGAGTTTTAAATGGCCTATTTATCGCTGAAGAAAGAACGAGAAAAAAAAATCAGTTAGGGCAAGTCAGCAAATTAAGTAACAACTGCAGTAGTTCACCAGAACTATAAACCTTGAAAGCTTTGATTTACACTTGACAAAAACATAACTAAGCAACCGTAAACCAGCAGACACGGGAACAATGATACTGTTAAATTCCAACTGTGGCTTTCTTAGCAGCTGATGCCTCACGACTGAACCGAGGATTACAGCACCCAGAAAATTAAAAAAAGAAGACGATCTCAAGCCCCAAGAAGCTCAATTACAAGGGCAGTTCTCATTTGAAAAGAAATACAGCAGACTATGACCTTAAAATCTGTCCAGTAATTAAAAAAACACGTTTAAAAACAAAATTCCCGCCCCCATCTACTGTCACCTCCTTTCTCTATGGCAACTGGCATGGGGCCTGACATCTCCCTCATGGAAGCAAGGCTGCGTTTGCCCAAGTTGGACAACGTTGCACACAGAGAAGCCATAAGAGCAAATGTCCCCATAGAACTTTCTCTATTAATTTAATGGGACAGAGAGCACAGGACTAATATGCTCTAACTTAAAAACAGTGCCAGAGAAGCAAATTTTTTCCTTTTTATTTTTTTTGAAATAGACAGGAAGCTGCAAATGCCAGTGGCAATGTGGCTCTGCACAAGGGTGATAAAGCAGTCTGCGTTCGTGAAGCGAGTTGTGGAGAGGGAGGAAGGCTTCAGACAGACAGTGATACGAAACTGTTGTACTGCTGGATATTTCGCTTGAGAATTTCCGAGCACAGACCCAGGACACGTTCAAATCGAGGTCGATCAAGCTTTACACATTTCAACAGGCCACGAGCAACAACTGTGGCGGCGCGGGGACGGTTCATCAGCAGTGCTATTTCACCTAGGGCAACATGAAGGCATGAAGAGTGTTAAAATCAACGTGCAAAAGAGCTGAAGAAGTTACCCTGTTGTATCTCAAACAGCTGCAGGAACTTTTTTTTTGAGAGGGTGCGAAGTTTTTAAACACTGAATAGTAGGTTTTGAACAGGTTGATTACTTTGTTTCAGAACTGCAAGTCACTTTTCTTCTAAACACAAAACAAGGCCACCAGGAATATCTTGTTATATACAGTTGCATCATATTCCAGGAAGGCTCTTATTCCTCACATCTAACTCTTATTTGCAATTCAAAAATAAATGAACGTGTGCTGGACAAGTGATTAGTTCCACATGAAGATTACTTCAAAGTTTTCACAAGTGTTTACAGTAGGATCTTAAGCTTTCTCTTTGCCAGCATCCAGAAGCTTTTTCAAGCCAAAGCAACTTGCATACCATGTAAATTTAGCTGAGCAAGAAGACCTTCAACAGAGAGGGGAAAAAAGACCCTAAATCTGCGCTTGGGAGACTACGTCCAGAGTATTCTACAGTTTCAGGGTCCCAGTACAAGATGCGGACAAAGCAGAGCAGGTCCAGCAGTGCTAACCAGATCATAAAGGGATTGCAGCACGGGATGAACAAAGAGATGCTGAAAGAGCTGGGTTAGTCTGGCCTGGGGAAGAGAAGGCTAAGAAGAGAATCGTTATGCTGTCTTCAACTATGTCATCAGTGATTATAAAGCCAAAACTAGTCTGCTCTCTTCACAGTGAAGGACAGGCAGAAAGCAACACGTTGTAGAACAGGAAATTCTTGTCAAGTTTAAGGACAAAAAATTATTCACAGCAAAGCTGGTTACGCAGCGAAAGAAATTGCCCAGAGAGGTTGTGGGATCTCCACCCCTGGACACATAAGAAACCCAACTGGACACAGTTCCGAGCAATGTGATGCAATTTCCAAGTCCGCAATGCTCAGAGAAGGGAGGGGCCTGACCAAATCCCACCAAGCCCCTTCTACATTACTGTAGCCTGGATCAATCCCATTTCTGTGACATGCACACACACCTGAATGCCAGGTGACTCTAATACTCACCTGACACAGAGCAAAACCACAAGACTTAGCCAAAACAGCAATTAAGCAAATCCATCCCTTCGTTATCACCCACAGTACTCATCAACACAGCACAAGTACAATGGTGACAGGAGCATTATGTCATCATAGTTATCACTACGTAACTCACCAAAATAATCAGAAGGTGCCAGTCTGCCCACTTCAACATATTCTTCATTTTCTGATCGACGCTGTAACACTGCAGCTGTGCCCTTTAATAAATCACAGCAATTAAACAACTGGAATTTCCAGTTAAAGCATTGAATTCCACAAGAAACCAGTTGCTTTGCAGAAATAACTGTTAGTGTCTCAAGTCTTAAAAAAAACACTTCACATAGCTCACCAGACAGCTCTACAAGAGCAGCTGGCCCTCCCTCCTCTCTGTGCATAAAATTCTTTATACCCATTTACCTATCCACAGCATCAACTTCTTCCTATTATTCCTCATAGTACAATGAATATTATGGTATGGCTAACAAAAACAAACACCCAAACAGCCCAGAGAGAAGACAATGACAGCACTACCAAGAGATTACTCCCCATGTAGAATGGGTCTCTGCCTCCCGAAAAAGATAAACTGCTTTCAGCCAGAAACTTGTTACTTTTTTCTTGGAAATATATTTGTAAAAACAGCAAAACTAAATATAAACTTCTGCATGTCAAGCAAGATTATATTTCTTTAGGAATTCTCTATAATCCTACATTTCATTTTCCTCCAAGTGACTATTTAAGGGTAGAATAAGCCACATTAAAAAAAAGGTAGTAATAAAGTTCTTTAAAGAGCTTTTACTTTTGATCTTCCTTACCTCCAAGATGATGAAGAACTCATCTCCTGGCTCTCCCTGGACCACAACCTCCTGCCCATCCTCAAACTGTACCGGTTCCAATGCATCGGCTACCGTGAGACGCTCCCACTCGTCCAGAGATTCTGTAGAGTTAATGACAGATCATTAACAAAGGATCTTTTCTAGGTACGGATTATACTTTTTACTCTGTTTTTATACAGAGGTCAACCTATTTATGGTGACATTTGTGCATCAGACATCAAGGCTTGAATCAGAATTGTTTCTGGAATGATGCAGAAAAGTAGTTCAGGCTTTGGAGTCAGTTTTAACTGATCACCAAAGCAGCTGTAGTCATAAAAATGCCAGGTAACAGCTTTATTACACATGACAATTTGTTCCACTTCAGAACAAAAGTCTTCTCACTTACCCAATATGGATACTTTACTAAGGAATTCCTCATACATTTTTCTCTTTCTCAAAGTACTTCCCTACAACAGCAAAAGAAAAAAGCACACAATGTATGTTTTCTTTCTACTTCAGGTTGTACATGAGGCTTCAAGTAAAATTCAATACAAAAATAAATATAACCAGACATACCTCATTCCTGTCCCACAGAGCCCAAACCCACACCATTAAGTGTTTCCAAAGTTAATTATATCAGTAATATTTCAGAGTTCAGCACTCTTCATAAAGTGTTTGGCATTAGAGCAGCCTTGATGCTTCTCAAATGCACTTAAACCATATAAACTTACCAAATCCGACACCTACTCAAGTTACAACTGTTGTTCACACACACTACTCAAAGAGCGAGCTGAATGCACAGCAGAATCAAAGCATCCAAAGCATTTACCAGCAGGTATTACATTTTCACTCTAGTTCAATACTGCACTAGCATTGTGTTGTTCACTAATTCAGGATTCCCCATGTGCCCATGCCTTATAAATGTGTGCCATATGATCGGCTTTCTGATCACAAGAGCTAGCAGTTTTTTGAATAAAAAACTCCAGCAAATGACATGCACAGATAGGAGCTCAGATGACCGGAATAAGTTGAGTAGATACGAAAACCAAAAGCATAATTCCAGGTTATACACAGAGGTATTGAGTCAGTGGCATAAACAACACATCAGCTAGAAAAACACTTGCCATCAGGATCCTTCTATAGCTGTCTCTATCAATGCCCCACAACTTCACATTCGTCTTCGCTTTGACGGTTGCAGCACGAGGGGTTCCATATATAAGGGCAAGTTCTCCAAAGCTTCCACCCTCACCAATGCTGGTCGCCCACTCGTTGTTCACATAAACCTGAAAGGCAGTTTGTGGTAATAAGCCAAGGGCCACAGTGTCTTGTCAGCTGGTCAGACAGCATGAAGCTCCTGCCACACTATTGCCTTTATAGGGCTCTCTTCTCTTTATAGACTCTCTTCTGCATCACATGCATGGAGACCACACCCTTTTATTGAGGCTTTATTTCCTATCCAAGCCTCTGTCAGAGAAAGCTATGGATTAGTCGGACTGGAAAACAAAAGGCCTGGTCATTCCTGAAGCCTGCCCCACGCTTCAACTAGGTTCCACCCTCCATTTGTAAAGAGTTAGCATTACATCAGTGTTGGAATTGTTATTTTGAAATTCACAACTCTTGGTCTGTGCAGTCAGACTGAGCCGCTAAGGAGCAAAGCGGTTCCAAAGCAAAACAACCTTCTACAGGTAAGAACTTATGAGAGAAGCTGCTACAGGAAGAACCTGTAGAAGAACCCTACAGAAGTCCGGCTGTTCTGCTATGAATGAACTTATCATTAATAAACTACACTTACATCCATTTCTCCTTGATCAACAACATAGAAGTTATCGCCTTCATCACCTAAAGAGGAAAAGAAAAGTTGAATGCATGTTAAGAAGAGAGCAAAGCCATGCACACATTCACATTTCACAGGACTCAGCATCCCTGATAACTTCGATGTTTAGAATCAAGTAAGGCAGAGACAAACTTTGCACAGCTTGCAGGGTGAATTATCACATTTTCCTGATTTCACAAGCCTCCATGTCCTGAGAAAGTGGCCATCTACTGGCACATGGGAGATCAGCACCACTTAAGGATTACTGGAAAGGCACACTGACTCCATAAACTGCTATCACCTGTTCTCCAGAGCCATCCTGTCACCATCTTCCCAACAGAAGACACATGCAACAAAACTACATCTTCCTACTATTGCTTCAGTCTTTACTTTCACATAAGCTGTGCTTCAGGTGACTTAACAAGAAAGGGTCACTGTATCCAGACAATATTTTTATTTTCACAAAACCCCCAAACGAGCAAGAGGACTAGGCCAGGCTCTGCCCACCATCTCCAACTTATTCGTCAATGTAAACGTTGTCACTTGCCTTGCTGGATGACAGTCTCTCCTGCAATGTAAGTGACGGGGAACATCGCATCAAAGATGTCACTGAAAAAAAAGATATCAAAATTAGATGACTGTGTGGACAGCTGTCAGGCATGCATCGCACAACCCACCAGTACCGCTCCTACAACTCTGTACCTCCAACCTGTCAGTTCTGCTACTGCAACTCTACAGTTACACTGACTGCTGTGAAAAGGTTGCACAGCTTTGTACAATATGATACATTCAGTTCTTCTGACGTCTGCATTTCAAGCCACTTTTTTCACGTACATAAAGACATATTCCTACCTTCTTTCATTATCATCAAGATGGGCAAACAGCAAATTCTTCTCAATAGCTTTGGCCAAAGCAGCCATAGTCTTATAATCTTTTGGAATAACCTAGGACAGGATCAGAAACAAACAGATTAATTTTGATGAAAATTTTCTGCATTCTCCCGAGTAAATAAACTACTCAATTGCCACAAAACACTGGCTGAGCTTTTCCAGTTTCTTTCAAGCGCTACAGAGCTAAATCCAAATAAAGTCGATGCTTCCAGTCAGTTTATGCAGATGGCAAACAAAATCTCGTTGTAAAAGCACCATTCCATGCTAAGTTTCTAAGTTTTTTTTGCAAAAGTATAAGTATCTGTTCCACCTGTGTTTGCCTATGAATAGCAGCAAGTCTGCTCTGCCATTAGGCTAAATGTAATGTTGGTGCAGCTGTCAAATAACTGGAAGCACTTTGTTTATATATATATATATATAACATATATGCACATATAAATATATATCTACTACTTCAAAGGGAACAGGTCTACGTTATGTATAAACGGTTTAATTACACGCCAGCTTATTTCAGCCTCTAATTAAACACCTATATACACGTCTGCTTTTTACAGTTACCACAAAACTTTAACAGGTTACAGGAGCTGTGTTTTTTAACATGCTGGACAGAACATGGTCTCAAATAAATTCTTGGATTGTAGAGGCAATTTTAAGCAATGTTTAAAAGTTAGGGCACCTTTCTAACGTAAGATGCAGCATCCTCTTCTGTATAGACTTCTGCACTGATGGCCCCACGCCTTCTTCGACCCCTAACCACGGGAGGGGGAGGAGGAGAGATTTCATCCTCCCGCGAGTCTGAGCGCGAACCAGACTTCTGTTGATTCAACAACTGTTTTGTTTCCTCCTAAACAGGAAGGAAGACATGTTTGTGTCACATAATCCAGAAAAAAAAAGAAAACCAAAAAACATTCCACATTATATTCCAATTTAGCCTATGAGTGCAAGACAGCTTCCTGTGTCCTGTTACTCTGGTGTTAAAACAAACAGGAGAATACAGCAACCAAGATCAAAGGCCTTTCGAAACAGATGGTAGATATGCCTTTCACTCATAACATTCATGCCACAATGATATTTATTTTCATAAGCTACGCTACAGTTTAATAAATGAAGTACAAAACAAATTGACTCTGCTTTGCACTAGCGTATTTAACAGACAATGAAGAAATTCTGCAAAGTATAAAGACACTTTCCCAACTGTAAATTCAGCAATTCTTCCTCTCTGCTGCAAGGTGTTAAGCCTTTTTTGGTTTGAAAGGCAGAAGAGCAGCTCCTCAGAAATCCATGTTACATGAGAAGCTTTTGAAACAAGGTCAAGTCATGGACCAACTCAATAACCTACAGTTATTTTAGGAGAAGGAAACATGAACACCACTTACAAAAGAACTGAAGGAAGGATGCTAGAGGCCTAACAGCAGGTTTGTTCCTCAAGCCACAAATGTGCCAACTTTGTAGCATGTTACACCTTTTCCTTGCTTCCCTCAGCTGCCTGTCCTGCAGAATTGCAGTGATATAGTAGAAGACTGGTGTACTTACAAGCAAATGAAGTCTAACTCAACACAGAAATTTCATTCTTCTGTGTACTAGAATATTCACCTTAATCAACTAAAATCAAATTTAAAACAAAACAAAAAAGCAAACCTTGAAACCTAAGCATTTGCATAACAGACCAAATTACTTTCCCGGTGTTTAGGAAACATGGGTTGGGGACATGCCTTAAAAGAACAAGTTGTCATCTGTTCTCTGAGAGCAACCCACACTTTTAAAAGCTGGGTTTGTCCCAGTGTCCTTGACCAAACAGTCCCCTGCCCAGTTGGACGGCTGCCGTGCTCTGTTCCGGAGGTGCACAGAGGCTATGTATAACAACAACACTTTGAGGAACGGGACATCAGATAACCACTGCAGCGAGTTTACATTTTACACCTCTCTGACAGCCAAAGAGTAAACACTCATCCATTGAATTACATTTCACTTCCTGATTTTTGCCCATTGATAAAATAGTGCCACATTTGCACATGGGAGCAAAACATATCTCAAAGCTTGCTTCTACCTTCTGATTTTAGAGAAACAAGTCTCAACTGAGATGAGTACTACTCAAGCTATTTTTAACCTAAGTATTGGGTTTAAACTGCCTCTTTACAAAGTGTGCAACACCACCAACCACAGAAACACATTGTCTGTTCATGCATTAATCCATAAAACACACATTTAAAGTAAGTGAGCACCAGTTGCTCTATTTTCTCCAGTATCTCATAACCAGTGTTAAAAGCTCTTCCCTAAAATCACACTGCACACTGTATCCTCCTTAATGACCATATTTTGCAAAAGAAACACTTAAGACATCAGGAAATATTCAGGTATATATCCGTGGATGCAGGGCAGGTGATGGGTAACAGGTACAACAACTGGATGGCAACTGCACTTCCTACTTCCAGCTTTCCATAGAGTCCAATATGCACATAACAATTACAATATTTCAAACACACACTTATTCCAGTGGACAGCCATGTCCAATATCCAAGACTCATCTGGCAGGCTGTAATAACGACCTCTACATCAAATTTCCATAGCTGAAACTACATAACGCAGCCAAGCACGGTACAGGATAACTACTAGCATTTCGTGTGCATTGGTTTTACCAGACATGTTTGCACAGCAAAAAGAACAGAGGCCTTAGTACACCACAAACAGACAAAATAAAAACATTTGCAAAATCAATGTGTAGTAATTAGATTCACATAACAGCTTCCGTAACTCTGAAAAGGACCTCTGAATTCCTACCATAGCTATAACAATTGCAGACACAGTAACTTTAATGTTTCTGAACGTAAATTCAAACACGTATTTAAATGCCTCCAATCTATTTAATAACATGACAGTGAATCAGCTCTGTGTATGCTGTGGAAGAGATGACTTCTCAGGGTGACTAGAGAGAAAATAGCAACTGCACTTCAGTTTTAGATGATGTTCCTTCAAAATTCAGTCTTAAAATCCCAATACTATATCTCAACCTCAATTTTATCCAGTCTCACGGATGAATGGATCTAGCAAGTACTTTGGAAAGCTGCTCCGAGAAGCTATTAAAGATGTAACAGGCATCAGTTCTGGAAGGGGAAGCAGATTCCATTTCAAACATTTGTGCTCTACCAGAGCTAAGGACTGGGCTAGAGCTGGTTAATAACTACACTGCGCATCTGTGCTTTCCAGACACAGATGTCAGAGGTGTTTGCTAACACAGCACAGGATGTTCATGTTCTGTTACTTGATAGCTATTAAGGAACTGCATTTCCTGGTTAAACAGAGATCAATCCATTAGACTGGATGGTGAAATTCCTTAGAGAAAGCTGCAGCAATGTTTGCAGAAGGCAAGAAGAAAAATGCTAGAGCTTCACTTTTAGCTATAGCCGCATTAATAGGAACGTATTACCCAGGCCAATACAACACATAGAGGATCATGACCAAAACTGTAAGAGCAATTTAAGCAGAAAAAACGTTACCTAAACAGTTTTATTTTGAGCTTCCCTGTAGGCTGACAGAGTACGTAGACAACCTATTTGCACCAGAATAAAATCATCAGGAGTTACTCAGCTCCGGAATACATGTGATTAACTTCAGAGCTAGACTTGCTGTCCTGCTAAAAACAAATTCCACTTCCTTTAATCTCAAATACTGTGTGTCAACCAGAAGCTGACCTCCCAAAAGCATCCAAATACTCCTGTTTTATTATATCCCTACACATGTATTGGTTTACAATTTATTCCAAGTGCAGTGATGCAGTTTACTTTGCAATGTTTTGTCTATCCATACTTGCGGTGATTAGTTTCTAAACTACCAATCAATCGGTACCTAAAAACTCAAGAATCCAGGGTGGAAGACGAGGCAAAGTAACAGAGAGGGATGATGGATTTTTAAGAATCTGATCAGTACCTGCTTTGCTGCTGGCATTCTCTCTGAGAGAGAAGGTACCCAAAATGCAGACAAAAAACATTCAATGAACAAGAACTCTACAAGATAAGCAAAATGCTCCTCAAATACACAACGAGTATAAGAGATCAGCTTACAGCATTTGGTCGTTTTCTAGTACCTACCTCAGCTGCTTTGGTAAAAGATAATTTCCACTACACACACATGATCTCTAGCATCAATTTTTCTCCTTTACATCAGCTATTAATATTCAGCCTTTCCCCTACATCAGCCTTTAAAACCTCAATTTTCATAGCATCACAGCAGTTTCTTTCCCATGTATCAATATATAACATGAACAGGCCAAAAGAACATGAAATTACCACTTTGAATATGACCACTGAGATGACAAAATGCCTTCTATTCCCAAGATCCCAGATTGCTTCCAACAACAACAAAACCACCTAAGAGACCTTAAGGATAAATGCAAGAAGAACAACAAAGCAAAACACCAACACCAAGCTCTGCAAAAAAGGTAGAAACAGGTTCAGTCTCCTAGAGATTCAGAATGCAAATACTTCTGTGGGACTTGAGCTAGACCTGAGTAACTACCACTGGCCTGCGGCTTCTGTGCTGTGTTGGAATTATTTGAGTCATTTGTCTCAATATAAGAAACCAAATGCCTCTTGCCAGTGTCTAACCAAGGTCAAACACCGTGGTTATCATCCAGCTACAGACAGAGTCGTGCCTGCTATCTGTTAGCTTCCATGAGTAAGCAGCAGACAGGGATTAGATCTACATCCCAGCTGGGGAAGTCTCCTTGCCAGCCCGTGCTCTGCCCTACATGCTTTGTTACGACAGAGATGCTTTTACACAGTGACCAACAGGCATCAATTACTGGAAAACAGGACTTGCTTTCCAAAAGCATCAGTTCCAAACAGCCAATACCAACACTAGCCAAATCTGAAGCTCAGTCTCCAAATCACAATGAGACGAGGTGAAAGTTCCACTCTCCTTCCATCCCGCTAGGTATTTTTACCTTCTCCAATCTTTCAAAATACTCTCTGAGGAATCTCATGGGTCTGTCAGGTCTCACTGTGCATAACTGTACAATGCAATCCTTCAGAATTTGCTGGATGTTGTGGGTTTGGATGTAAAGCTCGCATTCCCGAAGACTACGCTCCTCCTCACTGCTGCTGCTGCTAGAAGCTGCCATGGCTGAGGAGAAGAGAAAGAGAAGGTTAAAATTCCAGGGGAAATGAAGACACTGCTGATAGTTAGGCACATTCTGCTGCATCATCTACTGACATCATGGTATAAAATTACCCTTATCTGTAAGACTAATAACTAAGATAAAGCATAAAAGAACTTATTTAGCACCTGGAAATTTTTTTAAAAAAAAGATCTAGGTGATCTACAGCCACAGGCACAAAAGGAAAAGCATTTGACTGAGCTGGAAAAGCTTTAACAACTCAAACCCTGTGAGCAAAGTCAGGGAAGCTTCCAGCTGAACTTTCTGCTGATTAAATCTAGTATCCTGTAGGATGAGAGGTTCCTTTCACAGAGCTGTACGGGATGATGACCGGGAGACAGGTGGGTGTTAGGTGGGAATCTGAGAAGCAAGTATGAAAAGCATTAGGAAGTAAAGCACTTAAAGGTTGAAGATGAAGCCAGTTTGCCAAATGCCGAGGCAGAATCCACCAACGGAAGTTATGGAATTAGGGGTGTCACTCTGAAAAACTCTCTGGTTTAAACTGCTCCGTACTGCCTACCTCCATAGACATATAACAATCTCAAAAATATACCTTCAACTGCAAATAATCAAAAGTACATCTCTAAACACATCTGTTACAATGCCAGCTTTTTAGAAGACTTCAAAACTATGGTGTCAGCTATAACACTTCCTAAAGCACTCTTAAGCAGGCTTTATTCCCCCTTTCAGGTTACAGAACCATTTTAACATAAATTTTTATATTTTATTTATATATATATATATATATACACATATATGAAATATAAATTTCATGTCAACACCAGGAGAGCTAAAATAGAAATAGGAAAGGATTTCTAGTGGTATTTTTGATGAAACAAAGAAAGTTACCTGGTACAGGGATAGTGGCAACAGCTTATGAATACACAACGAGATACATTGATCCCAGGATCTGCTTTTGAAATGGAAAAAACAGATTCAGAACAATTTCGAGAAACAACAAGTCTCTGAAAAGCCAAGCAATGCAATCTTGTTACACTTTCTACCCAACTGAGGCAGATTGAGAAACGCCGGCAGAAAAGCACTGTGCTCCTTCGAATTATACTACTGGAGATTATTGGAGCACTCTCGTTAATACGGAATTGCTAACACTTCAAACAGGTTTCGTTCTTGTCACAGTTAATCCCCACATAAGCACACACGGGCAGATGCATTATGTGTTGCATAAACACTGAGTACGGACTTCACATGGACTGAGAAAGTGCCTTAAAGCTCTCCAGTTACTTCTTTTGTTTTGACAACTCACAGAGTGAAGGTCAGTCCTAATTAACAGCCCCAAAGCAAGCCGGCTCCATGTCAGCCTACAAATTACAACCCAAGGAACAGGCCCTGCCGCTGTTCCTCAGAAGAGCAGGAAAACCACAGAAATAATAAAAACACCATCATTTCACATAGTGTTTTTCCTTCACATCACACGTCCACCATTCCCCAGGGCCCCTGAGGCACAGCTACACTTCAGCTCCTCCAAAACCGCAGGATTGCTTGCCCCAGGGTTAACTCTCCAAGTCCAGCCCACCCCTCACTGTGGCCCCAGGGTGAGGGGCAGCACCGAGGCAGTACTAGAGGATGGAAAGAAGACTATAATCCCACCTCTGTTTCTTTTTTCTTTCTCCTCAGTAATCAATTCAGATATTGATGGAATAAATCATCAGCCTTATATGGCGATTCCCCTCTGCTTCAAGCTCACCTTAAGACTCTTTTGTTAGAATGAAGCAGAAAACAGGATGCTAGAAGGGTTCATGGTGCTGGGGTTGCATAGGTAAGTTTGGATGATATCAGAGAGGGTCCTTTCTCAATCAGATAGGATCGCAGAACGATTCGAGTTGGAAGGGACCTTTCAGCCCACCCAGTTCCAACCCCCTGCCACGGGGGGAGACACCTCCCACTGGATCAGGTTGCTCAAAGGCTCATCCAAGCTGGCATTGAACACCACCAGGGATGGTGCAGCCACCACTTCTCTGGGCAACCTGGACCAGGGCCTCCCCATCCTCGTTGTGAGGAACTTCTTCCTAAGACACCATTTAAATCTTCCCTGCTACCAATTTAAATCCCTATGGTTTAACAGTGGCCAATCACAGTTGGAGTCGATGATCACAATGATTTAAGGGACGGGTGGACGAGGCGCTGAGGGATGTGGTTTAGTGTTTGATGGGAATGGTTGAACTCGATGATCCAGTGGGTCTTTTCCAACCTGGTGATTCTATGATCACAAAACCAAAGAATGGGATGGGTTGAAGGGGATCTCAAAGCCCATCCCACCCCAACATCTCTACCATGGGCAGAGAGACACCTCTCACTGCATCAAGGTGCCCAAAGCACCATCCAACCTGATGATCATAATAACACAGAATGGTTTGAGTTGGAAAGAGCCTTAAAGATTATTTAATTCCAACTCCCCAGGGGCATCTCTCACTGGATCAGGTTCATAGAACAACCAGGTTGGAAGAGACCCATCGGATCATCGAGTCCAACCATGGTTGCCCAAAGGCCTCGAACCTCTCCAGGGATGGGGCAGCCACGGCTTTAGATAACGCCGAAGGTGGACCTGGATGGGCTTTAAGGTCCCTTTCAACCCAGAACACTCTGTGATTCTATGATCGCCAGGTCGGACGGGGCTCTGAGCACCATGACCCAGCGAGAGGTGTCCCTGCCCGTGGCCGGAGAGGGGGTGGGATGGGGCGTGGAACCGAACGGGCCTTAAGGCCCCTTCCCACAGCAGAAGGGGTTGGGACTGGTCGGGCTTCGAGGCCCCTTCCAACTCGAACCGTGGTATGATGGGGGCCGGGGGGGTGGCGGCCCCGAGGCTCCCCCGGGTCTGGGGCCGGGAGAGGAAGCGGGGGCGAGCAAACCCGCCGCAGGCCCGGTCGCTGCCGGCCCCGGGCCCCCACCCTCCACCCCACAGAGCCCCCTACCCCGCTCACCTGGCGCGAGCGGCTCCGCCGGGCCCTCTCCGCCCGTCCCGGGGCGGCCTCAGCGACAGCAGCGGCAGCTCCGAGCGGAAACCGAGCGGCGCGGCCAATCAGCACCCGCCGTGACGTCAATGCGCCTCGCTCTCACCCGCACCCGTCGCCACGGTAACTCTTAAAAGGGCAACGAAGGGAAGCGCAAGAGCGGCGAGACGAGGGCGGCGCGCGGCGTAGGGCCCACGCGGAACAGAGCCGGCGGGCGCTTTAAGGCGCGCGAGGGCGGCGGGAGGGGCCGGCAGCGGCGCCACGGGAGCGGGGGGCGGCGCGGGGGCTGCTGGGGCG